>CM034154.1:300495403-301143942 GCA_019776745.2 Taxus chinensis
TTTTTGAAGAACCATGAGAATAATAAATGGAACTAATGGGTGAGTTATTTTCTTGAGGGTATATAGCACATAGAATATAAATTCTTCGAACAGTGGGCTTGTTTCATCATTTTACTCTCACTTCCTTTTTAAACCGATTAAAAGCATCTGCGTTCGGTTGAAATCCAAGAAAGATTTTTGTTTAAAAGAATTATTTCTTGATTCTGGAACTGAGTATCTGGAGATTTACCAGATAGATTAGAGTTCACTATTTCAGTATTTTTTGGATTGGATGATGAATTATTTGCATAAATATGTGAATGTATACGTATACGAACTACTCTTTAGATTTCTTTCTATTTCATCAAGGCTAAACTGAAGTGGAATTCTCACTTTGAATGTTTGGAAAATGATTCTTTTTACTATTATGAGGAAGCTCATAATTTCATAGCTGGCTGTACATTCATGTGGTTCAGGTCTAGCTGAAATGCTGGTTTTGATGAAACGATTGCTGATAAAACTAGATGTGCATTCTTGTTTGTCTATATCTAGACGTGAATGTCTGTAGAGTGAAATGTTTAAAAGGAAATGATTGCGTTTATAGGTTCTTTGGAAATAATGTTTATGGACCAGTTGCAATGAACTCTGGTCAACTTTTTGGAAAGGTAATAGTAGTTTTTAAATACTGAAATATACTATTCTGAATGAAATATACTATTGGAATATGTTTGTTCTAAATAATGGGTATTTGGATAAACAGTGAGAAGAGGTGATATGATCTTTCTCCCTTATATTCGATTATTGATTTTCATTTATTTCTCTTTGGACTGTTATCATTGATTGATATCACGTTTGGATTAAAATTTCCAGTACAGCTATGAGGAAAGGAAAGAGAGTGCGAATGGATAATTTGAATTTAATGATCATTTTTCTCTCATATAGTTGGAAATCTATAATTGTTATGGAATGAATTTTGTACTGCTTGGGTTAGGCATTTGCATTTAATTGTTGTTTACTTTCTTTGGAATTGAATGAAGTATTATCCTGTTGTTGAATTTTGAAGATTGTCACCAACGAGTTCATGTTGAATGACTACTTTTCTCTTCAGCATTGATGGATGGGAATTAGATGGGTAGTATGAAAGGAAAGGAAAATGGTTCTACTGGAATTCTTATTTAAAATCTAATTGTGAATCTTATCTCTAATTAATGTAAGGGAATGGAATTGATAGCATTTATGTTAGAACAGCAGTTTGCATAATTGTTTTTTTATTTAGTTCTTATAGATGTTTGTAATATGGAACTGTTTGAAGGAAATTACTCCTTGTAATAATTATTTGGGAAAGAGGGCAATAATCCTTTGTCTGATTGGGATGGTAATTAGATAATCGGGTTGTTATGCTGTTCATCCTTGTTGATACTTAATTCTTGGATGACATTCATTTTAACGTTTCATAAAAGTAGGTTTCTTTTATTAAGATAGTTAATTAAAAACACCTCATTTTAATGACAAGTGCTTAATATTCTCAGTTCAATGAACTGACCCGTGCAAGTAATTTTATAGATGGAACTTGAGTATAAATGAAGACATGGTTGTTTTCTGATACTTCTTTTGATTAACTGAAGATGGATTGTATTGATATGTATTATTCCTCTACGAGGAAATGAGAAAGGAAGAAATTACGCTCTTCTATCTTTATGAGTTGTAATGTTGTTTGATATAAACAAAGTCCAATTGTTTGAACTAGCAATTGTATAGATTGTAAAACTGATGGATGAATACAAGGAAAAGTGTGATATTTTTAATGACTGTATCAGTTTGATATTGTTGAATAAGTTTGAGAATATAACATTATTCCTTGATTTGGAATTTTTCAAATGTTAATGGATGGATTTAAAAGGAAATAACATCTATTCTTACCTGAATGCAAATTTTATGTTGGAATGTGTAATTAGTTCATACTTGGGTTAATATGAATTTTAAATTGACATTAAAAAGGGATTTAGGTAAACATGATCTCTTAATTGAAAGGTATTCGGGATTATCTTGAAAGATAAGGAATATCAAATAACTTAGGAGTAGCCGAACCTTGTATTCGGACTCTGTTAATAGCCTCGAATGTTTAAATTCAGAAAATATAGATATGGGAAATCATATCTATTGTTAACAGATCTTAACTGAAGTAAGGTTATAGAGAATAAATGAATAAACTCATTTAGAATTAGACCTCATTTAAATGATGTCTAATAAGATGGAATTCGTATTTTATTTACAGTTGTGGGTAAAAACTTGGTTAAGTTTAATAGGTTAAACTTATTACATTATCTGTAATGGAGTGATTAGTCTGAAGAGTAAAGAAGGAACCAAGAAGAGAATATGCAACCCTTCGGTATGATGAAGGGGATGTATATTAAGCTAGAAGAAAAATTAAGTCTCTTTCTCTTAGCTACATACAACTGCAACGAGAATGAGGTTTAAGGATCAGCAGGGTTGCTGAAAATTGATCTTAAATATTAAGATTATAATCAAATTACACTCGAGCTGGATATGTACTATTGATGAGAGGATTCTGTAGGACATTGGCATATGCCAACTACAATATGGTGTCTTCATGAAGGCGGGGCCTTCATGACGACACAATGTTATAGCTGACATATTACAATTCCCTCCCGAATCAAATCATCAAGTTTACATAGGCTGGATACTAAGTTCTTAGATGGGGATAGGAATGTGATCATGTATACGGAGTGTCTCTGGAGGACTTAAGGTAACCAGACACATGGAGTTGTCTAGGGATGATAGTACGTGTATGCGTACCTTTAGTTACCATGAGTAACTTCCTATACTTGTTCATATTGCTAGTTGGGGATAGAGCTTGACCATAATGGAAGGACTGGAAAGGACCAGGAAAGACCATTCTAGATAACAAATGAAGTGAGGTGAAGGATGTATTCTAATGATGTGTATCACATCTAGGAATATGATCATGCAAAGTATGTGAAAATCTTAGGCCAAAGTATCGCAAGTGCTGGTTGCGTTGTCCTAATCACCTAATTTAAGATGCAGGATGTCAGATGAATATCAGTAACAAATATTCAGATAGGCTTCTTAAATGGAACACTTCGATAACCGGAAATGGTAAAAGAACCCGGTATATTTATTATACATTGCATGGACTAACATGAAGGATCAGTAAGTCACCGAGTCATGAAATGAGAGATTGCTAAAACTCCGAGCCATAAAATGGGAGATCGGTAGTTCTTCAAGTCATTTACAGTAGCATATGGTATCTGTTATATGATTGAATGGCACTAAATGTGTGTTCCATATTACAAAATATCCGAACAGAGAACATTGGTTTTAAAAAGAAATTGTGTGATTGAAATTGCATTAAATTGATAGAGAACAATTATTAAAACTTGAACGTGTGTTTGAATTGTATAATTCAATACAGAGAACGTTGCATATATAAAAAAAAAATTCCCTTGCTCTAGTGTCTTAAAATGGGGATGTTACACTATATATATGAGCGCCCAATAGAAGAAGGATATACACATATGGAGAAAGATGGGGAGATCAAGAATTGAAGAGAGGCGAAGCCATGCAATAATGTTGTGAGAGCTCCATAGGTTGGGTTTAGAGGATATGTAGGAGTAAGTTGTATCAAGGGGATGGGTATGAACATTATAATTTTATTTTTACTATGAAGTTCCTAAGTCCATTTCCAATGCATGACATTGGTCTACACTATCATATGGATCTATGACTACCCTAGTTAATGTAATGTGGTTATCAACATGCTTAATATGAATATATGTGTGTTTCTAGTTCTACTTACATATGCATGGATCAGGTTATATACATTTCATATGAGTGGGTGTAAACCCCTATGCATTTCTTTTCTATTATGAGTCAGATTTATGTTCTGTAATGCTTTTCTTATATAAATGAACATATTGGTTTAGAAGCCAATCTAAGATCTAAGATGAATGTATGGTTCCTTTCCAATCTATTCACTTAAGTTTCTATCGTAAATAATACATTCTCACACAAATCATATAAAGGAGGGACTCAACACCCACGCATTCCTTGGGCGAGTGCCTAGTTCCCGTTGGGTGATAGGCCAGTGTGTATGAGATTTCTTTGTTCTTTGAGAGGGAATAAAAATGACTACACATTCTATGAATGAAGCCCCTTCTAATCTACATATGTGAGTCAAATTATTACATGAGGGTGTCATGTATGATGTTTTGGATAACTAATCTACCTTTGAGTTTTATAACACTCTTGAGCATGAGCACAAAAAGACTCCTCATGACCAATTTATCAAGATTATTATTGATTATAATGTTGTCATGTGTGAGTTAGATTGTTATCAATAATGTAAAATTACAAGCACATTAATGCTTAAAGATTATTTAAGGAGTACAAGATGAAGTTTTTAGTGGTGTTGTCTTGAGAAAACAAGGTGTAGCATACTTGTAAGAGTGGATAAGGTGATACTTGTCTGGTCTAGTAGGCCTAATCATGCGGCCTAGTCAGTATAGGGAGTAAAAGAGGGAGGTTATAGTTGCATGGTGACTTAAAGAGCATGGTAAAGGCATGGAAAGCTTGAAGAAAGTGTGTTGAGAAACTCATGTGAGTCGTAAAGTGTAGGTACATGTTTGAGCATGGTTTGTAGGTGCTCATCAAGAACTAGTCTAGGTGCTTGAAGGCCTGATAAAAAATGATTATCAATTATATAGATATGCGAGACCATGAGGGAATAGAGATGAGTGAGACATGATTTATCTAGGTTTTCAAGGCCTTTTGAAAAAGTTTAAAATTGAAGTACGAGGTTCTCCTACCCTGTTTTGGTCTAAACATGCTTAATTCCTAGGACCTGGCTATGCAAGTCATGGTTGTTGAGAAGATCAAGACCTATTTATTAGA
The DNA here is from genome assembly GCA_019776745.2 of Taxus chinensis. Taxonomy (NCBI): domain Eukaryota; kingdom Viridiplantae; phylum Streptophyta; class Pinopsida; order Cupressales; family Taxaceae; genus Taxus; species Taxus chinensis. Next base: position 300,500,315 of record CM034154.1, read on the forward strand.
AGGTGAGAATTGGATAAGTTAGTAGAGGTTTTCCTTGTGCTGTGGGAAAAATTTTAGCTTGATATGAAGAATATTTTGAAAGTTATGAGGTTTTTGATCCTGTTGAGCTTAACCAAGTGTGTTTTCTATCTCGAAGTAATTTTTTTACATTAGTCAGTATATGTTAAATTTTTATGGGACCATGAGCCTTTCAAGGATGTTAGGTTATGGATTTAATAATATCCTAGATTTGGAATAAGATCAAATAAGGGCCTAAGATTTATGAACGATTGCTAAGAAGGTATGGATGTCAAAAACACTAGTTAACTTGTGATGGAATAAATATTATTTGTTTGATCCCAAAATGGATTTAATAATAAAATATGATGATTTTATAATGGAGAGGACTCTTCCAGATTTCATATGGTGGTGGTTTCAGTTCCTGACTGTAGGTGGAGCCCACTCAAATATGCTAGTTTCTAGGAAATTTCAGTTTACTCTCAAGTTTTCCATTTGAACTTAGTGTTATGAGTTTTTGGGGAGTTATGCTATATGTTTGGAATGATTTCAAATCCTAGTGAAAAATTTGATGGTCTCCATAAGTAAAAACATGAAGACTATTTTTTAAGGCTAGAAGTTAGTTTTAATAATCATGGAGAATGAGTTATCTTGGGAACACTTGGACTTGTTGATGATGATTTATAGACTTATAGGTGTTTTTGAAATAAAATAGTATGTTTTTTAAGTGTTGATTGAGCTATTCAAGTTAGTTAAGGTGGCATGAATCAGATCACAAGTTGACCTAGTTTGATTGGTTCAAGACAATACTTTTTCGGTCTGAAGATTGGTCTTGAAGACCAAATTTTGGATTGGTTGATGATTCATATCCATTGGATAGTGAAGAGGGATGAAATTTTATCATATTACATGTATTTATAAATCTTTAAAGTGTCATAAAGTGTGCAATTAGGTCTCACTTCTAAAATTGATTTTTGGGTAGATCAAGTTTCTTGAAGGGAGAAGTTGTTCTATTGGATTTATAGGTTTAATCATGAGGTATAAAATGATATATGGTGTTATTCCTATAACTGGATTTCCATTAAGTGGTTACATGACATGGTTTATGTGCTTTATGGATGTTAGGTCTTCATTTTTGAAGACTGGTTAGCTGGAGGTGCTTTAAATGAGTGGGAAACAATCCTACTTGAAGGTGTTATGGAAGAAATGAGTGAAAAATAGTTACATGATATTATGGAGGATGTAATGAGGATGTTTTGACATGTGTGGAGAATTTTGAGGCATAAAACATTTGGATGAAGTCCTTGGAGTTCATGAAGTGCTCAGTGAAGGAGAAACTAACCTTTTATGCCTAGTTGTGGATTATAGTTGTTTAATCATGAGGTATTTAATGCTTTATGGTGTTATTCTTGTAAGTGGATTTCCATTTTTCAGTTACATGAAATGGTTCATGTGATTTATGGATGTTAGGTCTTCATTTTTTAAGATTGGTTAGCTGGAGGTTCTTTAAATGAGTGGGAAACATTCCTACTTGAAGGTGCTATGGAAGAAATGAGTGAAAAAAAGTTACATGATATTATGGAGGATGTAATGAGGATGTTTTTGACATGTGTGGATAATTTTGAGGCATGAAAAATTTGGATGAAGTCTTTGGATTTCATGAAGTGCTCGGTGAAGGAGAAACTAACCTTTTAGGCCTAGTTGTGGATTGTAGTTGTTTCAGTGCATTTCCAACCAATATAGGTCCTTGTTATGGTTTTATATGATGTTTTAGTTAAATTTGTAACATGTTTGTACTGATATTGAGGGTCATGGCCGGCCTAGTAGTGTTTAGGATATTAATCATGTATTCAAGTGAGTGTTTGTGTTCATTTTGAACTAGTTTTGTGAGAGAGGGAAAAGTGCAAGGCTAAGAGAGTGTGAAGTAGGTTAAGGTAATAAATATAGGGATGAGAGAGATTATTAATGTTTTAGGTGAGTTTAGAAGCATAGAAACAATGGAAATTGATCTAATCAACTCATGAAGAAGCAAGATTTAGTGAAGTAGGAGAGTGTGTGTTTGAAGAGGGTTTAGAGAGAGTTGAACCAAAATTGTGATCACTATCAGTTGTAGTAGTAACACATCTTTAGTGGTATTCATATTTAGGTGGTTAATTTTTTTCTTAATCACCTTATGGGTTGAAACCTCCTTGTAGGGTTGGTGCCTTGTTAAATAGGGGTTAGTGCTCTTTCTGGGATTGCCTCCATTCCTCACTAAACAAACCTTGTGTGATGTTTCATATTCATGTAAGTATTTTGGTTTGTGTGATATAATAAAAAAAATTAGTGGATTTTCATCCCCTCGTGTTTTTCCCACTTAAATATTGTGATCATGTGTACTCTCTCATGGTTGTGTTCATATGAATGATTGTCTTATGTTTTTAAGTTGACATTAATATATGTTTAAATAGTAAATAGTTTATGCAAGACAAATTGAATTGGTTAACGATTTTGAATGAATAATTCACCCCCTCCTAGTACATTGTGCTTCCAATCATTAGTATCTAAGCAGGTCATTTTGAAGAATTCTAATTACTTGAAGGAGATCATTTGAATCACATGTATAACAAGAATACTTGATCAAGTTGAAGAATTTACTCTGGTTAGAATGAGAGCTTGTTTAAAATCCTTAGGTTTTGACATATGTGACTCCATCCTTGATGTATGTTTTCCATAGCCATCTACATATTTTTTTGAAGGTTGGCAAAGTTGAAAAATAAGATAAGGAGGAACATGATTTGGTTTTAGGTCTTATAGAGCCAAGGAAAAAAGATGAAGAGTGTCAAATTACTCAAACTACATTTCATATTGAAGATGAAAATATAATATGGTATATTGAAAGTGGGTGTTCTGATAACATGACTAGAAAAAAAATCATATATTTAAATAAAAATACATTAGAATATGTTAGGTTTTGTGAAAACAACGCTATAAAAATTACAAAAAGAGGTACATTAAGTCTAGACAATGTTAAGACTCTTACTAAGAATGTCCTTTATGTTGAAGGACTGAAACACAACATTCTCAGCGTGATTAAAATATGTAAATAAGGATACACTCTAATCTTCAATGAAAAATAATTTAAAATCATAAAAAGGGAATCATGTAAGCTTATAGGGAAAGCTAAAAGAACTGACGACAATATGTACATACTGAATGAAATCACCAAAAAGGGTGTCTTATGAGTAAGGTGGATGACAACTGGTTGTGGAACAAAACATTAGGGAATTTGAAATTTGATAATTTAGTCAAGATTAGTTCCAAAGGATGTGTTAAAAACATGCCAAAATTAAGAAAACCAAAAGATAATCTATTCAAAGGTTATTTACATGGAAAACAAACAAAGAGAAAGTTCAAAACAAAAGAACATCATTCCACCTCAAGGACTTTATAACGCATTCGCACTGAACTTCATGGACCTATGAGGACTGCAATATTGACGGGAGAGTCCTATTTTTTTATATTAATTAATGAATGCACTATATTTACTTGGGTTGTCTTCTTAAAGGAAAAATCAGAGGCAATTAATAGTTTCAAATCATTTAAAGCACTTGTTGAGAATCAAGATAATGTAATAATTAAATGTATTAGGTTGGACAGAGGAGGATATTTTTTTTTTGAGAATTTTGATGAATTTTGTGAAACCCATGGCATTATGAGGAAGTTCTCAACTATTATAACTCCTTAGAAAAATGGGGTGGTAAAAAGGAAAAGAAAGACTATTTTAGATATGGATGGTTAAATGGTAAGTGAATCCAATTTTCTGATGGTTATTGGAAAGAGGAATTCAAAAAGCTTGTTTATATTCTCAACATATGTAAATTAAGAGTAAATGGTGACAAAAATTATTATGAATTGTGGAAATGGAGACCTATAAATGAGGAAATTTATAGATTTTTTGGTAGTAAATGTTTCATAAAAAGGATTGAAGATGATCTAGGGAAATTTGATTCTAATTCAGATGAGGGTATATTTTTGGGATATCCTTAAGAAGTATAGCTTAGAGGTGTTATAATAAAAGATTAAAAAATGTGGTTGAGAGTGCAAGTGTAAGGTTTGATGAATCATACCCAATGAGAGCTAATTCTAAGTCAAGATATACATCTCAAGATATGGGATCTAAGGAAGATGAATAACTTTTCAATGTAGTAGATGAAGAAGAGAGGAATGAAACCAAACATCCTTCAAGGAATATCAAGAAAGATCATCCTGAAACTCGTATTCTAGAAAATAAGGATGTAGGGATTAATAGAATAAGAAAACTTATAAGTATTCAAAATCACAAAAACATTGCTCTTTTATCTAAGTTTGAACCTAGAAATGTTTAAGAACTAAGAAAAGATGAATGTTGGATACATGTTATGAATGAAGAGCATGATCAGATTGAGAAATATAGTACTTGGGAATTAGTCCATAGAACCTAAAGACAAAAATGTCATTGGAACTAAGTGGGTGTTTATGAACAAATTGAATGATGATGGAGAAGTTATAAGAAAAAAATAGGTTGGTTTGTAAAGGGTATTCATAGGTTGAAGGAGTTGATTTTGAAGATAAATTTACTCCAGTTGCTAGAATGGAAGACATTAGATTGATTCTAACATATGTAGGGTATAAAGGTTTTAAGTTGTATCAAATGGATGCCAAATCTGCATTTTTAAATGGAAATGTAGAAGAATACGTGTACATTGAGAATCATTATGTGTGCAAATTGAAAAAGGCACTTATATCCTGTAAATTATAGGATAAAACAAGAACATAGGGCTTAGTATGGAAGACTAGATAAGTACTTTATTGATCAAGGTTCCAAAAACAAAGTAGCTAATAGTAATTTATACATCAAGGATGAAGGAGGAAATCTATTGATTATAGTATTTAATGTGGATGACATCATATTTTGAGGAAATAATGAACACATGACTCATGAGTTCTTTGAGATCATGAAAAGAGATTTTGAAATGCCAATGCTTGGTGAACTATCCTTCTTCTTAGGACTATAGGTCAATCACTCAAAGGATTGTCTACTCATATCACTGACCAAATACATAAAATAAATGTTGAAAAAGTTTCAAATGGACTCCTATTGGGAATCCTATGATCACTAGATGGAAATTAAGAAAGGATGAATTCTCTCCTAAAGTGAACTAAATAGAGTTATATATCCATGATTGGAAGATTATTATATGCAAATACTTCAAGACATGATATTTTAAAAGTTGTGGAGATTTTTGAAAGGTTTCAAGAAGAACCTAAGGTGACACATCTACAATTAGGGAAAAGGATTTTTAGATATCTTAATGGGACTACAAAATATGGATTTTTCTACCCAATGAGTGAAATTTTTGAACTAAGAGATCTCTATGATGTTGATTGGGTAAGAAGTCTTGATGACATAAGACATACAAGTGGAGGATATTTCTTTGTGGGAAAATGCCTTATTTATTGGCTAAGAAAAAATCAATATTCAGTAGCCCTTTCACATATGAAGCTAAATATATTTATGTTGCATTATGTTGTGTAAAAAATCTATGGATGAGACAGACCTTAGAATATTTTAAGGTGAAGTGTGATGAACATACTCCCATATTCTGTGATATTACAAGTGCCATCATTGTATCTAAGAACCATGTTTTGCATTCTAATACCAAAAACATTCCAATTAAATATAATTTATTGAGAGATCAGGTTTGTGAGCATAGAATCAAGTTGGAACATGTTACCACCAAGGAAGAAATTGCAGATATCTTGACCAAGCCACTTCCAAAAACAACATTTAATTTTATAAGAGGAAATTTGGGTGTGATTCTTTCCCCTAAGAGTCACTAAAAGAGAACAAGACATTTAGAGGGAGCATAGAAAATGAATAATCTACTCCAAGAAATTGAGAAGAGTGTCAAGAAGGGAACCTTGCGTAATTAGGTCTATGGAGAAGTGTGCAAGAGATTCAAATTCTAAAGGTATGTTTATGAGTTTATTATTATGATGGTAATTATGTATCAGTTCTTTACTCAAGATCTAATGTGTTTCAAGTTTGTTCTTGCATCAAGGAAGTTTTTAAAGGTGGTTGAGTACTATCAGGATTATGGAAGTGAAAAATAGGATTTCTTCAGTTGGTAAACATGGTTATAGGATAGTGTGTAGGATTTTGAGTATGTAGCAATGACTTCAACATGTATATGGGAATTTAGGATGAATTACAATGATATACTAGCCTAGAATGAGGTTGTGTATCTTGATCTATATCCATAAATATTTGTGGGCTAAGGTATGATTTAAAGTCTATATTTGAAGTGATAGCATAGTAATAAGGAGAAGAATGTCCTTTTGCAGATTTTGTATGAAGGAATTATGGTGTTTTGTAATGGATGCATGAGTTAAGGGAGATATTAAGAACTCATTATCCCAGAGAAATGAAAATAAAAATGTTACAGGACCAATATGGTTGGATAAATACATCATGGTAGTTTTTAGTACTTTATGATAGAGTACGGTAGAGTGTGAAGAAGGGTAATGGTGAGCTACAAGTATGTGAAGACCTCTTGAAGTAGGGGGAGTTGTCAATAATCCTATAATAGGATTATAAGATGTCAAGGAAGATAATAAGGCAGAGTGATAAGAAAATTTTTAGGGGAGTAGGTTATAAGGTAAATCAACTGTGTTAGTATGAAAAGAAGGGAAATGCTATTGAGAAAGTGTTTCAGAACTATGAAGTTAAAAATGATCCATCTCTGGTGCACATGCTAAAGGTATGTGATCATATGTTTGTGTCTAGAGTTAAATAGGGATAGAATGGTTGCAGGGGGAACAATAAGGAGGTGTTCTATGTTTTAGGTGGCCTTATATAAAAATATTAAGTTTGGGATTTTTGGTCTAAAGAGGATCTTTATAGCTCATAGTTCTAAATGAGCTAGCAATATGAGTATGAAACATTTTAGTTTATTCTTGAGTATCTTTACCTGATATTGGCCTATTTATGAGTCAAGATGAAGTTATTTCTCATAATCATAATTTTTGACATGTATGTGTGTGTGCCATGAATGCTCTTTCCAAGGGGGAGCTACAGTGCTATTATGAAGACAAAACAAAGTCAAGAAAGGTAAAACATGTTTGTGATCTTGGTAAGATGATTTTGGTTGATGTTTCCAATGAGTAAATGGTTCAAATAATATGACGAAGATAAAGAATGTGTGCTACAGGTATATACTTTTTCATTAATGTAAAAAGCTGGAGGAGAACTAGGTTGTTTTCCATCAATGACAAATGAGGATATTGTTGGCATGTGTGATATAGATTGTTGTCATTGATGTAAAATTACAAGCACATTAATGACAAAAGAAGATGTAAGGTTTGTAATAGGAATTTTTAGTGGTTTTTTCTATAGAAAACAAGGTGTAACATGGTTTCAATAGTGGAGAAGGTGATACTTGTTTGGTCCATTAGGCCTACTCACAAGGCCTAGTCAACATAGGTGATAAAACTTGGAGGGTAGAGTTGCATGGTGACTTGAGGAGCTTGGTAGATGCATGGAAAGCTATAAGAGATTATGTTGAGATGCTTATGTGAGTATTAGAGTGTAAGTACATGTTTGAGCATGGTTTGTAAGTTCTCATCTAGACCTAGTCTAGGTGCTTGAAGGCCTAATAAGAAATGATTATTAGTTGTATAGCTATGTGAGCCCATGAAGGAATGGAGATGAGTGATATGTGATGTCTTAAGGTTTTCAGTGTTTGAATGTGGTCCTAATAGTTTTTTTCATTGATGTAAAATAACATTAATGATAAATTTAATGTTTCATTGAGGTCATATGATGTCTTTCCTAATGCTAACATACTTATTTAGATGTGTTTGAGCTAATACAGTGGGATTCAGTGAGGTGTGCTTGCTCTAGCAAGACTATACAGGTTCATAAGAATTGTAGCTTGAAAATATGAGCTTCTTAGATGATTGGGAAGAATGTTGACACACTGTATATAAGTTTTTGAGGGTTCTTGAGCACTAGCAATTGTTTCAAAGTGCAAGTACAAGTGGTTCTCTATCTTACATGTGCTCATTAGGAGTAGCTATGACAACTAGGAGGTGTGATAGTGTGTATTAGAGACATTTGGTATCATAGAATCATGAAATAATGTGTATCATGACATATGAGGTATTTTTGGGTCATTTACAGAGGTTATATGTTCAATTATTACATTATTTAAGTTGGGTTTAGCTTATATAATGAGAATCCCTAAGGTGTAGCTATAAAAATTAGATAGGCTGGAGAGATTGAAGTATGGAATTTATATTATTATTATTTGATATTTTATAGGAATGAGTTATAGATCTATTAGAAACATTTTAGGTGCCCATGATGTGTATTTTTGCAGATATGATTGATTTTGTGAGATAGGGATAAAAACAAGTCAAATTCTAGCTCAAAGTTCAGATTCAGATTTATAAATAATGTAATTTTCATGGGACATTATGGATTTAAAGGAATATTATATTTTTATTTTATAAGGTTTCACACAAATAATGACGTCATTTTATTGTCACATTTTTATGAACAAATGTTAAGAAGGTAAAGTGGTCTTAAACCCTAGTTAAACCCTAGCTAAGAGCAGTTGACAGAAAGTGAAGTTTATTGATATAGTTTTGATTTTTTAATAAAAATAGATGATTTTATGTTATATAGGACTCTATAAAATTTCCAAAAATGTATGGTTGAGGTCATGGTCATGAGTGAGCCCCACCTAAAACAACAGTTTCTGAAGAAGAAGGTTTTAGGAAAAGATGGTTGAAAGGAGTAACATGAAAAATATATGGTGCATGATATATGTGAGTTTTTATTGATGTACATAATGGTTTTAGATGATGTTAATTCAAGTTCATGGTGTTTTGAGGTCCAAATAGGTTGACTGGTCAAAGGGCAGTTTTTGGATCTCAAATAACAAGTTCTAGTAAAATTCTCATAACTTGAGCTACATGTGGAGTTTTGAGATGATTCAAGCTGTGTTTGAAATTATATTCATATATATTTAAAATTATATATGGATTTACTCATGATGAGGTCATTCTTTGAGTAAGAATATTTTCGGCAGTTAAAGACAATATATGTTTTGGTGCAAGTTTGATGTTATTTGAAGCATGATATGGATTGGATGATGTTTCCTATCACCTAGAATGTGAATATGTATTAATTTTCAATCCAATAAATCCATTTGGACGTTTTTACTATATGTATAACTTATTTTATGAGCTAATCTTTGGAAACATATGTTTTGGTAGGTTGATCTGATAAAGGAAAATGTTGTTGTGGTTTGAAGTGAATGATGTTTCATGAATTATCATTTTATTAGAATTTTTATAAAGGTTAAAAATTTATTTTTATTAATCACATGGAATTTTTTAGTTGAGTAGAAGTTATTTGGTGTTCAGATGAAGTATCCATGGTACTGAAGGGTGTGTGAAACAATTGCTCTGAGATTTGTAAAGGGAATTGGGCCCAGTAACTAAAATAATTTGATTGGTTGATATTAATTGTCACCATTTATGAATTTTTAATGATATTTTATTCATATTTTATGGGTTTTTGGTGATGAAAAATTATGGTACTAATATTAGGAAAATTTTAAGATTGTGCCCATGGGGTTTTGAGACATGTTTGGCACATGAAATGATGGTTTGAGCTAGGTAGACCTAATTAGATCACTTGTGACTATTCTATTTAAAATTTTAAGTGTTTCCTTGATTTATGGGTTGAACCAAAAAGATTGAAAAGTTTTTTCCTAAGTTTTAAATGTGGAGAAGCATATAAGAGCGTGTTTTTGGGTGTTTTTTGGAACTATTTGTGTGTGTACACGAGGAGAAACCTAGGTGAAGTGTGATTTCAGGTGTTTGAGCATGAATTTAGGATGAAACAAGTGTGTTTTAGGTTGATAAAATATAGAGGAAATGAAATCAAGTGTTTGATGTTTTTTAGAGGGTTTGAAGAGCTTATTTTGTGAAGTGTGATCACCTAGGGTTTGGGTGAAGAAGTGTGAGATGAATATTGGATCTCCATCAGCTGTGGTAGAAACATTTCAAATATATACACATCATAAGGTGTTTGAGTTGGTGATTGATAATATTTTGGGGTTGTATCGTCCTTATGGATTTGGTGATTCACAAAATTAGGGGGTGCTGATCCTTGTAGGGTTGGTGATGTACTAAATTAGGGGTTGGTGCTCCTTGTGGGGTTGGTGCCTCACTATATTTAGAAACATACATATATAATATTGTATTTTATTGGTTTTTATTTCCATTCATGGTTTTCAAATTATATCTTGTATTCTTATGGTGTTTATTTTCTTTCATGGTTACATGCTTTATTTATGGTTTATGGTGTGCAAACATTAAGAGTCGAATAAGTTGTTATTATGATTATATGCTTATGTTATTTTGAGTTTAAGATCTAAAATATAATTTGATGTTGTTATAAGGACTGATTCACCCCCCCTCTTAGTCCATTTTTCTTTTAACAATCGGTATCATAGCTGGTCCTTTTGTAAAATTTTGACAACTTGAACAAAGATCCTTAAAGCACAAAATGTCTAACAAAACTACAATTGGAAAGCCACAATTTTTTTATAAATTATAGTTTTTGGAGTATGAGGATGAATAATTTAATCATGTCATAAGGGTTTGATGTTTGGGCCACAATAGAAAAGACTTATATTTCTCCTGTTAACTCTCCAAGAACTTAGACAGATAAGATTGATTATACCAATAACTCAAAGGATTTCAATGAAATCCTAAGTGGACTTGGAGAATAAAAAATGGGAAAAGTGATGTATTATAGGAATGAAAAGGAGACATGGGAAAAAATTCAAGTTCTCTATGAAGGTGACTCAAAGGTAAAACAGTGCAAAACTTCAAACTTTTAGAAATCAGTTTGAAATCCTTAAAATAAATGATGAGGAGTCTATTGCTGCATACCTTCTTAGAGTTGATAAATTTATAAATAACATGAAGCGTTTATGTGATGAAGTAAAAGAGGAAGTTATCATTCAAAAGGCTCCAACATGCTTGACTCCTAAGTTTGATTCTAAGGTTTTTTATATAGAATAAGCAAAATTTATAACCACTTCAAAATTGGATGAGTTGCATGGTACTTTTATTTCTTGTGAAATGAGGATAGGAGACTAAAAACCAGAAAAAAGGTAGATTGCATTCTAATCCAAAATGAAGAAAAAATAAAATAAGGTAAGTAAGGATGATACCTCTCTAGATATTGAAGATGAAGAGATCTTTTCTATGATGGATAGAAGATTGAAGAAAGGTTCTGGTAACTATAGAGGAAAATTTCCATTCAAATGTTTTAATTGTGGTGAAGCAGGAAATTTTGCTGCTAAGTGTCCTCAAATGCATGAGAATGGTAATGATGATGTTTAATATAATGAGTAATAACCTAAGAATAAGAACTAAAATTTTGGCAAAGGTAAGAATAAATTTAAGAGGTCTAATCATAAGAAGGATAAAAGAAGTTGTTATTCAAATCAAGATGATGAATTTTCAAATGCTAATAGTGGTGTATAAGACTCTGAATCTGAAACTAAGTATGAAAGAATAGGAAATGAGGATTTGTTCATGACTAAATAAGATATGACATCTTTAGGTGATGGATCTTCTCTATTAGGTGATTTTATTTCTGTTTATGGTAACTATTTTGATAAGGAATGTCTAGATGACTTATATGATCTTGAGAGTGTCAAAAGGGAACTTGAACAAGCTGAAAAAGAGAATAAAAAATTGAATTTTCAGATTTAGGAATATCAAAATTTGTCTTACAAGTTGGATGAGAAATATGTGGTTGAGTTTAAAAAGCTAATTGAAGCAACAAGTTATTAGAAGAAAAGCTGAAGTTTCTTATCTATAACTTGAATTTTAAAGAGAATTTTTTCACCAAGTATGAACAGGATATAAAAAAATTTAGGGTTGAGATGTTATAAATTAGTTAGAATACTATGTCTTTACAATAATTTGAAAAGAGTGCTAAGGATCTAGATGACTTACTTGGAAAACAAATAGCTGCACATGATAGACCTAGTTTGGGATTTAAATAAGAGCCTAAGGATAAAGAACTTAAGAAAGAAGATGGTGTTTCAAGAAAAGAATAAGATTATCCTATTGTGAAAGAATAAATGAAAGCATCACTTATCAATAAAAATGAATGATCAAGGCCCATTAGACAACCTAATGCCTCAAGGTATGAAATAAATTTTAGTGGTCATTACTTTACTTTTAATGCTCTTGGTCATAGAACTAGTGAGTGTAGGATATACTCTAAAAATGATCATTCTTGGAGAGAAAATAAGAGTGAATTTGTTAAAATAATTGTATGCTATAATTACAATGAACAAGGACACACTAGTAGTTATTACTTACATGATATACCTATTCAGAATGAAGGACTCAAAAGGAAGAAATAAGTTTTTTTTCTACTATTGTAATGAGATTGGTCATGTGGAGAGAGTGTGTTTTCATTCTTATTCAAGACAAAAGTAGATGAATCAAAGGCCTGAAGTGTATGAAAACAAGTTCCAAGGATCTAGAAGAACATGAGATCCAAGAAAGGACAATGTTGTGCCCACAAGAGAAATTGAAATTGAGAAGAGAGATATAACACAGTGTTCAGATCAGAAAAGAGACGATGAAGGAGTTTTATAGGTGCCCAAGAAGTATTGGGACCTCATTAAGACCTTATTTTAGGTATCTATGGAGCTTACATGCCTTCCCTATGCTTCTTGAAGGTATCTCATTGCATATGAAACATATAGGTGAGGAGGAGCTATCTAAGTCATCCTAGGTCTCCTTCACAAGATCAAGGTATGTTTTTTAAAGTCTTTTAGTATTCATATTGGTTCATTTGAGTTTCTCTTGTATGAAAGTGGTCATGGTCTCTGTGGTGGAATAATAAGATGCATATATTTGATTTCCTTTGGTATGTATGGTGGTCTTCTTAATCAGTGATCATCTTGAGGTGTTTTAGTATGTTTAAAAGTCTCTTGATGATGTCATTGGGTGTTTGTTAGTGACTCCGAGTATTGGTATAAGTTGGAAATGTCAATATATCTCAACTTTGCTACAATAGGAAAGCACATTGTCTGTGGTGTCTTGTTGACATAGTTAGAGATCTATATTGTGCCTTTGAGCTCTTATGAGGTGTCTATTATATGTTTAAAGGGCCTATCATGAGTATGATGAGTTGAGTAGGTATGTGAAGTTGAAATTTGTCATTATGGGTCTCTGTGCACTCATTTCGTATATGGTTTTAGTATTTTCAACATGTGGGTCTGGTATTTGTCTTGGTTTGAGAACATTTTGGTCTATGTCATAATTCATAAGACTGGTGTCTAGATCTATGAGTGTCCTTAAAGTTGTTCTAAGGTGATAAGTTTCTAACTTGATCAATATTCACTTAAGAAAATGGATTATGACCTTGGTATGATCAAATTTGTATTATTTTATGCATAGTTATGGAGTGCTACAGATATGAGAAGTGATTTTTCTTGATGCCTATACATTTAAGAGGTGTTAATCATGATTGAATATTTTTTTGCAAGGTGAAAATTATAGTTTGAAAGTGACATAAGATAAATTCTATAAATAATGATACCTCACTGCCCTTGACTGGGATTGCACAGTTCCCTATGAGTGGTATGCATGGAAACTCAAGTTTGAAGGTTCTAATGATGGAATTTTGGTTTAAAATTTTATACCTATTATCTAGGCATGTGGGGATAGAGTATGTGATAGTTTGGAGCTCAAAGTAAGTGTATTTTTTTAGTTTTTCATGATAGATTTGGATTTTTTGCTCATGATGCATAGTGAGGAGGGTTTGATAACTAAAACCCTATCTCTTGGATTCCTAAAGGTTAGAAAAAAACAAAGGCAAGGGTGATAGATTATTATCTGAGTATGATGATGCTTCATCATTTATTGTGAATATTATAGCTCTGAGATTCCCTTGGAGTACTTGAAATGGTTTGGGAAAGCATTTCGTCTTGGTCTTCAAGTTGATATGTTCTTGAGAGAGAATCTTATTGCTCTATGTGGAAGATGAAGACCTACAAGATTTAAATGGTCAAAGGAGGAAAAGTTGGATGATGGAAAAGGTGTGTCATGTTATTAAAAGAAAATTATCACTTGAAATAGGTATGTTCTTGCATATATCTATTTTTTTCATGAAGTGGTAGTTGGTGGAGGTATTTGTTGCTTATGAAATATTGAAAAAGTGATCTTCCTCCATAATAACAACCTACAGGCATGTAGGAGTATAAATATAGTATAGAAATAGTTTCCTTGAAGAAATGAGTTTTTCCTTACTTCTATGTATGTGAAATTCTTGGTGAAAATGCAGAGAAAATTATTGTCATGTGATAGAATGATCAAGTTCTAGGTTAAAATGTTGTTCTTATCCTCAAGAGAATATTGAAACACATCTACAGTACTCTAAGACTAGGGTATGACTGGTAAGTAGTTGGATTTTTTCATTTAATGAGAGGGGGATATTGGTAAAGCTCAATAAGGAAGAAGTTGTAAGTATTTAATAACTATGAAGACTTCTTATTTATTTCTATATGGAGTTAAGGTATTGATTTGTTATTAGCCTTTTAATAGTGTTGAAGTGTTATCTCTACAAGAAAACTATTGTGCATGGTGTGTGTAAGTTGTTAATAATAGGGGGAGTTCTTGATTATCCATTTGAGAAGTTGAAATTATGATCCCAAGGCCATTCAAGGTATGAAAGTAATGATTTCTCCTTTTTATAGGTTTTGGTGATGCAAAAGTTGCTTATCTCAGTCAAATTTAACAGTGGAAGACTGAAAATGTTGTTGATAACCTTGAAAAAGTTGTAAATGTGTTTACAAGGCTTGGTAGGAAGGCTAGCTATTATAACTTGTGCTCTTGAGCTAATATTTAAGGAATTATGTTTAAAGGGAGTAATAGTTGCTTAAGTCAAAGCATGGTTGACCTGTGGTTGCTTGTTGAAAATTCTCTAAAAAGTATGTTTAGGGGCATGTGTTCTTGAGACCGTATGAAGAGTAAGAATATGTATTGTAGATCTTGTTTTTGGCCTAGTTAATATGGAGTATATTCATTAAAGAATTCATGATGAGTGTATAGGATTATAATGAAATTTTTGGCATGTTCATGATGGTTATGGTTCAGTTTATAGCTTGTTAGAGTGTTCCTATGAAGACTAAAAAAAGGTTAAAGGTGAAAATTGGTGTTTTTCATGCCTAGAAGGATGAAAATTATGTTTTTCCCCCACCAAGGTGAGTTTTTTATTCTTTCATGTTGATTGAGGATGTTCAGATGTTGGCAGTGCTCATTCCACGGGGAGTATGTTGCTTGCATGCTTGAAATAAGGCTAAGAATCAGTTTCATGCAAAAATCAAGAATTTGAACTTGTTTGAAACCTTTGGTTGATTTTTATAACCAAAGAATAAATGTATAAAGATGAAGAAGGTGAATAAGGTGAGCTACAAGTATTCCTTTTTCATTAATGTAAAAAGGAGGAGAAGTTAAAAGTGTTTTCCATCAATGATAAAGGAGGAGATTGTTGGCATGTGGTCCTAATAGGTGTTATCATTGATGAAAAACAAATTTAATGAAAAATTGAATGTTGAGTTGAGGTCATATGATGTTGTTTTTTATCCTAACATAGTGATTCATATGTGTTTGAGCTGATACAATGGGATTCACTGAGGTGTGCTTTCTCTAACAAGCCTATATAGGTGCCTAGGAGGTGTAGATTGCAAGTATGAGATTATTGGATGGTTTAGAAGAATTTTGACATGATTTATAACATATTTTGAGGATTCTTGACCACTCACAGTAGTGGCATATTGAAGGTATTTATGGTTCTCTATCTTATAAGTGCTCATTAGGAGTAGGTATGACAACTAGGAGGTGTGAAATTGTGGATTGGATCCATTTGAGCTCATGGAAGCATGAAATAAGGTGTATCATAACATTTGAGGCATGTTTTTTTCATTTTCAGAGGTTACATGTTCATTTATTTCATTATTTAAGTTTTACCTAGCTTCTACAATGAGAATCCCTAAGGTGTAGCTATGAAAATGAGATAGATTGGAGAGATTGAGATATGAAATTGATATTATGATGATTGGAGATGTTATATGGATGAGTTATAGTCATCTTAGAAAAATTTCAAGTGCCTATGATGTGCATTTTTCTAGATATAACTGATTTTGTGAGACAAGGTGAAAAACAAGTCAAATTCCAGCTCAAAGTTTAACTTCAAATGCTCATTGTGAGTAATGTGATTTTAATTGGACATTTTTGATTTTGAGAAAGCTTCTATGGTTATTTTATAAGGTTTCAAAAAATAAATGATTTCAATTTATCCTCATGTTTTTATGAACGGATGTTAAGAAGGTAAAATGGTCTAAAACCCTAGTTGAACCCTAGCTAGGAGTAGTTGGTAGAAAGTGAAGTTTATTGATCAGTTTTGATTGTTTCATAAAAATTTATAATTGGATGTTGTCGATAACACTGTAATATTTCAAGAAATATATGGTTAATGTCATGGTCATGAGTGGGCCCTGCCTAAAAACAATAGTTTCTGAAGGAGAAGGTTTTATGATAAGATGGCCCATAGGAGTAACATTAAAAATTGATTGTGCATGGAATATGTGAGTTTTTATTGATGTAAATGAAGTTTTTAGAGAAAATTAATGCAGGTTCATGTTGTTTTTAGGTCCAAACAGGTTGACTGGTAAAAGGTTAATCTTGGGATCTCAAATAGCAAGTTCCAGTAAAATGATCATAACTTGAGCTGCATGTGGAGATTTGAGATGATTCAAGTTGTGTTGTAAATTAGATATATATATATATATATATATATATATCCTCATGATGAGGTAATTTGGAATTTGGTAGTTCAAGACAACATCTATTTTTGTCTTGAACAAAATCAGATGTTGTCTTGAACTACCAAAAATATTTTTCATTAAATTAATCATTTTTGAGGTTTTTACTAGATGTATAAATTATTTCATGAGCTAATAGTTGGAAACAATGTTTTTGTCATAATGATCTGGTGAAGGAAAATGTTGTTGTGGTTTGAATTTAAAGATGCCACATGAATTATAAATTTATTATAAGTGTTAGAAATGTAATTAAATTTATTTTTTAGTTTTCAGATGGAATTTTTTGGTTGAGTATAGGTGATATTGTGATCAGATGAAGTTTACAGTGTATTGAAGGGTGCAAGAAACAAATGTTTTGAGATTTGTAAAGGGAACTCGGCCCAGTAAATGAAATAATTTGATTGGTTCATATTAATAGTGAAAATTTATGAATTTTTAATGATATTTTATTCATATATAATGGGGTTTTGGGTAATGAAAAATTATGGTACTAATGGTAGGGTAATTTTAAAATTGTACCCATGAGGTTTTGAGCCATTTTTGGCACATGAAATGATGGTATGAGCTAGGCAGACATAATTGGGTCACTTATGACTATTGTATTTAAAATTTAAATTTTTTCCTTAATGTATGTGTTGAACCAAAAGGAGGAAAAAGGTTGTGCCTAATTTTGAAATGTTTAGAAGCATATAAAAACATGTTTTTGGGTGCTTTTTGGAATTAGTTGTGTGTGTGCAAGTGGAACAACCTAGGTGAAGTGTGATTGCGGGTGCTCAAGCATGAATTGAGGATGAAATTTTTTTGTTGCAGGTTGAGAAAAATCAAAGGAAATGATAGCAATATTTTGATGATTTTATAGGCTTTGAAGAGCTTGTTTTGTGAAGTGTGATCACTAAGGGTTTGAGTAAAGAACTACGAGCTGAATATTGGATCTCCATAATTTGTGGTAGAAAAAAATCAAAGATATACAAATAATAAGGTGGTTTAGTGGGTGATTTATCATCTTGGGGGGTTTTAGCCTCCATGTGGAGTTTGTGCTTCACAAAATTAGGGGTTAGTGCTCCTTGTAGGGTTGGTGATCTACTAAACTAGGGGTTAGTTCTCCTTCTGGGGTTGGAGCCTCACTAAATTAAGAAAATAATAAATATAATATTTTGTTTCATTTTTTAATTCCCATTTATGGTTTCCCACTTATATCTTGTGTTTTTATGGTGTTTCTTTGTATTCATGGTTACATGCTTTATTCATGGTTTATGGTGTGCACACATTAAGAGTTGAAGAAGTCATTATTATGATTGTATGCTTATGATATTTTGACTTTCAGATATGACATATAATTTAAAGTTTTTATAAGGAATGATTTTACCCCCTCTCATTCCATAGTGCTTCAAATATTCAGGTCCTTTTGAATAAGTTTCAAGCTGAGGTGTGAGGTTCTCCTACCCTGGTTTGGTCCAAACATGCTCAATTCCTCAGACCTAGCTGTGCAAGTCATGGTGGTTGAGAATATGAATACATATTTATGATAAGGTGATAATTAGAGAATTTATTAGAGGTTATCCTTGTGATGTGGTCAAAATTTTAGGTTGTTATGATGAAGATTTTGCAAGTTATCGAGCTAAAACAAGTGTATTTTCCAGCTCATAGTGACACGTTTTGCATTGGTTGGTACATGTAAAATTTTCATGGGAACCTGATAATTTAAGGGATGTTGAGGAATGTAATTTATAATATCTCAGATTTATAATGAGATCAAATGAGGGCCTACAATTTATGAACAATTTATAGGAAGGCATGGATGTCAAAAACCCTAGTTAAACCCTAGTTCACTAGCGATGCAAAAAATGTTCTTTGTTTGATCATATTATTTTAGGATATATAGGAATCTAACAATATTTATATGGTGGTATTTTGAGTTCATGAATGTAGGTGGAACCCACTCAAATATATTAGTTTCTAGGAAAGTTGATTTTAATTTAAAGTTTTCCATTTGAACCAATGTCTAAATATGGGTTCTGAGTTTTTGGTGAGATATGATATATTTTTGGAATGATTTCATATCATGGTGAAGTAATTTTATGGTCTACATAGGTCAAAACATGAAGACTAGTTTTTAGGGCTAGAAGGCAATTTTAGTAGTCATGGAGAATGAGTATTCTTGGTCACTTTCGCACGTGGTGATGATGATTAATGAATTGGAGGTGTTTTTTACATACAATGTGATGTTTTTAAGGTGTTAATAAATATTTTGAAGTCATTTGAGGTGGCATGAATAAGGTCACAATTTGACCTAGTATGACTGGTTTAGGACAATACTGCTTTGGTCTAAAGATTGGTCTGGAAGACCAATGTTTTGGATTTGTTTAAGATTACTATCCATTTGAGATTGAAGAGGGATGAAATTTAATTCTATTAAATACATTTATAAAGCTTGAAATGTTAGAAATGGTGCAATAAGTTATAAGTTCCAAAATAGGTTTATGAGCGGATCAAGTTGCTTAAAGGGAGAAGTTGTTCTATTGGATTTGTTAGTTGAATCCTGAGTTATATAATTATTGTTATTATTATTGATGTCAATGGAATTAAATTTATTTTTTACATGCCATGGTTGAGTTTTTTTGGATGTTATGTCTTCATATTTGAAGACTGGTCAGCTAGATGTGCCTTAAATGAGTGGGAAACAATCCATATTGAGGTGTTACTCAAGAAATGAGTGAAGAATAGTTCCAATAGATTATGGAGGATGTTATCAGGATTTTTTGAAATGTGTGGAGACTTTTGAGGAATTAAAAATATGGATATATTCCTTGGAGTTCATGGAGTTCGCAGTGAAGGAGAAACTAGCCTTTTAGGCCTAGTTGTACATTGTAGTTTCCTTGGTGAATTGCCGACCCATATGGGTCCTTGTTATGGTTTTATATGATGGTGTAGGTATAATTTTAATTTGGTATTACCAATATTGAGGGTCATGGATGACCTAGTAGTGTTTAGGAGATGAATCATGTATTTAAGTGAGTGTTTTTTTATCATTTTGAACTAGTTGTGTGAAAGAGGGAAAAGCATGAGACTAAGAGAGTTTGTGAAGGAGGTTAAGGGAATAAAGAAAGAAATGAGAGAGTATTAATGTTTGATGTGAGTTGGTAAGAATATCAAAAATGGAAATTTATCTAATCATCCCACAAAGAAACAAGATTGAATGAAGTAGGAGAGAGTGTGTTTGAAGAGGGTTTGGAGAGAGTTGAGATGAAATTATGATCACTATCAATTGTAGTAGTAAAATAACTTTATTGTTATCCATATTTAGGTGGTTTAGTTGGTGCTTAATTAGATTATGGGGACGTAGCCTCCTTGGATGGTTAGTGCCTTGCTAAATAGGGGTTGGTGCTCCTTATGGGGTCGGTGCCTCACTAAACAAATCTTGTGTGATATCAATCATCTATTTAGCAAGTGCCTCACTAAATAATTTCTCTTTGTAATAAATTTGATAAAGTTGGAAAATGATTTTCTCCTCATTCATCTAGGGACCTTTCTTGGGGAAAAACATTTCTTCCCACAAAATCTCTCTTATGTTTTCACCACTTCACATATGCATACACTTGAATTAGTTCATCCCAACCTCATTAATGCTATTACCTTTCCTAACCTAGCTTTCTTAGATGAATTTCATAATGATGAGGCCATCCTAGATTACATTGGATCCTATGAATATATCCCTTAACATCATCATAAGAAGAGGTTACCCCACTCGTTGCATGTTGCCACATACTTAAGTGATATCAATCATGCTAGTACGAATACTAATACTCTTGATACTATACACACACAACCATATGTTAAGGACTGGTCTATGCTACTATATTAAGAGATTATAATATATAAACTAAGTAGTGATAAGGATACATGATTAGTTATTTTATATTTGCTTCTTAATAATACTAAGTGAGATAATATTTAGCAAGTTTTTCAATCATTCTTTGATTTATTTTCTTTTCACTATAGTGACATGTTTGGCATTGACCCTTTTGTAGCCATGTACAACATTGTACTTCATGAGAGAGCTAAACTTGTATAATTTTTTTTGTAAGATGTAGCCTTGAGTAGCCCTATTAGTCAAAGAAGAGATAGAATGATTATTAGATGCATGATTTATTCATTAAGTTCACTATCCACAATAGGTATCTAATATTATCCCTAGATGAAACCTAATGGGTAGGTTTTTTGTTGTACTGATATCTATGATTTTAAGAAAGCCTCCCATAAGGATAACTTTCCCCTACCAATTATTGATAATTATAGATAAAAAAATTATGCCCATGGGTACATTTCTATGTCCTAAAGCATAATAATGTATATATGATTCATAAAGAATAAAAATAGTGGTTAAAAACTCATTTTGGCCTTTTGGTTGCTTTATCTCTTGCACTTTACTATTTCTAAGCTTGACTGGGAATCCTTTTGGATTTACACATCTTACAGTTCTATCAACACATGATCGATTTACCTTTATAAGGTCTTAGAAACTAGCACCCAAATAGGATAGAAGCACCCAGGTGCTCTTGTCCCTCTTGGGCAATCCTATCTATCTCTTTCTTCTTCTTACTCTTTTGGGTCCCTTTTGCTTCTTGCTCACCTTTTAATACTTTGGGTTGGACTTTTCGTTGTCAATTACGAAATTCAAACAAGGTAATCATATATATACTCTATTACTTCTTCCAAATAAGGTTCAAGCACTATAAGCATTATCTATCACTGCCTATGCTCTCTCAAATGCACAAGATCACTAAAAAGTAAATATATAGCACACCCATACAAGGGTCAAGGGATACATTGGTCTGCATACATTGCATATGAAGGGAGTTTATTCTATTCCATCACAAACACTTTATATATTTGGGAGAATCTAAAAGTATCTCATGATTATCATGTAAATTTCACAAGGGAAACCTAGGGCATGGGACTCAGATACATACAAACATGGTGAACTACATGGAGTCTGAAATGTAATATAGTGCTTGGTCATAAGTTCACTCTTTGGGTGACTGCTTGGGTAAGTATCACTCCCCATTATGCATATTTTTTATTAGATTTGATGTGGCTTTTAGGAATTTATAGGTAGTCATTTGTTTTATAGGTTACATGTGTGATCAATGACCTAACAACAAAACCATAGTGACAAAGAGTGACTGATAGTGAAGGTCTTGTGACCTAGAAAAGATAAGGTTTCGAAAATTTGAGCTGACACAAGCACCTAGATCAGACATTAACTATTGGGTAACTCCTTCCCTTCTATGGGTTCTTCTTCCCTATACATTCCTAGGATTCCAAACCCTCAATGAGCCATTGCAAAGTTGTTTCCATCCTATTATAGTAGATACATAGTCACGATCACTCCTAGGTTTCACAGAATCCTATAATTCATCTTTCTCCCTTCATTTTCTTAGGGTTTTACATTATTGAATGCTTATTTCTTATATGTTACTATACTTAATCATCTGAATATCATTTATTATATTAATATACTATGCATTAAGATTTAATTCATATTATATTAAATCATAATTCATTACTACTACTAATGGCCTCCACGTCTTCCATTTATTGGTATTCCTTGTATGTACACATCATTCCTCTCCATTCACCCTCATAAAATCTTATATTTACTATATTGGTGGTACTCTAAACTCCAACAATACTACTATTACCTTTCCAATCCATTTTATCCACATCTATATTTGTAATGATTCCTTCCTTGGCTATGCCCAAAACCTAACTCATTGGTACGCACATGATTATATGCAACCCCCTTTTTACCGGTGAAGAATATGCAATGGGAATTTATAATTTACACTACACAGGTTATTTATATGATCAACCTCACACTATCATATATTATGTCTCTGATACAAATCCTATCGATTAGGACCCTGACACTGATGACCTCCTTGATGATTTTACTTGACTCCCCACCCTGTGCACAATTGGGGGGAACTCGAATTCCCCCCTCACTTGTCACATCCTAGTGAATTTATCTCTGTATCTCACACTTCGTGCTTTATGTATACCTATATAAGCATAATCACATCTCTAATACACATAATTTACCATCATTACCCAATGATACACTCTTGTTCTATAGTTCATACTTCATTTGTGAGGGTGTAATTCCTAAAAGAACCTCATGTCACACACATCCACCTGGGGTAACACATCTCCCCTCATCTACACATATTTTATAGTTCTTAACACCATCACTTTCACTCAACATCTACACATATTGGTTCTATTTACTCTTGTTAGCTTATATTATTTACATGTTGTACTTTGTTTCCTATACTAGCTGGATACTTACTATGTCATTATATTTTCTATACACACATGTGTGTTCACATGATGAATTTAGGTGAATACAAGACCTTTACAGATTCTTACATGATTCATGATGCTTGACATCATTGTTTACGAGTCCCACTGAGGTTCCTGGGGGAATCTACCTTTGCTACTGTCTTACTACACATCACAGGTCCTATTGTTATAGTATTTACTACTTCTTGACACTGTCACTTACTTTTCATTGATCTATAAGTGCATTTACATATTATTTATATTTCTAACAGTATATTAGGTTCTTCATGTGTATAAATTTCCTTACATGTGTAGACACAAAATCATGCAATTGGGTACATTTATAGGTCCTAGTCACATACTACTATCCATATGATTCCTAAGCAAGAAAATTGTAATTGGCTATTGTATTTGGCCTCTTTTCTTTATTTCTTATTTTATATTTTATATTACACACCACACAACCCAATATGAAATTTTTTGTTTTATATTTATTGACTCTAGACACCAGTACTTAGAAAGGATGTCAACGCCTAGGTACTCTCATCCCCTTTGGGTTCCCTCGACCTCTTTGTATCTTACTCAATCTCTCTGGGACTATTTTATATTTTGGAAATATTATTTTCTTATGGGTCATCCTTTTAGTTTTTAATTAGGATATTCAACCAAGGGAATCATATAAATACAAATATATGTGACCAAAATAAAGGACCAAGCTCTAATAATCTATTTTCAACACCTAAGGTTGCATCCAAAGGCATCTAAGAGCATCAAATACATCCATGTACATTTCATACAAGGAACAAGGGACTGAATTTTATGCATACATGCATAGGAGGTGAAGTTCAGTTTTCCATCCACACATCTATCTACATAGGTAAATCTAGCTATCTCTTGCTATAATGTGCACTCACATAAGGGATTCCTTGATCTAAAAAATTTAAATCAAACTTGCACAATCTAACTCAATATTTTTCTTTTTAACAATTTTTGATGAAAATTCCACATTATGATTTTTTTTATACTTTTAATAAATAAAAAAATCTACAAGTACTATGTAAAAATACAGAAATAACATCAAATTTCACCAGAAATTCAACATGAGATGTGATAGCAAATTTCAATGTTTGAGGCATACGTCTCTGGGTCTAGTTGAATCAGACTGATCTATTAAAATATTGAAAATAAACCTGTATATTAGTTTCTACAAGAATACGATCTTCTCATATTCTTCCTCTACCAAAAATAACACTAGTTTCTTTTTACATCATCTCCTAATTCTCTCTCTAGCTCAAGATATAAGGCTTATAATTTTAAGACAGTCTCTACCCAATGCCTGTACAAATAAAACCAAGATCCTTTTATAGTGTTTTGAGCTCTATGGTTGGATCGGTAGGGTGATTATCCTTTTATCTTGCCCACATGAGTTCGAACCCCCTCTATCACATTTTGTTTTAGTATATAGGGAATTATTCCCACATTCCACGCATATAAGGATAAGGATGAATTTGAATGGTTGGTGGTGTGTATATTTTATTGGATTATGAGCCATTTTGTTTGGCTAAGTATGATATATGGTTAGTATGAGGTGGTTATATATTAGTTGGTGCAATCTATATAGACCGAGTTATGCATTCGGTTAAGGTTGATCCATGTGGCAATGGAGAGATAAGGGTTAAGTAGTTAGGATAATGCATGTCATAGATAAGGTGTAGAAGCTTGTATATAATGTGGCCGATGTGGGGTAATAAGTAGGTGTGGCTCAGTGGATAAGTTAATGATGCAGCCTAGAATTTACCAGTAAGACCTTCGACGTGTTGGCACATCACTCAGCCTAGATTGAGAGCTCACCCGAAGTGCGCAAGGTACTAGGTCCCTCTTTAGGGTTGTTTTTGCAGGTGGTTAGCATGATGAAGACTTATCACATGCAGTTCCATTACTAACACATCATTATACAAAGCATCCCATATCTATATCTAAGGGTGAGCATAATTTAAACAATAATCATGAAGGAATCAAGTACATGCAATATCCAATTACGCACAAGAATACACTCAGATTCAACGAATATCCTCCATTATATTAAATAAGTATATAGAAGCTGCATTACAATAACAGTAAGACGCGCATAGCAAATTTAACAACATAATCGCACTATATCTCTATTTGTATATTCATCATCATACATATATCTACTATGCACTTCACTACATATATACAAGGGTGGGGACTTTCCCTTCACCACTTATCTAATCCCAAAATAGGTCGTATGCTATTATTAGCCACATGCCATTACAAAAATATCCACACATGCAAGTGCACTAACAATAGACTACTGGTAGTTAACTTATAGTGATAAATCTATCTCCTGCCTGTGTCCATGCAAAGCACTTCATATCTAATCCTCCAAAAATATCTAATGCATGGCACACACATCTTTGCCTCATTTGTGTGCTTTACACACCATCTCTAAAAATAGACCTTCATGAGAAAAAACGGCTAAGTCCTGAAAGCTGAACTTCTGCTCCATGCACGTGTTCTCTGATCAACATTACCCCATAATAATTTCATTTTCACCCCGAAAATGGTTATCTCCAAAAATAGATTAAAAAAAAAGAATAATAGAAATAATTTGAATCAAGGAAAGAATGTTCTTATCCTGCAGTTTCTTCTTTTGTATCCTAAAAAATTAATTGAGGATATTCCTCCTTAATCTCAGCCTCCAAGGTTTTCCACTTAATGAGTGCTTCCTCTACTCTTTCTGGAATGTCCACAAAGATAGACTCTAGTTCCTCCTTTGCAATTTCTCCTTTCTCATTCTGTAAGTCCAACATAATGTTGGACATTGCAGTCATCCTTCCCTCAAAAAAATCCATCTTCTGTGTGATGAGCTTCCCAAGCTCTTATAGCTTATTTTTGTGTGGTTCTTGGGCTTCTACCAGGGCCTCGTGCTTCTATTTGACCAATGATAATATATATGTGTGGCAAGATGTGTCATCTTTCATTAATTTCTCAGCCTCATTGCTCTCCTCTAGGGTTTTTATGTTGATGAGTGTCTCTGGATCTGTACAGATGTTCAAGGCTTGGTCCTCCTTCTTTAGTACTTCCTCCAACGCTTTTAGCAATCACTCATATGATGCAATCTTCCACATCACTGTAGCCTTTTCTCGCTATGCATCTTGTGTTGGATCCTTTAGCTATGGTATGCTCAGAGGTTCATCTTCAAGCACTAGGTCCACCGATGTGCCTATATAGTGTATTGCTGAAGGAAATGTCTTTGGTAACTTTGGCTCTAATTGTGGCCTAAATCTTATGAAATTATCACCAATTTCCTATGCAATGTTGATAAATACAGAGTTCTTTTTCTACAATAAGTATCTTTCCTACATTAGGCACACTACCTCCTTATCCTTAGTTTTTATTTTTTCCCTTACCACCCTAATTGTGGAAAACTTTTCCATATTCCTCCTTACCAACTATGTAGATACTTTCACCAATGCATTGCTCACTTGTTCATTTGACATAACAATAGGCTTTACTATTATGTGTCTATCCTAAGGTGTCTTTTTCAACCTCCTTGACACACATGAATATTCACACATATTAAAACATGATTCATCCATGTGGGTGTGCATTGACCATGATAATTACTTCCTAGTGCACACTGTTTTCATATCTTCATCCATTAATTCCCAGCCATATAAGTCCTTTTTTTTCAGTGTTCTCTAGAAATGGGTGTGGAAAATTTTACCTGTGTCCTCAGCATAACCAATGGTTTTTGGAATTTTCTCTTGACATAACCATAAACCAATTTTACCTGTCCTCAGCATAACTTATTCTTCTTGACCTATGCTCCTTAGGAACTTGAGCCTCTATATTTCAAACTTATTCTCCCATTTCTTGAGTAGTCTTTATAGCTATCTCATCTATTCTCTTTTCTTCCTCTTTTCCTTCCTTCATTTCTTCACCTTGTTGTCCTTCAATATTCTTAGGATGTGTAGGATAATTAGGTGCAATTTCCTCTGACTCTTCCACTTCCTTATTCAATTTTAGTTTCCTCCTTTTCACAGTTGTCTTTTTCTGTGGAGAGAGTCTAGGTGATCTGCGTGTTATTTGAAGAGTAGCACCTTGGGTCCTTGTTCTCCTCAACACTGATTTAAATGTGTGTTTTCCTTGGATTACATCCAAGTCTTCTTCATCCCCTTCTTGTGGTTGAGGTGGTGTAGTTGTGTGCTTAACTTCATCCTTATTCATAGGATGTCTTCTATCTCTATGCTCAAAACCCCTGTTATCTTCATGCTCATCCTCCTAATTGTAACATCCTAAATTATTGTTACTTCCTCCTAAGTATTCAAGTGTTGATATATGATTTCTTCTGTATAAGGATGTGTTCCTTTGATTGTGAAGTCATGCTTGATATGGATTGTATCTTCTTTACTCTTGAAGATCCTTGACTGAGTCAAAATATGCTTGGACTCTTTTATTTCTTTCATTTTTAGCACTTGAGTTCAATTTGATTTTGGGATGAATTGTGGATTTATCCATCCTTATGACTCAGCCTTTGATTAGTTGCATTGATCCAAGAGATGTTTTAAGTTTATTCAGGATGAACAAAAATTATTGACCTTATGAAAGTTACAAGGTCTGAATGAGTTGAATGAGCAATTCCGGAGTTTAACTCAGGCTGATTGTGTTAAATGAATTTGGTTCTAGATATCATAATATCAGGAAGGCCTAGACCTTAAGCCAGGTAAGAAATTCTGGTGTATACTGCAAGCTTAATTTGCAATGCTAGATAGAATCCATAACAGGAATGTTATACCCTGTTTGGTTCTAATACTGATCGGTCCTACTTGGGAGACCTAGACTGGATTCGTTAAGGTTGATAACCTTAACCTAAACTATAACCTATTGGTTGAATTATTTCTAATCTAACCTAGCCCTAAAACTATAAGCTTAATGCTCCTAAGGTTAGCTACACCTAGCACTATGGAAGTAAGACTAATGTCTTACCTACCTAGCACTATGGAAGTAAGACTAATGTCTTACCTTATGATCTAACCTATGTTTCTAACCTATCTTAACTAATGATAATGGATGGAGGGGAACCTATGAAGGGGCGTGAGTCATGGGCGGTGGTTTCCATGGCATTTATGAGGTGGATAAGGATGAAGGACTTGGGATTTGGTGGAGGTTGCAAATGGCTATTGTGACCTGACATGGCAGTATCACCAAATTTGGGAATGGTTGTTTGTTTTCATTTGGTAATCACCAACTTTGGCGGTCGGTGGCAATGGAGAATAGGCATGAATTTAGGAGTTAATGCAATTGATGAACTTCAGTTCCCGAGCACAGATTGCTTAGGAAGGCATGCAAATGGAAAATTGGTTGGTTGTTTGGTTTTCCATGCGTTCCATTTTTCTCTCTGCTTGATCACTGGTTCTTTGAACTAGTCTACTCTGTGTTGCATGGAAAATTTGAGAATATCTAGCTCCTTTCTCTATCGGGGAAAGTTTATAAGGCATGAAGGTAACAATTTATTGTTGTTTAATCTATCGTGGAAGAAGAAGAGAAGGTGCGAGCACATTCAGAGGTCTTCTTCAGATTTTTAAGCGACACTATTAGGCATGATAGGCCCTAAATTTTAAAAATATTGCTTTCCTTCAAATGCTTTCATTAAAACAACTCTGTTAAGATGATTTTAGGTTCAGTTGGTTTATATGGTAGCAATGTTTTGTTTCTTGATGATTGAGGAATCCATGGTTTTACGTAGACTCTGTTGAAGAGTTTGCTATGTTTGTTTTAAGGATTCGACTTCTATTGAAGTGTTTGCCATGATTTGCTTATGAATTCAAATTCTGTTGGAACCCTTCTTGTGTTAGCACATTGGTTCACTTCTGTTGAAATGTTTGCTGAGTATACATAAGGACTCAATTTATGTTGAAATTTTTGCTATGTATACTACCTAGATTCAAATTTGTCGAAGTGTTTGCCATGATTTCAATGTGAATACAACTTATTTTAGGTCCTTGCAATGTCTCTTATGAATTCAACTTCTGTCATAGACCTTACTGTGTTAGCATGTTGGTTAAACTGCTATTGGATTGGTTGTTGTGTATACATATTGTTCGACTACTATTGGAATCTTTGCTGTGTTTACTCATTTGGTTTGATTCTATTGAAAGGTGTGCTAGGTTTACTTGAGAATACAACTTCTGTTGTCCTTACTATGTTTTCATTTTGGTTAAACTCCGTTGAAATGTTTACAAGGTTGGTATATGAAAATGACTCTGTTAGAGTCCCTACTGTGTTTTCGTATTAGTTTGACTTCGGTTGAATCTTTGGTAAACATGTGTTATGAAGGTAACTTCTATGATGTCCTTGCTGTGAGTATTTTTCTTATGATTTCGACTTCTGTCAAGCTTTGTTGTGAATACTTGTTGGATTCCTTGCAGTTTCTCAGGTGAATCCAACTTCTGTGATGTCTTTGATGTGTATTACATGTTGGATCGACTTCTGATAAAATCCCTCACTGTATATTCATTTGAATCCGACCTAGTTGAAATGTTGATGTGTTTGTATGTGGTTCGACACAGTTAAAATGTTGCTGTGTTTGCTTATGGAAATGACTTCTGTTATGATGTGAACTAGTCTCTGGGTCGACTGAGATATTGAGTTCTTAACTGTGCCATAACAGGAGATGGCGTTGGATACTATCATGTTTGAGGAATGATAGGGAAAGAATTGTTGGGTTTAATTTGATTGTTTTATAGATTATTACTTGGTCGCAAGAACTCTTGAACTGCCTAATAGCTATAGGTGATTTTTATAATTGAATTTTGATGAAACTGTAGTTTCTTCTTTTGATCTCAACTGATTTTGATCTATAAATATAGATTCTGTGTATGATGAAATATTAATGTGATTATTGATTTCTTTACGACCTTGCTTGGTCAATGGAAACACATCCTGACCGAGAGAAATCCTGCTTGAGGAACTCTGTTTTTTTAAAAAAAAAATGTGTGTATCATTCTGGACTTGCATGGATGGAAATCAGGTTTGTATTGGAAGGAATGGGTGTTGATTTTCTTGCCTTCTCTTTTCCCTTATTGTATTCAAGCTTGAATGTATAAGCGTTATTCTTGAGAAGTCAGTACAGTCCTGAACATGATTGGAATGGAAATCTGAATGTCTCTGTTTTTTTTCTCCTCAGCTGTAAAGTATATGTTGATATATATAACTGTAGGAATAATAAAATATTCTCTCCTTGTCTAGAAACTTTGAGTGCTTTCTTCTTTTGTATTCCTTATGTGAAATCTACAGTACGGGCTTAAGAAGAAAAGAATGTTAAACTGTAGGGAGAAACTGGTAAAATTGTATTGCAGTAAAGTTGGTGTATTTGTCAATACCATTGAAATAATGTAATGTTTTTAAAGGAATCTCGTCAGTTGAACTTGATGAAAGTTATAATCTGCCTTTGAGGAATTGTTAAAAACATACCTGTTGGATACACGAATTGATAGGATATTCATTTTTGAATGGAATAATTTGTTGGATTAGTGTTTTCCTTGGGATTCAGATGGATGGATGTCTTGGATTCATTTTGTTCGTCTTAGTCTCTAATATATATGATGAATCATCTGAAGGGTATTTAGGATTAATTGGTAACTATAATATGAGTCATGCATTAAAAGTCATGTTAGAATTATAGAAAGATGATTAGTCTAATTTATGTTAAGTATTTGAAGAAATGATTTCATTTAAACAGGTTGTTTAATGAGAACAATTGGTGGAATGCAATTGTTTTAAGAATTAGTTCTTATCATGCTCAGTTCACCGAACTAACCCGTGTTGGAAATTTTTACAGATGGTTGTCGTAAGTGGTAAAGGCACACAGATCTGATATGATACTCAGATCATTTAATTTGGTTTTATGATGAATTCCAACTTGATTTCTCTAATTTTACTATATGAAGAAAGTTGTTCTTTTGTTGTTGAGTATTGTATCAAATATGCTGAATGCATAAATTGTAATTGTTTGGCTTAGAAATAAATGAAATGAGGGGATTGTTACTATGTGGCTACATTTGTATTGTGATGGAATGATCCTCTTTGGTTCGATTGTTTTTAAGTGCATTTTTATTATTGTATACCTTGGAGATATTTGGATTCTCTAAGTAGGCCTTGTAAAGACTATGTGACTGAATACTTGTAAATGATTAGTAGTTCTGTTATGTTCTATATAAGGCTAAATTGGAAATTATTCCATTGTCTTTCAAGAAGCTAAGGTTCAAATAAACCTTAACAGGTAGCTGAACGGGAAGAGTAATCTATTACTCCCTAACCTTGATCTAAGACAAGAGAACGTAAATAATGATTTTAAATCACTATATCTTAATAATATTAAGTAAGATATATTTCAGTTTTGAGAACTGATATAAACCTAAAAGGGTATAGTTAGCATCCTTATTTCGTTGATTAAGATTATTGTGATTCAATGAACTCCTTGACGAGATCTCAAATATTATTAAACTTATCTCTATAAAATAGATCTTAAATAAGTAAGGCAACTCAAAGATGAGGAATTCCAGGAGTTGGGATAAGACTACCCAGAAAGGAGTGTCTTAAAGTATAATTTCAACTCAACATCAGTAACACCTTAAAGTTAAGTAGATCTTTCCGAGGTGGTTTGTAGGGTGCCAGCACAAGTCACCTGCATTGTTGTATCCTTGAGAAGATTAGGGTTGACCCAGTATGTCAGCTTATCCCTAGTCCTCGAGAGCATCCTTATAACGTTGTCATGTTATTAATCTGTTCCTGAGTGAATGACTTGGGACGGAGGAGGCTGACAGAAGTCAGTATAAGACATTCTATATAACATTGGAGTGGGGTGAAGGATGTATTCTAGATTGATGATTATGCCGTCAAGGAATACGAGACATGAACAATATGTTTCAAAACTTTGGCCAAAGTATTGCAAGTTGTTGATTGCGTTGTCCTATGTCACCTAGTCTGAGGGATGTGATGCCGATGAATAATGGTAACAATTATTTAGATAGGTTCCTTAGACAGAGCATTCTAAAATCCCAGATTAGGGAAGAGAACCGCAAGAGTGAAGTGTTAAAATAAAAACGCCAACTCTATGATACTCATGAATAGATCGGTAGATCACCAAGTCATGGAATGAATAGATCGGTGGTTCACCAAGTCATTATAGCTGCATATGGTTATCTGTTATAAGAATGATTTTTTTGATATGTGAGTTCTAAATTATGTATTTAGAACTAGGAAGCACTTATAAAAAAAAATTAAATTTTTTTGTTCTAATGTACTAAATTGGGGAATGTTACACTAATCCTCATATTTAATTGTCTCTATAGGCTTAGGTGCTAGGATGTTCTCCATGGTATGCTTATCCTTCGGTGGCCTTGGGAGCATGAACTCATTCTCTATGTACTTTTGATTCTCGAACTTTGACTTCAGTTAAAGGTACACCAGTGCTGCTCCAATATCTCCCACAACCAAACTTACTAGTTTAATGCTCAATACATTTGAAATGAGCCTTTCAATATATGCACACTATCCTAGATACATATATTTCTTCCTTAGCGTGTGGTAGTCACAATCTACCTTTTCCGCATTGAACGTTAGTCATTGTGCTTCTGAGAACCTGTGTACTGATGCCTATAAGTACCTTGCTGTTAAGGCATATAGTAACTTACACCAAAGGCTCGATGATCCATCTATCATGGTGAACCGCTCTATGAAAAGTGCTAGTATATAGTGAACTAAACTACCTTACCAACCATCAAAGGAAAGTCCTTGGGGATGCACCATTCTTCTTCAAATGCTGCATGTAGCCTATCATACAATTTCTCAACCCTTTTCTTTACTATTTCTATCATGGATCCTTCACATATGTATTTGCTGAACCACTCCGTTGGTGACTTATACTCCATGGAATACTTCCATATCTTCTCTTTTGGTCGATAAGGTACTTCAATCTCCATGAACACCAGTGACAACATAACAACTCCAAAGCTGGTCTTTCCTCATGTGCACGCTTCTTCAACAATAGTTTTTGCAATGTCGCTTGAAATTTTGTAGACTACCCCTTCGGCCATTCTCTTCACAACATGCAGCCACATGGTGTTCACTTGTGGCCACCTTTTATTGTCATTTAGCTTCTTCACAAGATGTACGGATGCCTAAAAAATTGGAAACTTCTTCATTTTATCAATGTCCATGCTGCATGGACCCTTTATGTACCCCATCTCCTTTATAGTCTCCAATATCGTGGCCTTTTCTGTAGAATTATTCTTCAAATATTCTCCTATGCCCTTCAATCCTGTTACTGTGGAGATTAGTGCGGCTAAAATTCTGGCTTTGCATCCTGCAAAGTAGAAAAAATCTTCATGCACTCTTCTCATGAGATAATGATACAAGGTCTCATATTTCCTGAAGTAAGGGAGCTCGTGTATCTGGTAAATTCCAATATTCTTCAATATTTTATTGCCAGCATCTTCATACACCAGCATGTCTTCTGTCGTGCATTTATTCATATTTTTTATCAACAAGGTATCAAGATCCTTTTTATTATCTACAGTACAGTGGTTTTACTCAATCATCTTACTTCTCCTTATGTGAGAATCCCACTCCTGGCCTACGATGACCCCTTATGGATATTACATTTCTGAAAAATTATTTTGGGAGCCATCTCCTCTTCTTCTATGACCACCTTCTTCTTTCCCTTCACTCTAACTACAATTGATTTCTTGGGTGCCATTTATACCTTGCAATCCTTTGTAAATACTCGCCTCTTGAATTCTGTAATGTATGAATCAAACCCTAGCTCGATTCAGTGTGCCCTAGGTGAAATTACAAGCCCTCACTTCTCTCTATCACCTTGCTTCATTTAAACCCTTCACTACTAGGGATGCGAGATCTTTCTGCACATAGATCTCTTTGTCACGAATGGATACACACCTTTCACACCTCAATTTGATCACTCGGATCTTTGCACTTAGCTCCTTTTCAAATAATCTTAATCGCTATGGTAAAAATGAACTCGAATCCCATACTTATATAAAATTTCAAATTTTTGATGCATTTATTGCTCCTTCACCTACCAAATATCATCTCATTAATTGAATAATTCCATTCTTTCCACATGGCACATCTTCGCACCCCAACTATAACCTTATAGCACGCCTTCCTACCTTGTGGCCACAGACTTCACTTCAGTGTGCTTCCTTGGGCTTGAGTACCTTGTCATTTTACCTTCTTCTAGTAGTTGTTATGGCCTCTACTTACCTTGCGTTAGACTATCCCTTCATTCATCTCCATCTTTGGTCACTTTTTAGAGGCAATCCTTTGACTTGAAAAGCACCCGTAGAAGCTTATTCCTTTCACCTTTCAATTACCACAATCTTGTACCTAGATATCAAAAACCACCCCACACTAAAAATATGTCCAGTCCTCCATGCATAAACATGCTTCATATAGTAATTAGCTTCATGCGCGCAAGCACACTTATTATACAAGAACAATAACTAAATTGAAAAAGCATAACAACAATGAAGGAAACACATTAAGGAAATATAGAATTGAAAACCTAATCTAAATGGAAATACTACCTTATTACAAACACCAAGAAGACTTATTTATAGTAGGGCTTCAGCCTACTCCCGTTAAATTAAGTGGGTATTCATGTTCCATCAAGTTCTTCTAATTGGAAGGTGCATGTTTTAGGGATGTAAGTGATAACATATGGCCCCATCTAATGTACCTTAAGTTTTCCTCGATTACACAAGAAATTAGAGTCATAGAGAAGTACCAGTTGTATAATCTCAATATTTTTATCCTTGATGTGCCTGTCATGCCATGCTTTCTACCTGGCCTTTTCTTGCTTCTGAATCCAACATTCTATGGCTTATCACTCATCCAAATTAATTATCTTTTCAATTCATTCTTCTAAATATTTCTCATCAGATAGACCTCCAGCACACACAATATGCAAATAAGGTAACATAAATTCTATAGGAATAACTACTTCTGTGCCAAACACTAACTGAAATGGCATGGCTTTGTTCAATCTCTAATATATTTTCTGATATTCCTAAAGTACTACAAATAATTTATCATCCCAATACTTTCATCCAACATCACATATTTTTGTCAATGTATGGCTCAAAATTTTGTTAAAAGCCTCAACAGTTTCATTTTCCTGAGGATGATAAGGTGTAGTCTTATAGTGTGAAATCATGAACTCATCCACTAAAATTTGTATTGTCTCATTAAGAAAATGTGTGCCCCTATCACTGGATAAACTCAAAGGACATTAATACCTTGTAATAATATTTTCCCATAGAAAGTAGGCTACTGTAGCCGCTGTACAGTCCTTTTTAGGTGCTACTTTTTCCCACCTTGTCAGATAGGCTGTGCAAGTTATGATGTAGCGTGATCCAGTTCTATGCACAGCTAGTGAAATAGGACCCAAATAATCTATAGCCCATTTCTCAAATGATTATGTGCTAGTAATAGGTCTTAGAGGCATTTCATCTCGTTGACCTAGTTTTCTAAGACGTTGACAATGATCACATGCCTTACAAAATTCCTTAAAATATTTATATAGGGTCTCCCACCATATCTAGCGAGTAGAATCTTGTGCGCTATGGCATCACTGACATAGTGGCCACCTGTAATATGACCATGAGATTCTTCCATAATATCCATGTGCTCATCTTCCAATATACAACAACACAATACCTCATCTGGGCCCAATTTGTATAAGTTAGCACTGAATAACATATAAGGTGTGGCACATATAGCAAGTTGTTTCTTCTCTAAGGATTTCATTCCTTCTAGTGCCATCCCTGTTTGTAGAAAGACAATAATGTCTCCTAGTTATGATGGCGTGCATTGTAACCTGTATAACTGTGCATCTGGCATGGTACCCTCAATTACCTATGTTTTGTCTCATGACTGTATTCTTGATAGATGGTCTGGTCTAGAATTACTTTTTCTTGGTTTTATTATAATTGTGAAATCAAATTCTTAAAATAAGAGCACCCATTGATATATGTGCCACTATAAAATAGGTTTATTTACCAAATAATTCAATTCCATGTGATTTGTATAAATGAAGAATGGTGTAGCTAGTAGGTACTGGCAGAATTTATGTAATGTATAGATCATTGATAAAGCTTCACACTCTGTAGTTGTGTAATTCTGTTCTGTAGGAGTCATCTTTCTACTAGAAAAATAGATAGGATGATCTATAATACCTTCTCCAGGTTGAGAAAACACCATGCTTAAGGCCATGCCAGAGTCGTCAATGTCCACATGAAATGGTTTTTCACACGAAGGAAAACACAAAATATGCATGGTAGTAAGTTTCTCCTTCAATGTCTTGAATGTGTGCTATTGATGTTCTCCCTAGTAGAATGTACCTTTCCCTTTTAGTAACTCTTCTAATGGTGTGGAAACTTTGGCATATCCTTTGATAAAATTTCTGTAATATCTTATATGACCCAAAAATCTGCGGACCTCACTTTAACTATTAGGCTCCCTTAGGCCTATAATGATTGTAACCTTTGCTGGATCAACCAAAAAACCTTCCTTGTAGATTATGTGTCCTAAAATTATCCCAAATGGTGTAGCAATTATGCACTTCTTGATGTTCAAAGAGATACTGAAATGTCTACACCTTTCACACATTAAGTGCAGATTGTCACAATGATTCTTAACAAATCCATACACCATCTAATCATCTAAATATAACTATAAGAATTTGTGAATAAATTCCTTAAATTCTTGGAAAACTATGCATGAAAATACATCAGGCATATTTTTCATACCAAAAGGCATGAGAGTATAGGTGAAGCTACCCCATTCAGTAGTAAATGTAGTCTTTTCCTGATCCTCCTAGGTACTTTGAACTTGATGATACCTAGAGAACCCATCTGTAAACGAATAGATTTCACACCCTGCAATACCTTCTAGTATTTCCTCAGTGAATGGCATAGGAAATAGATTAGTTACACATGTAACATTCATCTCCCTGTAGTCCACGTATATCCTAATCCATCCTGCCCTTCTATCTAGATTCTCTCACACTTCTGAATGTGGTGTTGAAAATTTTGGTTATTGTAAAAAGTACTGATTTAAGTACATGCATTGCTCCTGAAGAACCTAGTAGTAAGAGCAATCCCAATTTCATTCCATTTGAAAAAATTATCCTTGTGGGTCACCCACCAATGTGTTGTTGTCCTACGTAGTGTATATGCTAGCATAGTTCTTATTTCTAGTGGGTCTATCCACTGTTCTTCCATGGCACACAAGAATATCGTGAGATCCCCTTCTTCTGTGTAACAAGGTACCGAGTTGTTTCCTATCTTCCTGACATAATGTGGTTTTTTCCTTTGAGGAAATATGCTCTTTACTTCATGCTATACCA
Organism: Taxus chinensis; assembly: GCA_019776745.2. Classification (NCBI taxonomy): domain Eukaryota; kingdom Viridiplantae; phylum Streptophyta; class Pinopsida; order Cupressales; family Taxaceae; genus Taxus; species Taxus chinensis. Next base: position 300,538,067 of record CM034154.1, read on the forward strand.
ACTCATAAGTTTTGTGAGCCCAATTAGCACAAGAAACAATTGTAGTATCACCAATAGACTGTGCATCCTCCCACTGAATTAGTCCTTCTTTGGTTGGTTCAGTCATCTCTGGGTCTCAGATGGTGTGTACATAAATCCTATTCAGATCTTCTTCACTTAAGGGATTTACATAGGGTGCAAATTTTCCATCTATTAAAGGGATAATAACTATTTACTCTTTGTTTTCAAAATTGATATAGCCCTTGTTAAACTGAAGATAAACATTATTTGCATAGCACCAAGGACGCCCCAATAGAGATGGGAATATATATGACTTTGCTAGTGCTAAAAATTCAAAGTCTCCAATGAAATTGGCTCCATGTATGGTAATGGATGCATCCTTAAAAAATTTGACAGGAGTGGCTTTAGTCCGATTAGCCATGAATAATACATTAGAGGATGGCTGCAATGGGGGTCTTCCCATTTATACGCATGCATCCAAGGTAAGAGCATTGACTTATGTGCCTATATCAATAAATATATTACTCAATATCCACCCATGCATAAATACATTTAGAGTGATTTCCTTGTCATAATCTAGGTTATGAGGGGGAAGATTCACATGTAGGATCTGTCGTCCCATCTCAGTACTTGCACGCAAAGTGTTTCCTTTTAACCAACTCCCTAACAATGGAATGATGTTTTCTTGGTGCAATATTTTACACACCTCCCTCATGTCATCTATATTAGTTTGGACTATTTCTAATGCTTTATTTTTCTCCTTTAAGTATTGTATCTCACCCTGAAGATTCCTTAGAACTTCCATGGTTTCCTGATAAACCTCCTTTTGATAGGCAGGATCTAGTTACCATGCATAAAGAAATTCTTCTTTAGTGATGGTCAGTTTCTTTTGCAATGCTTCCCTAGCACGTTTCTCCTTAGTGTGGGTCCTGATCTTCACTTGTAACTCTTTGGACTCTTCTGCCAACTTGATTATCCATTGATTATCCATAACACAGTATATCCTAACCATCCCTTCACCTTTGTTTTCTTGTTTATGTTACTTACTGATATGCTCATATAAGTCCACGCACTCCTCATAGCTATGGTTATTTCTACAGAAAGAACATGCAATATTCTAGGGACATTCATGCCTATAGTGATAAGGAGATCCATCTGCATAACATGTTTCATGAGGGAACTCACTTCTCCCACCACCATGGCCACGTCCTCTGAATCCACCATGATATCCTTGGCCTCTTCCACAACCTCCTTTAAAACACCCTTCTAAATGGTGTAAACAATCCTCTAATGAACCATTGTGCATGTTGGCTTGCATGAATATCATAGGAAATCTTAGATAAAAGCATTTTAAAATGGGCATCATACTCGCGCACACTTTCAGTAGTGCCTTGTTTGATATCTATGAGTGCGCTTATACTCTTCTACTCAAATTTCAAAATATAGAACTCTTTTAAGAATGCATCCTTTAGTGTTGCATAATCTACACAAGTATGATCAGGGTCAAACTTTCTATACTAGCTATGGGCACGTCCCTATAATGTGGTAGCAAATTGGCATGCCTTATGCTCTGAATCTGTGATCCCTTTTGAATGTCATAGTATTTCATGCATATGGACATGTTCAACATCTTCTATGTCCCTATACTCTGGAAGATGAAGAGAAATTTGCATGTAAATATTTTGGGGTTGGTACAGACCTTGCCCACCTGATCCAGAACCACATGTGTCTTCCCTGCCTCTAGAACCTCCATATCCTTCTGAACCAGAGCTACTTATTTCTCCTAATCCTGAACTTGTAGCTAGTATAGGTCCTGTAGATGTACTCCCCTATGCTCCGATAGTAGTATATTGAACCTCTATGGTCTGTAAAGTAGTTCCATTTCAAGAGGTGAATCTAACATTCTACACGCTCATGTTCTGTGTAGACGATGCACCTTAAAACACACCTTCAAATAATAGTGAAGCCATATGCCCTACCATTAATGTGATTTCTCTCTTACTTCTCAAAATTTCTTGTTGATTACTTCTCATACTAGATACTGGAAAACCAAGCGCAAGGGCTAGGTTATTAGGTAGGTTTAGATGTGCTTCCATGGCCCATGTCATCTTTTCTAGTGCACTTCCTTGTGAGGCCAAGGATGGTTCCCAGTCATGATTTCCCCATATGGGGGAGTTGCTAATGCTCTAGATCCATGTCTTCTAGTGAGCTCTAAATCCTTCATGAGCCATCTCTCTCCTCAACTCCATCTACTTTGTAGTGTCACACTACTTCTCTATCTCCCTCTCACACCCCTCATTATACTTGATCTTCCTTTCTTCTCTCTACCTTATGCCACTAATTCTTCCATCCTTCACCAATCCTATTCCTTCCCTCACACGTGGTGGGGTTTAGTTAGCCATTATTTTAATCTCCGAATTCAAATTTACCATTAAGATCTTGATTTCCAGTGGAATGCCTTGTAGGTAAGTTCACCTTGGATATCGTAAAAACTGGAATTCAACTACCTTTAGACACGAATAAGTGGAAATTGATTATTCTAAGATATGGTTGTTCAAGACACCATGGAACCATGTATCCACCACTCGAGTCCAAATCAGATCAGCATCATATAGGGCCTGAAATTTTGACTGCATCTAGACAAGTGCGTGATACCTCCAATTCCTCTTAGATGCATAAGAAATCAACCACCCATACAATTCTATCGGAAAGATAACAAAAAAAACTCTCATATAAACTGTTATACAAATTATGTTCCACCTAGATGCATGCTTTAAACTTAGATCCAGTGTTGAACCTCTATGTGTATTCTTCTTCCAGATCGTTTATCCACTCCTCAACACTCGGTAGAGTTAACAGATATATCTTATTTGCAAACCATCATGGAAACAATTGAGAAAGAGGTCTTGGTAATGAAACCAATGATGCAACCTAGAATTTACTAGTAACACCCTAGATGCACTGGCACATCACTTAACCTAGACTGAGTGCTCACCCAAAGCACGCAATAGTACCAAGTCCCTCTTTAGGGTTGTTGTTGTAGGTTGTTAGCATGATGAAGACTTAGCACATGTAGTTCCATTACTAACAAATCATTCTACAAAGCATACAAGATCTATATTTAAGGGTGAGAACAATTTAAACAATAATCATGATGAAATAAAATACACGCAATATCCAATTATACACAAGAATACACTCAGATTCATCCAATATCCTCCATTATATTAAATAAGTATATAGAAGATTCATTACAATAACATTAGTATGTGCATAATAGTTTTAGCAACATAATCTCACTATATCTCTCTCTGTATATTCATCATCATACATATATCTACTACACAGTTCATTACATATATAAGGGTGGAGACTTTCCCTTCACCGCTTATCTAATCCTGAAATAGGTCGTATGCTATTATTAACCACGTGCCATTACAAAAATAGCCACACATACAATTGCACTAACAATAGACTACTGGTAGTTAACTAACAATGGTAAATCTATCTCTGGCCTGTGTCAATGCAAAGTGTTTCATATCCGATCCTCCAAAAATAGCCTATGCATAATGCACATGTCTTTGCCTCATTTGTGTGCTCTTCACACCATCTCTAAAAGTAGACCTTCATGAGAAAAAATAGATAAGTCTCAGAAGCTGAACTTCTAATCCGCGCGTGTGTTCTCTCTATCTATTCATGGATTTGGATATGACCTATTTTCCCATGCAGACTTCTTGTTTGATTTCTTTGAAGTGTTCTCTGATCAACAATCGACTCAGTTGGCTGAGTCGGGCTATCCACTAAGACCTTTACAATGTAATTCCAAATATATCCCACATTGATCAAATAAATATAGTATGAAGTAAATATATACAACAGCTCTGAAATAACAATATACAAAGGAGGTTGAGACACCCCTCCATAATCAAGTGTATCAAAAGTAGCTGCGGGCCCCTAACCAATAAATAGCAAGGACCACCTTTCCCTCACTGATTGTCCAAGACCGACATTTAAAACAAAAATTTTACTCTTTTTCTCATATTGTGCACATGTCACATTTTTGTTGGTCCACTTGGCAAGTGTGCATGCATTCAACTTGTGCACAGTCCCAAGGTCATCTATTGCCCAAAAATTTCAGCGAGCCATAATGTTTTCATATGCTATCTAATTTCTATAGACAAGATATCACTGGAAAGCTTGAATTTTTATCTATGGAATGAAACTTCTAGTAACTAATTATAATAATATTTTAGATCAACATTTCTCATCGAGGATCCTTTGGATCACTCCTCCCCACAGAGAAAAATTTGGACCTCCAAAATTCAACTTAATTAGTAATTAGGTGAGGGTATTTCTCCCTCACCTTTTTGTTTTCCATCCATTTCTCCTTGTTCAGATGCATGCCTTTGAACCCAACATGAAGATATTCAATATCACCCCTTTGCAAAGTTCTGACCTTCATGTATAAAATGATATCATCCTAAAATTCATTGAGATACTTAGGTTTAAAATCATCAATGGAAGGTATAATGTTAGCATCATCATGATCAATAATTATAGGTGGTTCATACAATTTCAATTTCTCAACATTTACAACTGAAAAAATTTACATATATGGAGGTAAATCCAACCAGAAAGTGTGGTTACCAATTTTCTACAATATTCAGAATGACCCATACTGAATAGGTTTTAACATTTTACCTTCACTTTTCAGCCTTTCATTGCTAATGTGAAGCCAAATTGAATCACCAACTTAAAACTTGTGATCATTTCCATGTTTATCATGCCTTACTTTATAATTTTCTTGACCTTTCTCCCACTATTCTTGAACATACTGATGGACCTATTGTATATTCTACAAAAATATTTTAGCTTTTTCATAATCACTCAAACCATTAACAAAAACTTCCTATCCAAAAGAGAAATATAATGGAGATTCAGGTAGATAACCATAAAACATCTCAAATGGAGACTTCAAAGTAGAAGAATGTAAGGCACGTTTATAAAAATATTGCACAAAATATAAATTCTCATCCCAAAATTTAGGATGTTTACCATAATCTACCCTAAGCAAATGTACCATTGTGTGATTCAAAACCTCTGTTTGACCATTGGTCTATGGATGGAAAGCAATTCTTTTCTTCATTTTAGTGTCCATTAAACCCCACAAAGTTGACCGAAATTCCCAAAGAAATATAGAATCCTAATCTGAAATAATTGAAGTAGATAATCCAAAATGAACGCATACAAACTGAAAGAATAAATGTGTAGTCCATTCACAATTTATTTGTTTAGTACATGGAATCAACATACACATCTTGGTAAATTTGTCCACAACTACATATAAATATTCATGTTTCTTTCATGACATGGGCAATCCTCCTACAAAATCCATGGAAATAATTTCCCATGGCCATGTAGGGACAAGAAAATGAGTGTAAATTCCTAACTTCCCATTACATGGCTTTCTTGTGGCACAAAGAACACATCCTTTTATATACCTGGTTACATTTTTGTGTATTTTAGGCCAATAACAATACATCTATAAATGTGTAACTCTTTTACTAACTCTATAATGACTAGAAACAAGAGAAGTATGAGATTCCCTAATCATATGCACACGCTCATTTTATGGAAAAAAAAAGTTTACCAGAACTATATAAAATTCCATCATGCACATTATAATCCATTTCTCCTACTTATTTCTGACTTGTTAAATCCTCATATGCTTCTTTAAAATTAGCATCATAAACACATTGTTCCTTATAGCTATCATGAGCCAAATAACTATGTTGTAAAAGAATAGATGCACAAACAACTAGAGGTCTAGATAACATTTCAAAAACCTTATTTGGTATGCCTTTTTTATACCTGATCAAAAGATGAAACTACTGTAAAAATCCCATCCAATGGAAATGTCTAGACTATTTTGGCTTTGTTTTATTTTGTAAGTACTGAAGGGGACGAACATCGATATGTATAACTATTTCCTTGCCCATTAAGTAATTCTTCCATTTTTTAACACTCTACACCAAAGCATACAACTTTTTATCCTAAGTTGGATAATTTCTTACCACACTTGTGAAGGTTTTTGAATGGTAACACATAGGTTTTTTTTTCTGCATCAAAACTTTCCCCATTGCATAGTCACTAGTATCCATCTCAACCTCAAATCACTGCTACAAATCTGGAAGTGCCAAGAATTAAGTGGTACTAATTTTCTCTTTCAGTGGATCAAAAGACTTTTGCTATTTTCCTCCCCATTGAAAGACATGTTTAATACTTGTCAAATCATGCAAAGGAGATGCAATAAATGAGAAGTTATAAATTAATTTCTTCCAATACTGTATTGCACTAAGGAAACTCCTAAATTTTTTCACATTACTGGGTCTTGGCCATTTCACAATAATCTTTACTTTTGTAGGGTTTATTTTTAATTAACCATTTCGAACAATATAACCCAAGTAAATTAAAGATGTTTTTCTAAACTCACATTTTTACATCTTGAAAAATAATTTTTCTCCTCTTAATGCATCTAAGACTTTCTAGATGTGAATAACATGATCATTTCAAGACTTACAGAAAAATAAGAATATCATCTAAGTAGCCAATAAAAAAATCATCAATGAATGGTCAAGAAACATCATTCATAACTCTCATGAATGTTTCTGGTGCATTACACAATCCAAAGGGCATCACTAAGCATTCAAATAATCCATGTTTCATTTTAAAAGGAGTTTTCCACACATCACCTTCATCAATTATTACTTGGTGATGACTTCTTAAGTCTAGCTTAGTAAAATAAATTGCATTCTCTAATTGATCCAGCAAATCATCTATTCTAGGAAGAGGGTAATGATTCTTCACTGTGATCTTGTTTAAGGCATGAAAATCAACACACATTTTCCATGTACCATATTTCTTTGGCACCAAAATTATTGGAAAATCACATGGAGATGTACTTGGACAAATAATACCTTTGGCCAGAAGTTCCATCACCTCTTTCTTGATTTCCTCATTTTCAAACACGGAGAATCTATACATACCATTGTTAGGAAGAGGTGCATCTTGAAGAAATTTTATCTCATGTTGAACCCCTCTTTTAGGAGGTAGACCTGTGGATCTTGAAAAACATCATCATATTAGAAACAATTTTAACCAAATCATTACGATGTTTCATATCACAATATTTATAAGCCTTTTCATGATCTTTCTCTTTGGATTTGATCACCATGAGTACAAAAATCTTGCTTGAATTGAAAATCCTTTTCATTTGACTTGCAATAACCAAGGATAGGATTGTTTTTTATACAATGATATCTGACAATATACTCAATTCTATCCTTTACAAGAAATTACTTATTTTCTTCCCTATAGAATATTAATTTATGATCATATAAATAAGGAATTCCCAAAACCACTCCACAAATATCCAAAGGAACTACATCCAATTCAACCTCATCAATAAACTTATCTATAATGGAAAACCTAAATCTACAAATTTTTATTGCCTGCAACTTCACATCATCACAAACCTAACCCAAAAGATAAGGATTAGAATGTGGATTAGTTTTGAGTCCTGATTTCTTAATAACCTCCTCTGAAATAAAATTATCTTGAGATCTACTATAAAAAAAGTAGTAATTTTGGTATGTTTTGAAATAAATTTAAGGTGGAAAATCTCATTCTGTTTCTTATAATCATGCATAGATTTTTTATTAGAATAAAATGCAACCTTTGATAGAGTAGTGTTAGAAGAAGAGAGAGAGTGATTACCTTGAAAACGCATGGCTATGATCTTGGTTTCATCTCTTGAATCAGATACAAGATCTTAACTATCCATTTAGGCCTAGTTTTCAAATGTAATTTACAACTCCTAGACTCAGCATGGTTCTTTTTACAATGATTGCAAAATTGTTTTTCATCTTCCTTCTTAACAGTAGATTTTTCTTTTTTCTTACCCTTTCCCTTTATTTGTTCTTTTGAGACTTTTCCTTGTCCTTTGGATTTCTTTCTCTTTTGTTTAAAAGAAGAAAAATAAGACTCCTTAGTAATTTTATGCCGTGCTTCCAAATGGGTTGCTTGAACACACACTAAATCAATATTAGTGGGACCTAAAACAAGAAACATATGCCCTAGGTAACTATCAATCCACCAATATATTTTAGTGTTTCTTGTGTGTTTAGGGAAATTCCAAGAATTAGAGCCCTTTTCCTAAATTATTGTGTATAGTCTTGAACACTTTGTCCCATAGTTTTTCTAAAAATTTTCCAACCCATCATAGCTTGTTGCTTGTAACCAAGAGGATAAAATTGTTTTCTAAGATTTGAAAAAAAATTGTCAAAGAAGTGATTTCTTTACCTTTAGTTTCTTACACTTCCTAAAGCTTACTCTCCCACCAAATGAGTGTTGTGCCACCTATTTAAAGAGGTTCCAAATGAATATTTTCTTCATCATCCAAAATTCTCTGAACCCTACAATATACCTCTATCTACTTGATCCAGTTATCCGATTTATCTGAATTAAGCTCTCTAGTAAGAGATGATCTCCTACACCCTTCTTAGACTGGGACCTTGTTAACATCCAACACAATAGCTTGCAATCCTAAAAGTGTTAATCTTAACCAAAACCAGCTCTGATATCAGTGATTTAAAAAATCCAAAGAAAACTTACACAATCTAAATCAATATTTTTCTTTGAACTATTTTTGGTGAAAATTTGACATTACAATATTTTTTGTATTGTTAATAAATAAATAATATCTACAAGTATTGTGTAAAAATAGAGAAATAACAAAGAATTTCACCAAAAATTCAACACGAGACATGATAACAGAGTTCGGTGCTTGAGGCCTACGTCTTTGGGTTGAGTTGAATGGGACCGATCTATTAAAATATTGAAAATAAACCTATAAAATGGTTTCTTCAAGAATATTATCTTCTCACAACATTCCTCTGCCAAAAATAACACTAGTTGCTTTTTACATCATCTCCTAATTCTCTCTTTAGCTCAAGATATAAGCTTTACAATTTTAACACAGTCTCTACCCAATGCCTATAAAAATAAAACTGACTCCTTTTATAGTTTTCAAGATCTGTGGAAGGCTTGGTTGGGTGCTTATCCTTTTATCCTGCCCACTCGAGTTTGAGCCCTCTCTTGTGCATTTTGTTTTACTATGTAGGGAATTATTCCCACATTCCACACATATAAGGATAGGGAGGCATTTGAATGGTGGGTGGTGTGTATATTTTATTGGCTTATAAGCCTTTTTTTGGGATGCATATGAATAGCCCATTGGAAAGGCTAAGTATGGCGCATGGTTTGTATGAGGTGGCTGCATATTAGTTAGCACAATGTATATCGATCGAGATGTGCAGTTGGTTGAGGCCAAGCCATGTGGCAATGGAAAGATAATGGTTAATAGGTTTGGATAATGCATGGCAAATAAGATGTGCTAGGTTGTATACAATGTGATGGAGCTAGAATATAATACAGTCAATGTAGAATAATAAGGAGGTGTGGCTCGATGAATAGGTCAACTTGGTTGGCCGAGTTGGGCTATCCACTGAGCCTTTTACAATGCAATACCAAATATATCCCACATTGATCAAATAAATACAGTATGAAGAAAATATTTACAAAATATTTGTAATAGAAATACGAGGAGGAAAAGACACCCCTCCATAATCAAGTGTGTCAAATCTGGTTGAGGGCCCCAAACTAGTAAATAACTTGGCCCACTTGTCCATCACCAAGTGTCCAATACTGACATTTTTAAAAAAAATTTACTCTTTCGCTCATATTTTCTGTGTCACATTTTTTTTTTCCACTTGGAGAGTGTGCATGCATTTAACCTGCATGGAGTCCTGAATTTAATAATTGCTCAAAACTTTCAGCGAGCCATAACTTTTGCGTACGTGCTCCAATTTCTGAAAAAAAGATATTGCCAAAAACCTTGAGTTTTTTTCCATGCAATGAAATTTCCCATAGCTAATTCTAAGAAAATTACATATTTATTTTTTAGGATTTGATGTAGTTTGGGGTTTTACAGGATATCCTTTGTTTTAAAGGATATAGGTGAATTTTATGATCATCTAGTAAAACTTGTACGATACAAGAAAAACCCTTACATGGTCATAGACACCTAGCAAAGGTATATGACACCTAGGAACCCTCGCCCCATTCCAATTTCCCTATTCTCACAACATTTGTAATATCCATGATTTTCTATGCTCATTTGTGATAGTTTTCTACTCCTGTTCATCAGTTGCGCCATTCTAGATCATCTTTAGGAAAGTGCAAATAAGCTAAGTCTCTCTTTCTTCCTCTTACACTTAGGTTTTTCTATTTTAATTACTTGGTTTTTTGTCATTTATATTCTAGTAGTTGTTTATCTTTTTTTATCATACATGAATATTGTAGACACATATAATTATGCCTAAGCAATTTAAATACTTAAATTGCGCTAATTATCTCCTTTCCCACAAATAGACGACATATCATCAAAAGCACTCATATTCCCTCTTATTGTCATCAATTAATTACAATACGCTAATTAATTAAGTCACCTATCTAGCTAACAACTTGATTAATGACCTTTTGTTAATTATTTACCTCTTCTATCTAGATTAATTAATTATTATTAATTAATTATTCTTCCCCTTTCATTTAATTAGTAAATCAATATTTAATTGATTTAATCCCCTCACAATAGCCTAAATCACACTAATATTCTTCTAATTTTCTTCTATAAGCTTACACCTACCTATTAGTTAATCACCTTTGATTAATTAAAACACCCCCCAACTCCTATGACTTGCTAAACATGTATTAAACCCTTCTAAAATAAGGTTACCTTTAATAAAGCAACCTTATCCATTCCTAATCATGTTTTACCTTTATCCCAAATTCATGAGGATGTGTTGAATCCTTTATACTTTGGGCTATATAAAGAGCCCTCCATCTACCTTTTTACTCACACCTAAACTCTTTGAGAAAGTAAATGCAAAGCATATAGCAAAATAGACTAAGAGCTTGCTTTTGTGTTCTTTTAAGAGTTCATCATCTTGAGTAGCTAAGATTCCTATTTCTAGCGTAAAAGTGCTTAGGTCATATGGGAGGTGTCAAAAGGGTCTTGTAGCCCAATTTTGATAAGCCCCCATTCCTAGGTTCTTGGAGATATCAAGGACAACCAAATATTGATTGTCATGGAGCTTATTTAGGTCCATTTACTTGTTTTTTGGTAGTTTAGAGAAGTAGAGATTTAAATACTATAGCATTATTAATTCAAAGTTAATGCATTATGCTAGGTATTAATATTGTTTAGCTCTCATCTTTGATGGTGTTTAGATTTTCTCATTGGATTTTTTATAGAACTATTTAGGTGTTAGTTATCATCCATCTAACTTAGCTATACCAAATTCGATAAAAAAAACTCCCAAAATACCCCAGAGACCTCCAAAAATGCAAATTACTAAAAACCTGCTAAAAAGGGAAAAAAAATTGGATTTCTGGAATTTTTCGATTTTCTTGGTTTTCTAATTCTTGCAGGTTTTATCTAATCACATACTCATTTTTACAGGATCTTTTTACATGCTTTTACTTGATTAAATAAACTTTACATGTTTACTTATAGGAATAAGATCGCGTATGCTCTTCCCTCGCGTCCCTTGGGGCGATCTTGGGAATCAGAAACGATTCGTAAGTCCTTTTTAATGCATTGAGGTTGTTGGGAATATTTGATTTTGACTTGGTTAACTTGGTGTATTTGAATTAAAGTGTTTTCCCATTTGATATCTTTTTAGATTTTGGAAACATCACGCATGCTCTTCTCTTACGTCCTTGGATGATCTAAAGAATTAGAAATGGTGCCTTCTCTTTTTAATGGATAACTACTAATCATCATCATATAGGACCAAAAAAACACTTGTCAAAGAATGAAGGACTCAAAACAAAAGTTAGAAAACTTCTAATACACGTGTTTCTTGCAGGTTGCCAAACGTTGTTCAAGCAAACCACATCTAATTAAAAAAGATTAAAAGAATGACACATTCAAAATACTGTATTGCAGGTTTTAGAAAAGGGTATGTCCCTCTTTGCTCAACTGGAACATAACCCCTTTGGAATAACACATTAAGCTACCAATGGGGATGGTTCCAGGAACCCCAAAGTAGTCCATGCAAGAGGGAACCTTATCGACGAAATGGGAAGTGCTCCGCACTACCTACTTGACTAGTGATTCCTTTTTGAGATAGCGTTACCGGTTGTCTGTGTGGTAACCCCAATGATAGTACATGTAGATGTACTAGTTTCCTAATGTTCTTGAAGGTGGTAAAGTAAATTCGAGATACTCCCAAACTAGTCAGTGTGACCTTTTGGGTAAATCACACTCACTTAAGACAACTTTGTAACACCTAGGACGAGAGAACCACCTAGGAGAATATACTTTGGCCAGGAGTCTAATTTGACCATTCTAAAACTGTTTTGAGTTATGAACCATTATTTTCATCATGAAACGTGTGACGCGGTACTCTAGCCTAGTTTTTCACTTACCTTAAGGTAAGGTGAAACTGTGCTGAAATAAGGCCAACATTTTTCACCCCTATTTTGATCTATTTCCTTCACTTTCCTTTGACACTTTGTTGATCAAAGGAAGAGTGACTACCTCTACATTATCAATTGATTATTTCTCCACTTTTTGTCCATTTATGCCCATCCATGTTTTCAGCTGGGTTAGTTAAACGTCTAAAGTGTGTAGAAACGTATTTACATCATTGATAGCCTTTGTGATCTTGATACCCAAGTAAAGATCATCATCTTAGTTAGGCATGGATCATCACTTTGATCTCCTTAGAAGATTTATTTTTCTTGTATCGTATCACTACAATCTCGATATTTATTTCTTGTTTCATGTAAACTAGACCTAAATATCTGCATTATAAGGTTACGTTGTACGCATTTTAAAAATTCCTCGGTATACCTTGAGTCTTTTGTTTGACTTCATTACTACCTTGTTTTTGAAGGGTGCTTCATGTTACTCTTTTACATGTGTTACATCAATATCATATTGATATTAATACCTTACTTTCTCACAAATTTTGGTTAACATATCTTTGTGACATTGTTGTGTCACCCATGACTGTAGCTCACACCTCTTTGGGATATAGGTATTGACTGAATTCAGAATTGCTTTTGGTATACCTTGTGTGGAGGTCATGATTAGCATTTTTTTTTACTTACGTCTTGTTCATGTTTCTGAACTCAACATAAGTGGAGACATGTTGTTGATCCTATCTTTGGTCTTTTTCTGTGATCTTGGTACCCAGGCTAGGATCACTCTTGTATCTAGGTTTTGGTTTGTCACTTTGATCTCCCTCTAACGTGTTACCTTGTTTGCATTATCTCAACAAAATTAAGATACTTATGTCACATTTCTCGTAAACGTGATCTAAGTTTCTACATTTTGGCATTACCCTACCGACATTTTAGCATATCCTTAGCATGCTTTGACTTGGTTTGATTTCAAACATTGTCCCAAATATTGAAAGGTGTCACTTTCTTTGTTTTCATCTGTCAACAATAAAATTTGGCTCCGTAATTTCCATTTCATTAATGTGTGTATTAGGAATATGATGTTTGTAAGTATAATTAGTAGTAGCATCCGATAGAAGATAACAGTGCTGCCGGTATAACGCCGCCAATAATGTATAGTACAGTAATAGTCAAAATTATAATAGGAATGTTGTGGTAAATAAATATTTGTCGTAAGTGGTTCGGTAATGTCAAAATGTCAAAGTTAGGGTAAGTAGAGAAGTAGGGTCTACATGATTATGAATTAGAAATATTATATTGGTAATAAGGACAAAGAGTGAGGTCATAAATATTTTGTGTATTTTATTTGTAAAAAGTCTAAAAATGTGGAACCCATGTGAAATGATAAGGTTTATCTTATCTTAAAACATAAGCTTACATGTACAGATAATACTTAAGGTATGGAATATGATTCGTCAGAGTAGATTTCTTATCCTATCTTAGAGATAAGATGGATAATCCTGGAAGTTCTATAAATAGAGAGGCCACCCCCCTCATTTATAATAGAAGGAAGTAGTGAGAAATATTGTATGAGTAAGTGTGTAAAGGAAGCCATCATTTTGAAGGTGTGTTAAAGAAGCCATTAAGAGGTGTAATTGTGAAGTTTCTCTCATAGTTATTGTTGGAAGGCAAGTGAAGTCAGTAACACTTGAAGTACCTCATGGGTGAGATTGTAACAATTTCATGTTGATATTATAATTTACACTTATATTTTAGATTTATCATCATTCCTTCTTATCATAGTCTATGGTATTCTTGTGTTATATTTGTTGTTGTGTTTCCAGATTCCATCCACCAAACTAAAAGTTATGCATTAGTAAATAATCATATCATGAGGAGTTCCCAGTAAAGAATTATCATAGTGCCAGATTGGTGATAACATTTTGGTTCCGTTGATGGGACCATTCCTCATTGGTGGATTTTGTGTTGAGATATTCCCACTTAGTCAGAAAACATTTAGAGGGTAACCTTGTTTCTACTGTGTATAGTAGTTACCATGGTAAAGTCACCTTTTACTGTGAAGAGTATTTACCACAGTACAATCACTTTTTACCGTGAATAGTATTTACTATAGTAACTTCATTTTTTATTGTGAATAGTGTTTACCACAGTAAGTAAGTCAAGTATTACCATATTTTACCGTGGTCATTTCTATTTTACTGTAGAAATGTGTAAAGTCACTTTCTATTATAGTGATTCCAATTATTTGTGCACATAAGTCTTGTTGATTGTACTTGTGGGTTGGTATTTCACTGTGGTTACTTTTGAAAATGGGGAAGATTCCTATTTTTTCAGCCCAATCTAATGAAGATGCTTCCTCTTTCATTCAAGAGTTTAAATGATCTTGTATTTGTAATGGGCTTATAAGAAGGGAACAATGGACTAAATTTTTTCCTACCTTTTTGGATGGTTCAGCCCTTAGGTGGTTTGAAACACTAGGTGATAATGTGAAAAACTCATGGGATTTATTAACTGAAAGTTTTCTTGAAGAATTTGGTGAACAACAGAAATATGCAGATCTCATGATCGATATCACAAAGCTATCCCAAGGAGAGAAGGAGAAGATAAGGGATTATCATGCTCGTATTCTAGAGCTAAGGAGGAAGCTTGATGCCCAGATCTGGAAGGAAGGATTAGCAGATGGGTTGATGAATGGCATGGATAATCTCCTCTGTAAGCACTTCATTCTTGGGATGAAGCCAGAGATCAGACAATGAGTGAAGTATGACCACCCAGATACCATTGAACAAGCAAAGGAGATTGTAAGAAGGCAAGAAGAAAGCATGGAAGAGGAGCCCAAAGAAATTGTTGCTAAGGTAGAGCCTACACCAACACCTTTGGTCCAGAATCCACAACCACTCTCGGTGAGCACAAATATTTCTCCTAGTACATCTAATGAGTATGAAGATCTACTTAAGAAGATGGGTCAGTTAACTATTAATCTTCTTCAAGGAAAGGAATTTAGTTCTCAGGGAGGAGATAGAGGTCCAAAAAGAAATATTTCTGAAGTTGTATGTTATGGTTTTCATAAAAAGGGTCATTATAAGTATAATTTTCCAGATAGAGCTTCTACATCTGGTACAAGAGATAATGATAAAGGAAAAGAACCTGTGAATTCTTTTGATGTAGTAGATAAGAGCATAAATAATGAAGCAGATGTGTTTGTAACAAAAAGAAAGAAAGAAAAAGATAACCAAGATGGAAATGATCCTAAGAAGATGAAAGGAGAAACTAGTAAGAAACATAGGAGAAGAAAGTTGGGTGTGCAGGATTTTCTGATTTCACAGGGACAAGGACCATACTCCATCTTAGAAGATCTGTCCAAAAGGCCTGTAAATATTACATATGGTCAACTCTTGGCTATGTCTTCTGAGAAGAGGCGGGAGCTGCGAAGTGGACTCAATGCTCGATGAAGGAAGGAGGTTGAGGTCCCTATTTTGGAGGCAGAGGCGGATCCCTATGCTCCACAAGCTGAGGTATTATGTAATGGTATTTCAATTCATGATGTCTTAGTTGATGGAGGTGCTACAGTTAATGTAATGACCAAGTCTGTAATGAATATGTTGGGTTTAAAAATTGATCGCCCCTCAACACTTATGTTAAGGTCATTAAATAAGGGAAAAACTAAACCAGAAGGTGTTGTTTCAAATGTGGCAATATCTGTTATGGGTGTTGTATGTGTGGTAGAATTTCAGGTGATGAAAAATGGTACTGTTGCGTACCCAATGTTGTTGGGAAGACCATGGCTAAGGAGAGTTCATGCAAGAAACTACTGGAATGAAGGCTTCATGACACTTGGATGTGGTAGAGAGAGGGTGAAGATAAATGTGATCCCTTGGCATCATAAGGCAGAACCTATGGATTCAAGTGATGAAACTGATGATTGGACATCCTTTGATTACTCTAGTACCAGTGAAGTGGACACAAAAGATGAAGAAAGTGAGGTTGATGTTTCGGTCATGGATATCCTTCTAGTCACACTGACTCATGAACCCATAAAATTATCTGAAGAAGAAATTGATGATTGTCTCCAACAAATAAAGATTGGTGATGTTGTGATGGAGAGTGAGAAGGAATCCTACCTCCAAGCTCTTTCAAAGGTACATACACCTATTCACTTTTGATTACAAGGAACTCTGTCAAGTAAGTTGGGTAGAACATTCTATTGAGCTGGTAGATGGTGCTAAGCCCATAAAGCAAATGCCATATAGAATGAATCCTAATTTTTTCAAGACTGTAAAAGAAGAAATAGATAAGTTGCTTGATGCAGGATTCATATTTACTGTGGAGAATTCAGAATGGGTTTCTCCCATTGTGATCTCAATAAAAAAGAATGGGAAGCTACGCATTTGTGTTGATTATAGGAAGCTCAATAAGGCAACAAAGAAGGATCATTACCCTCTTCCATTCTCAGATCAGATCTTGGATGAAGTAGCTGGCCAGGAGTGCTATAGTTTTGCTAATGGATATAGCGGATACAACCAAGTTCGTATAGTGGAGAAAGATCAGCTGAAGACCACGTTCACCACTCCTTGGGGAATGTTTTCTTATAGAGTTATGCCTTTTGGGTTGTGTAATGCTCCGGCAACGTTCCAGCATTTGATGAATAGGGTGTTTGAACCCTACATTGGGAACTTCATCAGAGTATTTCTGGATGATTTTTACATCTATGGGAGCAAGATGGACCACCTGCACCAGATGGAGACATAGCATTTCAAAGGTTAGATGAAGCACAAGCCTCACTAAACCCTACAAAGTGTGTCTTTGGATGTTCTAAAGGTGTTTTGTTAGGGCATGTTGTATCCAGAGATGGTATTGGTACTGATCCTGATAAAGTTTCAAAAATCAAAGAGTTACCATTTCCTATGAATAGAAGTAAGTTGAGATCATTTTTAGGCCATGTGGGTTACTATAGAAGGTTCATCAAGAATTTCTCAAAGATTGCAAAGCCACTAACCCAGTTCTTGAAGAAGGATGTTACTTATGAACCAGGAAATAAGGTGCATGAAGCTTTTGAATAACTGAAGGAAGCCCTGGTGTCTTCACCTATTTTAAATAATCCATATTAGAGCAATCCATTCATTGTGTATACTGATGACCTCAGATGCAGCACTAGGAAGTACTCTGAACCAAAAGGATGAAAATGGGAAAGATCATCTAGTTTACTTTGGGAGTCGACAAATGAGCAGTGCTGAGGTAAATTATACTGTAACTGAAAAAGAAGCTCTAGCTATCATTTTTGTTGTAAAGAAGTTTAGAAATTACTTGCTATGGTAGAAATTTATAGTTGTAATAGATCATCAGGCTCTAAAATATATTGAAATAAGCCTAACCCATCAGAGAGGATAGCAAGATGGATAATTTTGCTACAAGAATTTGAATTTGATATTATAGATAGGTAGAAAGAAGCATGTCAATGCAGATGCACTATCTAGGTGTCCTATGATGGTTTAGCATCTTTTCATCTTGTGATGATGATGAACTGAGACCAGATGTGAAGTTGTTTTACCTTTCAAAGGTTAGATGAATACAAGATCACTAAATCTATGAAAAGTGTGTCTTTGACAATGCAAATGTTCTAAAGGAATTTTGTTAGGGCATTTGTGTATCTAGAGATGGTATTGGTACTATTTCTGATAAAGTTTCAACCTCAAATAGTTACCATTTCCTATGAATTAGAAGTAAGTTGAGATCATGATTTAGGCAATGTGGGTTACTATAGAAGGTTCATCAAGAATTTCTAGATTGCATAGCCACTAACCCAACTTCTTGAAGAAGGATGTTACTTATGAACCAGGAAATAAGGCGCATGAAGCTTTTTGAACAACTGAAGGAAGCTATTGGTGTCTTCACCTATTTTAAAGAATCCAGATTGGAGTAAAACATTCATTGTGTACACTGATGCCTCAGATGCAACACTAGGAAGTACTCTGAGCCAAAAGGATGAAAATGGGAATGATCATCCAGTTTACTTTGGGAGCAGACAAATGAGCAGTGCTGAGGTAAATTATACTGTAACTGAAAAAGAGGCTCTAGCTATCATTTTTGCTGTAAAGAAGTTTAGAAATTACTTGCTAGGGCAGAAATTTATAGTTGTAACAGATCATCAGGCTCTAAAATATATTGTAAATAAGCCTAACCCATCAGGGAGGATAGCAAGATGGATAATTTTGCTACAAGAATTTGAATTTGATATTATAGATAGGCTATGAAAGAAGCATGTCAATGCAGATGCACTCTCTCGAGCCTATGATGGTTTAGGTTCATCTTGTGATGATGATGATTTCCCAGATGCAACATTGTTATCCCTTGACACAATCCCTAGTGAATACATAGATATTTGGAATTATCTGAATGAATTCAAGTTTCCTGATGGTGCCAATGCAAATACTAAGAGGAAGATTACTCAAGCCAGTCATCCATATTCTATTATGCATGGAGTATTATTTTGAATAGGACCTGATGGACAGTACAAGAGGGCAGTTGGACGTGATCAAGGGAAGGAGCTGATAGAAGAATTCCACAATGGTACATGTGGAGGACACTTCTCTGGACAACTTACAACAAGAAGGATCTTGGATGTAGGTTATCACTGGCCCACTCTTTTTAAATATTGTTATAATTATTGTAAGACATGTGATATTTTTCAAACACATGGTAACCGTAAGACTTCATCAGCTCCATTATGCCCTATTCTTCCACTTGGTCCCTTTGAAAAGTGGGGAATATAATATTTAGGTCCACTTCCAACTACCCCATGCCAAAATAAGTATATTGTAGTTGCCACAGATTATTTAACCAAGTGGGTTGAAGCCAAGCCATTGAAAATAGCTTCCATGGACGAAGTCGCAAGGTTCATTTATGAACACATTAGAAATTGTCACCAGATTTGGTTGTCCATTAGAAATTGTAACAGATCAAGGAAGCCACTTCATTAATGAGGTGGTAGAAGCCCTAGTCAACAAGTTTTCTATTAAGCATAGGAAGGAAACAACATACAAGCCAAGCACAAATGGACAGGTGGAACAAACAAATTTTGTGTTGTGTCAAATTCTAGCAAAAGATGCAGCCTTGCAGGTACATAAGTGGGATAAAAGGATTCATGCAGCATTGTGGGCATATAGGGCAACATCAAAGTCAACAACAGGATACTCCCCATTTCAGTTGGCTTATGGCATTGATCCAGTTCTTCCTATTGAGTTTGATATTCCCACTATGAGAGTTATGAAAAATGAAAGGATGGATGAAAGTGATTCAGTAAAAGAAAGGTTGGTACATCTTCATTTGCTAGAGGAAATGAGGGAAATAGCGAAGGATACAAGCTATAAGAAGAAAATGAAGCAGAAGGAATACTTTGATCAAAAGATCTGTTGGTCTCCATTTCATGTGAATGACTTGGTTCTAGTATATGATTCCAGATACAAAAAAAGAAGACAGAGAAAATTTCTTCCAAAATGGATGGGGCCCTACAAAATAGCAGTTGTGCATGAAAATGGTACATACCAACTGGAGGAATTGGATGGCACTCCCATTACGAAATGGGTCAACCACGACAAGTTAAAGATTTTCCAAGCACCAGAATAGTCTACTCTGAGGACGGAGTAGAAGCTAGGAAGGGGGAAGATGTCGACACTAAAATTTTCCTCCGTAATTTCTATTTCATTAATGTGTGTATTAGGAATAGGATGTTTGTAAGTATAATTAGTAGTAGCGTCCAATAGAAGATAACGATGTTGTAGGTACGACACCACCAATAATGTATAGTATGGTAATAGTCAAAAGTATAATAGGAATGTTGTGGTAAAAAGTAAATATTTGTCATAAGTGGTTTGGTAATGTTAAAATGTCAAAGTTAGGGTAAGTAGAGAAGTAGGGTCTACATGATTAGGAATTAGAAATATTATATTGGTAATAAGGACAAGGAGTGAGGTCATAAATATTTTGTGTATTTTATTTGTAAAAAGTCTAAAAATGTGGAACCCATGTGAAATGATAAGGTTTATCTTATCTTAAAAGATAAGCTTACATGTACAGATAAGAGTTAAGGTATGGAATATGATTCGTCAGAGTAGATTTCTTATCCTATCTTAGAGATAAGATGGATAAGCCTAGAAGTTCTATAAATAGAGAGGCCACCCCCCTCATTTAGCATAGAAGGAAGTAGTGAGAAATATTGTATGAGTAAGTGTGTAAAGGAAGCCATCATTTTGAAGGTGTGTTAAAGAAGCCATTAAGAGGTGTAATTGTGAAGTTTCTCCCATAGTTATTGTTGGAAGGAAAGTGAAGTTAGTAACACTTGAAGTACCTCATGGGTGAGATTGTAACAATTTCATGTTGATATTATAATTTACACTTATATTTCAGATTTATCATCATTCCTTCTTATCATAGTCTATGGTATTCTTGTGTTATGTTTGTTGTTGTGTTTCCAGATTCCATCCACCAAACTAAAATTTGTGCATTAGTAAATAATCATAGCACGAGGAGTTCCCGGTAAAGAATTATCATAGTGCCGGATTGGTGATGACACGTCATTTCAATACCACTTTGGCACTAATATTTCAATTCTTCATGAAGCTTGATTGATGTGTCCAAATTGGTGTGATTATGTGGCTTACATTTGTAAACCTTGCCCTTTAACATTTTGGCCTTGTTGTTTTTTGAATGCGTCATGGTATCCTTTTATTGGGAGTCATGTCTACCCTTTGTTAATATTTATGCCTTGTTCATGTTGAGCTTGACATAAATATTGACATTGTGTTGATCATCTTTGCATTAGGCTATCATTTTGTACATGTGTTTCCATATGGTGTATTTCCTTATTGATTGGCTTTGTGTTTCACACTTCCATGATTGTTCCTTGTGATTATTCATTCAGAAAAATTGTTTTCTAGGACAATCCCTTTTAATCTCATTGAGATTGCATCATCATGATGTTTATTTTCCTTATCCCCCCTTCAAAAAATCACACACACATCTCCATACTTACGAAATCTCTATTTGTTTTTTGTTATGCTTCCCAAATGGACATAGCACCTTCTTCACTTTGAAGAAGTTTTATCACACTATCCAAGCCTAGATATTTGAGATTAAAATGAAGCCAACACTGACTGATTATCACACAATTCCTCATTCTTACGACAATAAGGAATTCAATTTTTAGCATTCACATCAAAGGATGTCCATCATAATTAAACCTCATTTGGTTCTTCATGCTAGAAGTCCCATTCGGGTAACTCATTCCCCACCTTCATCTCACAGTTGGTGGTATGATTTGGACACGTCTCATCTAAATTATTATTCGATTTCCCCCAACTTTTCTTCTAATTCTAATCCAAAAATTTCCTCTTCTTGTGAGGATTATAATCCAAATATTTCCTTTGACTCTTCTAAGGATTCAAATTTGAACTACTATTTGGATTCATCTAATTCGACTCCTAAGTCATCTAATGCGACTCCTAGGTCATGGTCCTCCCTTTCTTTGTAGGATCCTCTTCATTAATCATCTAATGCGACTCTTATGTCGCGGTCCTACCTTTCTTCAATGGACCCCTTTTATTAGTCACCCCAATGACGTCTTCTTACTTTGAAGATAGACGAGACTCCAAATCCATCTATTCAGAAGTATAATACAATTCTTGAATCTGGTCCTCTCTTTCTTCACAGGACCCTTGCCATCATTTATCTAATGCGATGCTTGAATAACAGTCCTCCCTTTCTTTGCAGAATCCTCTTCATCAATCAACTAATGCGACTCTTACGTCACGGTCCTCCCTTTCTTCGCAGGACCCATTTTATCAGTTGCCCCAATGATGTCTTCTTCCTTTAAAGATACACACGACTCCATATCCCTCCAATCAGAAGTATAATACAATTCTTGAATCATGGTCCTACATTTCTTCATAGGACCTTTGTCATCATTTATCTAATGTGATGCTTGAATCACAGTCCTCCCTTTCTTTGCAGGATCTTCTTCATCAATCATCTAATGTGACTCTTATGTCATGGTCCTCCCTTTCTTCATAGGACCCCTTTTATCAGTCACCCAAAGACGTCTTCTCCCTTTCTTTGCAGGATCTTCTTCATCAATCATCTAATGTGACTCTTATGTCATGGTCCTCCCTTTCTTCACAGGACCCCTTTTATCAGTCACCCAAAGACGTCTTCTTCCTTTGAAGATACACACGACTCTAAATCCCTCCAATCAGAAGTATAATACAATTCTTGAATCACGGTCCTCTCTTTCTTCATAGGACCCTTGGCATCATTTATCTAATGCGATGCTTGAATCACAGTCCTCCCCTTCTTTGTAGGACCTTCTTCATCAATCACCCCACAGAATCTTCCTTCTTTTAAGATTTGTGTGACTCAAAGTCCTTTGAGACAAACATATGAATCAACCCATGCATCATAATCTATAGAATTTGGAATTAATCCTACTATTTTACATATGACATACCATTGTATAGGTAGGTCCACACCACCTTCTACTCTTGAGACATCTAGCTACACATATTCTTCATCCCCCACATCATCTTCTTCTATCAATCATTATCAAACATCTTCTGAGTCTTCCACACCAATTATATCTCTTTCTTTCAATCCACCTCTGGTGGTGAATCAAAAAATCATACCAATTGATCTCTTTCAGAATGAAGAAACAATCAAGGCATTTATAGTGGCATATGAAGATATTCCTTTAGCAGATTACAAGAAAGGATTCTCTTTAGACTTTGATGCATCTGCATATTGTGAGGAAAAGTTTGATTCCTTTTATCAAAAATGGAGGAAGAGCCTCGGGTCATGCAACTTGACCCTCATCTTATTCTTCCATCTTCACATTCTTCGTTATGTGACGAAAATCCTTGGTCTTGCATTGATCCATGGCCTATCTTCTCATCACCCAATAACTCTTTGTCTATCATAATTCCTCAATCACAATCTCTTATAGGGTCAACGCCAAGTAGCCCTTCGTCTTCGTCTAGGCATGGGTCACCTTCTAGTATCCCTCCCTCTGCTATTTGTGGGACATTTTTGAGTAGTCCACTATATTCTATTCTTGGGGCATGCCCAGCTACTTATCTTCTAGGTATGGATCACCCCCGGGTAGTCCATCATCTTCTATTCTTGTGCCACATCCTAGTAGCCCATTATCTTACATCTATGGGTCACGTTCTAGTAGCCCTTCTTCTTCTATTCTTGGGCCACATCCTAGTATCCCTTCATCTTCTATCTATGGGTCATGTCCTAGTGGCCCTTCTTCTTCTATTCTTTGGCCACATCCTGGAATCCCTTCATCATCTTCTATCAGTAGCTCACCTCCTGGTAGCCCCTTCTCTTTAATTATTGGACCATATCCATTTCATCCATCACATTCTTCTTCTACCAAAGATGGTGGCAAGCCCATGGTCATTTCTCGCATTAGTTATAAACGTCCACGTTCAATTTCTTCTCCTCCTCGGGATCATACAAGTCATGCATTAGCTTATAAGAAACCCAAACAATTTCTTAGTCAAGCTCAGATCAAAACTGCAAAGAGCTCTATAGTTCCCAACAAATCAAACAATCTCAAAATTCTAAATCAATCGCGATTAAAGAATGCACACCAACGTAACCATCAAGTATGGCACAACGTGCATAAACCTCTAGAAGGGGAATTAAATCTCCCACATACGAAATCCATGTTTCAGAACAAATCACATTCATTTATTGAGTGTGAACTCACCTCAATCATCGAGATCATAGATAATATCACTCTCGATAAACAAATGTGCTTGGTCTCCCTTATTAAGAAATTCGCAAACATTGTTGTTGGATCTTACCACACAGAGTGACTTTATTAGTCCCAACCTCTTAAACTATCCAAAATCTAAAAATAAAAAATAATTCAACAATACAAAAAAATATTGAGAAAACACAATCAAAATCAAAGGTACAAAGATCACACATTGCAATCAGGTATTGTGTACACATGGATGTTTCTTTCTTCCCTTCCTTACTATTCTTCTACAAGTATTCCTACCATTTTCATCCCTTTGGTGATATTTTGGTTAGCTAATTTGCATGCATTTTGTGACATTTATGTCTGTGGTATCCATTTGACCCTGGTCTTTTATTACTTTGGTAAATTAAAGAACGATTGACCTCTCAGAGATCCTATCACATTTAAACATCTAATAAACTTGTTGCGAAGAAATTTTGGACATATTTGTCAACACTAGCCAATGTCGTCGTCACAATCACTTCCACCTCCTTCCACCAAGCCATCAGTGGTTCTTAACCCCTTGGAAAACAAGAGAGCTGAAATAAGTTTTCAAAAAGCAAAAGAATCAAAATCAATCAAAAATCAAAAGCTAAAAGCTACAAAGAAAAAGCAAATTGATATATTACTCTCTCTTGGGGTATTTTCAATAATCTCTATTGGGACTATGGATGCCTAAATAGTATTAGAGAAATGTTACAATTATAATTAAATACATCTCCATCAAGGCTATGGATGCCTGGCTGGCAGCAGAGCAATGTACAACTATCTTTCCACCATCCATTCCCAAAATCGCCTTTCAAAATCAATCATTCCTATAGATTGGCTAGGGTGTTTTCACTTGTTGTCTTTTAAATCTACCCTTCAAGAGGTAATAAATTTCACATGCACACACTGGATCTCTATGAGTAAACAAGATTAGTATGTTACCAAGTGTCTTTTTTGGACCTTGTTCAGACTCTTACTCTAGTCCATATCTCATCTCACGATTTGTGCCTTTGGCTATTCACTTCTTCACCGTGAGGCTTCTAAGCTACATTCATATCATTGACATCATTTTTATACTTAATTCATAACATCCATGTGTATAAGACTACCTTTTTGCCATGTTTTCAGACACCTTTGTCCCCTTTCACAAAAACAATCTTCTCCTTCCTTTCTATCATGTGCTTTTAGGCCAACTTGTGCTGGGGGCATCCTTTCTTCTTCCCAGAACTTCATTGGTTTATGTTCACCATCATGTTGAACCTATCCATTATGGCCTTGGGTCTTGCTTCTACCTGTTAAGAGTTTACCTTTGAATACTCCCACCTAATCGTTGGGGAATTTTTACATCTTCAAATTTCTCACATGCACGTGGCCTTATGCCTTTGTACATCCCATCTATCGTTAGGGGCATCCACGCTTCCTCGTATTCTTGTACATAGTTTTGAAAAACTTTCAAAATCATCAAAAACATTCAAATATGTTCCAAAAAACATCAAAAACAATATAAATCATCCTACAAAATGTCACTGTTTGGTTCTCAGCTATTCATGTGTGCAACTCACAGATCATGTTGATCTACCTCCATCAACAAAATCTAGGTTGCTTACTTCTTCTGTACTCTAGAGAACTTTCATTTCCTGGTGTTGTTTTGTTGCGCAAAAATGCTTTTCATGGACCCCATGTCCATTTTCATTTACCCTTGAATGCATCCTTACTTGGGGCATCATTTATAACCCTTGTCATCAATCACAAACTTGTGGACCTCTTCAGCACTGATAACAAAACATCTTTACAACTATCTAGACCATTGTTGTGTTGGATATGTGTGTTCGTACTTGTTTTCCCTGTTATATGAGCTTGTTTCCTTCTCGTATTGCATTGTATTATTACATGTTGCATGGAGTTGGTACTTTCAACAATGGACAATTGTTCATAGTATGGATTTTCATGTCATTCTACCTTTGTCGTATGCTTATATTTTTAATAAGGGCTGATGATGTCATTCCTCTGGCAATATGATGACATCGAATTGGTTTTGAATAAATAGTGGCTAGAGGCTAAGCTCTTCTCTCCCCTCTTCCTTTTTCTTCTCATCGGGGCATCCTGCCTCTTCCCCATTCTTCTATCTATATCTCACCTTTTTCAGTCATCAATCAGCTTCTTTCATACCCCATCAACACTTGAGGGGGCATCTCTCCCTCCTAATAATTTTTCTTTTATCCCTTCAAAATTTTCTTCTATCTACTATATTTGAAGTGACATCACTTATGCCACCCCAAAGAGGGGCAAATGTAGACACCTATAATTATGCTAAGCAATTTAAATACTTAAATTGTGCTAATTATCTCCTTTCCCGCAAATAGATGACATATCGTTAAAAGTGCTCATATTCCCTCTTAATGTCATAAATTAATTACAATACACTAATTAATTAAGTCACCTATCCAGCTAACAGCCTAATTAACAACCTTTCATTAATTATTTACCTCTTCTAACTAGATTAATTAATTATTATTAATTAATTAGTCTCCCCCTTTCATTTAATTAGTAAATCAATATTTAATTGATTTAATCCCCTCACAATATCCTAAATCACACTAATATTCTTCTAATTGGCTTCTATAAGCTTACACCTACCTATTAGTTAATCACCTTTGATTAATTAAAACACCCCCCAACTCCCATGACTTGCTAAACATGTATTAAACCCTTCTAAAGTACGGTTACCTTTAATAAAGCAACCTTATCCATTCCTAATCATGTTTTACCTTTATCCCACATTCATGAGGATGTGTTGAATCCTTTATACTTTGGGCTATATAAAGATCCCTCCATCTACCTTTTTACTTACACTTAAACTCTTTAAGAAAGAAAATGCAAAGCATATAACAAAATAGACTAAGAGCTTGCATTTGTGTTCTCTTGAGAGTTCATCATCTTGAGGAGCTAAGCTTCCTATTTCTAGCATAAAAGTGCTTAAGTCATATGAGAGGTGTCAAAAGGGCCTTGTAACCCAATTTTGATAAGCCCCCATTCCTAGGTTCTTGGAGATATCAAGGACAACCAAATATTGATTGCCATGGAGCTTATTTAGGTCCATTTACTTGTTTGTTGGTAGTTTAGAGAAGTAGAGATTTAAATACTATAGCATTGTTAATTCAAAGTTAATGCATTATGCTAGGTATTAATCTTATTTAGCTCTCATCTTTGATGGTGTTTAGATTTTCTCATTGGCTTTGTTATAGAAATATTTAGGTGTTAGTTCTCATCCATCTAACTTAGTTAAAAAGCAAAAAACACATTGCACACAATATGTAATTACGATTTCACAAATTCAATATTTGTTAAATCATTTGGTGAACTCTTATTTTAAGAACTATTGGATCTTTCTTTCTTATTTTTGCTTCAATATCCTATTTTTCTTCCATCATGGCTATTTCTCTCTATTCCTTTTTATGTGCTAATCTTGAATGTAATGTTAAATTCAACTCTCCTGTCTAATACTTACATTCCTTCTAATACTCCTCTAGACCATGTATATAAGTTATTCATTGATGTGTTTTCTCAACAAGTCAACACCTTACTTTCCCATATGATGTAGTTACTGTCCTTTCTATTTAGGATAATGATCCTCCTCTTTATAATAATGCTTATATATCTAACATAAGCGTTAGGTGGGTTCTAGTTGTTAATGGTTATGAGCCCAATGTTTGTAATCTTAAATTTCTTCATCAAATTGGTCTTTCCTCCACTAAGCTCACTCCAAAATATATTTCTATTTGTATCTATGATTCTTCTACACAACTATACATGGGTTGTATCACGTTACCTATCATAATTTGGAAAAAAACTATCCCTACATTATTTTTTGTCATCTAGGTTAGAATCCACTATAATATCTTACTTGGTATAATATGGCTTCACACTATGCATGGAGTACCTTCTATAATTCATCATTGTGTTATGTTCCTACATGGTGGTTGTGCATATATTGTTCTTGCTAACCCCGACCCATTCAAATATTATACTCTATACCCACTCACTTCTCTTCCTACTCCATTTCTCTATCACAATGTTGCTCATCTCCATAATCCTCCTACATATCTCACCAATGATTATCAACTCACATAACCTCCTACCCCTACCACTGACATGATTAATTTCCAGGGATCCATTTGTGCATTGGAAACCATGCCTTTTAATTCATCTATCCAAGAATGCTCTGTGTGAATACCTCCTTTATTTACATGCACTCTTCTCATACATGACTCTAATTGGTGGAAAATTCTTCTTAATCTTACTTTCTTGGACACTCTTTACATGCATGATGGATTCACCAAACTTGGATTTGTATTAGATCATCTCTTCCCACCACATATTTCTCCCCACCTTTATCATGAATGTGTCTTTTTTATTGTCTCTTATGGTCTTCATGTCCTTCATTTACCATTCTTTCTTGCATGCACTTCTCATACCTCTCCACTTACACTTGGAATGTGTTGGCTTGGTTATATTAGGGGAACTATATATCCTAATCACACTACTCTCACATTCTCCATGCCCTTTGGTTGCATATCCATTTTCGGAGATTCATTTCTTGGCTATACTCCAAATATCACCTATTGGTATGTTAATGGTTTTACATAACCACCTTTCACTAATGAATAATACATAATTGGAATGTACAATCGACGCCACAATGGAAATTTATATGGTCAACCCCATACTATTTATTACCAAATCTCTGACACATCTTTATTTGGCTTTGACCATGAAAATGATGATCTATTAGAAAATTTTCCTTGATTATTTTTTACATCATACACTACATACATCATGTTTCTTCCCCCCATCCTAATATTATCATGTGTCTTTCATTTTTATCATTACACTTTGTGCTTCATATCTAATATTTCTCCACCACCCTACATAGCTTGATACACATCCTCTATTATCATTACCCTATGATGCACTCTAGTTCCACAGTTCATACTTGAATACTAAGGTCCTAAATATAAAATGAACATCACCACACACAATCTTTAATCTATATAATTCATTGATCTATCTATCTAGCATACATGTTAGAACCATTTCCTGATGACGCACTCTTGTTTTATGGTTCATTTTTTACTGTTGAGGGGTATTTTGTAAATGAACCTCATCTCATACTCATCAAAATTAACTTAGGGGACATGTTTTTCCCATCACATTCACTTAACATTCCATTTCATTCACACTCGCAACATATTACATATCTTGGTTGCACTTATTCTTTGTTACTAATTCTCACATGTTACACTTTACTTACTATCTTAGACGAATATCTAGTATGTCATTATATTTTCTATATACACATGCATGTTCACTTGTTATTTAGTTGTGAATGCATACTTTTTAAAGATACTTACATGAAAAATTGATGCTTGGTGTTGTACCTCTTACCAATTCCACTGAGGGTGCCAAGGGAATCTACTTTCTTACACACTATAGGTTTTATTGTTTCATTTTATACTACTTCATCTTTTTACTAGCATACTACTTTAGATCAGAACATACATGCTAATGGGTGCTTCATGTACAAAATTTTCTTTGCAAGACTATTTTCCACTATGATTTTATACTAGTTTGCTTGTTACTAGTTAGCATCATTTTCCATTATATTATATTTTTTTCAGGATATGCGTTATGTCTTATTTGATCATTGCTTGTATGATTTTGGCTTCTTGAGACTTGATTGTCTTGTGAAATTATGAGTAATGTCCCATATTTGAAACCTACTTTTCATGGTCTACTTTGTCTGGATTATTACTTGTTTACATTGTCTTCTATTACATGTTTGTCTCTTTTTCTACTAACATAAGTTTTTATCCACTTTTTTTGCACGTGCCTTGGTTTCTACCATACACATTTTCTCCCCCTACAGGCTATCATTTTTAGATCAGATTCTGGTCCTCCCATTTAGGTTGCATCCTCCTAGTAACATCTCATGCACCTGAAATAAGGGGGCATACATTGGGCAAGTAATTAACCCCATACAAAAACTTAGAGCTTTAGTATGGACTTGAACAGTACAAGAACAAAATAGATTTACAATTACAGATCAACCCATAATTTGACTTTGGTCCTCAGTCTATCATAGACACTAACTCCTAGATACAAACAGTAGTTCCTGGGAAATCCTTAACTTTTGTAGGTTCTTATGACTAGGGGAGGTTACAGTTATTTTCTTAGATCAACATAGTCAATAATAGTTCACAAAGTAGTTTTCAAAGTACAAGAAGAGTCCTCTAAAAGCTAAAATGCATTCTATCTCATTTTTCTATTTCCTTGGATCAAACTGAAACAACACGGGACATAGAAGGATCACACCATTTTTAGTGGTGTGTAACACCCTCGACAACTGATAAATTCCCTTTTGCATTCAAGTGTTGACATGTGATTTTCTGGATAAAGATGTGTTCTTTTGACTATTGAAGATCATGCTTGATAAGGATAAATATTTTTTATTCTTAAAAACCATTAGACTAAAATTCTATGGTTATTAAGAATTCATTTTCACTTTGGAAAGATGAGCTGCAATCTGGCTTTAAGAGTTACAAAATTATTTCTTCTTCTGACTCATTCTTGGATCAATTTCAGTGATCCAAGGAATTTTTCAAATCCTCTTCATAGACTGAATGATAAATTGACATTCAGTAGTTTAAGGGACATAGGAGACTGAACTTTGTATGATAATAATTCTTGGTTTTATTTGAACATGTTTTCGTTCAATTGTATGTTTGTGCTTGGGTCTTTGGTGATTGATCCTAGTAGGACTATAAGGACTTAAGCAAAATGTAATTCATAAAGGATGAATACAGAGTCTTAAAACCTAATAATTATCCTAACAGTATCCTAAGCTAGGTAAGAACACCTAAGTTCTAGCTATGTTTACTTATTTGAATTCTATTCTAACCTAAGAATTGTTTTAAATGGATAAGGAAAGGATTACTAAATTAATACTAGGCTATTTTAACTAATACCTAATACTAAAGGGTTATGAATTGAACCTAACCTAAGGTGGGAATTCTAATGGAAAATGTTTTAAGACCTATGTTGGTCATTTCTAAACTAACATAAGTTCTATTTGAATCCATCCTAAAATATTAAATGGAACCTAAGGGGTCGTATGACACAAGGGAGACGGTTCTAAGGGCATTTAAATGAGTTGAAAGGGTTTAAATTATGGAAGTACTGCTAGATTTGGTAGGGGATAGTAGACTTGGTGAGGGTCTATGCGGAAGCTCCAATAAAAGATGAAATTGTATTTTTGTGTGGAATTGGCATTCACCAGATTTAGGAGGTGGTGACAAGGAAAGATAAGCAGGAATTTAGGATTGAATGGAATTTATGGCATTAATGAGCCTCATTATTTGTGTGTAAACCATCTTGGAAACTTAGAAGGTGGGCTTGTAGGAATTTATTTGGTTTTGCATGCATGGTGGATTTTTCTCTGCATGGAGGTAACTAGTTCTTCGAACCAACAGTTCGACCTTCACTTCAAAGCTATTTTTGCTTTCTTTGGCCTATTTTTGATCAAAGGAAAGTATATGAGGCATAGGAGGAAAATATGTTTGGTTGTTGATCTTTCATGGAGGGAAGCTCGGCTGGAAGTCTCCTTCGATTTGGTGGAAGCACTATAAGGCATGATAGGATTTAACTATTAAAATTCTTTATGTTCCTTTAAATGATTCATTAGAAAAACTCTTCTCTTATGAGATTCATGTTTTCATGTCTGTGTGGTTATTTTTCTTGATGGGTTTACAAATCCTTGTGGTGTTTGATATGAAACCATGGCTAAAATAGTGTTATTTTGAAAATTGTCTTTCTGTGTGAGTTTTATGACCAACATGCTAGTGAAAATTGTATGTGAAACTTGTTCTGTATCTCTGATTTTGCACGCTAGATCTTTTTATCGAATTTTTTGTGCTTTGAAATAATCTTTGTGGTAGTATAGAAATCTGAGCTTAGGGGAAACTTGAGTTTTGTTTGAATTTTTTTATGGGTTGTGAAATTGGATGTAGAATTGTGTTGGTACTTTGTGTTTTGATTAAAGTTTTGTTAGAGCTTCATTTTGATCAGAACTAGTGTTTGGAAAACTTATGCACTGCTGAACTGTTGCTTGGAGTTTGTATTTGGGCATTGTACTCACATTATTTTGCTAGTGAACTTCTGAACGTTTATGTGTGACGCTTGGGTTCGTCGCTGTACTCCTATTTAACACTTGAGTGTTATGAGATTGTATTTGGGTTGATTCATTCGATTTTTTTTATGGTATTTTGTATTGGGTTATTCTTTTATTAAAAGACTAAGCTTATAACTCTTTATTTGAGTGACTACTCACCAGGGAACTGTGTGAAAGTTTGTTTGATTCGTTTAAAATCTCTTCAAGATTTGGAACTGGTAATGTCATACTTAAGAAACGTAGAACTTCAGTTCTATGACTGTAACAAGATGGTATGGGCATGGGAATTAGAGGAAGTGTTCTTTCCCCTCTATTTTGAGGGAATTTCATGTTCTAGGTTGACTGTTTTGTTTTGTACCAAGTCACCTCTGTTGCAATCTTATGGTTGTGAAGTTTTGTTTTGAATTTCCATTTCTATAGTAGTGGAAATTGATTGGGACACCTTCTAACTTTAAAAATTATGGTTTTTTTTGTCTCTCCTCTGATTCTTTAAAATAAATTTGGATCTTAATGGAATATTTGGGTTATTACCTTGTACACTGAAATAATCAGGAAGGATACCTTATCCGTTTAGTTATATTGAGTTTGATTCTTTGGAATTACAAACTACTTACCTTTTTTATTTAGTGGTGAGGCAATTGTAAGTCTCCAGTCTTGGGTTTGTAGGTAATTTTGAACTTTATAATTTATTGTTTTAGGGATGTTATTCTCGACTGATGCAATGATTGAGTCTTTGAATTCTTTTTGAGAAAGGAAATATATATATACATATTATTTTGAGATCAATATATGGTTCGGGTCTGTAGTACACTTTCATCCTGAATTGGTTTGAAACTAGAACTTCTTGTTCAGTTGAACGAAATGCTTTATCCTTGGTTCTTTCCTTATTTGACTTATCATTCCTCTATCTTTGGATAAGTTCATTGTTTGAACTTATCTGTACTCAATTATCTTTCGAGATGGTGATTTCTTATGACCTATTGGTCTACCTTGTTCGAATCATTGTTGAAATAATGAAGAGAACTAGTAGCCAAGAGGGTTCTCCTAATAAGTAAATTTATACTTATGGGTTTGACTATTGTTGACTAGTCTTGCCTAGTTTGTATGGATAGGAGTAGGTTTGTATCTTGTACTCTTTATCCTTTGTGAAGAACTTGAGTAGAGATTAACTCCTCTTCAGGGATACTTTTTTTATGAACATTGATTTCTGATATTTGATTGATAACTTCTAACATAAAGAGTTGGAATTGGAATTGCAGCTGGACATTTCTGATTTTCTATACCTTCTTGTATTGTTATGGAATTATCTTTTGATGTATATTCTAATGTTGAGTTTACAATATTGTTATCCCGGAAAGGAACAAGTAACTCATGTTATGAATCTGGTATATTTTTCAGATGTTATAGGTTGGGCTTGGTACATAATGGTTCTTCTTATTCTTGCCTAGGATATAGAAGAATAATCCTAGAATGAACCATGCTTTTTACACTTCTTTTGTCTCATAAAGAAGATAAATGTGGTATTTTATTAGGATAGAATTCTAAAATAATGGGATGGCAGGATTTATTATTTTTTTAGAAGCCACTGATAGGATTAATAGAACTTTAAGTTCTAAGGTAGATATTGTTTATTATATTCTACTCTTCTCTTAAAAATTGATCTAGATTTATTAATGTACTTCCTTTCTATTTGATATCACTTATGCTTATTGTATGATGTTTTAATTATCTCATTAAAGTAGTGTTGCTTTAATGAAATAATTAGTGGAATGCACTTCATTTTAATGCTTAGTGATTATCATGCTTAGTTCATTGACCTAACCCATGCTAGCTATTTTTGTGGATGGATGACGTAAGTGGTAAAAGAAGGTAAAAACTTATATGATGCATTGGCTGATATATGTCTAATTCTTAGTAAAGAATTATGATTCACTATTTTTTGTATTGTAAAAGAAAATTTGTATACTTTATAGAATGAGGGATGTTGTTATGCAGTATGCCTATAGTGCATAGTCTTGTAAATTTATAAATTTTAATGATGAGTTACGAGTTGTGATTTATTTGCATTGGTTGTGTAATTTATCTCCTACCTTTTTAAAGAAGATGAAAGTTTGATCTTGTTGATAGTCTTTATCTTATATCATGCTTATCTTGTTATCTTTGATAAGATAGATACAGGGAATTAGTTCAATTTCCCTTATAATGGTGCAACTTGTTGAGTTGTATAATATGATGTGTTTTACCTAAACAATTTAACATAATAATGTGATGCATAATGAACATGCATTACGAAATATGGATATTGTGAATGTTTAACCCTAACACTTAATCATGTAGAGGAAGATTCATTCTCTCTCAAATGATTGTAAAACAAAAAGTTTTGGAGAGATGATTAATAATCATTAGAATTCATTTTGTATGAAGTCTAATTTATTTAGATTTATGCGGTTGTTAAACCTTCCTGAAAGTTAAAGTATGTTTTAATGAAACTTATGATATTGCTGTCATGTTTTGGTTCACTGCTAGGTACACCATGAAAATGAACATTAAAAGAAACCATGAGTTTAACACAGTTCTTTAATACTTGATTGATACAAGTATACAATAATAACTTAAGGAGAGTTGGATTAGGGTTTAACATGGTTACTAAAACCAGTTTATTGATCCAAATTAACAATGTATTAACAATCTCCTTGGGGCATGTACATCTTGCTAAGGTAGTTTCTATAGGATGTTGGCACACGCCAACTGCAGGGCTATAATTTCGAGAAGACTTGGGTCTTCTCAAGAATACAACATTATAGTTGACATGTGGCAACACCCTTCCACATTGATCATCTAGATCTACACACAAACTCAGACTTGAGCTTAGTTTCTATATAGGTCAAGTTTGTGGCATATTTAAGATAGGAAGTAGCTTCCAATGGCTTAGGGTACCTTGGAAAATCCAGTTGACTTAGGCCAACTGAGTATGCCCATTTACCCTAAGACATTGTGAGCGTCTTCCTATAATAATATATGTTTCTAACTAGGGCTAGGGTTAAACCTCAGACAAGTGGACTGATGGTAGTTAGTAAAGACCAATCATGATAATAGAGGATTGAGGTGAAGGACGTATTCCAAAATGATGAGTATGCCATCTAGGATTAGAGGCATACATAGTATGTTATAAAACTTTGGTCAAAGTATCGCAAGTTTCTGGTTGTGTTGTCCTATGTCACCAAATTAAAAAGAACGTGATATCAAATGAATATTTGTAACAAATATTTAGATATGTTCTTTAAATAGATCACTCAGTACCCGGCGTAGGGTAGGAAAACCAGGTATACGAAGTATATAATATGTATTCAATACTTAAGATAACAAAAATAGATCGGTAGATTACCGAGTTATGAAATGAATAGATTGGTGGATCACCGAGTAATTATAGCTACATATGGTTATCTATTTGAATTCGATTGGCATGGAATGTTTTTTTCTAAATAATGCTTTATTTAGAACATAGAACATTATAAAAAAAAATTCCCTTGTTTCTAAATTCTTAAATGGGAATGTTACATCTTGGTATCAGATCTGAAGAGTTGAATCTCTTGGACCTATTGTGTCCATAATCTGATGAAAATAAAATTTTCTTGTAACAGAAAATGGTTAGAACAAGAGAAAATGTTGCAAATAACCCTCCACCTGAGGAAGGAGCAGTAATTGCCTAGAAACTCAATGAGATCCTTGTTTCCCTGTTGGACACAAGAGATCGTTTGGTTGTACTTGAATAGAAAATAATGGGTAATGAGGAGGAAGAAGAAGCTAATAACAATAATTAGCCACCTCCAGGGAACAACACCAATGTGGTAGTTGATAATAACAATGTTAACATACTTGTTCATCCTGAGAAAAAAAAGGCTAGGCTAGTAGCTAAACTCACTAATGATATAAAAAGGAAAAGACCACCTAAGTTTGATGGAACCAAATTAGGAGATGGAGCTGAGAACTAGCTCAGAAAAATGGAGAAATACTTTGCAATAATGAATTTCTCAGAAGAAACAAAGGCGATATGGGGAACATATCAGCTTTCTCACAAAGAATCTTCATGGTGGGACAACCGTAAGGCTGAGTTGAATATTGATGAAGCTAATATGATGAATACCACAAATTTACTATGATTAGAAAATGACTGGATTCCAGAACTTAGCTCAAGGAAATCTAATTGTAACCGAGTACCAGGAGCTATTTACAAAACTTTTTAAGTATGTACCTTAGTACCAAACTGATGAGAAGTTCAGGACATGGAAATTCATCCTGGGATTTAATACCATTATAGAGGGAGAGGTGGATGTTCACTGCCCAACCACAATGGAAGGTGTTGTTGAAAAATCCATAAGGCAGGAACAAAAATTAAAGGCAATTTCTGCTAATAAGAAGGAAGTGAGGAAGAAAAATCCCAACTCCTTTTCATCATCTCTTGCACCTAAGAAAGGACCATGGAAGAAATTCAGAATGAAAAGTAAGTTTTCATCTGATACTAATAAGAAAACAGTAAGAAACAAATCTATTGGTAATGCACGGAATAACTTTTCTAAGAACAATAATAACAAACAGAAGTCCTATGGGGATCAGAACGATAACTCTAAGGCTGGAAATAAACCCAAGCCTAGGAAGGGATCTGTAGGAGGCTGTTATAACTATGGCAAAGATCATTATGCAAATAAATGTCCTTTGAAGAAGGATAATCGTAATCAGTAGCGCAAGATACATGTTGTAGTAGCTGACAAGCAGGCTAAGAAATAGGCCACGCCCATAGAAGTTCTGGGTAAGTTATTTGGCTTACCTATAACTATTATTTTTTATACCAGAGCTACTGAATGTTTTATTTCTAGTAAATTAGCATCAAAAATAAAAATAAAAGCTAGAAACATGGATAAAACATGGACTGTATAGTATGGGAACAATGTTGTTCATACGGTTAGTATGTGTCTTTTTGGAGCATTCCTTGATTTACCTAACTTTTCCACTAAGCTTGATCTTTATGTTGCACCTTTGGGGTCTTATGATGTAATCATAGGTGTTAATTGGTTAGCAGAACATAAGGCTAAAGTGGACTATTTTGAAAAACACATTAGTTGTTTAGATGACCTGCAGAAAATAGTAGAGATTCTCGGTGTGAAACGTGAGATTTCTGTTAGAAAAATGTCAGCTATGCAACTTAAAAAGGCCAAAAATAAAGGTTGTACCTTATATGTAGTAAAAATTAATGAATCAACAGAAGAGAGAAGAGATATTATGGAATGATATCCACTATTACGAGACTTTAGTGACATATTTCCAGAAGAATTGTCAGGTCTTCCACCCAAAAGGGAGTTTGATTTCATGATTGAGATCAAGCATGGAGCTAAACCCATTTCTAAAGAACTGTATAGAATGAATACTATAGATTTAGTAGAGCTTAAGGCTTAGTTCCATGAAATTTTGTCTAAAGGTTTGATTAGACCAAGTGTTTCACCTTGGGGAGCACTTGTAATTTTTGTGAAAAAGAAGGATGGAACCCTTAGATTGTGCATTGATTACAAAATGTTAAACAAAGCAACAATCAAGAATAGATGCCCAATCCATAGGATTGATGATTTATTTGATCAGATGCATGGAGCATCAGTATATTCTAATATAGATCTTTGATTTGGATATCATCAATTGTGAATTAAGGATGAGGATACTCATAAAACAACTTTCAAAACAATATATGGACATTATGAGTTCATAGTTTTACCTTTTGGATTAACTAATGCACATGAAGCATTTATGAATTTAATGAATAATATATTTCAAGAATACTTGGAAAAATTTGTGCTCGTATTCTTGAATGACATTCTCATATATTCAAAAAGTATTGAGGAACATCATGAGAATTTGAAGATAGTTTTGGGAATATTAAGAAACAGACAGTTATTTGGTAAGCTATCTAAATGTTCTTTCTATGACACAAAAGTACACTATTTGGGACATGTAATAAGTAAGAATGGAATTTTTGTAGATCCTTCATAAATTGTAGCTATAAAAAAGTGGCCTACACCTAAGAATGTACATGAAGTTAGAATCTTCATGGGACTTGCTGGCTACTATAAAAAAAATTTAAAAGATTTTTCTAAGATAGCTGCGCCAATAACTTCCTTACAGAAGAAAGATAAAACGTTTGTTTGGAGTGAGAAATGTGAAAGTGCATTCAAAACCTTGAAGGTATAGTTAACTTCAGCACCTATTCTTGCAGTACCAGACCCTAATGGAAATTTTATGGTGGTAAATGATGCATCAAGTGAAGGTCTAGGAGGTATTTTGTTACAAAATGGTCATGTCATAGCTTATGAAAGTAGAAAACTAAAGTTACATGAGTTGAATTATGCTCCACATGATTTAGAGCTTGCTACCATTGTTCATGCACTACAAGTTTAGAGACATTACCTGCTTGGTAAACCTTTTGAATTGAAAACTGATAACCTTGGACTTAAGTATATTTTCACTCAGCTAAATCTTAATGCAAGACAACGAAGGTGGTTAGAGTTTTTGTCTCAATATGGTTTTGACATCAGTTATATCAAGGGTAAATAAGATAGAGTGGCTAATGCTCTAAGTTATAGGAAGCACATTTATGCTCTTATAATGTTAAGAAATCTGTTTAAAGATGAAGTAAAAAGTGTTATGGAATCTGACTCTTACTCTCAGTAAGTAAAAGCAACACTTGCTGCAGATTCAAATGATTTGAGGTATAAAGGTTTTCACTTTGATAATGAAGGAATCTTACAATTTTAAAATAGAGTCTATGTACCTTCGCTAAATGATTTGAGAAATAAATTGTTAGTAGAATTTCACAATTCACTTTTTTCTGGACACCCTGGCATTACAAAAATGCTTACTGATATAAAACAACAATATTTATAGAAAGGAATGAAAAAGGATGTTATAGACTTTGTGACACATTGCCTTGAATGTCAATGTGTTAAAGTAGAACATATGCACCCATCCGGTTTGTTGTATCCTCATAGCATACTATAGTACAAGTGGCAAGTAATAAGTATGGATTTTCTATAAGGGTTACATATGTCGAGAAATAAACATGATGTTATTTTAGTAGTTGTGGATAAACTAAAAAAGGTAACACATTTTATTGTTGGGAATCTGAAGGATGATTCTCCTATTTTGGCTAAAATATTTGTATATGAAATTTTCAAATTACATGGAGTACTTGAATTAATCATTTTAGATAGAGATCCTAGAATGACATCAATATTTTGGCAAACGCTTAATGTAGCTTTAGGAACTAAGCTGAATTTTAGTTCTGCGTATCATCCAAAAATGAATGGATAGACTGAAAGAGTAAATCTATTTTTAGAAGATATGTTACGAATGTATTTCATGGATCAACAATATTAGTGGTAAGAGTATCTTCCATTAGTTGAATTCGCATACAATAATACATATCATGCTTCTCTTAAGATGGCACCTTTTGAAGGATTATACAAAAGAAAATGTAAAACCCCTGTTATTTGGGACAACATAGAGGATAGAGAGGTAATTGGACCTAAAATTATTACTGAAATGGAACAAGTTAAATTGATTCGTGAATGCTTGAAAGAAGCATCAGATAGGAAAAAGAGTTATGCTGACTTAAAGAGGGTTGATAGGAAATTTTAACTTGGTGAGAAAGTATTTCTTCGAGTTAAACTGAAAAAGAGTTCTCTAAATTTGGGCAAGGCTGCCAAGTTATTACCTTGTTATGTGGGACCTTTTGAGATAGTTGAAGTAATCAACCCTGTAGCTTATTGTTTAGCATTACCTCCTGCTTTGTCACGAATGCATGATGTTTTCTATATTTCTTTGCTTAAGAAATACGTTTCAGATTTATCACATGTTAAATTGGAATTCCTTGTAGGTCCAAGATCCAAGAATAATTGTGGTTAAACCCATACAAGTGCTTGAAACTTGCTAGTTGCATTTGAGAAATCATGATATAAGTCAATGCAAGGTCTAATGGAACTAGTTTAATGAAGATAGTGCAACTTGGGAAAACCTTAAGGATATGAAATCTTATTTTCCATATCTATTTGAACAGGATTGATTCTGTTGACTGGTAAAAAAATTGAGATTTAATCTTTATAATACAATAAGTAAGCCAGTTTGGGTAGATATTTATTTATTTTGAATAAACAGCTATGTAATGCTGATATGTTTTTGACATGTGGTAAGAAAAGTGAATAATTTGATTTTCCTTGATGCAAATTGTTAAAAAAGAGATGATATAATCATTGGGAAGATGATTATTTTTAGGAGGGAAGCATGTAACACCCTCGACAACTGATAAATTCCCTTTTGCATTCAAGTGTTGACATGTGATTTTTAGGATAAAAATGTGTTCTTTTGACTGTTGAAGATCATGCTTGATAAGGATAAATATTTTATGTTCTTAAAAATAATTAGACTAACATTATATGGATATCAAGAATTCATATTCACTTTGGAAAGATGAGCTGCAATCTAGCTTTAAAAGGTGCAGACTTATTTCTTCTTCTGACTCATTTTTGGATCAATTCCAATGATCCAAGGAATGTTTCAAATCCTCTTCATAGACTGAATGATAAATTGACATTCAATAGTTTAAGGGACATAGAAGACTGAACTTTGTATGATAATAATTCTTGGTCTTATTTGAAAATGTTTTCGTTCAGCTATATGTTTGTGATTGGGTCTCTGGTGATTGATCCTGGAAGGACTATAAGAACTTAAGAAAAATTCAATTCATAAAGGATGAATACGGAGTCCTAAAACCTAATATTTATCCTTGTATTCTAATTTAGGTAAGAACACCTATGTTCTAGCTACGTTTACTTATTTGAATTTTGTTCTAACCTAAGCCTCTTATTCTATTTGTTAGGTTGGCATTCTAACCTAAGCATTGTGCTAAATGGATAAGGAAAGGATTACTAAAATAATATTAGACTATTTTAACTAATACATAATACTAAAGGGTTATGAATTGAACCTAACCTAAGGTGGGAATTCTAATGGAAAATGTTTTAAGACCTATGTTGGTCATTGCTAAACTAACCTAAGTTCTATTTAAATCCATCCTAAACTATTAAAGGAAAGATAAGGGGTCGCATGACACAAGGGTGATAGTTATAAGGGAATTTAAATGAGTTGAAAGGGTTTAAATGATGGAAGTACTGCTATATTTGGTAGGGAATAGTAGACTTGGTGGAGGCTTACGTGGAAGCTCCACTAAAAGATGGAATTGTATTTTTGTGTGGAATTGGCATTCACCAGATTTAGGAGGCCATGGAAAGGAATGATAAGAAGGAATTTTTTATTGAATGAAATTTATAGCATTAATGAGCCTCGGTCTTTGTGTGCAAACCATCTTGGAAACTTAGAAGGTGGGTTTGTAGGAAGTTATTTGGTTTTTCATGCATGGCAGATTTTGCTCTGCATGGAGCTAACTGGTTCTTTGAACCATCAATTCCACCTTCACTTCAAAGCTATTTTTGGTTTCTTTGACCTATTTTTGATCAAATTAAAGTATATGAGGCATAGGAGGAAAAGATGTTTGGTTGCTGATATTTCGTGGAGGAGAAAAAGAGTTAGAAGCTCAGCTGGAAGTATCCTTCGATTTGGTGGAAGCACTATCAGGGATGATAGGCTCTAACTATTAAAATTCTTTGCGTTATTCTAAAGGATTCATTCGAACAAATTTTCTCTCATGAGATTCATGTTTTCATGTCTGTGTGGTTATTTTTCTTGATGGGTTTGGGAATCCTTATGGTGTTTGATATGAAACCATGGCTAAAATAGTGTTGTTTTGAAAACTATCTTTCTGTGCAAGTTTTATGACCAGCATGCTAGTGAAAATAGTATGTAAAACTTGTTTTGTATCTCTTATTTTGAACTCTAGATCTTGTTATCAAAGTTGTTGTGCTTTGAACTGATCTTTGTGGCAGTATAGAAATATGCGCTTAGGGGAACCTTGAGTTCTGTTTGATTTTGCTTTTGGGTTGCGAATTTAGATGTAGAATTGTGTTGGTACTTTGTGTTTTGATTAAAGCTATGTTGGAGTTTCATTTTGATCGAAACCAGTGTTTGGAAAACTTATGCACTATTGAATTGTTGCTTTGAGTTCATATTTAGGCACTATACTCACATTATTTCGCTAGTGAACTTCTGAACGTTTTTGTGTGAAGATCGGGTTCGTCACTTTACTCCTATTTAACACTTGAGTGTTATGAGATATTATTTGGGTCAATTCATTTTATTATGTTTTGGTATTTTGTATTGGGTTATTATTTTATTAAATGACTAGGCTTATAACTCTTTATTTGAGTGACTACTCACCAAGGAACTGTGTGAAAGTTTGTTTGAGTCGTTTAAAATCTCTTCGAGATTTGGAACTAGTAATGTTGTACTTAATAAATGTAGAACATTAGTTCTATGACTGTATCGAGATGGTATGGGCATCGGAATTGGAGGAAGTGTTCTTTCCCCTCTATTTTTAGGGAATTCCATGTTCTAGGTTGACTATTTTGTTTTTTACCAAGTCACCTCTGTCGCAATCTTATGGTTATGAAGTTTTGTTTTGAATTTCCATTTCTATAGCAGTGGAAATTGATTTATTGTTTGTTTACAAGCCATTGATAGGATTAATAGAACTTTAAGTTATTAGGAAAATATTGTTTATTATATTATGCACTTCTCTTAAAAGTTGATCTAGATTTATTAATGTACTTCATTTCTGTTTGATATCACTTATGCTTATTGTATGATGTTTTAATTATCTCATTAAATAAGTGTTGCTTTAATGAAACAATTAGTGGAATGCACTTCATTTTAATGCTTGATTCTTATCATGTTCAATTCATTGACCTGAGCCGTGCTAGCTATTTTTGCAGATGGACGATGTAAGTGATAGAAAAGAAGGAAAAAACTTATATGATGCATTGGCTGATATATGTCTAATTCTTAGTAAAGAATTATGATTCATTCTTTTTTGTATTGTAAAAGAAAAGTTGTATACTTTATAGATTGAAGGTTGTTGTTATGCAGTATGCCTATAGTGCATAGTCTTGTAAATTTATAAATTGTAATGTTGAATTGCGAGTTGTGATTTATTTGTATTGGTTGTGTAATTTATCTCGTATTTTATAAGGAAGATGAAAGTTTTTTACCTTGTTTATATTCTTTATATTATACTATGCTTATATTTTTATCTTGATAAGAAAGATAATGGGAATTAGTTCAATTTCCCTTATAACGAAGTAGCTTGTTGAGTTGTATAATATGATGTGTTTTCTCTAAATAATTTAACATAGTAATATGTTGCGTAACGAACATGAAGTAAGAACTATGGATATTGGGAATGATAAACCCTAACACTTAATTATGTAGACAAAGAATCTCTCTCTCTCTCAATTGAATGTAAACCAAAAAGGTTTGGAGATATGATTAATAATCATTAGAATTCATTTTGTATGAATTCTAATCTAGTTGGAATTTATGTGGTTGATAAACCTTCCTAAAAGTTAAAGTACATTTTAATGAAACTTATGATATCATTGTTCTATTTTGGTTAACTACTAGGTAAACTGAGAAAATGAACATTAAAAAGCAATCATAACTTAAGGAAGTTCTTCAAGGAATAAATGAAACAAATTTAGGAAAGAACTTATGGAGTGTTGGTTTAGGGTTTAGCAGGGTTGCTATAACCAAGACTTAATCCAAATTAACTATGTTTTAATGATCACCTTGGGGTATTTACATCTCGACGAGGTAGTTTCTATAGGATATTTGCACACGCCAACTGCAGGGATGTATTTTTGAGAATACTTGGGTATTCTCGACAATACATCATTGTAGTTGAAATGTGGCATCACCCTTCCGCATTGATCATCTAGATTACACACATTATGAACTTGAACTTAGTTTCACTCTAGGTCAGGTTAGTGGCATATTTAGGATAGAAAGTAGCTGCCAATGGCTCAGGGTACCTTGGCACACCTAGTTTACTTAAGGTTAACCGAGTATGCCCATTTACCCTAAGACGTTGTGAGCGTCTTCCTATAATAATTTATGTTTCTAACTAGAACTAGGGTTAAACCTAGGACAAGTGGACTGACGGTAGTCAGTAAAGACAAATCATGA
This sequence comes from Taxus chinensis, assembly GCA_019776745.2. Taxonomy (NCBI): domain Eukaryota; kingdom Viridiplantae; phylum Streptophyta; class Pinopsida; order Cupressales; family Taxaceae; genus Taxus; species Taxus chinensis. Next base: position 300,582,808 of record CM034154.1, read on the forward strand.
TAATAGAGGAGTGAGGTGAAGGATGTATTCCAAAATGACGAGTATGTCATCTGAGAATAGTGACATATTTAGTATGTTGTAAAAATTTGGCCAAAGTATCACAAGTTGTTGGTTGCCTTGTCCTATGTCACCAAGTTTTAAAAAATGTGATATCAGATGAATATTGGTAAAAAATATCTAGATATGTTCTTTAAACAGATCACTCAGTACCCAGTGTAGGGTAGGGAAAACCAAGCATACGAAGTATAAAATATGTATTCAATACTTAAGATAACATAAATAGATCAGTAGATTACTGAGTTATGAAATGAATAGATCGGTGGATCACTGAGTCATTACAGCTACATATGGTTATCTATTTAAATTTGATTGGCATTAAATGTTTGTTCCAAATAATGCTTTATTTAGAATAGAGAAAATTGTTAAAAAAATTCCCTTGTTTCTAAAATCTTAAATGGGAATGTTACATGGTGTATAAATTTGGGAAGGAGTCATAGAACAAGAATAACACTAGACCTTTCTCTCCAACACTCTTCTTCCATGATGTGAGGTCTCCCAAACACTTGGACTTGGCATGTGATTTCCCAAAAACTCATTTTGAGAATGAGATCGCCCAAAAAAAGTTCACTTAGCATGAGATTTCCCAAAAAAACTTGCTCTTCTACAGCATTTTCAGGACATTTTATATCCCTTTTACTCATCATGGGTAAGGTACACAATTTACTTTTACTACTTTTTCACATTTTTACATGCATTTACATGTTTTTAAAGAGTTTTCATTATACATGACTTTGACTACTCTTTCGATTTTATTTTACAATTTTGTCCTTAATACAAAATGAGAAGAATCCCTTCATCAAGATATAACAAAACATGTACAACATGGTACAAATCATATTCTTCATCCCTAGGTTCACTTCTCCTTTCTTAGCTTCCACACTTCATTTTTATCACTCCACACTTTCACGCATCTCTTCGACACACTATTGCCATAAAATTATACATAGTTATAAGGTATGTATATCTTATCTACATTATGTTATCAAGAATTCACTCAAGAAAATAAAATGGGGGAAAGTGTAGACACAAAATCATGCACTTGGGTATATTTCTAGGTCCTAGTCACATACTACTATTTATATAATTCCTAAGAAAGAAAACTAGTAATTGACTACTGTCTTTGGCCTCTTTTGTGTTTATATTCCTTTCTCTTTGGTATTACACACCTCACATCCTAATCTCAACTTTGTTTCTTTATCTTTCTTGACTCTAGACACTAGCTCCCAACCAGGAGCTAGTTCTTAGGTGCCCTCATCCCCTCTGAGTGCCCTAACCTCTTTGTATCTTACTCAGTCTCTTTGGGCCTCTTTTATCCTTTGGGCATCTTATTTTCTTATGGGTCAAACTTTTATTTGTCAATTACGAAATTCAACCAAGTGAATCATATAAATACAAATCTATGTGACCAAAATAAATTACCAATCTCTAATCATCTATTATCACCACCTAGCATTGCATCGAAAGGCATCTAAGAGTGTAAAATACATCCATTTCTCTTTCATATAAGGGAAAAGGGACTGCATTTTCTACATAAACACATAGGCAGGGAAGTTCTTTTTTCCATCCACACATCTGTCTACAGTGTTACATCTATCTATCACCCTATATCACATGCACTCACACAAGGGATTCTTATGGAACAATTTTTATACACACGCACAAAAACTACATGGAGTATGAGATGTAGTGCATCGATCGGTCTTAAGTTCACTATGTTGGGTGCATGTCAGGGTCATTCTGACTTCGGATTTATAGGATATCCTTTATTTTACAAAATACAAGTGAATTCTAAGATCATCCAATGACATACAAAAGATAAAAATTGAAGGTTAATGACACTTGTGCGACACAAGAGAAAGAAGTTTCTGAGGCACTGTGCAGTCACAAAAAAATAATAGAGGTCTCTGCCACCTAAGTTTCCTCACCCCAGTCCAGGAACCATAGTCCTAGATCATTCGAAAGTTCTACTATTTTTTTGTGCTCAGTTGCAATAATCTGTTTCACGTATTCGTCAGTTTCTCTAGTCCATACCATCTTTAGGAAAGTATAAATCAACCAAGTCTCTCTTTCTTCATCTTACACTTAGGGTTTCCTACTTTACTTGCTTATTGCTTGTGTCATTTATATTCCAATAGTTGTTTCACATTTGTTTATTATAGCAGAAGTTGTAATTAATTTTTCACAAATTCAATATTCTTTAAATAGACTGGATACTATACAACCATGGTTACCAGTTACTTCTTCTTTGTTATTGTTTGCCACTATTTACGGGCTATGCCCTATGTTTTTCTTGATCATTGTTTACTTATGAACACTTCTGCACTAAGTGTCTTGTGACATTATGACTAATGTTCTATGTATGTGTCCAAATTTTTGCAATCCCTCTTGTCTCCATAGTTGCTTGATGCATTGTATTCTATGGCATGATATCTCTTTTACACTAACACTTTTTTCTATCCTATATTGCTTGCATGTGCCTTGGTTTCTATTATGCACATACCCTACCCTATATAGGTATCTAATCTACAATATGCACGCCACTCTTTGGTCCTTCCATTTAGGCCACATCCTCCTACATTCGTCACATGCACCCTAAATGAGGGGGAAACTATTAGGTGAACAAATCACCCTTCCAATAACACAAAGCTCCAGAATGGAAAATCACAATATAGAATTGGCCAAAGCACACAATCATAGTGGCCCAAAATTATACTTGGATCACATAAATAGAGTAGACAATAGTGTCAAGTATTAGACATGAATGGTGGGTGCTTGTATCTCACCTAGGTTCTTATGTCATGGGGGAAAAATAACACCTTTTTATTTTAACATAGTTTGCAACAAGTTACAATATGGATCTATAATATCATACACTTGTCTTCAGTTATAAAATTTAGTTGATTTGGTTACAAATCGATTATGATTTAGTTAGAAATTGGGATGTACCAATTTACAGTGGCACTTATCATTTGAGAAGTGTCATAAAAGGAGACCAAAAAAACCCATCTCCCCAAAACTATACTCTTGGTTTGAGATCACCCAAAAAAATCATCCTTGGCATGAGATCACCCAAAAACCTCACTCTTAGTGTGATATCTCCCAAAAACCTCATCCTTGGTGGCAGGGCGCTCAAATCCATGGCTTGAAATTTTCTTGTTTGGGATTTGATCCCTCCCAATCCCATCTAGATACATCTCTAAAGAAAACAAGACAACTTTTTATCTTGTAATCTCTCATACATCAGGTGCACTCTTTCTTTGGTTACTACCTTTACACACTTTTTACTTATACATATATTACTCTAATTTTTCATATACGGAGCTTTGACTACTTTGTAGCTCTTCTTTTGTAGGTCCATCCTTACAAGTAACAAGAAGCATCTCACATCAACAAGAAAAATCTCTAACAACACACTATTACACATATGATTCACCCCTAAGGTGTACCTCATTTTCCTGGTTTCCACGCTTCACAGTGTGATCACTTCACACTTCACATGGCTATTTATCAATTCATAACGCTATCAGATACAATCCTCTTTAGAATACAAGGTACAAATCTTCTATCTACTTTATGCTATTGATTATTCACTCAACAATGTAAACCGGGGGAAAATTTGGACACAAAATATATGCACTTGGGTATATTTCTAGGTTGTAAAGCATACTAAATTATACATGATTCCTAAGTAAGAAAATTAGTGGTTAACAATTCCTTTTGGCCTTTTGATTGATATATCTCTTATAATTTACAGTTTTTGATATTGAATGAGAATCCTTTTGGATTTACAAATATATAGTTTTTTCGGAACTTAAATGGTTTTCCTTTTGATGGGCTTGAAAACTAGTGCCCAATTAGGACAGAAGTGCCCAAAAACTCATGCAAATCTTGGGTGCTCCTATTTCTTTATTTCTTATTATTTCTATTTTTTCACTTCTTGGTAACCTTTTAATACTTTTGATTTTCCATTCAGTTGTCAATTACGAAATTCAAACAAGGGAATCATATATATATATATATATATATATATACACTTAGATACTTCTTGTAAATAAGGGCCAAACACTATAAACATTATCTATCACCTCCTAAGCTTGCACAAAGGCTCAAGTGCATTACAAAGTACATATCTAGCACATCCATACAAGGGTCAAGGTATGCATTGGTCTTCATCCACTACATATGAGGGGATTTTATTCTATTCCATCACACATATTTTATATATTTGGGAAAATCTAGATTTATCATACTATCACCGTGGAACTTGCACAAGGGAAACCTAGGGAATGAGACATGGATACACAAACACATGCAGAACTACATAGAGTCTGGGATATAGTGTAGTCCTCTATCATAAGTTTACTCTTCAGGTAACCACTAGGATCATTCTGACTCCGCATTATAAAACGTTTTTATTATATTTGATGTGGTTTGTGGGAATGTGTAGGTAGTCTTTTTTTTCACATTACAGGTGTGGTTGATGATCTAACAAAAAAAAAAGAGACAAAGATAGAAAAATGACGAAGGTATTTTGACCTATAAAATATCATATTCTGAGCATTTGAGAAGACACAGACACCTAGATTAGTCAATACTACCTAAAGAAACCCTTCCCTTTTGTAGGTAATTTTACCCTATACATTCTTGGGATTCCAATCCCTCCATGAGCCATTGCAACACTTTTTCTAGCCTGTTCTAGTAGATACACATTTATGACCACTCCTGGGTTGTACAAAATAAATGGATTCATATTTCTCTCTTCATTTTCTTAGGGTTTTACATTATTAAATGTTTTTTTATTGCATGCTACTATAATTAATCATTTTAATATAATTTATTATAGTAAGTTACTCTAAATTAAGATTTACTTCAAATTATATTAAATCAATATTATTGTGGACTCCATTGTTGGTAATGACATGTTATCCTTTATAGATGGGTTTACTAGATATAATCAAACCAAAATCAACCTTGCTGACCAATAGAAGACATCCTTAACCACACCATGGGGTGCATTTTTAGTGTCATGCCTTTTGGACTAAAAAATGTTGGAGCTACATACCAATGTGATATGGCGCACATATTCCACAATTATACTCATAATAGTATTGAGGATTATGTTGATGACATACATTCTAAGTCAAAGCATCATTCTCATCATGTTTAGGACATTCATACACATTTTACATGCTTATGACAATATAATATACAATTCAATCCCATAAAGTGCATTTTTAGAATTATTAATGTGATTTTTTTTTTGGCTATATCATCTCCTGAAGATGGTTTAAAATTGATCCATAGAAATTTTGAGCAATTTTAGATATGCCTTCTCCTCATAAATTTCACTAGTTACACTAATTACAAGGTAAAATCCAAATTATCACTGATTTATGACATAATAAGTTGATAAAACCCATTCCTTCACACAATTTATAAAAAAGGATACTCAGTTTTTATTAGATGAAGATTTTTAATAAGCCTTTACTAATATCAATACTTATTTAGTCAATTTGCATGTCTTGACTCCTTCTATTCTTGATCGACCACTACTTTTGTATATCTATACCATATTTCATTCTTTGGGAGACTTGTTTGCTCAACATGATCAAACCTAATGGGAACACACTATATCTTATATTAGTTACATATTACTCTCTTATGAGTGTAGTTACAGTTGCATTGATAAATTATGCTTCAACCTTGTCTTGTTCACCGATAAGTTATGTCATTACATGATTAGTACTAAAATTCATGTTATCACCAAAGTTGATACATTGCATTATTTTATTTCCAAATTTTTTTTATCTAGATTCTTATCTTAGTGGATCATGTTTCTCACTATATTCGATCTTAATTTTTTTCGACAAAAAACTATCAAGGGCTAAGTTACTATTGTTCAATTACCCCAGGCTCCTATTGATGATCCTTTCCTAATTCTTGATAATTTTTGTGACGAGTTCACTAATTATACTATTGACACTAATATTTATACTATGTAGTTTGATGGATCTATTATCACACAATTACAGAACCCCCAATTTTGTGATAACATGGGTCCATCTCTGAAGTTGTGGGACATGCGAATCAGAGATGGACCTCTAGAGAAATATGACTTACTCTACCTAATCCTAGCAGTAAACTACTCCTAGAAGGGAAAATGTAGCTAACTAGTCTAAACTAACCATTCTAAGGAACCATGGAGAGAGAGATAGGGTTTGAAAGATGCAAAAAGGGGAAATCCTAAGCTAATGGTGATAGCGCTAGAAAGCGGGGGCACGATATTTTGATGAGGAAGGAAGAGAATGAAGATGGAGTTAGGAGAGGCCAAACCAAGTGTGACACTAACCCAAATCCCCACTCACCATCCAATATCCATGAAGCACAACTACTTGAACCTGTAAGTGAGAAAAGCATGTCTAAAATACAATATAATGGATTGGCAAGAGAAGCGCAGTAAAAATGAGCTAGGGTTAAAGAAACACCACAAAACATGATTTTTTTCTTAAAAACATACAAAGACCATTTACATATGATGTACAAAGAAATAATTACATTACATGCCCAAGAGGAGGCTTGCAACTCAAATGGAGTTGAGGGGAAATTTTGTAAGAGTTTTCCTAGCTCCCAAAATGTCTCTCTTCAAAATGAGGCAAATTTTACAATATATAAGCAATGTCTCACCAAAACTCATTAATAAGGTATGGAAACCCATAAAAATTAACTTTCTATGGGTACTTCTGTCAGATGAAGACATAGGCTCCATACCACATTAAATTTGGTTGTTGAGTTGTCTTTTTATCACCTACCTTCATGTGGCATGGGACTTGTAAGCCATCCAATATGTGACCCATACAAACTTTCTATACCACCACCCAGGCATCTAAAATCATGAACCATCTAACCATGCATTTCCTAACTTCAACCATCCATCCTTGGGTGGGGGTTCAAACATCGTCTAACTATGTATGACATACATTATTACAGTCACCGATCAACCAATGTCACCAAATCTACATGATGGGGTTAGATGTTGTCCAACCTCACCATACAATGCTTACCCAAAAAACCATGGCATCTCACCATGTTCCATCCAACCTAAGGGAATTGTATGTCGTAACCCTGACCAACCTAATGGTCATCCATCTGCTGGGCCAACTAACCTGGTGATCTGACCAACTTCTATGTTGTTAAAATGTAGGGGGTGTGATGGGCATCTAAAAATTTCCGTATGTATCTAAATATGTGACCTGAAAAACCCACCTATGCAAAAAAGGCATCTAACCGAGCAATCAAAACCAGTCATCTAGCCCAACCGAATAACCCTTGGAGGTCAACTTCTGAAGGGGATATCTTGAGCTCCCAAATAGTTTTTGGGGTAAAATTTTATATGATTTCCCATGAAAAAAACCCACTAAATCCAATGGAAGTGCTATCAAGATCCAATTTTAAATATATCACCTTGAAATTCCTCCTTATTTCTTGGTATGTTTAGTTGTGTGCTGGAAGATTGAGTTGCCTCGAAAATTGTATGATGCTTCAATATGTCTCATCTTTTTCACAATGTAGGGCATGGAAAATGATTTCCATGGGCACTTTTTTGGGATCATAGTTATTCACACATCTATTATAATATGTATTTTAAGCTCATGTCCTCTTTCATGCTGCATGCTTCTTTAGGCCCAAAAGTTTACTTCTGATGAATCGATTCCAAAACCTCTAATACTTCTCTGAATCTTCCAAAATCAGATCCTTAGTGTTTCTAACACTTGAATACTCATGTATCATTCCATATTTCTTCATGAATCCATTTATAGTGTTAAAACCTATCCTCCCAAGCTGTCTATTTTACCCGGGGGATAGAAACAGAAAACAATTTGGTGACTTCTTGGCAGCATCTGCTTGCTAGATGTGTAACTAGTTTCCTGAAGCATCCATTGGGAATGGAGTTAGATTGATACACGTGTAAAATGATATAAAATTGAAACCTTGTCCCCGAGCCATTGAAACACTTCTACTTGATCCTGGAACTACCTGTCAATGTTTGGATTCTCCATCTCATTCACAAGATTATCTAAATTTAGGTTTTTGAGAGTGGAAAACTATCTTAAACTTGTAACTCTCTTTCCTTTGCAATCTAATATAGGAAGTACTTGGGACCTCATGTTCTAACTGATATTGAATAATTCCACCATGAATGAATTTTTCAAGAGAAAAAAAACCACAACACACAATCTATGTCCAAAGAGGAAAATCATACATGCCCAAATTGGAAGCATGTAGAGTGTGCACAAGAATTTCTTATGCTAAAAGAAAACCTACCTACTCTACACTAACCAGAGGAATGGGAAACTTCACAAAAACCTTGACACTGGCTTCCTTTCCTAAAATTTTTATACCATGATAATGATTTGGCAATGGGCGTGGTCATGGATAAGATATTGACATAGAGACGATCTTCCACCCATCCTGCCAAGGTATCAAAAAACAAAGAAAATACATCCTTTGGTTTATTTGTATTTAGTTGGAGGTGTTGTTACTACCCCTTGGTGCATTGAAAATAATCCCCATACTCTATATTGCACATGGATAGTGGAAAATATGACCCTTTTTCCAATGAACCTAGGTATTTGATCGAGAAAGATCTAACTCTTGTGATTTTAACGCTCTTTTGTTGCTCAACCCCACAACTAGGGCTCGTCTGAAGATCTCCTTCCTAAGTATGGTTGTTTGTATGTTGATCCATGATTTTTTGAGCCTCTTTAAACAAATTTGTCTCCACCTTGATAGCCTTTGGCATTCCTTGGGTCTCCTCACTCCCTACTCTATCTTGCTCTTCTAAAAAAAGTGCAGGCAATTCTAGACAAGAAGAGTAATGCAAATCATTGCATTTCATAGGAATATCCTACTCACCTTGCAATCACTTCTCTTCGAGGCCTTGAGTTCCAATAGTGTTTAAAAATAGTTCCTCCTCCCAAAAATTATTTACATGAGCTTCCTTCAAATTTACCTACTCTATTTTTATATGCAGCTCCTTCTTATGAACAATTTGGACAACTTCATCCTCCCAATCTGAATACGACTAGTCACTTATTGATACAAAATTTTCATCCTCGGTGAGACTAGTTATGGGAGAGGTATAAGAAATAGGTTTCTCCTTTATCTCTTTATTGGGCAATGATGCTTGATTCTCATAAGACTTGAATTGATTAATTGGAGAATCTAAATGATCCTCCAGAGCATACCCCCTATTCAGCTAACATCATGTCTCTAAAACATCTAGATGATCCCAAATGAAGCCCTTTAGCTTGGGGCATTTCCTAGGCATATCCCACTCTCCAACGACATAACATGTCTCTATCTCTAGCAGCCTTGTAGGATAACCTAGTTTAGTGATAGTTGGGTAGAGGGTAGGGACAACATATGAAATACCATAACTACTAGGTTCATTGGTGTATGGCTTAGAGAAGTTGGGTAGTGCACTGGGTGGATATGGAAGGGATTTCAACAAAGCTTGGGGAATGATTTGGGCATGAAAAACTTGTGAAACATCAAATGAAGGATAACGAAGAAAAATGGCTTCCTTATTTTGGAAAGGAATGAATGATTTTACAATATTTACATGAGGGGAAGGAAGAACTTGAGGTGGTGAGGGAGGGACTGTAGCAATATGGATTGATTTTATTTTTCCATCCTGAATAAAAAAAAATTCATCTTGTGATGCAATGGTGAAATATTGAGGAGGACCACTTCCCCTAGATATTGAATCAATACAGCCAAGTCAACACCAAAGGACATCAAATAATACGGGAATTCTATACCATGTGGGGGTCTATACTCTTGAGGGATTCGGTGTTAGGTCCTTATGAATATGAGGTTGAAATGTAGGATGAACTCCAGTGGATCTCACTGTATTTTATGAGATGTTCTATGAGGAAAATAACATCCACATCTTCCTTGAACCAGTTACGTAATTATTCTCCTAGCTGATTCCATGTGGAAATAGATTCTAGTGCCAAACTATTGTACCAATATTTTGTGTTTCCTTTTAGAGATGTAATCACAAGTTTGAGGAAAAAATTCTCCTCCATGATGGTATGAATGGTACAATGGTTGGAAACATCCTAAATGTGATCCATAGGGGATTGATCTCCATTTCCATAAAAGAGAGGTAGATTATTTAGGGCCACCTTGGGGATAACATCCCACTGCTGCAAGTGAAGAGGAATTGAAATGAAATGAGGGAATAAAAAACCTCCTTATAGAGCCATGATTGGGGAGGAAACATTAAAAAAAAATCTTGTAACAAGAGATCATGGGTTTCTTGAATCGGTGGAGTCACTAGATATGCTTGAGAGTGCCTCTAAAGGCTGAAACCTTCACTAAGAGCACATTGAATTGATGAAGTGAAGTGGTAAGGCACTTCAAACTTGTTCCATTAGGCATGCCAAAACTATTATCACACAATTACAAGACCCCCCGATTTCTGTCATGTGTGTGGGGCAATTAGTGTAATTTTGATAACATGGGTCAATCTCTTAAGTTCTAGGACCTGCTAACCTGAGATGGACCTCTAGAGAAGGCCAGATTCCTCTACCTAATGCTAACACTAAATTGGTCCTAGAAGGGAAAATGTAGCTAATTCATCCTAAAGAAACCATGCCAAGGGACCATGGAGAGAGAGAGGGTTAGAAATATGCAAAAACGAGAAATCCTAAGCTATGGATGATAACACCAAAGAGAGGGCGCGTGATATTATTCTGTGGGATGAAGTGGAGGAATATATACTTGGGAGAGGCTAGACTAGGTGTGATACTAACCCAATTCCCCATTTTTCATCAAATCTCCATGAAACACAACTACTTGAACCTGCAAGTGAGAAAAACATGAAAAAAATATAACAACACAATGGAGAGGCAAGAGAAACACAATAAAAATGAGGTAGGGTTGAAGAAACAACACAAAACATGATTTTTATTGATTCAAAACATGAAAAAACAATTTACATATGATGCATAAAGGAATAATTACATTATAGGCCCAAGAGGAGGCTTGCAGCTCAAATGAAGTTGAGGGAAAATTTGCAAGAGTTTTCACAGCTCCTAGAATGTCTCTCTTCAAAATGAGGTAGATTTTACAATATATAAGCAATGTCTCACCAAACCTCAATAAAGAGGTATGGAAACCCATAAAAATTTCTTCCCAAGGGTAGTTCTATTAGATGAAGATATGTTCACCATACTACATTAAATCTAGTTGTTGAGTTGTCTTTTTCCCACCCACCTTCACCTTGCCTAGGACTCGTATGTCATCCAACATGTGACCAATCCAAACTTTCCATACCACCACCCAAATGTTGAATCTCATGATCCATCTAACCATGCATTTCTTAACTTCAAATTTCCATCCCTTGGGGGGGGGTGGACATTGTCCAACTATATGGGTCATACAGTATTGTGGTCGTTGACCAACCTAGGTCATTATCTCTACACCATGGGTCATCTAAACTTAGGGGGTTAGATGCTTTCCAACCTCACCATATAGTGCTAACCCAACCAAGCTCAGAATTTCACCCTTTTGCATCCAACTTGAGGGAATTGGACATGGGGCCATGACCAACATGATGGTCATCCACATGTTGGGCCGACCAACCTGGAAATCCGACTAACTTCTATGTCGTGTAAATGTGGGGTTTGTGATGGGTATCCAAAAATGTACGTACATGTCTAAATATGTGACCTGACCAACCCACCTAACCAACCCAGGTGTCTAACCTAGGCTTCCAACCTAGCCATCCATCCCATTTGATCAACCCCTGGAGGAAAACTTTTGAAGGTGATGTATTGAGCTCTTGAATGTGTTTTGGAGTGAAATTTTATATGATTTCACATGAAAACAACACACTTAATCCAATGGTAGTGGTAAAAATATCAAATTTAAAATTTATGACTTTGAAATGGCTCCTTATTTCTCATAATGGCTAGTTTTATGCTAGAAGATTGAGTTTCTTCATAAATTATATGATGCTCCAAGATGTCTCATTTTTTCCACCATATAGGGTAGGAAAATGATTTACATAGGAAATTTTTTGAACTCATAATTATTCACACATATTTTAGATTCTTTCTTTCAAGCTTATATATTATTTCATGTTACATGCTCCTTTAGGCCCAAAATTCTGCATCTGATGAATCAGCTCCAAAACCTCTAAAAATTCCCTGAATCTTCCAAAATCATCTCCTTAGTGTTTTTAACAATTGCATACTACCGTATCATTCTTTATTTCTTCATGAAGCCCTATCTAGTGTTCAAACCTATCCTCCCAAGTTTTCTATTTTACCCGAGGGGTAAAAGTAGATAACAAGTTCTTAGTGTGCCAATAGAGATGGGGATGAAATTGTATTTATCACACCACATGGTAAACCTATACCTTTTACTTTCAAACTAGGTTTATCTTGCACAAATAACATTTTTGAATATGAAGCACTCATTTTAGGATTATCTATCACCCTTCACGTATGTCATATTAAATTTTTTGGTGATTCACAACTAATTTTTATTCAATTCAATGGTATTAATTACACAAAAGAATAAAAACTAATCCCATACCACAATATTGTTAAGGAAATTCTTGATGCATTTAATTCCTACACTATTACAACTATCCTACACAATAATAATCGACATGTATATGTCATGGATAGTGCTTCCTTTCTTATACTGCTAGACATTACTGTTGACCACACTACATTAATTATTTGTCATTTGTGTCATTTCTCTATTTAATCATGTATGATAGAGGCACTAAAAGTTCTTGTTGTACATGTAGTGTGGACCATCTTGAATGGTACACTAATATATACAAATTTCTCTATCAACAAGATTTACCTAAAAATATATCCCTACAAGAGGCACACCAACTGTGTCATGATGCCACATATTATGTTATTATTGGTAGTTATTTATTTAAAAATTAATTCAATGGTAATCTCCTGTGTTGTTCAGATATTAATGATATTCAATTTTTTAATCTCATATACATGAAAATATATGTGGTGGACACTTTAGAGTCAAGGATATGCCCTATAATTACTTTCATGAGGTTATTATTGGCCTACTACAAATAAATATTGCTTGGGATACACTAAATGATGTGATAAATTTCAACACCGTAGTAACCTACACTATGCACCAACTTATGGGTTTTAACGTATTGCATCCCCATGGTTTTTTATCTTTATGGGCCTTTAACCTCATTGGAAAACTAAATATTGAATCGGCTGAAAGACACAAATTTATCATCACCACTACTAAATACTTTATCAAAGGGGTTAAAGTTTCCCCCTTGTACACTACCACTAGCGAAGATATATGTAGGTTTCTTAACACACATATTACTACATGGTTAGGGTTCCTTCAAATATTGTGATTGATAATGGTTCATCTTTATAAAATTTTGATGTCAAAAAAATATCTGCTAAATATAAGATCAAACATACATTTTACACCTCTTATTACCCTCAAGGTAATGTCCAAGCTGAAGCTACTAATAAAAACAATCATTAACATTATAAGTAAGAATTTTGACATATGTGGTGATGAATTACATAATCAGATGTTATATTCCCTTTAGGATTACCAGACGAGTTTTTGTACCCATACCAATGCCACATTGCTTTCAATTGTATATGACATGGAAGTATTTATTCCTTTGGAACTCAAAATCTCATTATTACTTTTATTTGTGTAAAATATACTCCAAGACAATGAGTATCATGAGAGGTGATTACATGAGCTATAAATGCTTGACTCTCACCATATACATGCTTTAGAACACCTTTGGGCTTACCAAGAACACATCAAACACACTTACAATACCAAGGTCAGCCTACGAGAGTGTAATGTTGGTGATCTAGTGCTAAAAGATAATAAGAAGAATATTAATGCATAAATTTCCTTAAAAGGAAAATTAAAACCAAATTGGCTTGGTCCATGTGACGTTATTGAAAACATGGAAATGGTGTCTACTGCCTCACAACCTTTATGGTAAAACCCATCAATAACCCCATGAACATCATGCACCTTAACAAATATTATGCATAGTTACATCTCTTATGACACTTTGGGGGGTCTCTACTTCCCCCTTTCTACCCGATGATGCACTCTTTTTGTAGGTTTAAACATGATTGTTAAGGGCACATTACCTACATGAAAATAACCTTGCACACATAAACTTGGGGGATCCTTTATTCCCTTCCCTATTTATAGAATTTATTAGTCTAATAATAAAAAAAATTCATATATTTGTAAAAATCCAAAAACATTAGCTTAGATATTCGTTGGATGTATCTGTGTTTTTTTATACTATCCCATGTTGCACTTTACTTATCATTTTAGCTTGATTCATAATATGTTTTATCCTTTAACATATACACATTTTCTTTCACATAGTACTTTGAGGTGAATGTAGGTCATATATAGGTTATCACATGTTGCATGATGTATGAAAATGTTCTCTTCCAGTCCTACTGAGGCTCCTGGGGAATTTACCTTCCATACCTTTATAAATTTAGGTGTTATCATTACAATATCTACTACTTTCATCCCTATTTTCAGCTATATACATTTTTCACATATTATAAATTATCCTAACATGCTAACTGGTCCTTCATGTGTAGCATTTGTCTTATAGGATCACTTCTAACCATGGTTATCTGCTTTACTTAGCCTTGAAGGCCTTGAGTGTCTTGTGAAATCTTGAGTGTTGTCCCATGTTTTCCACCAGCTAATATGTTTTTCTCTTGTTGTGTTATTATGTGTTTGACTAATTTCTATTACATTATGTCATGATTATTTTTCACTAACTCATTTTTCTAGATTTCTTCCCATTTTCTTACATAAGCCATGGTTGTTACTAGGAAAATTCCCTATTCCCTTCTGCCATTTATTCTTGATATGTGTATATTAGCTTAAAGATCACATAGATTCATCTCACACACCCCAAATGAGTGGGGGAAATCATGAGGTGATTATTTAACCCTCTCAAAAGTTCATAATCCAAGAATGAAATAGTATATAACACAATTAGACATAATAGGGACTAACAGAATGGTTCAAAATTAGACTTGCAAAAAAATTAGTATAGCGACACAAGTTCCTTGATCATAGATGAATGATGTGTGTTAGTGTCCCACATGGGTAGTTCTTTATCAGGTAAAAACAAGTACTTTATAGATTGAATAGGTTCTCAGTGACAGGTTTGCTTAGAATCTAGTAAAAGATACTCAAATATAGTTTACTATCTCATACATATGAAAAAAATTAGTGGCATGTTTCACACTTTGAGAAAGGGAACTAATTACTCTTGTTTCTCAATTAACATCTCTTCTTGCAGTATCAAATAAGGAGTGGAAACTAGAGCATATGTAGGGACATCGATATGTATGGAAAAATGTGTCATATGTGACTAGTTACTATTTGGTTCATGATCATCTGTAGTGGCACTTATCAATGGGGAAGTGTTAATGGGTGGATAAAAAATTAGACCAATCTCCAAAAAATATTCCTCTGGTGACTGTTGATGTGTGTGACCTGCCTAGTCATCATCCACATCACATGGAGAGTCATCTCGCCTTGCGAGAGTCATAGGTATTAGGAGTCAAATGAAAAGTTTCATATTTTTTCATAGAATTTTTCATTGTCATTTGCGTCAGTGCATCATAGGAGTTACATTACTTATTTGGAATCACAACTCCTACTTTAGTGGTGTCATATGCATTAGTGACGTCATATGCGTCAGTGGCATCATAAAATTTGTTGGTACCCAAATTGATTCTCCCTCGATGTTTGAGTGGCATCACAATTATTGACAGGAAGATTAGAGATAGATAGATCATAATGAGTCATTTTGTAGCTGGGGATGGGATCTAACTGGCCTTTGTTCACTCAGATGTGGAGAAATGGGTAGCACCCTCAAGAGGATTTGATCTATCCTCACTATTTTAGGTTGTGCCTTTCGACCAAGGTGAGAGAACCCTTTTGTAGCCTGTTGTTTATGGAAGATATGGAGATTTCCTTCCCATTGAATTTGTTTGGTAGACCTTGAAGAAAATATGATCAATGCAAAAAAATCTAACTCTCACGAGTTGTCACTCTAGATAGTGGATATATTCTGTAGGCAAGGTTTAGGCTACTAAATTCATTTGGAATCTTGATTGTTTCTACATTTTTTCATAGTAAAAATTATGCATTTATATACATACATGACAAACACGGGTAGTATGGGTAGGATTGGTTTTTTTAAATGAATTTTTGGAGGGAGGTGAGGTAGAATGAACTTTTTTTGCCAGATCTTTGAAATTTTTTACAAATTGGAAAGCTTAGACAATAGAATGCTTCCAAATAGCTAAAATGTTCCTTTAACCAGAATATTTGCTTAATTGGAGGCCCAAATTAGAAATTTTTCACACAATCTATGGGATTCTAACACGAAGGCCGGAGTTGGAAGACCCAGCAAATCATCAAGATCTGAGCCCAGTCATGCCTGAGGTACACCCATAGGCTTACATATAATATCTGTCAACTGATGAAAGAAAAGTGATTTTAAATCATTTATTTCACTCCCAGATGAAAGTTCTTCTGAGAAATGAAATTGCAGATGCCAAAAAACTGTCACAAGGATTGAGACATGTGTGATTAAGACAGATTTTGATACACGATTGCAACAAGAACAAGAAAAACTATTTAAAAACATTCAGAAATGAAACAAACACATTTTTCTAGAGATAAACACATAATAACTCGAGTTTGATTAAATTTATCAGTAGGGGAATTTTTTTACCAAAATCTCAGATCTTTTCAATGGTTGTACACTCGTAACCACCTTGACATGATCAAATTTAAAACAAAATATATATACAGGCTTCTCAGAAGGCTTCTCAAAAGATAGGCTTTGTGAAATTTTCCTCTTAGGAATTTTCTTTGACCTCTAATTCTCAAACCATTTACATGATAAACTCATGGAATTTATATCAATTACAACGGAATGCTTCTCCCCCCAAAAATAAAAAAATTGAGTGTCACTAGTTCCTGCCATAATCACAATTATGATTCCCAAAATCAGATCTGTAAAAAGTTTCCAGGTGCTTAGGGGGAAAATATCTTCGAATATCTCCCACTTTCAACTCCTTCCTCTAAAAAATCACTCTTCCTTCTATTTGCTAACCACTTCTGCCCCCAATCTATTAGATATTGTTCCTTTCATGCTCAGGAGAAGAAAAATGGAAGATCAGATCGAGCCCAATAGCTAGATCATTTGAATGCAGATAGACGTCTCTAGATCTCCCACACCAAACTTAGATATCAAAATTAACTCCCCTCTCTATTTGGCATGTAGGAAATAACAAGAAATCATGAAGATTCACACTTACAAGAGATTTTAAGTAAAAATGAGGGGAAAATCAGAATCAGACACATAGCTACCATTGATCTTTACTTTGAATTTGGGTCATCCACGTGCAATAGTTAATTTTAGAGCAGGAATGCGGGTTCCTTTTTTCCTTTTACAAATTTTGAAAAAATGTAAAATTTTCACATTTTTCTCTGTGCCTCCACCCTTGAGAAATGAGATCCTGAAACATGTCCCACTGTGGGTCCCAATGGAACCATGGACAAATTTAACTATTTCATCTCTTTTTTGAAAAAGGGAAGAATTTCAAAGTTTTCCCCATAGCTCTTCCCTTAAAAAATGGGCCTAACACGTGTCCCAATGTGGGTCCCATCAGAACAATGCTTCCTTTTTCACTTTTAAATATTTTCTCCTAAAAGCATTATTTTAAAATTCTCCCCGAGGGTCTGCACCTCTGCCATGTTGACTTTGAAACAAACCTTGATTGATCCTTTGTCGGGCCTGCGGGCCATTTTTGATATTTTAACCCTTTTGAGAATAAGGGGAAAAAATTCTAAGTTTCCCCAGATGGTCCGCTTCCGCGCCTCTTTTGAATTTTCAAATTGCCACGTGTCACAATGTTGGTCCTTGAGATGAACCCCAAAATTTGAGATCCTGAAAGAGCGTGGGCTCACCACATGTCTCTAGGCCTGGCAAATTTTTTAAGAAGTTGCTTGAAAAGTCTGAGTGCAAGAAGACCATGTTTGGAGTACCTCCACGAATGTCATCCTTTGGCACAACTTCAAAGACCTCCAAGAAAAATTTAAAAGACTCGAGCGGGGGCATGCTTCCATTTAAGAATCTTCCTATTCGCATTTTTCTAGAAGGGAAACTCAAGGTTGATCCCTAAACATGTGTGGTTCCTCCAAAGTGTCCCACATCTCTGCCTTTAACCTTTTGAACACATGACCTAAGTATGGGAAGAACCGAAAGTAAGCCTCCACGTGTTTTCCTGGCGCAATTTCAAAATGGTTCTTTAAGTAAAGATCTTGGTATGGGCCGCAGGACAAGCTCTCCATGTGTCTCTGTTCCGTAAAACTATACCAGCTGCATAAAATTTTATCTAAGTCTGGGAAAAGTAGTAGAAATCTCCACTTATCCTTCTGGCATACAATTAGAAGAAGCCATGTAAGCACCAAAAGTGAACCAATCAAAATTGAGCGATGCTCCTCAATGTAGATCAAAATTTTCCCTTTTGCCAAAAAGGAAAAAGGTGATAAGTTAAAGCATTTTCCCTCCGTCCCTTGGCCAACCAAAAGAAGCCACATTTCCTGTTGATGCAAGGATGCAAATTTTTCTAGGAGAAACACCCGTCAAATCGTAAAATGTAGAAAAATAATCATTTAAGCCCAAAGATGAAATTTTCTCTAAGGACAGATAATTTAGAAATGTTATAAGGCTCAAATGTGTTCCATAGAGCTACATCCATTCATTTTTCTTCAAATATTTAGGGAAAAAATGACAAGGACAAAAAATCCTTACTCTTAAAAATGGAAAGAACGGGAGGGCCATATTTTTGAATGAATAGAGAATGGGAGACCCAAATTATGGACCTTTTCAGAGAGACAAAGAAACAAGGAACACCAATGGACTCATACATGATCTTAAACCTAGGAACAAATTAATTATGGCAACAAAAAGAAAGCAGAGACCTCCCAGGCAC
This sequence comes from Taxus chinensis, assembly GCA_019776745.2. Lineage (NCBI taxonomy): Eukaryota > Viridiplantae > Streptophyta > Pinopsida > Cupressales > Taxaceae > Taxus > Taxus chinensis. The sequence goes on from CM034154.1 coordinate 300,601,977, forward strand.
AACACAGGTGGATAAAATGTGACAGAGGCCGTAAATCAATGGATTTTCAAAGGTAAAATGGGGTGAGACTATTTTAAGCACCAACATTGGCTCCGACTCAAGGATCGGCACTCCCTATGAGTGCCACAAGAACAAAGGTAGAACAAGTGCTAAAAATATCCATTTGGTGATAGAGTCAGCTTACAGAGAAGAGAAATAAAGCCATCTCAAAAAACGAACAGAGAGACTAGCAAAAATAGGTCACCAAGGACCAGAATGAACAAAAAATACAAAAGAAAAGAAACAAACAACCAACTATACACTATACAAAAGATTTTTTTTACCTTGATTCTGGGGAATCAATCCAATAAATGCTTCAAATGCCTTCCATTAATAGGAAACTCAAGAAATTCACTATCCAAATCCTTCAAGAAGAAGGTATGTTCACCAATCTTAATATCAATGGAGTAAGGGCCCATCCATAGTGAGTCAAATTTTCCATGCTTGCCCTTATCTTCATGCCTACTATCCTAAAGTAGCATAAGATCTCCAACATTGAAATCTCTTGGGGTGACCTTCTTGTTGAAAAACTTCTTCAGATTCTCTCTAAAATTTACATACCTTTAGTGGGATGCCCTCCTTTCTTCATCAAGTTCAACAATTTGATTAATGTGAGCATCATCAGGACTTACTTATTGATCCTCCAGTTGTTTAATGAAATCATATGAGGATAGTTGCATATGAATGGGAATACCAACTCAAATGGACTCTTTCTAGTAACTCTTTTGATAGTGATCCTATTAGCCCAAATAACAAACTTCAACTATTCACCCCATTTTCTCTTGTTTAGCTCCAAGGTTCTTCTGATAATCTTCAATAGGTTTTTATTACTAGACTTAACTTGTCCATTCCCTTGGGGATTGTAGTTAGAGGCATATGTTAAGTTGATCCCATACTCTTGGCACATTTCCACCAGAGGTTTAGCACTGAAACTCATGACATTGTTAGCTACAATTTTGACTGGCACTCCAAACCTACAGATGATGTGGTTTAGCATGAAGTCCATGAAAATTTGGTGTGTTTCTCTTTTGGTGGGGATTTCCTCCACCCATTTAGTAAAGTAATTAGTGGCTACAAGAATCCACTTATGGTCAACACTTGAAGGATATGAAATCTCACCAATGAAATTGATTCCCCATTGCTTGAATGGGGCTTCAATTTATACGGGATGAAAAGGAAGGGAGTTTGAAGCTTTCAGTATTCCAAATAATCACTGTAAAATCTCACATATTCTAACCAAAAGAGTTGTATCCTTGAAGAGAGTTGGCCACCAATAACCAACCCTCAGGATCTTGTGTGTTGTGACTCTTACAACAAAATGCCCCCCACAAACTCCTTCATGGAGATAAGAAAGTCTCTTGGGGATTCTTCTTCAGTAATTCACCTGAAGAGGACTCCCTTTAGGTTTTTCCAAGATAACCCATAATCAGTAATGACATATTTGTAGGAGGCCAACTTAAGATCTCTTTTCTGGTTCTTACTTAAATAATCAGGGCAGTATAAGTGTTTGAGATAAAAAAATTACATCCTTGTACCACTCAGAGTTCATCAACCTTTCAACAAAACTTTCCCTTTCTTCTTCTACCTCATTTACCTCAATAGTTTGAAATTTTCTCTCAGCCATAAGCTTAGCCAAGCCCAAACCTCTCACCAAATTTGTGGTTTGGATATCCATATGATATTCTTGCAACTTGTTCACCCACTTGCATCTTTTTGTTGAGACTTCCATCTTTGATAATATGTCCTTCATCATAGTGTAGGGAACATAAGAAACCACTTTAGAACTTAGAATGTAAGGTCTAAAAACCTTTGTTTCTTTTACCAAAGAAAATGCCTACTTTTCCATGATAGTGTACTTCAACTCAGCCCCTTACAAGGCCTTACTAAAAAAGGCAATTGGCCTTTCAACCCCTTCATCATCTTTCTGCAATAGGAAAGATGAAATAGTGTTCTTAGAAGTAAAAGAAAATAGTTGGAAAGGCTTCTTATAGTCTGAAGCTGCTAAAACAAGGGCATGTTTTAATGCCTCCTTAATCCCATTAAAATCTTGGATGGCGGTCTCTTCCCTTTTGATGACCCGGTCCTTCTTTAGCATAGAAGTGATTGGAATGGTCAACTCAATAAAGTTTGATATGAATCTCCTGATGAAATTTATCTACCCAAAGAAAGACTGAATGCCTTTCTTAGTTCTTCGAATCAGAACCTTGCTGATGGCCTCTACCCTTTCTGGATCAATAATCACCCCTTATTATGATATAATGTGACCAAGCAACCTTGCCTTCTGCACTCCAAAATGGCACTTCTTTGGATTGAGTGAGATGCCATATTCTCTACATATTATCAACATCTTTTCTATGTGTAGCAAGTGATCACTCCTCTTCTTGGAAAATACAGTTACATCATCTTGATAAACTACAATAAACTCATTGATGTAACCAGAAAAAGTAACATCCATTGCTCTTTGAAAGGTGGCTCCAACATTCATCAAACCTAAAGGAATCTTAACATATACATACATCCCCCAAGGAGTAGTAAAGGTTTTCTTGATCCTTTCTGACACCATCACCACTTGGCTATAACCAGAAAAACCATCTAGGGTTGAGAAAAATTTAGAACCAGTCACTATTTACAACATGTTTTCCATATTTGGAAAAGGATAATTATCCTTCATTAATGCTCTGTTTAGATTCCTAAAATCTACACATAGTCTGATATCACCATTCTTATTTCTTACTAGTACTAGGTTTGCAACCCAAGAAGAATACCTTGTGTGCTGAATAATCCCTCCATCTCTTAGCTTCTTTAGTTCCTCTTGCATTTTAAGAGATAAGAATGGATTTATTGGCCTTTATTTCTGTATGAATGGTTTTGCATTGGACTCCAAGGGAATCTCATGTTGAAATAGATCCTCTCTGTATGCCATTAGTTTAAAACAGATCCATGCCATGCAATCTTGATACCTTTTCAACAATTGGATGTATGACTACTTCTCCTCCCTGCTGAGATTGTTTCCTAACAAAATTTTCTGTGGTTTCTCCTTTGTGCCAAGGTTGTGTTCCTCAATATCCCTTCAAGCTATCATTCATCTATTAACAATGCGATCAACATTGTCAAAATTGGAATCAAGAGCAACCAACCCTCTAGGAATGGTATTATTCTTTAGTTGGATGATGCCTTTGTGAAACAAGGTTTCTTTACCCTCTGCTACACACACCATTGGCTCCCAATCAATATTTTGATAAAAAAACTCCTCTTTTTTCTATAGAAATCTTCTGACCTGAGCATCATCATCAAAAACTTTTCAATGCTTAATATTATCAGGTATAGATGGCCTAGTTATCACTTCAACATCATACTCGAAATATAGGGAAATTGCACGATTATCAAACTGAGATCCTAGTACTGCAATTTTTTCTTCCAAATCATTGAACTTCCTATCATGATGCACAATTTTGAATGAATCAAACATCTAAATGAGATCCCAAACTCCATGTTTGTATTGTTTCATTCGCTAATTTTTTGTGGCATGCAGTTATCTGACTTGTTTTACAATTAGTTCTGAGTCCCCTTTGACAATGATGTCTTTGACACCATATTTCCAAGAAATTCTTAAACCCAAAAATAGTTCCTCATACTCAGAAATGTTGTTAGTGCACTCAAAGTTGAGTTTGAAAGAAAAAACAAATTTTTCCTAACCTGGAGAAAGCAGAACAACAACACCACCATTCCTGAACTTGGAGAAAGATTCATAAAAAAATAGAGTCCAAGGAGAGCCTGCTTATTCAAGACACCTATATTCCTCAATCTTTTGCTCCTTTCCTTTAGCAAATCCCAAAAAGTTATCAATATCAACACTTGTGTACAATAATTCATAGGATGGATTGTTGGGATCTTCAATAAGGTGCAACATCTTCTTTGCCCCATACAACTTGACAAGGCTTCCCTCAACTGAGATGGTGGCATAAGACATATCCATTTAAACACTCCCACCAACACTTGTAACCACATTTCTAGATAACATCATACCCCACTTGGCTAGGAAGTCAACAATGACTACATCAAGTTTCAAATTCCTACCTGGATAGGATGCAAGTTGCACCACTAGACCCTTCACACACCCCACCACTAGCACCTCTTTGGAATCCATAATATTGCGCTTCCCATATGTAGTTCTTACTTTGATATTTAGTTCATTCATAACTTCTAGAGGCATAACATTGCATGATGCCCCTAAATCAAACCTACAGTTGTGCATTAATCTATCCTTAATGATTAGGGTAGTGAAGAATGGGTCCACATTTAGCTGAGAATCTACCAAGGATGTTCCCAAATAAACCTCAGGTGGTTCATATAGCTCTTCTGATATTGGCGATGCCTTTAATTCTTCAATGATTGGTGGAGTATCCATAATGTTTATATTTTTTCATAGGGCAGTCTTCCCCTCTTTCAATCCCAAGTATTCAAATGCTCTTTTCTTGTGCTCAGGGATCCTAAGCAACTCAACAATTGGAAAATAAACTTTAATTTGACTTAAAGCCTCGGCAATGTCATATGAGACATTCTTTGGCAAGGTAGTATTGGAAGGAAAGTTAACACACTCACTAGGTGGTACAAGATTTTTGACAGCTTGGGCATGAGGAGGGGTATAATTTTTGTTTGGAACTGCAAGGATTTCAGCAAATGCATATTTCTTAGGAGCATCTTTAGGAATATTTGAAAGTAAGAAATATTTTGGCTTTGCTTGAGGCCCTTTCCCTTTGACAGCCTTACATCTTGTGTTATATTCCTTCTCTTGAGCAACAACAACATTCATAGTAACTATCTATCTTCCTTAGATGGGATTCCTCCATCATACTTCTTTATCATTAAATCCCTTAAATATTCAAAGTCATTATTGGGAAATTCAAAATATTATATAGTATCTACTTCTATAGTATGAGAGGGAGGAAGAATAGGTACCCTATGAATGCAGTCCCAAAAGTGGCAGAAGTCTAAGAACTTATCACTTCAGTTGAAGTTTCCCCGTGTTGTGATCTTGTGGAGCGACCCACCATGCAGACATCACCATCATTGTCATCATAAGATTCTTCTTCCTCTTTCTGATCTTCCTTACATGGAGCATGGGGCATGAAACATATGTCACACTAATCAATTACATCTGTCTCCTCCATAACATCAATTTTGGTAGCCAAAGGATCATGCACCATTCTATTTTCCCTACCTTAGGGCTGCCTATTTCCAAATCCAAAAGGTCCCTTGCCTTTTTCATTAGATATTTGGTGATTTGTGAAATTTTCTTGGCCTTACTACTTGTGTTGACATTGTGAACTATTTATATGATATTTCCTTGATAGCCCCTGCCAAAGTTTTCACAACTTCCTCCAAATCAGTAGCCTTGTTTGTCTGATGTTTTTCTGGGCTGATTATTTTTACACCCTCCCTTTTTAGAGGCTTTCTAATTTCCTTAATATTGTTCTCTATTTGTAGAGCCATAGTAAAGGCCTACCTCAAATTAGTAGGTTTTTTATTCCTTAAGTAGTAAGCAACCTTTTTGTCAAATGCATATAAATATTTGATCAAACATGATTCATCACATGGCTTTATCCTAACAGGAAATATCCTTAAGGTCTTGTTAAACCTTGAGTTGAAATCATGTACTGACTCATTAGGATTCTTCTTGATGTTTTAAAATTATGTCAAAAGAAACATAGGGTCAGTTCTATCACCATACTGCAATCTAAATGCATTTCTCATCTCTGTCCAAGAATCAATTGAATTATCTGGAAAAGCTTTGTACCAGTCCCTTGCATCCTCTTCCAGAGTATGGATAAACAACTTGATATATACATCCTCATGTTTAATCTCAAAGTCTTCCATCATATTGATAAAAAGCTTTAGATGTTGATCACCTGTTATAGCATTGTTTCCTTGGAACTTTGTAATGAAATTACTAGTATAATTCATATTATGCGCAGCAATATAACACCAAATAAAACAATATTTCATAATAATGATCTCAATATGCAATTATAATAGCTTCGCCACTTCAAGGGGGAAACCTCAAAACCATATAATAATACTCAAATGCTCAAATGATAATGATCTACTACCTAAAATTCCCTATATATACTATTCATATGTTATGGCCATCACTAAGGCCAACCTATTAAGCATGAGAAAGTATAAATGATATGGTAAGCCACAAGTTGGCTACTCACATCCTAATACAAGGAATAGGTTAAGGGTGTAGCATGCCCTTCCCCTTCAAAACAAAATTTTCCTCAACATTGAATAATCCTTGATGTTGCTGCAGAAAACCTTCATCCTCCCAGGTTACATCTTATATGCTCACATTCTTCCACTTGATCAGATATTCCTTAATGTCTCTGGTTCTCAACCTCTTAGTAAGTGTTTACAGAATCTTCTCTGGCTCCAAAATGATTCTTCCTTCCTTAGAAAGTTCTGGTAACTCTATCTGGGATTCAAATTTTTGTCCAATAACCTTCTTCAGTCATGAAACATGGAATATTGGGTGCATGTGTGAAGATGGAGGAAAATCTAGTTTATAAGCAACACTGCCAATTTTCTATACAACTTGATAAGGGCCATAATATTTAGGAGCAAGTTTGTCATCCTTTTTTTGTTTCTTTAGAGACATCTATTTGTAAGGCTAGAGATGTACAAAAACCAAGTCACTAATTTAAAAATGTCTTTCACTATGGTGTTGATCTTCTTCTTGTTTCATCCTATTTTGTGCTAATGTTAAATTCTCCTTCAAACTAGCCAAAACATGTTGTTGATGTTGAATGTGTTCCTTAACATCTCTGACCTTAGTTTGCACCATTAAGGAGGAAGTGATAGAAGGTGGATGGTAACCATATAATGCTAAGAATTGAGTCATTTGAGAAGAGGTATGAAAAGATGTGTTATACCACCATTCTGCAAGTGGTAGTCATTTAATCCACCTTTCCTGCTTATCTGATACAAAACAACATAGATACCCCTCTAAGCATTTGTTGACCACTTCTGTTTACCCATCAGTTTGATGATGATAAGATGAACTGTGAGCTAGCCGAGTACCCAGACATGAAAATAATTCTGTCCAAAAATTACTTGTGAAAATAGGATCACGATCACTTATAATTATCTTTGGGGTTCCATGTAGCCTTTGAACTGTCTCTAAAAAATAGTTGCAACTATACTAGCTGCAAATGGATGTGATAGGGAAAAAAAAATGGGCATATTTTATGAGCCTATCCACAATCACAAAAATAACATTCTTACCCTCTGAACAAGGTAATCCGGTGATGAAATCCATGGAGACCTCCTCTAATCTCTGGTTAGGAATTGGTAAGGGTTGCAACAGAACTATTATCTTAGTTGTTTCCCCTTTGTTCTGTTAGCACACTAAACACTCTAATACAAACTTTTGTACATCCCGCTTGAGTCATTCCCAAAAAAATTCTCTTTTTCTTCTATGATATGTCTTCAAAAACCCAGAGTGTCTGCCAATAGGCAAGGCATGTAGCTCTGCAAGAATCTTATGCTTCAACTCAGAATCTTTACTCAAGTATAACCTATCCTTGTACCATAGGGCATTGCCTTTCCACTAAAATTTGTTAGATGTCATATATCCTTTCTTGATATTTTTTATTAGAGATTTTGTATCCTTTTCTTGATCCCATTCCAATCTTGATTCATCCACCCAATCAACTGTCAACATCGGCATTCCATATAGTAAGGCATCTGCGGATGTATCCCTTCTAGACAACACATCAGCGACTACATTTTCTTTACCCTTTTTGTATATGATTTCTAAATCATAACCCAACATTTTTGTTACCCACTTTTTTTGTTCCTCGGATGATAACCTTTGTGGATAACCTTTGCTCCAAAAATTATTTGAGACTATCATGATCAGTTTTTACCTTGAAGTGTCTACCCATGAGATAGGGTCTCCATTTCTTGACCACATGAAGAATATCCATGATTTCTTTCTCATAGAAAGATTTGAGAAGATATTTTCCTTTGAATTGGTGACTCTCAAATGTAATTGGTCTTCGTTCTTGCATTATAACTGCTCCTAATCCTGATCGTAAAGCATCACATTCAACAATGAAGGTTTTTGAGAAGTTGGGAGTAACCAAAACTGGGGTGCTACACAAGGCTTCCTTCAGTTGCTCAAAGGATTCAGTGGCTATGTCTGTCTAATGGAAGGCATCCTTATTTAGCAATTTAGTGAGTGGTGTTGCTATTCTACCATATCCCCACATAAATCTTCTCTAGTACCCTATTAGTCCTAGGAACCCATGAAGATTTTTGAGAGTTTTGGGCCTTGGCCATTCCACCATAGCTTTGATCTTCTAAGGATCAACTTGGACGCCTTCATGGGATACAATGTGACCCAAGTACTCTACCTCTTGTACACCAAAAGAACATTTGGATGGCTTTGCATAGAGAGTATGTTTCTCCAAAACTTCCAACACTTTATTTACATGTTGTAACTGTCCTTCCCATGTCTTACTATAAATCAATATGTCATCAAAGAAAAATCATACAAATTTCCGTTAAAATGGCCTGAAAATAGTGTTCATCAAGCTTTGAAAGGTTGAAGGTGCATTTTTAAGACCAAATGACATTACCAAAAAATAATAATGGCCGTCATAAGTCCTAAAAGCCATTATATGAACATATTCTTATTTTATTCTAATTTGATGGTACCCCGAACGAAGATATAATTTTGTGAAATAAATAGCACCATGCAATTCATCAAGTAAATCATCAATTACTAGAATAGGAAACTTATCTTTAATGGTGTACTTGTTTATTTCTCGATAGTCTAGACACATCCTCCATGTTTCATCCTTCTTATGTACCATGACCATTGGTGAAGAATATGCACTCTGTCTAGGCCTGATGATACCTGCCTTCAACATTTCCTGAACCATTTTCTCGAGCTCACTTTTCTTGGAATATGGTTATTTGTATGGTCTAATGTTAGGTGTTTATCTCATTAGAATAAATTGAATGGCATGAATATGATCCCTAACTGGTGGTAGTCCCTTTGGAATTGCATCAAAAATAGATGAGTGAGCATCAACAATCTTCTAAAGATCAGGTGGAATTGAAGACTTTGTATTTTGTATTGCTATGGAAAATAACTCTGATATAAATCCATCTACTCCTTTTTTGAGAACCTTCTGCATCTGATGAGAGATAATAATCTGTGGAGAATTAGCTACCATCCCATTCAATTGTATTTTCCTTCCATCTAAATGAAATCACATGAAAAATTCTTGGAAATTCATCTCTATAGTACCTAAGGTTGTGAGCCATTAGACACCCAAAACAATATCTGCCCCTCCCATAGAAATGGAAAACATAGGTGAGTCTAACATGTAGTCTCCCATGGAAATATTTATACTATGGTACTTTCATGTGCACATGATTGTCTCTCTATCCACAATCATAACTTGCATTTCGGGAGCTGCGTAAATAAAACAATTGAGCTCGATAGCTAACTTACTATTTATGAAGTTATGAGTACTCTTCGAGTCAATCAACACTGTCACCTTCTATTTTTTGAGATAGACAATAACCTTGAGTGTTTGAGGAGTAATAATACCTGATAATGCATGGAAATAAATTGTAGGTTGTTGATCCTCTACTTCATGTTCTACTGGTTCCTCAGCCTCTCCTATAATTTCAGCGTCCTCATCATCCTCATTACCTCTGTGAATATAGAACAACTTCTTCTCAGCACATTTTTGTCTCGGTCCATATTTTTTTATCACAGTTAGTATAATTGGCCTAGAAAATGAAGGGGAAGAGATACTACGGTCTCTAGTGTTAATGAAAGGTGGCCTCCTACTACAAATATTTTTTCCTCTTCTTGACGTGCCATGATAATAGAACAAAAAATATTGAGTGGATTAAACATACGTACCTCATGCTCGATGTGGTCCTTAAGACCCCCATGAAATAGTTCATTCAGATTCTCTTCTGGTATAATCTCCACCCTTAAGGATAGGTTTTGGAATTGATGCACATAATATTTGATTGATCTTGTTTTTCGTAACTTTTCTAATTGATTAAAGTAGTTATCTGAAACACTGGAACTATAGTGCAATTGCAACTCCTCAGTAAAAATTGTCCAAGTGACAGCGAGACCATTCTTCTACCTCTGAGCACATAACCATCAATACCAAATGAATTGTTCTGGTTCAAGATACAAGGATGCCAATGTCACCTTTTGTCCCGATGGTGTTTGATGTAGCTCAAAGAATTTATCCATTTGATTTATCCAATTCAGGGGATCTTTGCCATCAAATTTGTGCATATCCACTTTCGAAATCATGTTATGTGGTTACGAATAAGTTGGATTCTTATTGGGCTAGAAAAGTATCCAACATGGTTATTTTTTCCATGATTTTGAACTAAAGATCCTCCTTGGTTGATATGGGATGGATTTGGGCCATAATATTTAGCCTTTACATGTTGCATGATATCATCCAATCGATGATTGATTTGGGCTATTTATCCTTTAGAGGCCATCTCAGATTATACATTTTACAACTCATACTCAAGTTGGTTCACCTTATGATCAACTGAGGTAAACCCTAGTGATGAAGAATCTGTATTTACCCCTTATGACTCCATCTCTTCAATTACTATCCTATCTTTATATGGGGTTTTACCCGGAGTAACCAGATTCTTTTTTTCTCTTGTGGAAGGCCCCACCATGATATCAAACCTTAGGGTTTAGGGTTTTGATACAAATTTGGCCAAATAGGAAAAAACACATAGAAGATACTAATACTATTTTTTTAGATATTTCTGAAAATACAAAGAGCTTGAAACAATTTTATAATTTGCACCCTAGGGAGAAATTTTATGAAAAACCCTAAATTTGTAATAACGTGTGCAAATTAAATCAAAAAAGTATGAAATTTTTAGGGAACCTTACTTGAAATGTTTCTCAACTCTGGTAAAGATATATCCCCCCAATTGGCTCTGGTTCAAAATATATTACAGAAACAAAAAATTAGGGTTTTTTCCCTAATTTTGGCCCAGATCGCAGCTCTGATACCACTTGTAATGAAATTACTAGTGTAATTTAGATAATGAGCAGCAATAGAAAACAAAATAAAACAATATTTTAGAATAATGATCTCAATGTGCAATTATAATAGCTTCGCCACTTCGAGGGGCAACCTCCAAACCATATTATAAGACTCAAATGCTCAAATGATAATGAACTACTACCTATAATCCCCTATATATACCATTCATATGTTACGGCCATCACCAAGGCTGACCTATTAAGCATGAGCAAGTATAAATGATATAATAAAATGATATTGTAAGCCACAAGTCGGCTACTCATATCCTAATACAAGCAATAGGTTAAGGGAATAGAAAACTTTGGTAGTCTTTTTCTTACATCTTAAGGAACTACATTTGGATAACCAACCATCCCTATAAACTTTATAGGTCCAAAGGTATTTACAAGAAATGGAGGTCTAGGTGGGGGCAAGGCCATGTTGTTTTGAGGAGGTGACACTGGAGGGGTGACAAATTGATAAGGGGCAGAGGGTCTTTGAAACATAGGGGTATAATTTTCAAAATGGATATCCTCTAAAGGACTTGTTTCTTGGAAATCCCTATCAACTTTTGAATTGACATGGGCAGAATGAGAAGAATTTTTTTCAAAATCGAATAAAGGCCCCTCTCCAATTGGAGTATTCAATTCCTCAAAGAAGCTACCTGATTCAGAAGCACTTGAATAACAATATTCAATGATAGGCTGATCACTTTCATCAATGGAGTTCCCTCTTCTTTTCTATTGATCTCCCACAACTCTCCAAGATTTTCTTCCTTCTGATTTTGCTTTTCCTAACTCTAGAAATAATGTCCTAGCAGGGTCCATAGAAAAGAAAGACCTCCTTCCTTCCATCTTTGCAAAGGTTAGTAACAAATCTCACTTGACAGAGGTTAAGGCACTGGTATTCATTTAGCATCAGATCAATAGGGATTCACCACCAAGGATTTCCACTTTAGTTGTGCAAATTTGCACTAAATATGATCTGTCAAATGTTTTTCAACACTAGAAACTAGACAAGGAAAGATTCTGACTCTAATTTACTTAGATTTATCAATGAAATTAGTGCAATAACTGTAGAAAATGGAAATATTGCACATAGAATTTGTAACTTTGAAAATTATTATAGGCCTAAACATAGGATGATGCCTGAAAAGATGTATTAGCACTTTGAGCATTCAAGAAGTGTTTAACAGGGACTGAATATGAACTGTAATAACTATGTCCTTGGCAATGACACCACTTAGGTGTTGGTGCCCAAATTGATTCTCCCTCAATGTCTGAGCCACATCAAAAGTATTGACAGGAAGCTTAGAGACAGATAGATCATAATGAGTTGTTTTATATCTGGGGATGGGATCTAATGGGCCTATTGTCACTCAGATGTGGAGAAATGGGTAGCACCCTCAAGAGGATTTGATCTATACTCACTTTTTTAGGTTGTGCCTTTCAACCAAGGTAAGAGAACCATTTTGTAGCTTGTTGTTTATGGAGGAGATGGAGATGCCCTTCCCTATGAAATTTTTAAAGAGACCTTGAAGAAAATATGATCAATTCAAAAAAATCTAACTCTCATGAGTTGTCACTCTAGATAGTGGAGATATTCTCTAAGCAAGGTTCAGGCTACTAAAGACATTTGGAATCCTAATTGCTTTTGCATTTTTTGGTAGTAAAAATTATGCATTTATATACATGCATGTCAAATAGGGGTAGTATGGGTAGGATTGGTTGTTTTAAATGAATTTTTGGAGGGAGGTGAGGGAAAATGAACTTTTTTTTCCAAATCTTTGAAATTTTTTATAAAATGGAAAGCTTAGACAATTAAATGCTTCAGAAAAGATAAAATGTTCCTTTAACCAGAATATGTGCTTCAATGGAGGCCTAGATTAGTAATTTTTCACACAATCTATGTTATTCTAACATGAAGGATCGAGTTGAAAGAACCAATAAAGCATAAAAATATGAGCCCAGTCACGCCTAAGTTACACCCAAAGGATTACAGACAATCTTTGTCAATAGATGAAAGAAAAGTGATTTTAAATCGTTTATTTCACTCTCAGATGAAGGCTCTTCTGAGAAATGAAATTGTAGATGCTAGTAAATCGTCACAAGGATTGAGACCTATGTGATTAGGACAGATTTTGACACAATATTGCAACAAGAACAAGAAAAACTATTTGCAGACATTCAGAAATGAAACAAACACGTTTTTCCCAAGATCAATATAGAATAACATGAACTTGATTAAATTTATCAACAGGGGAAAGTTTCTAGAACAATCTCAAAGCTTTTCAATGGCTATACACTCGCAACCACCTTGACACGATCAAAGTTAAAACAAAAGAGATATACAGGCTTCTCAAAAGACAGGCTTTGTCAAATTTTCCTCTTAGGAATTTTCTTCAACCTCTAACACTCCAACCATTTGCACGATACATTAGTGCAATTTATAACATTTACAATAGACCCCTTTTTTCCCCAAAAATCTAGACATTGGGTGCCACCAGTGCCTACCATGATCACGATCATGATTCCCAGAATCAAATCTGTAAAAATTCATCAGGTGCTCAGTGGGAAGATCTCTTTGAATATATCCTACATTCAACTCCTTCCTCTAAAAAATCACTCTTGCATCAACTTGCCAACCACTTCTACCCCTAATCTGTCAAATATGGTTCCTTGTGTGCTCATGAGAAGAAAAATGGAAAATCAGATTGAGCTCGATAGTTAAGACCATTTTAATAGCAAAAGATGTCTCCATATCTCCTCCACCAAACTTAGATATCAAAACTAACTCTCCTCTTTGTTTGGCATGTAGGAAATACCAAGAAATCATGAAGAATCACACTTCCAGGAGCGTTCTAATAAAAATAGGGGGAAAATCAGATTTAGACTCACAGTTACCGTTGATCTTTACTTTGAATTTGGGCCATCCATGTGGAAGATTCAATTTAAGATGGGCCTAGGGTTTTTCTTTTGTCTATTACAACCTTTGAAAAAATGTAAAATTTTCACAATTTTCTTTGTGCTTCCGCCCTTGAGAAATGATCCTGACATGTGTCCTAAGGTTGGCCCTAAAGGAGCTGCGACCAAATTCTACCATTTCACCTCTTCTTTGAAAAAAGGAAAATTTTCAAATTTTTTCGCATAGCTCTTTCTTTGAAAAATGGGCCTGACATGTGTCCCAATGTGGGTCCCATTAAAACCATGCTTCCTTTTTCACTTTTAACTCTTTCCTCCTAAAAGGAAATTTTTCAAATTTTCCCTGAGGGTTTGCGCCTCCATCGTTGACCTTGAAACAAACCTTGACTGATCCTTTGTTGGGAATGTGGGCCATTTTTGATATTTTTACCCCTTTGAGAAAAAGAGGCAAAAATTTTAAGTTACCCTTGATGGTCTGATTCCCTACCCCTTTTGACTTTTCAAATTTCCATTCGTCACAATGGCACACCTTGAGATAGTCCCCAAAATTTGAGACCCTGAAAGAGTGCGGGCTGGCCACATGTCCTAGCCTAGAATGTTTTTTGGAAGGCTTGAAGCTCAGTGGAAGGCGCCATGTGTCAGAGTTTGAGGCAATCTCCTTTGGTCATTAAAAATTCCAAGAAAAATGCAAAGTGAGTAGATGCCTCCAAGTGTTCTCTTGGCACTTCTTTAAAATGAAACTCAAGGGCCATTCCCCAAACATGTGTGGTTCCTCCATGTGTCCCAGGCCTCCCAAATTTTTTTGAAAAATGACCAAGTATGGGAAGACCCTGTGGAAGCCTCCATGGATCTTCATGGTGTAATTTAAAAATGGTGCCCAGAGTAGAGACCTTGAATGAGCGTAGGCTCGCCATGTGTCTCTATTCTTCCAAACTATACCAACTACATAAAAATTTGTGTAAGTCTGGGAAAAGCAGCAGAAATTTCCATGTGTCCTTTCAGCACAATTTCAAGGCCAAACCCAAAAGTGAACTTTCAAATGAGCATCGTTCCTCCACGTAGACCAGTTTTCAAGTTGAGATGATTTATAAAATTATGAAATATCCTATCGAGCTATGTCCAAGAAAAAGAGGCCATGTTCACTGTAGATGCAAGGATGCAAATTTGACTAGGAGAAATGCTCGTCAAACTGTAAAATGTTGAAAAATGACCATTTGATCCTAGAGATGATTTTTTTTCAAAGGATAGAGGATTTAGAAATGTTACAAGGCTCAACTATGTTCTTTAGAACTATATTCATTCATTTTTCTTCAAGTATTTAGGGAAAAAATGAAAAGGGAAGCAAATCCTGACTTTGAAAGACAGAAAGAATGGGAAAGCCAGAGTTTTTAGATAAATAGGGAATGGGAGACCCAAATTATAGACCTCTTCAGAGAGACAGAGAAACAAGGAAACACAAAAGGATGCATACGTGATCTTCAACCTAGGAACATATTAATTATGGCAACAAAATTAAAGAAGAGATTTCCCAGGCACAACATGGGGGAATAAAATGTGGCAAAGGCCAAAAATTGAAATATTTTCAATGGAAAATGGGGCGAGTCAAATCTGAGCACCAACAGGAGTTACTTTCCTTTTTTAGGCATGGGGTTACATAACACCCCTATTTGTACTTCCTTTTTTTGATCTATGAGAATGAGCAGACCTATTTTCTTATTTGCATATTCTTTCCATTTTTTAAATCTTACTTATTGTGTTGGAGCTACGATGTTGCCATCGGAGTGCAACTTCATTGTGGTGCATTATTTTGATATTGGTTCTTGCATATCTGTCTTTCATGGTATTAGAGCACGAGGTTTCAGTAAAACCTACACTCTTCATTTATTAGTTGCTTATTACTTCTGGTTTCTTCTTATTTTCTCATGTAAGTTTTTTTTATTATTACTTTGGAATCGTATTGCTCACCTCGCATTGAGGTTTCAGCAGTTGCAAGTTTGAGGGGTTTTTCGTGGCTCATTTTAGGTGTTTGTGGTCTTTTCTAGCTTGTTAACTCATGTGTTCTCGGATCGTGCATTCCATCGCCTGTGCATTAGAGATCTCATTACCCTCATTCATGGCTTGGTTGAATTTTCTTTGACTCTGTCATGATCAAGTCAGTGTCATCATATTTTCCTCACGCTCTATGGTTAAGTGCTCACCTGATGTGCAGCTTGCTCATGCCTCTACATTGTCTCACCACTGATTTCTCTTCTTGGAATCAAGCTTGTTGTTGGTATAAATGTGGTTGTTTTGGATTATTCAAGGTCTCAACGTGGTACCTTAGCTTAAGTTATCCCTTGTGGTGATCCAACCAAATTGTGCCTTGGCTCCTTCCCACGCATTTCTCTTTCTGCCTACTTCCTTGCATTGGCTTCATTGGTCTGTGCAGCTCGTATTGGTTTGTTTCTCATGCATTGGTTATTGTTCAAACATCTGCGGGTTTTTTTCTTTGGCTCGTCAACCTATACACTAGTTTTGAAGCTTTATTCCATCGTGCACATACACCCTGCATTGTTCATTCTTCTGCTCCATCCAACTCATGCCCTACATTGATCGACGGCTCAGGTTTTCTATGGGAGCTTGTGGGCCTACATCGACCTCAAGTTTCGGCCTCCATCCACGTGTTTGGGTTGATTTCAGTCTGGTGGTATATGTTTCTGTTTCCCTTGTTCCCAATTCTATGGGATCTCTACACATGTCAAAATGATTATGTACATATCCATTAACCTTGTTTTTAGTCTCGACATGCTCAGCACATAACCTGCACTTTCTCTGCTTGGTGTCAGTTACACTACAAGTATTTTATGCTTGTACCTCTATGCACAGGGGTTACAGTCAACACATGACTTAGCCGGGGATATACATTTCCACCACACATGGCTCAACTCAGGTGGATGTACTGACTTGTTGTAGACCTTAACATTGGATCTACAAACAAATTCACACCAACTCGGTAGCTTTGGTTGTCAAATCAGCAGATCCCCTCTATGTCAACTTGGGTGCCACAATCCACATGACGGTTTACCATACAATTCGAGAAGCTCAGTCAACATTGCCTTAGCTCATTCTCTATCCTTTTTTTGGAACTCATCATTGGTAAAATCAATCTCTCTTTAATGTTTTAAGGTTAAAAAAATTTATTTCCTTGGCATTGTAAGTTTTTTGGGTCTTTTTCTTGTTTTATTGTCCTTCCTTCAAGTGTCGAAGATGGAGGGTGAGGTCTGAGGTTACCAAGAGGCTAATTCCCCCTCGCAATAAAAGCGAACCCTATATAAATTTTGATACCATTTCCAACGAGCATACATATGATACCATTTACATGTGTTTAGGGCACCTTTTTAATCCATTTGCAAGGCTTATTGGCATTATCCATTAGTTGTGAGAATCATTTTTTTGCTATAATTTTTGACTCGTTGTTCGGTTTTAAGCACTTCTTTAGTCAAGCTTACATGTTTTTTCACATACTAGATAATGATATTAGAAGTTTTGTAAATGCATTATTTTATAAAGTGTCACATTCTAGGGGGTGTCATTATATTGCTTGTGTCGGCTCATTGTACTATCCCTTTTATTGCTTGTGGACTTGTGAGTGCGTCTACCATAGTCTTACGGCAAAGGGATTTTTTCGTACGATGTGAGACACCATTTCTCACAAGCCCTTGTCTTTCCCTTCTTATTTTCACTCGCTCCTATGCTTGCTTACGGTGTCGAACTATTGTGCCTAACGAAACTTGATTTTGGTCTCAACTCTTGCACATTATTACGATGATTGTAAGGTGAGTGATAGACTAGTTCTCGACACATAGTTGCATCTGATTGTAATCAACGTACTAAACTATAAAGTGCCGCAAAAGGGGGGGTTAAACTAGTATTCTTTAGAGGCTCCTCTTGGCATGGAAATTGAATTTCATCACTCTGTTGTTCAACTAGGAATAGGAAACTACCTATAATGGAAGAATGGAATACTTGATCATTGCATTATGTACAACTTGACACCACATCTTCTTGGGATGGCACCTAAACCTATTGACCGCATTCATCACCAAAATTGGTTAAATGATAATGACATGGCATACAGTCTTCTTTGTCTTACTATACCGGAGGACCTTCAATGTCGAATAGAGTTCACAGAGTCTATGCACCAAGCTTAGAATTTCATTTGAAATTTTTATGGAGACCTTGATCCTCCATCTGGTTATGGATCTAATAATGATCTTGCATCCATGGAGGAAAGTGAGTTCACAGATAATTTTTCTTATATGGATCTAATAATGATCTTGCATCCATGGAGGAAAGTGAGTTCACCAATACTTTTCTTATGAAGGGCCACCCACACATATTTCTTCATGTGATGACAGTTTCACTGACACAGACTTGCTTGGTTCTACTTCTAATGATGAGGATTGTGTACCCAGTTCTGATGTCAAGAGTACTATAAAGGACTCTTCTCCTCCTCTCACTATTCTAGAGAGTGTTAACACATCCCACATCTCATCAGATATTGAGTAGTCTCCTATACAACCTCATAGAGTCATCACACCCGCCTGTTTTCCACCTTCAGTATTTAAGGCCCCTTTCATTCCTCCACCTTCATTGGATGACTCATACCTATCTGACATATCTCTTCAATTTTTTGAGCCCCCTCATTGGGATGAGTATATACCTGACCTTAGTCATCTTTTCACATAGTACATTTGTGGTGTACTACAGGTTCCTCATCAATCTACAGGTATTTCAAAGGATTTCATCATCTTCGTTGTTGGGAGTGCCCCTTCTGGGACTCTTACCACTTCCACTTTTTTGGAGATGTTCATTGATCCACCCTTTCTTGTGGATCCATTTTCTATTGTGGGGGATGTTTTTTTCCCTTCAAATCAGTTAGAAATCCTTTCTATAGGTGTTCACCTTTCAAACTCTGATAGTTTTGCACTTATGATATTACCTATAGTTTTATCACACTCACTTGCTAGACCTATGTCACACTTTCTTGAACCACACTCAAAGTTCTTCATGTTGATACATTTAGTTTCCTTTGCAGAGTGGGAAAAATTCCAACACATTATTTTTTCCTTCCTAAGGGCAGACACATAGTTCAGTGTGGGTTTCTCTTCTTTAGTCCAGAGGCAGAGGATCTTGTGATCAAAATTCTTCTGGGAGACTTCTTAGAGTTGCAGAGCTCAGATTCATCCATGGAATCTTCTTCAGCCATCTCATCTCCCTCTTCTCCTCCTCTTCTACCTTGCATAAATAATTTTTTTGTATATGGGCACCTTATCAGGCCTTTAGTTTCTGGGCCCCATTGGCACATCTTTCTTAGTTGTCTAAGGGAGTCTTCTTTTTTGTCCTGGCTTACCATGACCTCTACCTCGACTTCGATGAAGGGTGGGTGTTGGTGTGTGTGACCTGCCTAGTCATCATCCACATCACATGGTGAGTCATCTTGCCTTGCAAGAATCATAGGTCTTAGGGATTCAAATGACAATTGGTAAATTCTTGCATAGAATATGTCATTATCATTTGTGTCAGTGCCTCGTAGGATTTGCATTCCTTATTTGGAATTGTAACTCCTCCTTTAGTGGTGTCATAGGAGTTAATTTCATTGTTTAGGTATGGGGGTTACATAGCACCCCTATTTGTACTTCTTTTTCTAGATATTTGAGAATGGTTAGACCTGTTTTCTTATTTGTGTATTCTTTCCATTGTTTGAATATTTCTTATTTCATTGGAGCTATGACATTTCCATCGGATTACAACTGTGTTGTGGTACATTGTTTCAAGATCATTTCTCACATATCCCTCTTTCAGTGAGAAGGTTCCTAAATCCTTAGGATATTCACATCAATTCAAGATTTTATCACTCTCAACCCTTCCACTCATCTCCAAGGAAAAAAAACACAAGAATAATTTTATCTTTTCTCTTGTGATTCAAGTGAATTCTATCCATGATTTACTTTTTATTCATACACATTTCTATTCTAATTTATTTGTGTTAAATTTAAATTTAATATCTCATGATCATTAACTACACTTTTCTTCTTTTGGAGGTCCATCCTTATCCTTAAAAAATGAAAGACAAATGGAACAAGGAACAACCTCAAGAAGAAAAATCTCAAGGAGAGGAAATATCCAATTACAAATATAGGCAAAATTTTGACTACACACGTAGGTCACCCCTAGGGTTCTTATCCCCTCTTAGACTCCATGATACACATTCTACAATCTTCATGCACCGTGTAAAATATCCATTCAACACATTATTAGTTACAACTCTCTTCATATCTCTACAATGTATGATATTCCTATCTACTTTATCCTACCAAATATTAATTCACTAGCATAAAGTGGGAAAAAATATAGACACAAAATTATGCACTTAGTAATATTACATCATGCCTCTAGTATGTCAGTATATGCATGATTCTTAAGCACCAAAACTAGACATTGACAATTATTGGTTTCTTTTACATTGACATTTATTTATCTTTATATACTTTCATTCTCCACTTTTATGGAATCATCCCTTTGATTTTGGATATCACACAATGTGTTACCTAGCTAGCTACTTCCTGTTTTATCTTTGGATCTCTCTAGAAACTAGCGCCCACTAGGGACAAAAGTGCCCAAGTGCTATTTTCCCCTTTGGGTGCTTCTATCCCTTTTTCGTTATTTTATTATATTTAAAATCCACAATGGTTGTTATCTTTTCTTAAACTTCTATTAATCATTTTGGGTCATATTTTAGGGTTTTTAATGATGAAATTCAAGAAACGGAATCATATATATATATACATGGCTTACTAACTATTCTAAGAGGCAAAAGGAAAACTTGGAAAAATGGTCTATTACTTTCTATCTACTACTTAGGCATATGAAACACTTGAAGAATGGATTTGGGATGTATTATTCACTACATATGAATGACACATTATCAATTCCATTACACACAATCATCTTGGGGGAAAAGTAGGTATGGTTTGTTATCTTCATGTGAATGGTATACGGGAAACATAACTTTAATGGAAATGATGCTATCACACATGCACATCAAAAGTACATTGGAGTATGAAATGTAGTGTAGCACTCAGTAACAATCACATTAGGGTGACCAAAAATGTCAGTCTAAATCAAGCATATGCAGATTTTATTCCATCTAATTTGTGCTTGATCCTTGTTTAGGTAGTTATGGTTTATTTTAAAGGTACAAGTGTAATAGGAAAACCATATAGAAATGTTAGAGTGACACAAAGTGAAGTGAAGGTGATGTGATAAAACTGTAAAAATACCAGATCTTGACTCATGCCCAATAGAGACACTAGCGCCTATGGAAGTAGTGTCCCCTCCTAAGTGTTATTGTCCAGTAAAGTTGTAGATCTTTGTTCTCTAGATGAAGTACATTTAACCCAGATCCATCCTACTCAATCATTATTTTGGCCCAAATCCAACACAAAAAATGAGTTATAAACTCATTCAATCCCATCCTCTCATTAATTGCACTTAATTTTCATTGCATGTTATATCTTGTATGTTTGTGATATTATATAATTGATGTCAATCCTCTGATTAAGATTTAATTTTGTTAAATCTAAAAAATCCAAACAAATTTCTATCTTTTATGTAGACTCAAGTACAACAAAAAACATTAAAGGGTAATAAGAGCGGTTCTCCAAACTTACTACATTCCCATAGAAAAATCAATTTCATTAGGGGATGACAGATCCTACAACATTTAGGGTATTTGATATATCAAACTACCTCTTGGAAATAAACATCGCACACTCACCAATGTCTTATTGATTTAACTTTTTTGAGTAAATATTACTATTTTTAATTTTATTTTTTTATTAACATACATTAAAAGTATGACTAATGTTACAGGTGGATATTATGATTTAATCAACATCCAACACTAATATAAAAATATTGACTATTGATCTAAAAATATATAAACAAAATGAAAAGAGTGCACTTAGTTGATTCTATGTGGATCTAGCATACTATGAGATGTCTAAGTGTTTGAACATGAAGATTTCGAATTGGAAATTCTCTATTAATAAAATTGTGAATTGAGACTGAGCTTGGTCTAAACTATACACATTAGTATATAGTGTATGTATGGTCTTGAACCTTTTGTACAATATTAGACCTTATTGGAATATGGGTCTGTAACTTCTCGAGTTCTTCAACTTCCTAGATATGTGTGTCAAAGTGTGTCATTTTTCTCCAGTTTCCTTTAGAAAGGGTTTGTAAAATTTACTCAAACCGTCAAACCCTTGTTGTAGACACCTATTTTCAATATAGAACCCCTTCATCATCTCACATTCATCCAATATTCCATTCTCGCATCTCTTTCTCTTAAATTAAATAAAATCCTATCTATTTACTCACATTATTTGATTGATTATCAATGGGCACTATATGGACCCATTTGATAATTTAATTTTTGGAATCATTCCTCATATCTCACAAATTATTTAATTCATAATGCATATCTTCAACACTCTTTTTTAAAATGAAATCTTTATCTCACCCCCCATTCAAATCATGTTCCCCACTTTGCCTAATAAGTCAAAATATGGGACCCACGTCGATCACATCATATCCATAACTCACACTACTTTACTACACCCTAGGTATCATCTAACTTGTAGTTTAGTCTCATATCTAAGCTATAAATGAGGGGTTTTCCCCCATATTTTAGAGGGAGCATATATTTTTTTAAAAATGAGGAGATATTTTTAAGAAGACCTGGAGATACCTAGGCCTAGAGAAGAGAATAAAGAGCTTAACTAAGTTCTTCCCATTTGAAGGAGAAAGCTCTGCCAGTGTCTCTTACCTCACCATTTTAATGCTTATTTCCATCTCTAGATCAGAGCCCTGACTAAGTTTTTCTTAGTCATTTTAGTTTTCTCATCATTTTATATTTCTGTAGTTCTGCATGATATCTTTTGTTTATCATTTATCGTCATCTTTTTAAACATGGGGGTTGACATCCTCCAAGGGATTTGAAATCCTCTTCAAGCCAAAACTATCTGGGAAACCCCCACATATTGTGATATAATCTTATTTTTTTCAATTTTATAGATCTAGCTCCTTGATATCATACATCTATTTTCTTTGTGCCCGTATCATCCATCTCCATCTCCAAGGTACTAAGGCCTTATATACTCGACATTGTCTCATGTTTCTTGATTACTCGTACACTCATCTAGATAGAAAGCTGTAAACAGAGATCAAAATTTGGCACTCCCAGTGGGACTAGATCCTAGATTTGGTCATTTTGTTTGTTATTTTGCGTATCTTTTCTAACTTGCTTGTTTGCAATATCTTTGTATCTGTTGATTCCAGTCTAGTATGGTCAATCGTTTAAGTCATCTCAGAGGTAAGTGCTCTTCTTGTGTTCAACCGGCCTGGTACTACACTTCACTTGAATGGGGAATAAATCCAGAAAATAATCATATTCTCTAACTTTTCCTTTGCGATGTTAGTTGTACCATAGATATAGATCTTGCTTTTCGTAATTATAAGAATCTATAGTCTTTGCAATAGTTCATATTCATTTGATTTTTCAACCAAAAAAATCATATTTTTTTCTTGTTTTACGTGTACTATAGAATTCATTTTTTATATTTAATTAAATAAATGATTACAAAATTAAAATAAAATAATTTTTTTTTATAAATATTGTTATTATCCTAAGCTACCCCACATCCCAACTCTCAACCCACACGACCGATCCACCACCTCTCTCCTCATCCATTCAACCATCTCACTCCCTTATCAACTCCCTACTGACTCTCCACCATCTCGCACTCAGCCACTTTGCAATATGACTCCATTCTCAGATCTTTTTCCTGTGCTACTCTCCATCCTCTCTACCGAGCCCCCATCTCCCTTCCCTACTCCGAGCACCTTTTCCACTCCATCTTCCCATCCTACCTCACCATCCACAAATCCTAAATTCCTTATCTCCCTTTGACCTTACTTGTGATCTCCACCACATCCTCCAACCATCCACCAACCTCCCTCTCCTTTCCACTCCCCTCGACTCTAGCTTGCCCACCACCAAAATTCTTCTCCCCATGAGCTTCCCTATCACCTTCTTCTACTGCATCTTTCCTTTTCTTCCTCCCTCTCTCTCTGCTCCACCCCACTCATTCCCTCTATCGACCCAAATCTCAATCCCTGCCTCCTATGTTGCTCCCCATCTCCCTTATATCCCACTCTCCTCTTCCCATCCCATCTCTTGTCCACACTTCTCCACTCTGACCAAACCATCATCTTCTCAAGTTTTCCATAGATCTCTATGTCAGTCTCCTGTATCCCCATCCTCCAGAAAATCTTTCCTATGCCAACTGAGATCCTTCCCACATTGAGATATTTCACCTCCCTATCCAACCCCACAAAATTTAATCTTATAATCCCATATCCTCCTCTATTCTCCAAATCACTAGTGAAATCAATAGCACGAAATAAAAAAAACATATAAATACTACGTTCAACGACTGTCTAGTCTCCTTCTAGTAGTCGACTTACAATTCTGTCACATTGCAGGTATAAACATTACATGATTCTGACGTTTGAGGCATCCAAGTGAGTGTTAACTTCATGCAAGCTTTGTTGTAGTGACTGTGTAGTCTCTTTAATGTGAATGATTTCCAATTCTTTAGAACGTATTTAGTAATATAATCTGTTGATTGTATAGGCACTTTAACGAAATTATTTAGCAATCATTTGCAGTTTGTTTTATAAAATTCTAATACAATTTGGCAATGGGCTTACAATTCTCTACAATACAATAAATAGTGTGTGTAGCACCATGGCTAATTATATATTTCATGATTTTTATATCATTCATCATTTGAAGATTCACGTTCATCTAGTTTCCATCTACCCATCCTAGATTCAACTTTGGACTTTGTTGTTCCTACAAACACATATTTGATTTGGTTTGCTTTCCATCAAAATGATCCATCACCTTTATAAATTGATCTGTCTTTTGGAAACACTCTTCCCCATGTAGAATGACCCCTTGGTGCTTGTTGTGGTGAGAATTCAATTTGTTGGTCCCGCATATGTCAGTGAGTAAAGTTGAGACACTTTTTTGTAACTGACTTCCTTTCTTAGTCGATTTAATCGATTATTACTCGTTGTTTGGTTGGTGCAAGTTAGAATTTTCCCGGAGTGGCTCGTGGGAACCCCCTCCTGTATTTTTTTTTTCTATTTTTTCTTGGTTTTCTTATTCGTCTCGGCTCTCCCTTTGGCTGGATGTTGTTTTTTGTCGTTTCTAGGGTATCTACTACCCTTGTCCTTGAGTTGGTTACGTGGATTGATCTGTCTTGACAAAAGGGGGGGTTTTGCTTTTTTTTCGAACTTCTTTTGTGGTTTTTCTGTCTCGGCCGTTTTCCCTGTGTTGGTTTTCTCGCCCCTTTTCCTTTATGTTCTCCCTCTTTGTGAAGCTGAATGTATGTTCTTTTTCTTTAGTCCTTGATACGGTTGCAGGAGTTTGAGTTAATCTGAGATTGGTCGGGGCGAATGTGGACACTTTTTTCCCCGAGAGGAAGAGAATGTTGAAAAAAGGTTTAGCGTGGACAAGGCTATTTTATAGAAAGGTTTGCCATGGTTCTACGCGCCTTGTCTTGGATGTTGTTTTCGCAACCCATTGTTTTCCCGCTCCTTCCGAGCGATCCGTCTTTCTCTTTCTGCACTTCCCTTCTTTTCCTTTCTTTGTCCTCTCCGTATGATTTGGACCCCGTTAGGCACTTTTCTCCTATTCCCGTCCGTTTCCCTTTTTCTCCTCTCAACGATCGTGCTGGGCTCCCGATTGTCTTTTTGTGTGTCTTTTTTTTTTGTTGTCTTTTCTCTCCCCCTCTTCTCTCCTCGCTTTGCATGTTTTCCCCCGCCTCATGTCCCTCAAGACTGTGGCGCTATTCTGCCAGCCTTCCTCTATCCCTCTCCCTTCCCTCCGTCCCCCCCCCCCGTTCCTCATCCCCCCTCCGTGCCTAATCCTTCTTTATTCTCCCGCTACCGTCTCTCTCACACGTCCCTTTCTTTGCTCATAGCCCCCCCTCCGCTCCTTTGGTTGGTAGGGGGGGCCTGCGCCCTTCCCTTCCCCCGGGTTTTCGGGTGGTGTGGAGAGGTAAGGATAGGGGGAGGGGGGAAAAAGGGAGGGGAAGACAGAAAAAAACGGGGGGTTTTCTTTTGTGTTTGCACCTGTTGTATTGGTTTGATGCCCACTTTAGTTGTTTTTGTTTTATCTAGCGACCAACAGCCTAAAAAGAAGGCGAGTTGATCTGACCTTTGTTTTGCCTCGCTTTCTTTTTTTTTGTGTTTTGTTTCTTTTTTTTGATGTGTTGTTGTTTTGGCTCCTTTGCACTTAAGAAACTGGATTGACAACCTTGACTATATCAACCAATCATTGCGCGCCTGGTCGCAACACACCCGAAGACCTATACATACCCGAGCCCCTTGATTCCCGTTTCGTACGTGTCCTTGCTTTTCTTTTCCCTTTTGCCCTTTCCCAACACCCCCCCCCTTGCCCCCCCCGCCTTCGCAAATAATCTATTAATAAAACTATAGTTTATAGTTTATAGCATTTAATCATTTATAGTTTATTAATATCTCCCATAGCTTATTTCCTTTCATTGTATATGAAAATCGATCTATAAATTTTTTTAATTAGTTTCATTATTATTATCTTGCTTATTTTTTATGAAGTAACTTATGATAACATCTATATCTTCTTTCTTAACCATATCAACTGATTATATTTGTCTTATTTCCGAGGTGAAATTAACAAATTCACGATCATCCAAAAACGTCGTTAGACATCACTTTCTTTCCAAAAAAAACACACTCATTTTTATTGGAATCATCTCTAATTCTAAACAGTGCCATTTCAGGGTACCCGGGCATTTCAGGTCGCTGAATGGTGCTTCTAAAAACACCATCATCAAGTGTAATCAAATAACACCAAGTGTTTCTCAAGGTATTTCTCATTTTTATCTATTTTTCTCTTTTCTGCATCAAAATTTCCCTTTCCTGAGTGTTTGTATACATCGAATGTCACATTTCATTTTGGTTTAAAACAAACCTTCTATATCCTCCTTGATCTCATAGCTTAAGTAAAGGATTTAAGCCTCCACATTTCACTTATCACACAGTTCTTGACACTGCACAAACATAATTAACACATCCTAACATTTCTTTCACCTAGTTAACTAATTGGGACCTAAACACCCAATCGACAACTGCCTCAGACATCTCCCAATCCATAACTGCCCGAAACCAACCTTAGACTCCTTTAGGTACCTTCATTACTTTTATTTTTTTTTCACATCCTATAAATTAATCATGAGGCTAAAAAATATTCTGCTTGATTTATTTCTCAACAACATAAATAAACATATTTTTCTCTATTTCACACCTATTGTCACTCTCTCCCAAATCGAGAAAAACAACAATCTACTCTATCCAATAAATTTACTTCCTCTGATGATCTCACCCAACAAGATTCTAAACTCAAAACCATGTCGCCAGTCACTCAATCTCTAGTCTCCATGGTCAGACCTCAGGATAACCATGTTATACAAAGTTTTCCCCACCTTAACACCAACCCTAACTTACTAAGGTGTGCCTCATGGAGGGCTGTGAGTTTGAAAATTTAGGTGGGCTACGTGAGGGTTTCAAAACCACTGTTTCAGTAGCTCTGGTTGTTGAATGTCTTTCAAAGAACTACGATGTAGCTGCTAAGGATCCGGTAAAAGCAAAAAATGTGATCATTGGTGACAGTTTCAGGTCTAGAGCCTGGGTGGAAGTTGTTAAGACTCCTCCTAACAAAAATGTGAGACCTCAGGTTGCATGTGATTTTAAAAGTACAAAAGATGCTAAAGGGGTGACCCACTTACAAGTGCCTAACGGATGTCTGCAAAGAGCTCTGGAGAAAACCAATCTGGCAATTTTCGGAAAATTTTTGGGATCACGACCCAATGTGGACACCATTAGGAAATGGGCCATTCATAAATGGAAACCAAAAGGGGATTTGATAATCACCACTATGGAAAAAGGTTTTTTTTTGGCCAAATTTAATCTCCAATCTGATGTTGACTCGGTCTTGTTGGGTGGTCCCCGGTGTCTGGGTAATATGGGACTATTTTTTAAAAAATGGTACCCTTGATTTAATCCATTTGTTGAAAATATTCATGCCATACCCATCTGGTGTAGACTCCCAGGGCTTCCTCTACATCTTTGGGATGATGAAATCCTCCTTCACATTGCCAAATCGATTGGTTCACCTATTGGCCTGGATGGGCCCACGAGAAATAGGTCTAGGCTAGCATTTTCTCGGTTCTGTGTCTCCATAGAAATGGATCTGGAGCTCCCCGATAACATTGTTCTGCAATCCAAATTTGGAGAATGGAATCAACAAATAGAATATGAAGCTTTCTAGTTACGATGTATCAAATGCCACAGATTAGGGAATTTTGCCAGCAAATGTCCTGAACATACAGTTCAAAAGCTAGAATATTTCTCAGATATTCCTGAAGATCAAGGATAGAATTAGAGAGATAAGGTGGATAAAGAGCAGATATATGAACCAGCTACTGGAAATAGGCATTTGGAGAGGCATTCCAAGCTAAAAGAAAGGAAAAAAGGATTTAAGGCAAAGAGACCACAGGTTTATAGAAAACTTTGGAAACTGAAGAAGCTGATTAAGTCACAACAAGAATTAGATCTGGGTCCGAATGAGGAAGAAAACAAAAGGGAGATGTCATTGGATTCATTTTTGAACTCTTTGACTCTAAATCCAGTAAAGCTAAACATGGAGATTGATGAAGAAAATGAAAAAGTTAACATTTCTCTCTCATACATGGGAGAAGAGGAAGACAAAATCAGTGCCCATCAAGAGTTGCTAAGGAGCAGCTCATTGGAGAAACTAAAAATGAGACAAGAAAATGGAAAAGTTGATCTAGAATCCATTGCACAAGATCTAAACCAAGAGAAAGAGGACACAGATGTGGAGGAGCTGACTCCTAAAATTGATAAGCAGGCTGATATTACCACAGGAAAGGAGGATGGGGAAATTACCCCAATCAGTAAGGAAAATGATTATGATAATGATGGATTCATCTTAGTGAAAAGAAAGAAAAGAGGTTCAAAAAGCCTGGAAGAAAAGCAGTTTGGAAGCTTCCACCTCAAGAATCACAAGGGCCACTACTAGAAGAACTACAAATTTTTGAGTAACCTTTAGAAAAGGCAGGCCATCTAAGAGAGAAGTAAGAGAAAAAGAGACTGAAAAAGAAATTGCAGATGGTACACAGAGAATTCTGAGCCATCCGGCAAATGCATCTCCAAAATTTTTTTAATGAAGGTTATTTCTTGGAATTTCAGAGGCCTCAATGGAGGGCCTAAGCAAAGAATGCTTAAGGAAATTAAAAGAGAAAACAAACCCAACATTCTTCTCATTCAGGAAACTAAAATGAAAAGTAAAGCAGTTGAAGACTTCAAAAGACATTTTTGGCAGAATGCTGCCTTTGCTGCTATTGACTCTCAAGGGGCTTCTGGAGGCTTAGTAATATTTTGAGATACAAAGATGGTTGATGGTAAGGTACTCTCCTCAACCTAGAATCATTTAGCTATTATCTTTAAAAGCCTTGAAAATAATCATAGTTGGATCCTATCTAATATTTATGCACCCAATACTGCTATTGGTAAAAGAAGTCTATGGAAAGAGTTAACCTTGTTCTGAAGCAAGGTTGAAAACATGAACTGGTTAGTTATGGGAGACTTCAATACTCCTTTGAATCTAGGATAAAAGTTTGGAGGAAGTTCTGAATTCTCCCTTGGTATGGAATAATTTGCTAGCTTCATCTCGAATCTTAATCTTATGGACATAGAGCTTCATGGCAATCAATTTTCATGGTCCAACAGAAGATTAGGAGAGATCTTAATTCAGGTTAAACTTGATAGAGCTCTTATTTCTGTTAATTGGATCCTGGACCAGAATTTCCATCTCTCTACTCTCCCCAAAACGGGATCTGATCATAATCTAATAGTCCTCAATTTCTTCAATTGAACAAAACCTTTTTATGGTAATTTCAAATTTGAGAAAATGTGGTTCAAACATGAAGACATTCTAGACAGGATTAAAGAGTGGTGGGTTTGGGAAGGCACAGGGACGACCCAATTCAGGCTTCTTAAGAAGCTAAAGAATGTTAAATAGAAAGTTAGAATATGGAATAAAGAGGTTTTTGGAAACATTTTTGAAAAGAAGAAAGAACTTAAGCAACAGCTAGAAGAGCTTGAGCTAAATGTCTCCATGAAAGGTATGACCCTAGAGGATCATCAGTGGGAAAAAACTCCTATCAGATCTGCATAATATAAACAGCCATGAAGAAACCTTTTGGAGAATGAAATCTAGAGCCCTTTGGTTTAAGGATGGAGACAGAAATACATTTTTTTTTCATTTGACAGCCATCAAACATAGAGCTTGTAACAAAATTTTAGAGGTCGCTAAAGGAAATGGAAACATTACTAAGGATCCTAAGGATATCAAAATAGAGGAGCTTAATTTTTACAAGAACCTCCTCACTGAAGATACCTCCTACAATGAACAAGCGGCCTATTTTCTCTTAGAATCCATTCCTAATAATCTAATACCTGTTGAGAGATTTAAAAGTCTTTCAAAAACTGTCACCATTGAGGAATTAAAAAAGGTTGTCTTTGCTTTAGAAGGGGATAAGGCTCCAGGTCCAGATGGCTTCTCGGCTAACTTTTACCAAAGATGTTGGGAAATATGCTCTGAAGATCTCTTGAAAGCTATTAATGAATTTTACAGAATGGGAAATCTTATTAAAGAACTAAATAATACACACATTGTGCTTGCCCCAAAAAAGTTGGATGCAAAAGAATTCAAAGATTTCAGGCCTATCAGTTTGGTTAATGTCATTTATAGGATTTTCACAAAGATTCTCACCACTAAAATGCAACCTATACTCATGGAGATTATTTCTCAACAGCAGAGCAGATTCATCCAGGGAAGAATTATCCAAGATGGCATTATCATGGTTCATGAAACTATACATTCTATGGATAGAAGTAAAAAGGCGGGTATGGCCATCAAACTTGACATGCATAAAGCTTTCGACAGAGTCTGCTAGAGATTCATGGATGAGGTCCTATCAAAATTTGGTTTTCAAAGAAAATTCAGAAAAATCATTCACTCTTGCATCTCTACCTCTAGATTCTCTGTGGTTGTTAATGGTGAACCTGTGGGTTTTTTTTCTAGTAATAGAGGTATACGGCAAGGCGACCCAATATCCCCTCTTTTATTCATTATTATGGTTGATATTTTAAGTAGATCTATTTCCAAAGCTATTGACATTGGCATGATAAAAGGCTTCCCTCCAACTACTGGTAATCAAATCTCCTCTCATCAGCAGTTGGCTGATGACACTTTGCTACTACTAATGGCTTCTATTATTGATGCAAAGACCATTAAAACTGTCCTTAGATTTTATGAGGAAGCCTCGGGAAAAAAAGTTAATTTTGACAAAAGCTCTATTTATTTCTTCAATACTCCTGAGGAGAGGCAAAGAAAGATTGCTAATATTCTAGGATGCACTATTAATTCTCTACCAGCTACTTACTTAGGGTTACCTTTAAGTACTGGCAAGATTTCAGTGGAGGTATGGAATGATCTTATTAAGAGATTTCAAAGAAAGTTGGCTGGATGGAAAGGAGTCGTTCTTTCAAGTGCAGGTAAGTGTCTTTTGGTTAAAATCATGCTTCAAAACTTTCCTATTTACATACTGTCAATGTTTAACATGCCTACTGTAGTTATGAACAATATTGAGAAGATTCAAAAACACTTTCTATGGCACAGTACTGAGGACAGATTCAGATATCACCTTGTGGCTTGGGAACAAGTTTGTAAACCTAAGAGGCTAGGGGGGTTAGGCATAAAAGATATCAAACATATGAGTACTGCCCTTAGTGCAAAATTAGGATGGAGGCTTATAAAAGAGCACAGACCTTGGACAGAGCTGGTTAAGATTAAATATCTTTCAAACCAAAACAAGATTTCCTTCATATATGATCAGTCTCTTCCAAGTGGTTCTATTTTCTGGAACAACCTTCTACGTAGCAGACACATTCTCTCTCAGGGGTGTAGCTAGAAGCTTGGAGATGGACAAAACATAAACTTCTGGACTGATAAGTGGACGGATTCTAACTAGATTTCTACTTTTGATCATATTAAAGACAGCTTAATTACAAAGTATGGACACAAAATCCAGGGGTACATTGAGAGGGATGGAAACAAAAGAAAATGGAAACAACTAAAAGTGGAGAATGATAGTATACAGGCTGAGATTGCATATCTATCCAGAATCAACTTTCCCTAATCCATATAAGTAATCAAAACCTTAAGGATGAGCTCATCTGGAAAGATTCTTTCAATGGGGAATACACTGTTAAATTAGGATATAATTCTTTCTTTACTATCCATGGAAAGCGAAATTAAGTGGCACAAGCTGTGGATGCCAGAGTTAACCCCTAGAGTGAACTTATTTTGGTGGCTAATTATTAATGGCAAGATCCTAACTAATGACAATCTCATCAAGAGGGGATTCATCATGCCAAATAGATGTTGCATGTGTCAGAAAGAGGCTGAAGATATAAAACATTTATTCCTTCATTGTGAGATTGCCTCCAAAATTTGGCAGCTTGTTTTTGCATAAATTTAATCTGAGATGAACTTTTCCCCTTACCTGTCTTCAGGCTTGGGAGCAATGGGGCTCTCCATTTAAACATTGCATGGTGAAAATGACTGTGGCAACTTGTTCTGTCCCACACTATGTGGAGAATCTGGAAGACTCTGTAATGATAGTATTTTCAGAAAGCAAAAGACAGGCTTGTAAGAAAGTTTATAAGGAAATTATCATTGCTGTGCAAGATAATATTGCTAGATTTAAATCCCCTAAAAATGGTCATCTACCCAGAGAATGAAGCAATGCATCCTGACTGAATGGAATATTGCCACTGTCAATAGAAATAACAATGGTAATGACAGAACCACAATCACGATGGATTAAACCTCCCACTGATTGGCACAAGTTAAATTTTGATGGGGCCTCAAAAGGCAATCCGGGTGACTCTGGAGGAGGGGGAATCATCAGGGATCAAAGAGGTTGTTATGTTGCTGCTTTTTCAGGGAGAATGGGCAGGAAGACTAATCATTATTCTGAGGCCATGGCGGCTCTTTGGGGTATAACACTTGCCAGGGATTGCAATATTCCAAATATTATAATTGAAGGTGATTCTCTAAATATTATCAATCTTTTGAATAAAAAGAAACACCCCAGCTGGTCTATCAGGGATTATATTGAGGAAGCTATTGATATATGCAAAAGCTTTAAAAATGTCCAAATCACCCACACCTATCGGGAAGGTAATAGGGTAGCTGACAGCTCTGGCTAACTTCGGTGTTAATAATTCCTTTCAAACTTGGTTTAGGGGGGATGTTCTGCTCACTCATGTCAATAAAGACATTATCATTGATCTACATGGCAGTGAAAATCATTACTAACGGCTGTAATTTGGACGCTAATGTGCAGATCCTCAAGTACATGATGATGACATCACAAAAGATATGGATGGCTGATGCGATATGTGTGGGATAAACTGTCATCATTTCTTGGCATAGGAGGAAAGCTGAGGAGTGGGGTAATAATAACAAGTGTTGCATAATCATTAAATTAGCTTTCACGGTAAGGAAAGATTCAAATATCAAAATCAAAGCTTGGCCTATCCTGCACAATGGTAGCTTATTTACCATTGAGAATAGAAAAAAAAGCAGAGGAAACATGGGGGGTCTGCCTTGCAAAACTGAACCGACCCACAATCCTGAGTGGAAAGAGAACATGGAGCTTTGGGATTACCTGCAAATCGGGGGCCTGTCTAATTTCATTGAAAGGATCCAAGGCTTCGACCAAGACATTTCTATCAAATTCACCCAGGGTTGGAAGAATAGGATTATCAAGTATAGTAACATGGAGATGGAAATCACGGAAGAGCTCATCAGCTCAGATCACTGGCCTCAGCCTGGAAGGCACCAAATTCTTCAATAAAAAGGTGGACAGGGAGGTGGAGACCAAGAAATTTCTGGAAGAGGGGGAAAATCTTGAGTTCGTGGCCGCTGGCATCAAGGTGGCATCGATTCTTGAACCTTTCGTTGAGCTGGCCAAAATGGTGGTTAGGTACGTTACCCTTGAAGGAAGATTTGTGACTATACCTCAAAAGCATCTGATTTTTCTGAATCACTTTCGTAGAAATAACATTATCAACTTTCCTCACTATTTGATTAACTCTCTGGAGAAATCTATAAGGGAAGTTCAAAGCCACTCTAGGGCTGTCCCTTTGCACCAGGGACTTATCCTCTTGAGTCCACTGCCACTACTCCAGCTGCCCTCCCGTGAATCCTACCCCACCTCCCTCCTCCATACCTCCACACTGCCTACACTGCTTCCACTCCCCCCTGCTTAAAAGAAAGAATGAAGATACTGTTTCCAGCAAGAAAAGCAAGAGCCTTAAAGCTAAAATCTCTACTTCCCAACGGGTCCTAAGGAGCCACAAAGACTTGGAACTTGCTGAAAACCTCCTGCATAGTAGCAAGCCGATGGAGGAGCCCAAGGAGGAGGAATTGCTGGAGATAGGGTGGAAAGATTAGAAAAGGAGATACAAGAGCTCAAAGGGGCTATAAAAAACATGGAAAGAGCTAAGGGTAAAAGAATCCTTCAAACTGAGGAGGAAGAGGGGGTTATTACTGAAGTCTTCAAGAAGCTACAATCCTTAGATGGCATATTGGGGAATGCTAAAAGCCGCAATGATTACATATTGTCTGCCCTCAAAAGCATTTATAATTTCATTGAACAACATGTCCATAGTGTCTGTAGTTTAAGTGGGGTTAATGAGGACATTTGGGGTCCTAAAGAGAAAAGGGATATTGCAATTGCCCAAGCAGATATGCAAGACTCCTCTCAGGCCACTGCCATTGCCTTCTTCATGTCGCTGCAGGAATATCAAGACCAAGATTGACAGAGCCATCAAGTAACGGGTTGTTGTGATGTTGTTTTTTGGCTGCAATGTGGCTGTCATCTGGCGGTTCTGGAGCTGTTTTTTGGCGGAGCTCTATCATGATGTTTCTCTTTTGGTTTCTTTTTGCTCTTTCCTTCTTTCTTTCTGGATCTTTGTACGTTTAGATCCTTTTTTCACTTAGATTGTAATATTTGGCTGTTGAGCCCTTCCTTGGTTGACTGTTTTGCCCTTCTCTGGGCTGCTTCTCTCATCTTCACTATCTGGCTTTTGAGCCCTTTTGTATACAAGGTATAGTCCCTTCAAAACTATTTGCCCTTAATAAAAAAAAAACACCAACCCTCATATCCCCTGTCAAGCAAGTCATCCTAAATCGATCGCACCACCATCTCCTGCTCCTCTAGATACACTCGAATCTCCTCCTAACCCCATATATGACTTATTAAGGTCAATGATCAATCCCCTACAATGTGTAAATTGTGGGTGTATCCTGTTTGTGTGTGTGAGGGAAGATGTAGGGACCAAAATTTTCCTTTTATGTCAGAATCAAGTATGAAAATTACATCTGCCATTAGTAAAGCCCAAGAAAAAATCAAAATTCAAAATGTACCTTTCAATAGAGTACATATGTTACCCATCATAGGATCCATTGGATGTAGGAACCAAAGGTTTTAACACTCACAAGGGTACTTATCATCTACCTTAGAAAAACCTATTTGTAGGTTCAACAAACACACCATGTGTAGTATTATTGAAATTCAAAGTATGCAATTCTTATTTCAACCCATGACATTTGTTCATCCTGTACTAAGTAACCTGCTTGTAGTTATCTACATGTCCACAAATTAATGTGGTATTTCCTTGTTGTGTAAACCATTCCGTAGCTACATCCTTTGTTGAGCCTTAATTTATCGAGTGATTGTATCTTGGATTGGGGACACTTTTTTGGGTTAGTGTGCACACCCAAAATCATGTCTTCGTTGAGAGTTTTGGAGGTGAATGTTATTAAACCTCTCATTTTTGTGTCTATTTGGAACGTGTGCAATACGTAAGAAATGAAGGTTGAAGGCATGCTTGGATATTATGTCGTGTCTATTAATTGTGTAAGAAACCCTTATAATACCACCCAAGAACACGTTCAATTGTAATGTACTTACATGTTTTTTTGACACTACAGTGTGAGTGTATCAGTCCCATTTTAAAATTTCTATCCCCATTTTCTATTTGGAAACTATCCTGTAGATTTTAATAAGTTCAAGAATGTAAGTATGTTTTCATATGTACTTTGCAGTAGAAATCTCCATCACATTTAGATAGTACACATGTTGTCTTAGGTTATGCAAGATCAAGAGTTGCATTCTTTACAATGTCTAGGAGAGAACTAATTTTATTAAACTCTTGAATTATACAAAGTACAATGAAACTGGATTGATACCCCAAGGTGATTAACATTTGCTGCATCTATTCCACTTGATAGTTGTTTTGAGAATCAAGTCATCCTATCAGATATCATACGCAATACCACTATATCTTGCAAGATAAATGACCATTGATATAATATCTAAAATGTAGCCCATTTCCATTTATAGTTGTACGATTGCATGCTATTATATACCAACTATCCTTCACTATCATACAAATTGTTACGTCATGGACTTATTCTGGTATGTTTTGTACCATTATAATACATGATCTAATTTGCAGTTTCATTGATTTTCTAAACCTTTGGTGAAGTAGCCATAAAACCATACACATTCGTGAAATTCCACAAACTAATGAAATAGTTGTCATCTTAGAGTATAGTTCAACTACATGTAAATTTTTTATCCAAAAAACTATTGCACACATAATGAAGAGTTCAAGTCTTTTTCTTACATTTTATTCATTAAACATTGATTCTTATGTTCTACACTAAGAGGAATGACTGTCTCAACGGGTGGTTTTCTTGAATGAACAGATAACTACACTTTTTTCACCATGAGAATTTTAGATATATGTTAAATATTTGATATTTTGAGGTGCTATCAAATCCATTCATATTTTTTGGAATTATATATATTTTTTAATTAATTATTTAGCCAAAAATATTTGGTCAAATCACAATGGCGTACAAATGTTTATGCCAATAAATTTTATCGATTTATAGGTCACAACATTGAGAGATGTCATTTTTTCACAGATCGTAAGTCCAAGAAGACTTCAGTAAATCAAGGGTATATTTTAATTGATACCTCAAATTTTTTTGACTATTTTTTGCTATTTTTCGAATTGGGTTGACCCCCTGTGTACGATCGATTGTCAACTATCAAATACCTGTATGGTTAGCAAAATATAAAAATAAATAGTAAAACATATTTTTACCAAAAATGAAAATTCCCATATTTTTAGAAAGCTAATAAAATTCCTTATTTAGAGTGTGTTAAAATTTTGTCAACTTTTATTCATTTGTGCAGGACCCTAATGTACGTGGCACCTATCCTTGGCACATTTTGGCATAAAATTATCCTCCATATCATGAATTTGGCGCCACTTCAAATGTGCCACATAGGTGCCACATAAGGGGGTTCATCGCGAAGGGGGTTGCGTGAAGGGGGTTCCACGCTATATCCATACATATCCCTATGTCTCTCTTAGTTGGGGTACATACACGCGTACAACCCCCCCTTTGACCTGAACCCCCCTAGCTAACCCTATCAATCTTACCGCCTCAAAACATATATGAAATATACCAGTCCTTTCTACTTCTTTGTCCGCCAAAATTATCCTGAACTCGTGGTGCATTCGCGCGAATCCCCATAATCGCGCGACTCTATCGTTTATCATGTCACTCACATCTCCACATATTCCAGGTGAAGGGGGTTCATGCGAAAGGGTGTATCGCAGCGAACACCCTATACCTATCATTTCAACAAATCAACCTAGCCCAACTTCTTACTCACGTTTCCCATGGCCACATCACCCAATGGGACACAACATATGTGCTTTGACCCTGTCAACATAGGACAGGATTAAAATCCTCTCAATCTGTAACTTTTTTAGTTGTACCCCTTGCATGACCTACGGTTCTATATTATGAATATACCTAAGAAGTATAAAATGATATATCTCATTTACCAGTTCTAGTTGTATGAATAACTTTAAATCTTTTGTGGTGAATCTACATAGTGACATGAACAAACATGTGTCATATAAATGTAGTCATTATATCGCATCATGGATATACCTATGTATCTTCATTTAACATATGTCAATACATTTGCTTTAAATAACCTAATTTAAATACTTTATGTCTCTCATCATAAAACTATATATATATATAACTTGACTGTTGAGATTCTTGTTGAGATAAACTAAATAAAAAATAAATAAGAGTTTCTCAGCTGAATTCTAAGGCTCAGGGTATAGACATGACCTAACATGTTTTATGCACATGGGGGAGGGGATGGCATTTAGGATTCCCCCACCCCATTGCACTAAATCCAATGCCATGACAACCATGTCTATCGTCCTTTCTATTCCATCTATGTACATCTAAGGGGAGGGGATGATCAATGGCCGCCTATCCCCACAATTTGGTAGGGGCGGGGTGACCACATATTGCGCCCCCTCCTATATGTTATGCAAAACAGGGGGCAGGGTTCACATATCCCCACCCCCATCTACCCTGTCATTGCTATATGCCAAATACTGAGATAAAACTATTAAATCACATCCACATAACTAATTAAGCAGCTATACATATACACATATCAATGGAGTCATAAGTATGACATCTTACATACATGTATACTCAAACATCAATCTTTACAACTTACAAATGAATATAAGCCAATAAGATAGAAAATTGTATATATGCCATCTAATGGTGAAATCTTAATTGTAGATGTTCTTACCCATTTGGATACCCCATAGTAAATGGATGTCACCTACTTATTTGAACAAGAAAACTGAACAATCAAGAATAATGCTTATAGAGAAAGATTCTTTAACCACATTCACGTGAGAGGTAGAAAAATCCCTTCTCCATCTAAATTGATATCCAGCTCTAAATATCCCATGAAAGCTTGGCCTCTCGCATGATCCCTCCATCCACATCATCCCTTAATATGCATCCAACCCCTTTTATTGCAAATGGGCGAATGGAGGCCAATGTTCATCAATGTTTTTTAAATCTTACTCAATGAGAAATTAAGGTCAACGATTAAGGTTTACCTCAAATCCAAATGGCTAAAACAATCTCATGCTTAGATCCTAGTGTTGTCAATCTTTAATCCTACATTGGCACATTTAAGTCATGTGTAGGAACAAACTTCCCAAAAAGATAATTGATTTAATCTCAGGCCTTGTACAATTATTTTACTTGCAAGCCATAGTTAGGATATTAAATCTGATTGACATTGTATTAATTATAAATGTCTGGGACATCCATTGAATCTAAAGTAATCATTATCTAGATCCTCATATCATTCATAAATTCATAAGTCAAGGCCTTATTAGTTTGACTTAGAAACTAGGAGGTGAAATTGGAAATATAATATCCTTTCATTTAAGCCCTCCTTTGAGGCCATTTTTTTTCTCTTTATTAAACCGTAAAACACATTTAAGTTCCCTCAATAAGATAAAATTTTATTGACTTAAGTCATTTGAGCACACAATCACTGGGTTACCATCTATTTCAACATACCTACCATTGAATGGCTAAAATCATAGCATGTCACAAAATGGGAAAGTGGTCTAAATTAAAATGAAGCCCTCAATTTTCTTCCCCATTCATATCGTCGTGTTTACGTCTTATGAGCATAGTTGTGTGTATCATCCTGTTCAATTGAAGCCCTTTTTCTACACCCCATGTTGGTCACTACACATGTGAGGGATACCCTAAATTGGTCTCCTGAGTCCACCTTAGTGGCTATATTGAAGACTCTTCTAGGGCATCCATGCAGTATTTAGATGAAGAAGATTGTAAGCTATATGTGTATAAGCTTATGGGACACCTAGGTAAATGGGATATCATGAATCTGAATGTGTGAATAAGACACCAAAATCTAGTCTTATACTCTTTCTTCTGTCTCTCTTGGGGCTTCATCATGTTTCTTCTTCATCCTTTAAATCCACCAATGCGAACATTTATTATTATGCCTTTTCATCCAAAGTGTGGTTTTCTTGTGAACTAATATTTAACTAAACTGTGAATTCTCAATCGTAAGTGGTCAACCAACCTTTTTTCAAGATCATCTGAGAAGTGACATTGGACTGGTGGACCAATCTAATGTGAAGGCAATGTTCTCAGATAATGTAGAACTTTGTTAAATACCCCAGATTCATATACCTATAACTTTAGCACAACTTCCATTTATCATTGTAATTGTTTCACTTAAGCAGTCCGCCTTCTAATCAATTTAGATGTGATCCTTTATTTTTCTACTTTCCTGGATATAAATTCTAGATTGGATCTTGAAGTGCAAATGAATAGCAAACATGAAAAATATGAATTGGTGTCTCTTGTACATTACTTATCCCCTCTTAATTGGTTTACTTAGTTATTTCCAGCTCTCCCCCATGTGAAGCTCAACTTCATGTATGTAAAAGGAAAAATCAAAATTATATTTAAAAAAAATACTGATCCCTTGAAGGATAGCTATTCATACAAAAGAAAAAAAGAAAAGTATACAAATAAAAATACAAGAAAAATCAAAAGAAATAGACCAATCCCTTGAAGGATGGCTATCTTATTATTCTTGTCATCTATATTATGTATAAAGTAGACCATACCCTTCATAGAAATTTTCCAAAAGCTTCCCGCATTGATCAGATTTCTACTATTGTTTTTTCCCTTTCCCAGAGCTGGGGTATAGACTTAAGGAACACCACCTTTGGAGATCCCTCTTCCCGCATATAAGTCACATCTTCAATCCCTTTGTCATGTTAACATTATGATTATAAGATTCTTTCATCCATATCTCCCTCATGATCTTTTGTATAACTAACTATCGATGGTTATGTGTTAACACCTACTAGTTGGCTACAAAGTTAATGCTTTGATGGTAAATCTTTCTTGTTTATATCCAATCTAGTTCAAAACATAGTTTCCCTATACACCCTTGTTACAAATATGTTCCTTTCATCTCATCCAAATCATATTTTATGAAAAATCACATCAAATTTCACACTATGAATTTTATATCTATCGATCATCTCTATGAATGTGTTTACAAATACACTTTTCAATTTGTGAATTCTACTTGATCACCGTTGTAGTTTGTGAATCCTACTTGAGGAGCCTTCTGAAGGAAAGTTTGTTTATCCTGCAGCTCCTTATCTCTCATATGTTCAACACTATCTTTGATCTATTCTCCTCGTTCTCCATATCCATGCATCACTATTTGTCTCCACATCATCCTTCTCACCTTTCTATCCCCTTGCATGATGCAAGATATCTTACTTATCTTTCCTCTTGAGTTTCTCTTTTACTCTTCCACTTTCGGTTTGGAAATATTACTTAACCATCCATATAGCCAGAGAACCTTAGTTAAGGTATATCTTCTTCGTTAGATCCTCCCACTGTATAAGATTCTCCACCATTTCATCCTTCAACAAACGACAATCACCACCACAAATGTCTTTCCACTTCTCCTTTTCCACTTAACACTCTTGCATCATCACTACCACCATGTGGGAGTCCCAGTTAAGGATTTCCCTTACACTCTCCATCTACGTTGCATATGTTCCTCCATCCACTCATGTCACACTCCTATGTATCCTTGTTATCACATTATTATCACCTCCTTTCATCTTTTGATCCATTTTGGTATACACTACTTAGTATTTTCATCATTCTTAGAATCTTCTTCAGTTTGGCGATCCTACTTAACCATCTCCATCACAGGGAAATCTTACTTAATAATTTATCTTAAGAATGGTTGGCCATCTAATCCTTCCATCTCCCATCATCTCTTCCTCATCTTTTGTCTCCCACCTGTCATTGTACTCATCCATTCCAACAAAACCTTCCACATCTGCATCCAATACAATGTTTTCTTTCTCTTTCCATATTGTCATTTCCAGTTTGGTGATATTACTTAAATCCTCCTGCGGCATGGTGATCTTACTTAAGATTCCCTCTTAAGCATGATTTGTCATCCTGCACTCCCCCACTACCCCACATGCTATCCATCTACATTTTCTCTTCATTCCCCATCATCACATCCTCTCACCTCCTCTTTCATTCTCACAAAGACCACTTCCTAATGGTCTCTTTTTCATCTCCATCATCCTTCGCTAGGTAATCTTACTTAATTGTTTCTTCTCCATTCATTTCGTGTCTTGTTTCTTCATTTTTCTCTCATTCATTCTCATCCACTGCATCCTCTCCTTTCCTTCATCTTCCTACACATCGTTATCCCTCCTTTATTTACTCTTTCCACTTTGTCTTCTAGAGTTCTCCCACATATCTACCCCCATATTTACCCATAATTGTCGTTGGTATCTCTCTAACATTATTTCATTATCATCTTCCATTTACGCGCTAGTGATTATTGGAGGACTTCTCCTAAAAATCAATACCTCCCAATTCCATAAATTCTGAATCCTTTTATGGAATCATCAATTCTATTTTCATTCTTTTCCTTCCTTTGTGTCCTCTGATCATTAGTGGAGACTTTTCCTAACGTCCCTTCATCGGCATCCCCCCTACCATTCTTCATTTATTTCTACTTGTCTTCTGTTTGTCTCATCTTTCATACTGATTTCATCGGTGATTTTCTCCTAACACCCTTCACTGACATTGCCTCTCATATCCCATTCTTTCTTTTTCCGTGCACACTCTCTATCTACTATTATTCAGTGCCAATTGGCTGCACTATATCATCTACACCTTCTCTCAGTTCTGTGTGTCTCATTATAGCCTATGGAAGGGGTTCCATGGTGTCTCTTGCTACATTACTTATCCCCTCTTAAATTGGTTTTACTTAGTTATTTCCAGTCTCCCCCCATGGGAAGCTCAACTTCAGGATGTAAAAGAAAAAATCAAAATTATATTTAAAAAATCTGATCCATTGAAGGATAGCTATTCATACAAAAGAAAAAAGAAAAGTATACAAATAAAAAT
Organism: Taxus chinensis; assembly: GCA_019776745.2. Lineage (NCBI taxonomy): Eukaryota > Viridiplantae > Streptophyta > Pinopsida > Cupressales > Taxaceae > Taxus > Taxus chinensis. The sequence continues at coordinate 300,645,275 of CM034154.1, forward strand.
ACAAGAAAAATCAAAAAGAAATAGACCCATCCCTTGAAGGATGGCTATTCTTATTATTCTTGTCATCTATATTATGTATAAGTAGACCATACCCTTCATAGAAATTTTCCCAAAAGCTTCCCGCATTGATCAGATTTCTTACTATTGTTTTTTCCCTTTCCCAGAGCTGGGGTATAGACTTAAGGAACACCACCTTTGGAGATCCCTCTTCCCGCATATAAGTCACATCTTCAATCCCTTTGTCATGTTAACATTATGATTATAAGATTCTTTCATCCATATCTCCCTCATGATCTTTTGGTATAACTAACTATCGATGGTTATGTGTTAACACCTACTATTGGCTACAAGTTTAATGCTTTGAGTGGTAAATCTTTCTTGTTTATATCCAATCTAGTTCAAAACATAGTTTCCCTATACACCCTTGTTACAAATATGTTCCTTTCATCTCATCCAAATCATATTTTATGAAAAATCACATCAAATTTCACACTATGAATTTTATATCTATCGATCATCTCTATGAATGTGTTTACAAATACACTTTTCAATTTGTGAATTCTACTTGATCACCGTTGTAGTTTGTGAATCCTACTTGAGGATCCTTCTGAAGGAAAGTTTGTTTATCCTGCAGCTCCTTATCTCTCAATATGTTCAACACTATCTTTGATCTATTTCTCCTCGTTCTCCATATCCATGCATCACTATTTGTCTCCACATCATCCTTCTCACCTTTCTATCCCCTTGCATGATGCAAGATATCTTACTTATCTTTCCTCTTGAGTTTCTCTTTTACTCTTCCACTTTCGGTTTGGAAATATTACTTAACCATCCCTCTAGCCCAGAGAACCTTAGTTAAGGTATATCTTCTTCGTTAGATCCTCCCCACTGATAAGATTCTCCACCATTTCATCCTTCACAAACGACAATCACCACACAAATGTCTTTCCACTTCTCCTTTCACTTACACACTCCTTGCATCATCCACTACCACCATGTGGGAGTCCCAGTTAAGGATTCCCTTACACTCTCCATCTACGTTGCATATGTCCTCCATCCACTCATGTCACACTCCTATGTATCCCTTGTTATCACATTATTATCACCTCCTTTCATCTTTTGATCCATTTTGAGTTCTACACTACTAGTATTTTCATCATTCTTAGAATCTTCTTCAGTTTGCGCGATCCTACTTAACCATCTCCAATCACAGGGAAAATCTTACTTAAATAATTTATCTTAAGAATGGTTGGCCATCTAATCCTTCCATCATCCCATCATCTCTTCCTCATCTTTTGTCTCCCACCTGTCATTGTACTCATCCATTCCCACAAACCTTCCACATCTGCATCCAATTACACTGTTTTCTTTCTCTTTCCATATTGTCATTTCAGTTTGGTGATATTACTTAAATCCTCCTGCGGCATGGTGATCTACTTAAGATTCCCTCTTAAGCATGATTGGTCATCCTGCACTCCCCCCCACTACCCCCACATGCTATCATCTACATTTTCTCTTCATCCCCCATCATCACATCCTCCTCACCTCCTCTTTCATTCTCACAAAGACCACTTCCTAATGGTCTCTTTTCATCTCCATCATCCTTCGCTAGGTAATCTCTACTTAATTGTTTCTTCTCCATCTCATTTAGTGTCTTGTTTCTTCATTTTTCTCTCATTCATTCTCATCCACTGCATCCTCTCCTTTCTTCATCTTCTACACATCGTTATCCCTCCTTTATTTACTTTTCCACTTTGTCTCGTAGGAGTTCTCACATATCTACCCCCATATTTACCCATAATTGTCGTTGGTATCTCTCTAACATTATTTCATTATCATCTTCCATTTACGCGCTAGTGATTATTGGAGGACTTCTCCTAAAAATCAATCATCCCCATTCCATACATTCTGAATCCTTTTATTTGACCTCATCCATTCTATCTTCATTCTTTCCTTCCTTTGTGTCCTCTGATCATTATTGGAGGACTTCTCCTAACGTCCCTTCATCGGCATTCCCCCTCCCATTCTTCATTTACTTTCTACCTTGTCTTCTGTTTTGTCTCATCTTTTCCTACTGATCATTATCGGTTGATTTCTCCTAACATCCATTCACTGACATTGCCTCTCCTATCCCATTCTTTCTTTTTCCTTGCCACCTCTCTATCTACTATTCTTCCTTGCCAATTTCTTCACTATATTCATCATACACCTTCTCTCTATTTTCTTGTCATCAACATATCCTCATCTCATGCATGTCCATTACTTTTTCAATTGATGTCATTCCTTCACTCAAGTTTCTCTTTACATTCCTTATGATTCCCACTCTTTACCAAATATCTTCATTCTTGGTTCACTTCCTTCAGCATAATTTTCTTCTTCGTCTTCTGCTCCTTTCTAATCTTCATCTTATTTCACTTCCTCTACATCACCCTTCATCCCATTTTACCTCTCCCTTCTTCCTAACTTCCCTGTCGAAAAATTGACTCTTCAATATTATCCCATTTCCTTTATCATTCCATCATCCACATGTATTTCCATGCGGTCAGTTCCATATTCTTTTCCTTGGATTTCCTCACTATGATCTGTTTCTCTCAATTTTAATTTCTCTATCATCTCTTTCATTTTCCATTACCTCTTTGTTTTCCTCTATTCCAATATTCATCACATCTTTTGTCTTGAATAACTCTCTCCCTTTTTCATAATTTCATTGTCTGCTCTGTTATTTTCTTGTCCTCTCTTTGTTTATCCTTCTTCATTTCCCCCTTTCTCTATAATATTTCTTTATTATCTTCTTCCTCCCCTTTCACTCTTTATTTTCTCCTCTTACGTCTCCATCCCTCTATTCCATATCCTTGTCGCCTTCGTATTCAATCTTTCTTGATCTTCTCATAATCAACCAATCCTCATGTCTATTCCCTTTTCTCTTTCTCAACATCCCTTACATTTGGCATTCATAGTCAATGTTGATGTTTCTCCATTTATGTATCACCATATATCCCTTTCATTACTGTTCTTGTTCTTCTCTTTACCACATTGACCTCTTCTATTTTTAAGAACCCTATCACATCTTTTATCTTCTTCAGTCCTCTTCAAGGGACATCATCATATCTATTTCTAAGAATCTCTATACCATAACGGCCATCACCTATCTAATCTACTTCTCTTCCTTGAATATTTTCTTTGCTTTGGTTTTTTTTCACAAGAGTATCTTTATTATTCTTGTCAAAGAAGCAAGGCTTCTTTTTCTTCTTCACCTCCTAATATTCTAACACTTATGCATCGTTCCTATAAAACATGATTGCCATTATATTTTATCTCACCTTTCTATCCTATCTTCTCATCTTGTCTACATTTGTGATTATTCTATCTATGTCTTATGTTGGGCTACCTTTCCATCTTTATACTTGTTAACACATATAACTCACCTTGTGTCCTTCTTGTGCCATGTGTTGGGGTATCATTATCTTCATCCACGTCCCTTTTGTGGACACATGATTTTTTTACACGATTCCTTGCAAACAAAGGATTGCACACATTTTTCACATTTAGTTGCACATATTTTGATGTTTTCCTATGACCCATTGGTCATCTTGGTTTACATCCATACTACAGTGGTCTTCACCCACGCAGTGGTCTATTGAACGTTGTCGTTTGTCTCCATTGAGACCATAATTGGAGTCACCACCATACCTTTTTTATTTATTGCGATCCTTTTTTTTTTGCATGGGGCATCTTGCATTTGATCCTATCTTCATCCATCCTTAGACACATCTTTCATCTAACCCTTTTTATTTTTGTCTCTTGGCTTACTATTGAAAACTAGTCAACAAATAGGGGAAAATGTAGACACCTATTTTTGATATAGTGCCCCTTAGTCATCTCACATTCATCCAATATTCCATTCTCACATATATTTCTCTTAAATTAAATAAAATCATATCTATTTACTCACATTATTTGATTGATTATCAATGGGCTCCATATGGACCCATTTGATAATTCAATTTTTGGAATCATTCCCCATATCTCACAAATTATTTAATTCATAATGCATATCTCTGACACTCTTTTTTTAAAATGAAATCTTTATCTCACCCCCCATTCAAATCATGTCCCCCATGTTTCCTAATAAGTCAAAATATGGGACCCATGGTGATCACATCATATCCCTAACTCAGGTTACTTTACTACACCCTGGGTATCATCTAACCTGTAGTTTAGTCTCATATCTAAGCTATAAATATGCGGTTTTCCCCCATATTTTAGAGGGAGCATATATTTTTTTTAAAATGAGGAGATATTTTAAAGAAGACCTAGAGATAGCTAGGCCTAGAGAAGAGAAGAAATATCTTAACTAAGTTATGCCCATTTGAAGGAGAAACCTCTAACAGTGTCTCTTACCTCGCCATCTTAATGCCCATTTCCATCTCCAGATTAGAGCCCTATCTAAGTTTTTCTTAGTCATTTTAGTTTGCTTGTCATTTTATATTTTTTTACTTCTACATGTTATCTTTTGTTTATTGTTTATCGTCATCTTTTTAAACATGGGGGTTGACATCCTCTAAGGGAGTTAAAATCCTCTTAGAACCGGAACTGTTCGGGCAACCCCCGTATATTGTGATCTAATCTTATCTGTTTTATTTTTGTAGATCTATCTCCTTAATATCATACATATGTTTTCTTTGTGATTGTATCATCCACCTCCATCTCTAAGGTACTAAGCCCTTATATACTCAACCTTGTCTCATGTTTCTTGATTACTTACACAATCATCTGAACAGGAAGTTGGAAATGCAGATCAAAATTTGTACAACAAGGAATTCCTGTAAAATAATTTTTGGTCAGCTATGAACATCCCTGTGAAATGCCAATGATTCCAATAATACGAAGAGGGCTCAAACCGCATGTCATTTTCCTAGCATATGATATATACTATATTTTAATTAGAACTTGACAATCATGCTTTGACAATACTTTTATGGAGTTTCACAGTTGCTCAAATGCTTGGGAATGGTCACTTTACTTTCTTATGGGATGAAGATGGAGCCTCATAGACATGGGATGATACTTTAGACTAGTAGAGGGTTCTTCCCTAATGGATGTGCATGAGTTATTTTTTATTTTAGGGAGCTTTTGGTTCATGTAGTGATTTATTTTACATGAGGAGTTCATAAAGTGATATGTCCCTAATTGAGGTATGATATAATCACTTATATATGATTTCAAAGGTTATTTATGTCATGAAATTATGACCAATGGGGTATTTTTTTCATAATAATGTGATGGAATTGAAAGAATTAGCTCAAAACATGTCAATCCAAAATCATACAATAGGGTCAATATGTAATTGTACATCCTGACCGAAACCAACATTTTTGGACATGAGGGAGAAAATTATATTTTGAAATCATGGGCTTAAGTGTGGATCTTTATAGATGTCTTTTTATTAAATTAAACTTTAGAGACCGATGACATAGAGCTTTGCAAAGAAAATTGAGTTTTTTAAGTGCTATCAGGGTATACTAAGAAAGAGTGAAGAGAGTACATTTGTCCATACAAGTGTGTAATGTCAGTATCCTTGGTGTCAAAGGATAGATTACCAAATTTGATTGTCCAAATTTAACCATTTTTAAGTATGAAATTAAAAATTACATACTTAAAAGGAAAATATACCTGAGTGTGTAGACAAACTTTTTCTTTACTCATAATAAATTTGTTTTGTAGTATCCCTTTTTGGTCATGTTGGCATGCTCCAAGATTAAACCTGGAACATAAAGTGTAGTCAATTCCAAAGATAAGAAATTAAACTCTAACTACAATGTAATGAAAGTAATACAAATAAATGTGCAAGAAAAAATTCCAAAAGAGATGAAAACCATGGAAGGAATATACTTGTTTATTTTATGTGTGTAATGTGCTCCTGTTCTTATACCTTGAAGATTTTGTATTTTCTTAATTCTGATGGATATTTGGGGGTGATCAGTACCCAAATGTGCTGATGAGAGGTCAATGCATTAGGTGTACCAACCCAACACAAAAATTCTAAAGAGAAGAACCAAAAAGATGAGGCACTGAAACAATCACCAAGGAAGAAGACCGTGTATCAAATTGATTCAAAAAATCTGATATCTTTCCCTTAAGTGCAAGATGATAGGAAATTATACCTAAAAATATATTATCCAATTTGATACCTTCCATAACCCCATCGACCATACTATTGTAGATGGATATAATAAAAAAATTGTAAATTAGGAAATATATTAGAAAACATAATAAATGCCCCATACTCTTCCCATGTATTGTGCAACTAAGTAGAAACTGAGTAGAAATGATGCATGATGGTATTTGAATAAATAAAATATAACCGTGTCTGCAATGTATCCAAAAATGGAAGTGAAGTTTAGTACCATGGAGAAAGGTAAAATGAGATACTTCATACCCCTAAATGTGTACCAAAATGATTCAATCTTAGTATGAAACCATATGAAAATTTTCTAATAGTGATGAAAAACCTGAGACTATTAAAGGATCTTGATAAAGAATCCCCTAGGAAAAATTGTATAATAGGGTCAGAACTATCCATATTGTCCTTATAAGACTGTACATTTATGACCCCATGTAGATATTGCCAATTTTTTATGTCTGAGTCCTATTTTGAGGTACTTTGGTCTACCTCTACATATTTATATGCTCATAAAAATGATTTTGTATCCTGGAAATGTAGAATAAACCCTAAATGTTTCCCCCTCTTTTGAGGAGTTTGTGAATGAAGAGTATGATTGTGAGGCTCAAAAGAAAATATGTATAACTATATATGAAAAGTTACGAACATGTGTATAACATCTAAAAAATTGATGTGGTGGCCACTAAGAATAAATTTTAGCTACAAGGAGGATGCACATGATAGTAATTATGGAAAAAAAAGAGAAACAACAACAAGAAGTATGATAATCATAATAGTGTCAATGCAGAAAAATAGTAATAGTTTGTAGTAGAAAACCATGCATTAGTAAAAATCAAGTGCATATAATTTAGAAATAAGTGTAAACATATAATACCATGGCACAAAAAGGTGAAATTACTCCAAACATGGGACACCTATGATGTCACAGGACAATCAAGTTCCTTGAGCCTGCAAACAAGAGATACACAACCACACACAAGGTATGATTCCATAAGCATGGAACACCCATGATGTCACAAGACAATCAAGGCCCTTAGGTCACAATTAAAGTAGAAAATATGCACACACAAAACTAGAAATCATGTAGGAAAATAAAGTGTATCCAAATGGAATGAATTGTACATAACATATTGTAGAAAACATCTAGTGAAGCAATGAATGTAAGTGTTGCACAAGACACATGTGTTAGTATTTCTAGTCCAAAAGATAGAAAATACATTATATACATTCATACATACATGCATACATACATGCATGCATACACACACATACATACATACACACACACACACACACACACACACATGCAACCAAGCGTAATGAGGAAATAAAGGAACTATAATTAAAATATAACACCTAGATATAGTATGTGAAATTATATGCCACTAGAGGTTAGTAGTCTAGGTAAAGGGAAGACCAATAAATATCATTTTGTAGCACTCTGTGTATGTCTTGCATCATGCTCAATATACCACATGAACCTATGTGCGTAAATAATAAATGTCATATATAAAACCAAAGGAACAAATAACATGTATATTTGTAAAGCAAAAACAATATTTTCCATAAAAATAAGTCCTAATTTATATTTTTGCAAATATTTCAATATTTTTGTATTCTAAAAATATTTTAGTGTTGATATAGAGTATGTAACTAAATATGGGGAAAAAAATTCCTCCATGTGTGTGCGTGTGTGCGTGCAAGTGATATTTTGGTGTGGAACCTCTCCCTCAAGAGTTAAGTTAAACCTATAAATAAAGTGCCTCTTCAAGAAATGAGGGGGAGATGTCACAAGATTTACTATAGAACAATGTCAACAAAGTGAGGGGAGATCCCTATAGAGTCCAATATCCCAACTACATGAGTAGTAAGTGTAATGAAATAAAATATAAGAGTGTTTTCATTATGTGTGTTGTCATTTTAAATGTCTAAAATGAAAAAATTGAAATTCTGTTCATGAAAACCAAACCCCCACATGAAAAATTCTTCTCTAGATCATTACAAACCCTTCTTCCAACCATCCTATAAACTATGTCACCATCATTATAAATGAGAAGAATGTGATAACATGGTTTTCAATTTTGTTTCATGTGCATGGAAGTATAACTAGTCTGACTCATGAATTTTTTGTCATCCATGGTTGAGTAGTTGTTCCCAGAGGCATAAAAAGGGATAATTTTAGCCATTTTACAACAACGGAGTACCCATTCAAAGTATTATTTCAAGGCTTCAACCAATCTAAGAGTTATGTAATAGAGTACTAAAGAGATCCATGGTAGTTTCAAAGAATTATGTGGATCCATATAGTGTCGGGAGTCATTCAACTAAAATAAGGTCATTGCATGTGCAAGGAATGATAGCTCCAATAGAGAAATTATACTTGTTTAGAAGATTCTAAAGTGTTTTGGGAGGATTTGGAAGTTGAAAACTTTTAAATAGAAATATCTCGTAATCATCCACATGGTATACACATCATTTTTAGTCCAAGACTTCAAAATATTTCATGATAGTTTGACTCATTGCATCTTCCCCTTTGTGCGAAATGAGTGAATATGCATAAAATTCAAATTAAAATCTTAATTTTCTCTTGGTAATGGTTAAAATGGTGTTTTGGATTAAAAATAATATCAAGTTTTTCATCTAAAATCCATGTCTTTCTCTTAGGGCAGAATAAACACTTCTTGTGTTCTAAATTCAAGTTGGTGGGATGAAATTAACAAGTATTAAAAGATTGAACACACTTTTCACCATCAGTTGTCCCTTTTCCCTTGTCCCAGGGTGGAAGGGTATAGTAGGGACACAAAATTTCACCCCAATATCAAGCAAATATGTTTCATCACTTAATACTTTCAACTTTCTACCTAGGTCACTCGACTAGCCAAAATCATGACCCTATCCCTTTTCCCTTGGTGAAAGGGGACAATAGGGACACCGAAGTGTGACCCCTTATTTGGTGTGTTTTTGTTACTTAAAAACTTGCAAATTACTGTGATGAAGGCTTAAAATTGGTCTTAGTTAACCTTGTCCCCTCCTCATGTAGACATGCCCCCATGGTGAATTTTATTGCCTTGTATGTCCCTTATCACCTTTACCATGGTTTAAGGGGAAAATATGGACACTAAATTGTGCCCCCTCCTCAGTTAACCCTTGGCCATATGCAGAACCAAGTCACAACTCCCAAAGAACCTGATTTTGGCCCCTTCCATCTTTCTTACATGAAACCACACAATGACACTTGACATGATCCTATAAAACATGAACTTTGGTACCCCTCTTGTCCCCTTGCTTCATTTGTTCCCTATTTTTTAGGGTGTAACTCCACCTTCAACCCTTGATTGACCTTGGTTAAATCTAGGTGAGTTAATAATGAGTTAAGGTGTGCAAATGAAGTTTATTCAACACAACCATTTTTTATGTTAGAAAGTTATATTTTTCCCCCAAATACTCATATCCATGTTGTTACGCTACTGATAATTTTCTAGACACCTTCATACCCAAAACTAAAAAGTTTCTCATATCTCCAAAACCCTCATCTGATTTCCATGAGATTTAATCAATAACCTCTTCTCAAAAACACATTTTTATTGAGTATAATCTCATCCCCATTGATTCTCTAAAAAAATTTCAACATCCATAAGAAATTTTTGACCCCTACACCTACCTTATAAAATTTACAGAGTTGTTGAAATTGAAAAACCTCTAAATATTGGAGTTTAGGATCCTTGTAAAAACCTAAACTGTTGATATTGGTTTTGTTCCATTTTGACACCTTGAGGTACAAATTATAAAAACAGTAAGTTGTGATAGGTCTTATTAGTAAAAAAAATAGTAAGTTTCAGAAATATAAAATATTCAATGTCACCATCACTCCTTACAAGTCAGAAATATTAATAAAGTGACAATTTTGGAAACTTGCTAAAAATAGACATACACAATATGACATGTTATAAATAGAAAGTGTTGGAATTAGGATTAAATCATTTATATTAATTTATACCCCACCTAATTCACTATTTATTTGTATCATGAAGGTAAAATATTCATTCCTAGAGCCAATTTCCAACTTGAAAACTAAATATTCCAATGTGCATGACAATGATGTAACACACATGGACTTGTAAGATCTAAAAGAAAGAATGTTAGGTGAGCCTCATGAACATGTGGAAGAAAATATATTCTCAATTAGGCTATTGAGAGAATATGGTAATCCTATATCTTTTCAAAGCATTGAACTAGTTCTAGCTTTTGTACAACACTATGATCCAGACTCAAGGAAAATCTTGGCAGATGAAAATTCCATTCTTGCAGTCCTCATGCCAAAAGGTATTTATAAGTGCCTATAAATTCCTACATATAATATCGTAGTAATCATCACTTGATAATTTTCGTCAAAGGAATGGGAAAGATCAAAATCATACTTATAGGGCTTGACAGTTGGTTTTTATCTTAAGCAGGGAAGGAATCCTTCTCGAATCCCTATGAATTTGTCCCGAAGTGAATTTCACAAAGAATACTCCAATGTAATTTTTATATGGAATAGAGTTATGTGATAAGAAACCACAAAGTATTTCTAATATTGGATGGATTAGTTCATTTTGGTAGTCATAGAAGGAGATCAAATGTTTGAGTTAGGGTAGATCATAAATAATAACAATAATTGACAAATGTTTTAGTCTCCTACCTCCAAAAATTTCACCATAACTTCCTATATTGTGTATACCTTCACATACACAAGGAATTTCATAATTCTCTCCACTACACATAATGTGCCAAAGAAGTCACCAACCTATGAAATATACCAACAACTCACATTTTAGGAAATCAAATCACACTTCTCTAAGGTGAATGATGCATTCACCATGCATTTCATAAGGCTACTTGAATGTAATTATAAATGGAGAATCTCATCTCAAGCAACTTAGTTCATCGATAAGTATGGAAGTAACTTCATTCAGTTTTCTATCTTCACCTATCTCAAAGTCATAGGATTTTATCTTGTACCCCAAAATCTACCAAGAAAACTGAGTGACAAAATCATCATAAGTGAATTTTGAAGGAAGTTATCCCATGTTCACACCATGTACAAGAGTGTAAATAAGGAAGGTGTATCCATTCATGTTTATCTGGGAATATACTCATGCAAGAGTATCAGAAATGTAACAAACATTTATTCTTATCTTGTGGATTTGAATTTGTATTCCTATGTGTCTTGATATTACTTTGAGATTAGGAATAACATTGATATTTTTATCCTCCCATGTTTTCATCATATTCCAAAAATTTAAGACTATTGGGATAATTATACCGATGAATTTGAAATAAAAAATCAATACTGCATGAGAATGGAATTCTATCATGTAAGGGACTTCAAGTTTGGCTGGTTTTTGGATGGAATGAAGGATGATGGATTATACATATTAAATCCTAAATATCAAGTAGTGCAATCTTATCCTCTTCCACCCACCCATTAGAACACTCGAGAGTCTAGTGAGATCAAGGAAAGAACCATGGTAGTGATTCAGAGGTAAAAAGATTAGTTCAATTATAAGAGGGAATATTTCATTAAATCTAGTTTTCTATGGTCTCCATTGAGGCAAGTGTCTCTCACTTCCTCTCTAAAGGAACCTGAAAGAACCATGAGATATGATCACTGAGAGGAATCTTCCATGAGGAATTTTGTGTAAACTGAGTGTATTGAATTTTACCTCATGGGAGGATTCACAAGAAGGAAAATGTCAGAGAATTTATATGGAGCCACTTGAATTAGGGGAAATCAATCCATGAAAATATCCTAAGCATCCCTACAATCCAAGTGTTTCTTCCTCAGTAGTTAAATCATCTCATCTTGGGAAAGCCCTAGTTCCTTATCAAGTGCCTGAGAGTTCCCCTATGCCTGAATTTGTGTCCACACTAGCTGAGACCTTCCCATGGGTACATGAGTTTCTTGGAGGAGAGTTAAGAATTACATAAAAAATTAACTATACCAAGAAGGAACAAATAACTCATTTATTCACTTAGGTATTAGAATCTTAGTATGTAGAAGTTACACATCTGAAAGTTATTAAGCCCATAGGAGAGTTGACATAGTATGAATATGAGCTGATTAGGATTTCCTTATGATAGGTCACTCATGAGGGAAATTTTCACCTAATCAATGAGTATTCAACCCGATTGCTTGCAAGGAATGAATAAAATCATCAGTCTGTGGAGCAAGTGGAAGAGCATGTGAGAACCCTCATTACATATGAATAGTCATTCCTGAAAACCAACACAACATCCATTCCTATAGAAGAGGCTATATTTGCCATCAAAAATTTTGATCCTCAATTGATTAAGAAAGCTCAAGGGTACATCGTACAAGGAAAGGAAATGAAAAATGGGTGGAGAAGATTCAGGAAAAGGGGAAGGTACTTTTTCTTGAGGTTTTCTCTTTATTCAAATTTTCCATTCCCATTATTTCTAAAGTGAAAATGACCAAGGAATGGATTGATAAAGAAAATTTCAAATGGGATAGAGTGTTTCCATTGGTGTCTAATATGAATTTTCTTGATCCTCACTCCTTAGTGATCAAGAATTTATTCATTTATATCTTGCATAATTTATCTCTCATGTGGTCACACACAATGAGTGCTCTATGTGATATGATAAATGATGCTTGGAACTTGATTCTTTTAGAGAACATGCATTTGAAATATTGGAAGATGTCAGCAATAGTTTCCAACATATTTTATCACCTCTACTTAGATAATAATGATCCTTAGAAGAGATCATAAAGTATTTCCAAGATTTAGTTAAGAAAGAGGCAGGGGATACTTTCTATTTCAATGAAGATACTTTGGAATCCCTCATGGAAATTAGAGGCTCAATCTATAATACTACAAGAGAACATCAAGTTTGGTTCACACAATGCAAGAGAATTAGTGGTATTATCAAGACGTAGATCAATACTTTGGGTTATGTTCTCATTCCACAAGTAGATAAGATGGCACTCGTAGTATCTCATTTCAATAAGGAAATAAAAACTGAGGATTTCATCCCAGGAGAATTTCCTCAAATTTCTTTAATAGATAAATCTTCAGCATTGGAAGCTTCTTCATCCTCAGACTAACCACTATCTTCTTCCCACTCTTTATTTTTTAATTCTTCATTGGGTATTATGTTTTGATTTTTTCATCTTATTCACTTAAGTGACCTTTTAATTTGAAATTGTAAAATTCCCCTTTCATTGATAAGAAAGGAGATTATTTTTATTCCTAAAGTAATATTAAAGGCCACAAGTGATAAGAATGTGAAAATTCATGTGGGGGGAGATGAAGAGACATATTGTAAATATATATTAGAATAAATTCTCCATTCCAAGGGGTGGATAGCTTTTGTTCTCCTACTACAAACAAGAATATATTTCTTCTATTTTTTTTCTATGTTATTCTATTCCCTAATTTCAACTTTGTAATCATTTTAATATTGAATAACCAAGAAAGATATTTGTATCTTTGAGGAATAAATTAATTAAACTGTGTCCTTGATTTTTTAATATTATTATTACTTACATGGTTATTTTCTTCCTATTGGATGTGGACCTACTCTTGTTAATGTTAGTGAATTTTGCAAGTATCTATTCACTACATTAACCCTCTCTCCATATATTATTGTCTCTCCTTCACCTCTCCCCAATAAAATTCCTCTCTTGTATTCTATAAAATACATTACCCACATGTTTAGTGGAGTATTCCTATGTGATCTCTAGCCTAACAGGCCACCACAAATTTCAATTTTCCTACATTCAATAAATGGGAGCCTCCTCATTCCCAAAAGGAGGCACCTAATCCTAGAGAATTGGTGAAAATCACTAATTTTCCATTGTGAAAAAATATTTATCCAAAATATTTTTATACCCATTGTGGGGGAGATTTTTCTATCCTGAAACCTATAACAATCCATAAAAATATAATAAAATCAAATACCAAAATAAAATATAAAATTAAAAAGGTGAATATGCTAATGAATGAATCCCTGTCACATTCATTTCTCATGTCATGTTATTACCATAATTCATAACCAGAAGATGAATTGTAAAGATTGGTGTTCATCATCAATAAGTGATAGTAACAGTGAAGAATAAGAAAAATACCACGACATCCAAGTTTTAGAATAATGACCATTCTTGGATTTGTTTTACAAAAGTATGGATTCTAAAATAATAAGGAGGTCTCTTATATTGACTTAAAATATGAAATCAACAGAAGAAAAGAAGGTCATGGAAATTCTTACACAAGATATATAAAGGAACATGAAACTAAAGACACGAATAACTAGATTGAATAAAATTGTTACATCCAATCATACCAACCTTAAAAACTTTTGGATTTAGTTCAAAAGGAGTGATGATAAAGCCAATAAATTGGAGATTACACCTACTGATGATCAAGAGTCTAAGAATCTGATGAGGAGTGAAAAACATTTATGAAATGTTAAAGGAACATGAGGATGAATCCTTAGGTGAGGTAATCAAATATAAATTGTTTAGAGAAGAATAATATCCTAAAAATAATGTTTTGGAATCTACATTAGTAGATGAAAAACTCAAAACATTGTCTTTTGGTTCCCTTCACTAGGATGATTTTCTTATATATTAAGATGAGGATATGAAAGCATTGAAAAACTTTACAAAGGATTTTGAGAGTTAGAGAAGGAACTTGGGTCCCTCAACTCAATATTGAAATCCTAACATATGATGTGCCTATGCAAGATAAGTATGTTTAGCTTGAGACCATCCATAGTGAGGAGCATAAGAGACATTTTGCAGAAGTAGATTATGATGATTATTTATACTATGAAGTGTTTATTCTGAAAATAAACTTTAGTGCCACTCATGAATGTTCTCTTGTAGAGAATTCTAATGAAATTCATCTTGACATCTTGGTAGATATTGAAGAAATCATAAAATTTAAGTTTCCATCCATATTTGTACTTTATCCTGAAGAAAAATCCTCTAGAGAAGAAACAACCATAGGTACTAAATACCATTTTCTCAAAATAAATGATCCAATGATTGCTAAGGTTTATACTAATTATGAAAACATCCAAGATATGAATCCCTCTTCTCCACCACATGTCCTTCAAGAGAGTGATATTGAGGTAATTATTGATGATTTCCTTCCTAATTTTGAATCTTCATTTGATGAACAAATTTCCATTAGTGAAATAGAGTGAATTGGAGAGCTCAATTTCCCTCTCAAGAAATTTTATGATGAGCTAGGATCACATGAACTTTATGATAGATTAATTTCCCTATCACCATCAAAATTATTGATAACAAGTATAACTACAAGTATGAAGATTTCTCTTTTTCGTTAGGAGAAGAGGACTTTCTAGGAGATGTTTAGGAAGGGGGAAATAATTATCTCCATGTTGCAACCCAAAATTATGTTTTTTATCTTTCCATGAAGATAATGCATCATGCGAGTCCTACCATATCAAGAATGAGGCAATATGTGTAGAAGATAACCACTTGGGACAATAAGTAAATGAGAATTTACAAGAAGCATGTGAATTCAGTGAGAGACAAATTTTTCTCACCACTTACAAATTAATTTTTAATTCCAAAAATGAATCAGTGGTACATATTTGAACCAAATATGATGAATTACTTCATATTGAAAATAAATAGGTCAATTTTGGAAACATAGAATAATAGTTTCCTAGGGTCACATAATATCAGATAGAGCTTATAAAGAGAAGAACTTTTAAACATGAGAAAAAGTGGTTATTGGATGCAAATGTGTTTTCTGTGCAATATCCATATGAGAATGAAAATTTGGTTTCCCTTCTTCTTATCAAACCATATCGAACCATCATGAAATCGAGGTATGATTGGCTAAATAGTTTTGAACTTCTAAAGTTATAAACATTCAACCCACTATTCCATAATGGTACCTATTTTTACATGTTGTTACTTGGTTTGTGAAAATATTTTATATTATTCTCCCACCTCTATAACATTGCCTCTCGTGTATCATAATTTACCTTTCAGTTATGTGTTTCCACTTCCACTTTATGTGTTTCCTTTTTTTGTTGTGTGTTTTTTTTATTTTCTCTTTCTTATATTAGTTGATGAAGTGATGAATATTTTTCCCAATGGATACTGTTGGAGATTAAAATAGCACCCTTCCCCAAGTCATAGACAACTTAGAATTTTAATGAAACATGGGATTTTCATTCAGTTGTGGGACCTACAAACTGAGACAAACCTCTGGAGAATGTTGGATTCCTCTACTTATTCCTAATGCTTAACTACTCCTAATACTGAAAGAAAATCCTAGCCTAAACATGCCAACGGACCAAGGATAGAAGGAGATGTAGAAAAAGGGAAATCCTAAGCTAAGAGGGGTGGTAATAACACCAGGAAAAAGGGTTGATCACTATCCACAAAGGTGAAGGAAGGAATGTAAATGCACAAGAGAGGGTGGAAAAGTGTGCCACATTCAAGAACCACATAGAACATGCATTCCTGCACATGAAAAGACATGAAATGGAGCCTACAAGTAAGAAGAACACACAAAATACTAAGAAATGCAAACAGAGAGGAAAGGAGAAATAAAACACAAAACTAGGGTAGAGAGATAGCCAAAAAAATTGATTTTATTTCTTAAGGGATGCATAGTCATTTACATTCATGGAAGAAGGTGAAAATACATTGTAGAGACCAATTCAAAGGTTTAAGATCCATAGGAAGTCAACCACCATTTTGACATGGTGTCATTACAACAAAGACAGATCAATATTTTTTAGCAATGCTCATTTTTATAGAAAAAGAAGGAGAAAAGAAGAATACAATAAAAAGAGGGAAAATGTAACTCAAATTTACAACCACCAATAACAAGCAATAAATTCTATGAAAAAACTAGGCACCTCTGATTATCCACTATTAGCATACATAGCATAGATTATATTTTAGGTGTGTTTGTTTTATATTATCCCTTTATTCTCTCCTAACTATTGCATTCCATTATTCTCTCATCTTCATTCATATCTCCCTCCTCCAGTTTAGGGGAATGTTGTTTAGTATTTCTCGTATAAATGTGTATGTTCTTCTCCATAATAAGACAAGATGTGTTGAGAGTTATTTACTCCACATTATTTTGATCTATTTACTTCCCACATTTTGGTATCAAAGCATGTGCATGGAGATTCATACAAATCCTCTTGTAGCATGGAGAGAAGACTAAAGTTGCTATGTGGAGAAGATTTCTTTTTCCTGTGCATGGAAGGAGCTGTGAAGAGTCCTTCTCTTACTACTGTGTGGAGGATTAGACCAGAAACTTGCATGCAATTGCGTGGAAAGTTTTCACTCTTCTACATGGAGACAAGAAGTCTTCTATACCTGCAATTTCGACGCAGAAGGTTAGTTTAGAGCAAGGAAAATTTCAACGCAAATAATAAAAAAAATAGAGGCTACATGGAATCTTGCTAGAGTTTATTCTTGCTAGAAGACTGTGCATGAAGAAATTGTGTGGAGGAGTCAGAGTGGCCTGCAATTTGTTTTGGAGTGGCCGGGTTCCAAACTTGCATGGAAAAAAATTCCAGTGTAGAAACTCTTAGCAGTGACTGGGTGTAAGAGTAGGATGTTGAAGGAGGCTGCGTGGAGTAGAGTGAAATAATTTCTGCTGATGAAAAGCTGCATGAAGGAAGAAAAGTGTGGAAGAATACACTTGTTTTTTTTATGTTTTTTTGTCATATTTGCTAAAGAAAATTCATCTAATTCCCTAGGTAGAAATTTTTTAAGAGAAGATGTCAATGACCATGATAAATTTCTCCATTCCCGCATAAAAAAAAGCTCAGTGGAAGTGTAGAATTCATGTGTGAATGTCTCTTGCTACTGCTACATGGTGGAATTGACCAAATTTGTCTCTGCTACTGCATGGAGGAACAGACCAGATTCTGTGTGAAATTTGTTAAATAAATAAAAACATGGAGTTTCTACAACACTACGTCACATGTTGAGTGTAGATAACTCGATTGATAGCATGAGTAACACAATATACACTCTTGAAAGTTAAAACATCAACTCACAAGATAGAGAACACCATGAAGAAGCTCCTGAGATCTCTGGGTTCTACTTTGCATTTCTCAACGAGCTTCAAAACACCAGCAATCTAGCCTTCGAAGAGTTAGTTCGAGGAGGACTTCTTGAATATCTCCTTTTTGACGTCAGCTGCCAAGCAAAGTGAGTACAAGAAGAATTAGAAGCCGAGTACGATGCCAACTGTGAAGACGAAGAAGAATGCCCCACCAAGAATTGTCGTATCTCAGCATGTGAGTATCGAGAGCATCTATGAGCTAGTACTACACAACAGTGAGTCATTATTGTAATATCTCTTGAAATAAATAAATAAAAAGTTTTTTTTATTTTATAAAAAAAATGTCTGCTCCAAAGTTTCTCCTCTCCGATGCTTAGTTACTTAAAGGGCCTAATTTTGTGGCCTAGAAAACCAAGATGCAGACAATCCTTCAGTTTGAAGGATTATGGGGCATCGTGACCAGATTTGTGCCCGTTTCCACTGCTCTTGATGAATTAATAAAGTATGAGATGGCTAGTGCCAAATCCTTGATGTTGATAATGCTCAGTATCAGTGATGATGTGCAACCGCATGTTCGAAATGCGGAGAAACCAAATGAGGCATGGGACAAGATGGAAACAATTTATGAAGCCAAAAATAAGACCAAGATCCTCCATCTTCAATCAAATATGCACACCCTCTCTATGGGTTCAAATGAGAAATTTGAGGATTTCTTACATCATTTGGTTCAGATGTGATCAGATTTATTAGCACTTGTTGAAACAGTGGATGACAAAATTATTGTATCGATCACCTTGAGAGCACTCCCTTCTCAATTCCGAGTGTTCGTTATGACACTAAATGTATCTAAACAAATAGTGGCATTCGAAGAACTTGTGAATTTGTTGCAGTAGAAAGAGGCCATCAATTCCTCCCAAGAGGAGTCTCAGGATAAAGCCCTATTCTCAAAGCCATACCATTGCTAGAAGAATCAGAAGGGTCCCCCAGATAAGAAAAATCAAGCACAAAAAAAGCAATAATAGAAAGATCAAAATTCAAAGAGGCGGTGTCATATTTACAGAACTAACACTCACGACACTGATCACTACTGGTATAATAGCTTGAAACAAGGGTCTTAAAGTCAAACAAGCACACTAAGGTGCGAATATTTTCAAAATTCCAAATGATGTCCCCTTTGGAGAAAGCACAAGGGGCATCTTGCAGCCCAACAAGATGATCAATCTGATGAGGAGACATTATAAGGGGTCCATTGTGGTAAGAATCTTATACTTGTCTCTCAAACTTCACAACCCACGAATAGAGTCTGGCTGATAGACTCCGGTGTAAGTAAGCACATGTCAGGTGACAAGGTGTTGTTTGATTCACTAGATAAACAACCCACTTATGATCGGGTTTGGATAGATGATGACAAAAAGTATGCTACAGAAGGAATAGAAAGAGTTACCATTCCATGGGACCACAAAAATGTACACTTGCAAAGGTACTATATGTTGGTGGCTTGACTAGCAACCTCATGTCAATAACTCAATTATTGAATCATCACCTGGAGGTAGAATTTCTTGTCCAAAATGGCATCAAATGATGTTTGATCTTGCGACAAGGTAAGATAATTTCTAGAGCATTTGTAAAAGATAAGTTATTTTCTTTAGATATTGTTTCATCTTCTACAATAGGTTTATTTGCTTCTAAAATAGAATCAACTTCCCTCTTAGTTTTTAGATATGGACACTTGTTAGTTAGTTCATTACACTAGATGAGTTCAAAAGAAATGGTCCATGGACTACCAAAATTGTCCAGTTCCTTACCTATTTTCTCTGGCTTTCTTGCAGGAAAACAACACTGGGATTCATTTCCGACAAGCACCTTCCATGCCAAGAAGTGTCTGGAGATAGTTCATACTGATCTGAACAGCCCTCTACATGCTTCAGTTTCAGGATACAAGTACTTTCAATTGTTCATGGATGACCACTCCCACAAGATGTGGGTGTTTTTCATAAAGAAGAAAAGTGAGGCTCTTTGACATTTCCATAATTTCTATCATCCTGTTGTGAAAGATACTGACCAACCTCTTATTATACTTCACTTAGATCGATGGGGGGAATTCACATCAAAATTTCTTGGCATTCCTGAACCAACAAGGCATTAAGAAGCACCCGACTGATCCCTACATGCTCCAATAAAAAGGAATTGTTGAGCGTCGCAATCGCACAGTGATGGAGATGGCTTGCTGCATGCTAACAAGTACAATGCTAGAAGAATGCTATTGGGATGAAGCAGTACAGACAACTTTATATATTCTCAACAGAGCACTGACAAAGATTCTAAAGAATAAAATGATAGAAGAGGTATGGAGTGGTAGAAAGCCATCAATTTCTCATTTGCGAGTATTTGGTTGCACATCATACATGCATGTCCTAGCTCAGAAGAGAAAGAAGGTTAAGCCAAAGACGCTCCCGTGCATCCTACTTGGCTACAAAACTACATCAAAGGCGTATCATCTCATGGATCTTGAGACAAAGAAAATATACGAGAGTTGGGATGGGGTTTGTGATGAGTCATCCTTTGACTTAATAGTATCAATAGGATATCCACTTCTAACCACCTCTCACTGACTAGTCTCCAAATAAGATGATGAGCCAGAGGAGACTACTTAGAGAAAAGAAATGCTACCAGGAGAGCTATTCGTTGACCTTAGAGAACTGGAGAATGTGACTCCACGTGGAAACATCACATTTGTTCTCAAAAGCAGCCAAGTTCTCATCCAAAGTGGGTACAAAGCACCATCAAGGACTCACATTTGCAACAACTCCTAGATACATCATCCAGAGTCAAAACAAGGAGTCAAACAAGAAATGAGGTAAAATTTACACTCATGAGTTCATTGATTAATAGATCTGAGCCAGAAAATTTTCATAAAGCACCGAGTCAACCTCAGTGGAAAGAATCCATGGATATAAAATATGACTCATGAAAAATCAGACATGGAAACTTGTCAATCTGCCTACAGGAAAGAAACCCATAGGCTGAAAATGGGTTTTCAAGATAAAATATAAGACAGACAGATCCATAGAAAAACATAAAGCATGTCTTGTAGCAAAAGGATATGCTCAGAAAGAGGGCATTGACTATAAAGAAACCTTTGCAACCACTATGAAGATCAAGACCATCAAAGTTATTTGCACACTAACAACACAAAAAGGATGGAGACTTTAACAGAAGGACGTCAAGAGTGCTTTCCTAAATGGTGATCTGAAAGAAGAAGTTTACATGACCCAACCTAAAGGATTTTTTTATGAAGAGCATCCTAAGAAAGTATGTCGTCTCATCAAATCACTATATGGACTGAAATAAGCTCCAAGGGCATGGTCTATCAAGATCGACGGTCACCTTTTGTAGAATAGGTTCAATCGCAGCCCCTCAAATTTAAATTTGTATATAAAGAATGTAGGAAAAGAACTTTTCATTCTTGTTGTGTATGTAGATGATCCTGTGATCACTTATAGTTCAAAAGATCAGGTTGATATTGTGAATAATGATCTCAAAAGAACCTTCGACATGACAGATTTGGGGCTACTACATTACTATCTTGGCTTGGAAATATGGCAAAAGGAGAATCACATTTTTGTCTCCCAGATAAAGTATGCCAAGAAATTCCTGGAAAAATATAGAATTTCTGGTTGTAAACTTGTTATGTCAAATCAACAGCACCCCTGGATGTTAATCAGATTTCTAGTTTGATCATACTAAGCATCCAGTGTGATTGCACAACATTGAATCCTTTCCCCAAGTGTGGGACTTGAAAGATGGGCAAGGAATCTCTAGATTAGAGGCTGGTTCCTCAACACCTTTGGTCAGATTTATCACTTACAAGTTGCAGAGGTTTATATTCCTGATCCTACTCTAGATTCCAAAGGGGGCAGAGATGGAGAATGCAAAAAACTAAAACTAATGATAATAAGGTGATACACCAAAGGAATGGTGGACATTTTTTAGTTCTACAGATTGACACAAATCATGGAAATGCAACAAAACATCATGCACAAACTGATGACATGTAATGAAATATCATAAAGGAAGTAAACAACATAAGCAGAGGATTGAAATTTATTCGCAGAGCTTACATTGTCATTTTATATCAAAATACATGCATTACAACACTTGAGAGGCAAACAATAGGTTGTAGTTCTTAGAAAAGGTCTGAAATTCCACCAAATCACTTCCAAGGTGAAAAAGGGAGCCTACCATACACAAAAAATGTTCCACACTTTGAAAATGAGCCAAATCTGGCTTTTACAGTGCAAGGGATGAGCCCAGGAGAGAGAAACACGGGAAAACATGGAAGGGATTCAACCATTGACCAAAATGCAATCAAAACAGCATGGGCATCCTTATAGACCCATCCCCTGACATTTTTAGCTATGCTGGGAGAGAATGCGAGCCATTCTTCATTAAAAATGGTGGTTGAAACGTCATTTCTATCCATGACCATGTGCCAGAGGATTTTTTTATTTTATCTCTCCAAACTCCATCGAAATACAAAAATGAACCTAGAATCTTGTAGATAATTTCACCATCTTTCCATTGATATCAAGAACGTGAAAAATTGAGCTCTGGATCGAAAGATATGGCCGTTTGAAATTTTAGGGAAAAATAGGGCCAAATCAGGTTGGCGGGCAAAAATTTGAAATTTTTTACCCTTTTTTGCATTTGGGAGAATTTCCCAAAAAATCCCCACGCTCCGCCTTTCTAGGTGCCATGTAGCATGTTTTTATTGGGCGTGGGCCCATCCTGCTCCATTTTCCTCTGATTTTCCCTTTGGGAAATTTTCCAAAAAATCCCCGCCGGGCTAGTGAGTTGAAGCCACATGGCGTGCGCTGATTGGACGCGGACCTGTCCTTCCTGAATTTTCCATGGACCACTTTGACCATTTTTGTCCTGGAGACGTGGCATAACCCCATTGGGTGTGGGTTTTCCCCTTCTAATTTTTCATGCAAGATTTTCTTGAATTTTTGGGTGCCATCTGGAAAAGTGGCAAGATTCTATTGGCTTCCATCTTGGGGGTGGACTTTTGCCTTTTAAATTTTCTTTGTTTTTCCCTAGGAAAAATTTCCCAAATTATCCCCACGCTCCACTGGTCTGAGACACGTGGCCTGATTTCATTGGTCGCGGGCACTCCACAAGCATTTTCAATTTTTTGCAAACACTTTGGGAAAAAATCCCAATTTCCTCCTGCGCTCCGCATCTCTGACCCCTGAGGACACGTGTCGAAACATGATTGATTGGCGGGGGTAGCGGGCCAAAACTCTCTTCTTTGAAATTTGGCGAAACACTTCGCCAAAAATCCAACTTCTCCTCCACCCCCCGAAACTCCCACGCCATAGGACACGTGGTATCATATGATTGGGTGTGGACCTTCCCTCCAAAATTTCCCATGCACCAACACTTAGTCAAATTTTGCAAATTCCTGCCCTAGACACGAGGCGTCATTTGATTAGTTGGCGGGTTTGCTTGGAAAATATTCTCTTTTGAAAATTCACCAAAACACTTGGTGAAAATCCAAGCTTTCCTCTGACCCCCACCACCTCCTTGGACACGTGGTGGCTTCTCATTGGCTGCAGGCCTTTCAGGGGAAAATTTCCCACAAAAACTCCACTGAGCCATAACTTCAAAAATACATGGAGTTAGGAGGAAAAATTTACCTTTCTAGAAAGCTGAGAGAGAGCTCTATCCAATGGTGTCATTTCTAGAAAGTTTTGAGTGCCTTAAAAGAAAAATTTTGTGACTAAGGCACAAGAGAGGGAAGAATGAGAGGAGTTAGCCACAAAATGAGCAGGGGCACATTTTGGATAACAAAACCTATATCCGCTCCTATGGAAAAAGGATTGAAACTTTCAATATTCCACGACTCACCTCAAGTAGATGCTACACTCTACAGACAACTTATTGGATGGCTCACCTACTTGACATATACTAGACTAGATCTATACTTTGTCGTTAGCTATCTTTCCAGGTTCATGCAGGAGCCAAAGCAATGTCACTGGATAATAGTAGAGCATGTATTGAGATATGTCTAAGGAACATTTGATTATGGTTTGGAATATAAGAAGAATGATCAATTATTCTTATAGGGATATGTCAACTCAAACCATGCCAGATCTGTTGATGAAAGGAAGTAAAATACAAGATACATATTTCATCTCAGATTTGGACCCATCTCGTGGATAAGCAAGAAGCAGAATGTTGTTTCTATCTCACCCACAGAGGAAGAATATGGCACCGCACGAGGAGCTATCTGCAAAGTGATATGGTTATGTCACATTTTGGACGACATGGGAATTCCTGAAAAATAGTCACCTATTCTCTATTCCTATAATCAAAGTGTGTTGAAGCTCGTGCAAAATCCAGTATTATGTGAATGAACAAAAAATATTGAAATTAACTGTCATTTCATTCGAGAGCACATCTTGAACCATCATATTCAGCTCCAATACTATCCTACAAAAGCACAAATAGCTGATATTCTCACCAAGGCACTTAGAAAAATCAAATTTGATCTCTTTAGAGGTCACATTTGCAAGAATAATGTAATAATGGGGGAATGTTGACATACGTAGCACAGATTATATTTTTGGTGTGTTTTTTTTATATTATCCCTTTATTCTCTCCTAACTATTGTATTTCATTATTCTCTCATCTTCGTTCATATCTTCCTCATCCAGTTTAGGGGAATGTTGTTTACTATTTCTCCTATAAATGTGTACATGCTTCTCCATAATAAGACAAATGTGTTGAGAGTTATTTACTCCACATTCTTCTGATCTATTTTCTTCCCACATCCACTGTAACACACCATTTTCCTTGTTGGAAAAAATATGGGCGCCTATATTGCATTAAATTTTTGTAGTTACGCTGCCTGAAACTATATCTTTTACATTTTGGAGAGTTCTTACAATTTTCCATGTATCTATCTTTAATAAAATTGAAAAAAAAAACTATTTTTCATTTCATAGAAAATCTTGAGACCTTTCCATCGATATAAATTTTGCAAAAATCGGATCAACGGATCGAAAGATATGGCAATTTTAGTCTCCCGCGGAAACTTGTTGTTTTCCTTTGATTAGTGGCTTTTCTATCTTAGTCTTACACATATTTTGACTTTTGTGGTTCCTCCTTCTGTGTTGTGGATTTATGTCATCATCCATGGAATTATTTTATATTTTCTTTTACCCATGGCTTTCTGTTTTAGTGTATCGCAACTTGCTAAAACATTTGCAGCCTTGTGTTCTTCTTCCCATGGCTTCATCAATGGCTCCATTTTAACCCGCAACCTCTACTAGTTTGACATGAATTTGAATCATCACCAGCGGTTCCTTTTCTTTAATCTCTAGCCTTATATTTTTCATTCGCAGCTTGTTTATACTTTGGAAACATTTCATCTTTGGCCATGACATACTCCAACTCTTTGCGGTCTTCATTCCAAGTCCATGGCAATCCAAGTTATTCTATTTTTGAAAAGGGTGCAAAAATAAACAACAAATATGAAATTATTCTGATCCTCCATGATATTTCTGAATTCCGTCATTTTTCCTTATGGTATATGTCATAAGTTAGACCTAACTATTGTCAAGATAAATGTCTAGCATGAAAAATTTGAAATTTTGGTCATGACAACCAAGCCCCCACTTGAAAGGTTCCTCTCCTAGTCATTGTAAACCCTTATTCTAGCCAACATATCAAGTGTAACCCTCATTTTGGAGGATAAGAACATGATAACATGTTCTTCAAGTGTGTTTCAAGTGCAAATAAGTATAACTAGTTTTCCTCATGAATTTACTGAGATCCAAGGTGGAGTAGTTATTCCTAGAGGCATAAAAATGGCTATGTTTATCCATTTTACAAAAAGGAGTAACCTCTAGAGATTTCTTGCAAGGAATAAACCCATATGGAAGTTTTGATAAATATTACTAAATAGATCCAAGGAAGTTTCAAAGAATTTTTTGGAGCCATATGGTGTTGGGAGTCATTCAAGATGAAACAGGGTCATTGCAAGTGTAGGGTATGATAGCTCCAACATAGAAAGTGGTATTTTTATGAATATTATGGCAATTTCAAGAGGATTTCAAATATTAAAAAATAGTAAATGGAAATATCTTGGAATTCTCCACATGGTAGACATATCATTTTTTTTCAAAGACTTCAAAATCTTCCATGATTTTCTAATTCACTCTAGTTGTCCCTTTTTTCCAAAAGAGTGGTTGGGATTATAATTGAAATTGAAAGAATAATTGGCTCTTACAAATTTTTGGAATGGTCTCTATAGGTTTTTTGGATTCAAAATCATATAAGGTTTGGCCTCTGAACTTCATGTTTTTCTCTCAGGAAGAAAAAAGCATTTATGGTGTTCTAAATTCAAGTTGGTGAGATGACATCAGTAAGGTTTACAAGAATGAGTGCACTTTTCACCCTCAGTTTTCAATTTTCCCTTTTCCCATGGTGTAAGGGGATAGTGGGGACACAAAATTGAAGCCCCTATTAAGAAAACAAGGTGCGTCACTTAAGACTTGCAACTTTCTCCCTAGGTCACTTCACAAGACAAAATCATGACCATGGTACCCTTGGCACATTTTTCAAGGTTGTGCATCCCTTGTGTTTTTGTGAAAGGGGAAAATAGGGACACAAAAGTGTGCCCCCTATTTATTGTGTTATTTTCACTTAAACACTTGCAATTTATTTCTAGGAAGGCTCAAACTTGGTCTTAGTTCACTATATCCCCTCCTTATATGCCCAGATCCCCATCACACATTTTTCAGCCTTGTATGTCCCTTTTCACTTGTCCCATGGTGAAAGGGGATAGAAGGGATAGTAATATTTTCTCCCCTTCCTTATTTAGACCTTGGTCATATGAATGACCAAGTTGGAGCACCCCGATACCCTGATTTTATCCCCTTCCATCTTGCTCACATGACACCATGCAGTGATAATTGACATGATCCTATGAAAGGAACACATTGGTGACCCTCTTGTCCCCTTTCTTCATATGTACCCTATTTTTAGGGTGAAAATTTACATCTAATCGCCTATTGACCTGGGTTGAGTCTAGGTGAGTTAATGATGAGCTAAGGTGTGCACATGAAGTTATATTCAACACTTAACCTTTTTTTTTTTTTGAAAGATGATGTTTTCCCCCAAAAATCTTACCCATGATGTTATGCTACTAATAATTTTTAAGACACCTTCATACCCAAAAATGGAAAGTAACTCATATCTCCAAAACCCCTCATCTGATTTCCATAAGATTTTAACTATAACCTCTTCTTAGAAACTTGTTTACAATGAGTATAATCTCATCCCAATTGATGCTTTTAAAAAAATTAATATCCAAAAAAAATCAGCCCCTACACCTACCTTTTTAGATTTATAGATTTCTAGCAATTTAAAACCTTTAAAAATTAGAAAAAAGGGTCCTTGTAAAAGTAATAAACTCTTGAGACTAGTTCCATTCCATTCCAACATTTAGAGGTCCACCTTCTAAAAATAGTAAATTATGACAGGTCCTCTCAGTCCAAAAATAGAAAAATTTCAGTGTCACCATCACTCTTTGCAAGTCAAAAACAATAAAAGTGACAATTTTGGAAACTTACTAAAAATATCCATCCAGAATAGGACCTTATAAAAATAGAAAGTGTTGGAATTTGGGTTGAATAATTCATATACATTCATACCCTACCTATTTCACTATTTCCCAATATCATGAAGGTCAAATATTTGGGCTTGGAGCTAATTTCCACCTTGACTATTGAATATCCCAGTATGGGTGACAGTGATGTAACACACATAGATCTGGAAGATTTGAAAGAAAGAATGCTAGATGAGCCTCCTAAACCTATGGAATAAAATTTCTTCTTGAGCAAGATATTCAGAGCAGGTGGTTATCCTTTTTCTATTCAAAGCTCTGAACTAGTCCTAGCTTATGCACAACACTATAATCCAAACTCAAGGACAATCCTGATAGATGACAATTCCATTCTTACATTCCTCACACTAAAATTTAATTTACAATGCCTAAAAATTCCCACCTATCATAACATGGTAATCACCACTCAAGATTTTTCCTCATAGGAATGGGAAAGAAAAAACTCATCCTTGCAGGGCTTGGTAATTGGTTAGTGTCTTAAGTAGGGAAGGAATCCTTCTTATATGCCTAATATTTTGTCTCAAACAGAATTTCATGAATTATACTCAGATGTAATGTTTCTATTGAATATATTTATGTGAGAATAAACCATAAAGGATTTCTAAGATTGGATGGATTAGTTCATTTTGGTAGTCACAGAAGGAGATCAAATGATTGACTTGGGTTAGATCATAAATAATAACATTCATTGGAAAATGTTATAGTTTCCTACCTCCAAAAAATTCAGCATAAATTCATATATGGTTTATAACCTTACATACACAAGGCCATTCTAAGGTCTCTCCACTACACCTAATATGCCATAGAAGTCATCGGTCTATGAAAAATACCAACAACTTCTATTTTAGGAAAGTAACTCAAAATTCTCTAGAGTGAATGATACTTTCGCCATGCATGTCATAATGATACTTGAAGTAAATTTGAATATATAATATCATGTGAAGAAAATGAGTTAATTAAGAATTATGGAATTCACTTCATTAAGTTTCCCACCTTTACTTATCTCATGGTCGGAGGATTTAATCTTGCATCCCGCAGGATACCAAGAAACCTGAGTGACAAGATCATCATAATTGAATTGTTCAGGTAGTTATCCCATGTCCACACCATGTAAAAGAGTGCAAAGAAGAAACTAGTGTATCCTTTCCTATTTCTTTGGGAATCTACTCATACACAACAAACATTGAGTATTCTTTCATGGCTTTCAATTTATATTCCTATGTGTCTCGATCTTACTTTGACATTAAGAAGAACCATAAGACTTTCCTCCTTCCTGTTTTGCATCATATTCCACAAATTGAGTAATATTTGAGTAACTATACCAATGACTTCAAATTCATGAAATGAGACTACATGAGAATAATAGTGGATCAAATAAGGTACTTCAAGTTTGATTGGTTTGTGGAAGGAATAAAGGATGATTGGTCATCCCTATTCGATCCTAGATATAAATAAATGAAATCTTCTCCTCTTCCACCCACCCCATATAAAATTTGAGAGTCTAGTGACATCAAGGAAAGAACCATATCAGTGATTCAAAAATTAAAATATTAGTTCAAGTGGAAGAGGGCCTATTTCATTGAATATGGTTTTCTATTGTCTCCATTGAGGAAAGTCTCCAACTTCCTCTCTCAAGGAACTTGAAAGGGCCATGAAGTCTACTCATTTAGAGGAATTTTCCAAGATGAAGCTTTTGGAAATTGAGTGCACTGAAATTTCTCCTTGGTAGGCTTCATAAGAAGGAAAATGTCTGAGAAAATCCCATAGACCAATTTGAAGTAGGGAAAATTGATCCAGCACAATCTCCCAAGCATCCCTAAAATCCAAGTATTTCTTCCTCATCATCTGAACCATGTCATCTTGGGCAAGACCTAGTTCTTTTCTAAGTTCACGAGAGCTCCCCTATTCCTGACTTTGTGCCCACACCAAATGAGACCTTCCCATGGGTAAATTATTTTCTTAGAAGAGAGTTGAGAATAGTGCAACAAGCCCCAACACCTAACTATGAGGCTATCTCAAATTACATCAAAAAAAGGCATACCAAGAAGGCATAAACAAATTCTTGTTTCTTCACCAAGTATTTTAGATCTCAGTGTGTGGAAGTTACACATCTAAAATTTTCTAAGCCCATGAGATACATGATACAAGATTTCTATGAGCTTACTAGGATTTCCTTAGGACATGCCACTCATGAGGGATATGTGCACCTTTTAAAATATTTTTCAGCCCAATTGCTTGCAAGGATTAGAGAAAATAAGAAAACAATGGAGCAACTATAAGAGCATGTGAGAACCCTCACTTCCTATGTATAATAATTCTTAGAACCCAACATAGTGTCCCTTCCTTCAGAAAATAATATCTCTCCTATCAAAAATTTGTATCCTCAAGTGATCGAGAGAGCTCAAGGGTTCACCATGCAAGTGATATCTAATGATAGATGGATGGAGAAGATTTATGAAAAGGGGAAGGTAATATTTCTCGAGGTTATCTCTTTATTCAATTTTTCCCTTGCCACTATTTCTAAGGTGAAAATCACTAGGGAAGATATTGAGAAAGAAAATTCCCACTAGGATAATGTGTTTCCATTGGTGTCTAAGATGATTTTTCTTGATTATCACTCATTAGTGAGCAAGAATGTATTCACTTATATCTTAGATAATTTTGTTTCCCATGTTGTCTTGCAAAATGAGTGCTATATGTGAAATGATAAATGATGTTATATTATAAAATGAGTCTAGTGGAGAGCATGCATTTGAAATCTTGGAAGATGTCAATAACAATGTACATAAGCTCATATCATCTTCACTCATTGAATAGTCATCCTTAGAAGAGATCCTAAATTATTTCCAAGATTCAGTCCAGAAAGAGATAGGGGATCATTCCTCTTTCAATGACGATAATTTATAATCTCTTGTGGAAATTAGAGGATCAATCTATAGTACTATAAGAGATTATAAATTTTAGTTCACAAAATGCAAGACCAATGGTGGTATTCCCGAGACTTAGATCAATACTTTGGGTTTTTTCTACATTCCACATGAAGAGAAGGTGGTACTTGTAACAAATCATTTCAATAAGGAATTGAAAAATGAGGAGTTCATTATAAGAGCATTTCCTTAAAGTTATTCAAGAGTTAAATCTTCGTCATTGGAATCCTCTTCATCATTAGAATAACCACTCTCTTCTTCTCTCTCTTTTTCTCTCTCTTCTTCCCTCTCTCTATGTTCATTTATTCATTGGGAATGTACTTTTTTACTTTCTTGTCTTAGTCACTTAAGTGACATTTTGATTTAACATAGTAAATTTTCCCTTTCATTGATAAGAAAGGGGTTTATTTTATCCCTAGAGGAATATGAAAGGTCACAAGTGATAGGAATGTGAAATTTCATGTTGGGGTAGATGAAGAGACATATTGTAAATATTTATATTGGGATGGCTTCTCCATTGCAAGGAGTAGATATATTTTATTCTCCTACTACAAACAAGAAGTTATTTCTTTTATTTTCTTGTATATGTTTTTCTATATCCTACTTTCAACTTTTCAAGAACTGTAATCTTGAATAACCAAGAAAGAGATTTTTTATCTTTGAGAAATAAGAAAATGAATTTTTATTTTATTTGTTAATATTATTATTGCTTAACAACCCAAAAATTAGTGAGGGCCCAAATAGCGAAAAATATATTGACTATTACTAAGGCCCGACTAAGATAATCTGTATCTAAACAATCCACACCAGGGATTTAAAATATAAGTAATAACACTACATGTGATGGAATGCGAGGTGTATGTTCTTCTAAGAACTGCAACTTTGAATTTTGGCTCCCATGACACCGCTCTAAAGAAGCCTGAGAGTTGTCATGTGGCTGTAAAGCCTCCTAAGATGGTTATTGCTACCAATATTCTCAAAGTAAATTTAATCAAGTGACATGATGCATCAAACAAATAAGAATTTGAAACATTAAGGTTTTCCAAAGTAGTGTCTACGAATTCTCTATTAAAACTAGTGGGACACACAGAAGTGGAGACAAACAATGCAAATAATATCAATAAAATTGTCCCCCCACTGACAAAGCTAGGCACGTGGTTGCGGAATTTAAAAAAATACTTAGGGTGGAATGTGGACCCCGATGCCAATGGTGCCCCCCTGGCCCCCCTATGTTTTTAATCTGAAAGGACGAGAAAGGAATCCATCACATCAATATTCTTGAGAACTTCCTAAACAAAGCAATCCAAAAAAACCAAATGGCGCTTATAGGTAATTTTTGGGTCCTAGACCTAATATTGATTTTGTTAGGAGATGGGTTTTAAGGAAATGGCTCCCTCTAAGGGATCTGACTGTCTTTTCCATGGCCAATGATTTTTTTATTTTTCAAATTTACTTTTTAAAGAAGATGTGGACGTTGTACTCCTAGGAGGACCTTGGTGCCTTGAAAACATGGGATCATTTGTAAAGTAGTGGTACTAGGGATGTGACCCCTTCAAAGAAAATATTAACCCCATACCTCTTTAGTGTAGACTCCCCAGTCTTGCACTGCAATTCTTGGATGATGATATTCTGATAAACATTTCTAGAATGGGGTAAGTGCAGTAACTTGGGGGACAAAAAAGGGGTCATAAGTGGACATCATATTGCAAATAACAACATAATATCAACTTGTAGGGATTATTAGCAATACATACACTCAAATATAGAAAACATTATATTAATATGAATCGTAGCATCTAGAATTTAGTTTCTAAAATAATATATTTTTTAAAAAATGGACAAGATTAGCTATATTAAACACTCAAAATTCAATGAATTGGTATTTTTATTGAAAAATGCCTATAATATTGTAGTCTGTTTGCCCACGATTTGGATGATCAAAAATTGATATATATTTTTCTCCTTTGGTGAGAAGTTCGATGCCACTATCTATCTTGGGATGGATTTTATTTTGTATTTTTTTGAGCAATATTTTATTTTTTATGATTTTTTCCGTGAAAGTGGTATGAAAACATAAAGAAAACAAAGCACTTTCCGTTTGCCCGCCATAACTTCATCAAAAAATATTAAAATCAAATAATAATTTTTTTGAACATGTATATAATTTCACCACAGTTGGGATGGTATAATTTTTATCACAGTCTTATAAGTGAAACAAAAAATTTATTCTTAAACGTAGACATAAATATTCACAGGAAAATGTGTCTTAAAGACCTACTATTAGTAAAAAATTATAAAATGATATTTACCCTATTCTATTCACTTTAAAATCAATATTTCTACAAAGCTAACAGTCTCCCCTACGTGATGGTACCATTTTTATGACATATTTATGACTTTTCGGCATGGTTCAATTCCACAGAAGACTAAATTTTATGTTTTGCTATTTTTAATGTAAAATTTAGGATTTGATGTCCACTTAATTGTCCCCCGACTTGGTGCACTTACCCAATGATTGGATCTCCCATACACCTAGATAGTTCCATAAGGAATCAATCAAGGTTATCATATGCCCATTTTTGTGTCTCCTCTGACATGGAATAAGAGATTCTTGACAAGATCGTTATTCAAACAAAGTTGGTTCATGGACTCAAGCTTAGATCTATGAATCCTTTCAGATGAGGTGTGTTAAATGCCACAAGCTAGGTAATTTCACTAAGAAATGTCCTAATCTAAAAGTTATCACTGAAAGTAATAAGAATTTTAAAAAAGCATATAATCGACCAAAAAAGGGAGAGAAACCCCAGGAAAAAGTATTCAAAACTCCCATTAAGAAGAAACCAGTTTGTAGGACTCTTTGGGTTCCCAAGACTCTGGCTAAAAAATTAGATCTACTTAAAGGGCCTTTGGATCCTAAGGAATTAGGAGAAAAGATCGTTTATCTCAGTCTTTAGGTTGATGACGAACAACAAACAACCAAGGTATTCTTTAAACTTTGTGTTTTAGGCCAAAATGAAAATCTGGGTGTCACTCTTATTCATGAAGAAACCCTTATTTAGAAGACCCCTCAAGAAGTTGAGTCTTTGAATCTGAGAGGCAGCCCTTTTGAAGGTTTGGAACAACCTGTCTCTAACATCATCACATGGATAATTAACATGCATAACATCCCAAATCTGGATCTTGTTAATTAAGAAGGGGGAGAAGGTTTTTGCAAATTCCTTGATGTCAAATCTTCTCAGCAATGCCTCAAAAATTTCACATCTTCACCCTGACCACCCTTAAATCACATTATTAAAGGACTACAAAATTCCCCTAGTCTAGAAAAGGAGGATGGTTAATTCAATCCTTTGAAGATCCCTGTTTTGAAGGACTCCATTAACTCCCTTGAGTTTAATCTGGTCTGCAGAAAAAAGAAAACATATAAAGGATATGAAAACATACTAGACACCCTATTTTTTGACAAGAAAAAGTCTCTAGGAAAATAGGCTACATCCACCTCTAGGGTGACAATATCTTCCATAAAACAAGGAAATACAGGTGTCAACACTACAAAAGGGGGACCTTCTAAAAATCATCAAAGGATTAGGGAGATCAATAAAGCACTGACTGATGGCACTCAATCTTCTCTAGACCACCTGGTCCACTCCTCTCTTCATATCTTTTAATGAAGATTGTTTCTTGGAATATAACAGGCCTTAATGGTTTTGGAAGGAAACACACACTAAAATATTTAAGAAAGAGTTGTAATTCCACCATCATGGCTATTAAAGAAATTAAAATGGGAACTAAAACTTTAAGGGCATGTTGTAAGAAAGTATGGGAAAAAGTAGAGTGGGTGGTTGTTGACTCAAGAGGAGCCTCAGGAGGTATGGTTTTCTTCTGGGATCCTAACAAGATAATTGGTAAGACCATTCTTATATCATATTCCCACATCGCTCTTTCCTTCCATACTCTTGATAAAAAATATAATTGGATCTTCTCAGTCATTTATTCACCAAACACTTTCCATGGTAGAAGGAAACTTTGGAGGGACCTAAAAAGATTTATAAACACTTGCTCTAGTTGAAATTAGCATCTCTTGGGAGAATTTAATTCTCCCTTCTCCACTGAGGAAAAAAATGTGGTGCTTCTGAGCACACATTTAGGATGGAAGATTTACCTAATTTCATACTCAAGACAATCTATTGGAGCTTGAACTCCATGAAAACCCATTCACTTGGTCCAACAAGAGACTAGGTAATAATATCATCTAGGTTCATTTGGAAAGAGCTATTATCTCACCTGACTGAATCTTAAGTCAAGACTTCTATCTTTCCTCTCTTCCCAGGATCACCTCAGATCATAACCCCATCATCTTGAATCTGTTAAATAATGAGATACCTCCAAAATTCTCATTTAAATTTGAAAATATGTGGTTCAATCATCTGGAACTCCTCGAAAATATTAAATAATGGTAGGGGATTCAAGTTGAGGGATCAAACCAATACATATTTTTACAAAAACAAAAAACATTTAAAGGAAATTTTGGGCCTAAAACACAGAGGTTTTTGGAAACATTTTCAATCAGTAAAATCAGATCAAAGAGGATATTGAAGCCATGTAAAATAAAGTCATTCCTTTTAGAATGAATCAAGAAGACTATGTCCACAAACATTCCCTTTTAGTTGAATTCTATACCATTTGTGAAAGGGAGGAATCTTTATGGAGGCTCAAATCCATAGCAGTATGGCTTAAAGAAGGCAACAAGAAAAATAATTTTTTTCACAGGACTACCATAAAGCACAAGGCCTTCAAAAAAAATTCTTAAGTTACTAGAAAAAATGGAGAGACAATGTCAAATCCAAACTGCATTAGACAGGAATCTGTCAATTTCTACAAGAACCTCCTAAATGATACACCTTCTCTGTCTTCTGTAGTTACTAACATGTTGTTAGATTCTATTCCAAACAATCTTGTGAAGTTTGAAGATTTTTGTACTCTCTCTAAACCAATTACTATATAAGAGCTTCAAAAATAAGTTTTTTCTATGGAGTGAGACAAATCCCTGGGCCTTGACAAATTTTCTACTTTTTTCTATCAAAAATGCTAGGAGATTTGTGTAGATGACCTCCTCAAGTTGTTCAATTAATTTTTTAGGATAGTAAGGCTACTTACAGAAATCAATAACACATTTATAGTCCTATTTCCTAAGAAAGCGGGGGGAAAGGATTTCAAGCATTTCAAACCTATAAGCCTTTCCAACATCCTATATAATATTTTGATAAAAATCCTCACTTCCAAGATTCAACCTTTTCTCCCTAGCATTATCTCAAGCTAGCATGGGGGATTTGTTAAAGGAAGAATTATCCAAGATGGATTCATCATAGTGCATGAAACCATACACTGGATGGAGAAAAGAAATAAGAAAGGCATGGTCTTAAAGCTGGATATGAACAAATATTTTGACAGAGTGTCATGGATTTTCCTCAATAAATTTATAGATAAATTTGTCTTAGATGCTCATTTTAAAAATATAATTTAGACCTGTATTTCTTCTCCCAGATTCTCATTTATTGTTAATTAAAACCTTGTGGGATTCTTTCTGAGAAGCCGTGGCATCCTTCAAGGTGACCCCATCTCTCTGATTCTTTTTATTATCATGGCAGACAATATTAGTTGTACCATTATTAGATCTATTTCTTTGGGATATATTAATGGCTTTAAGCCCTCATCCTTTACTATTACAATATCTCATCAATAGTTTACTAATGACACTATTCTTATCCTTCTTGCCTCTATAACCACCATTTCATTAAGTTTGGACTAATCACTAATTTTCTAGACTTTCAATAATGTGAATATTAGTTTTATAAACATGAAATTTGGCTTCCAATTGTGTGATTATTAGTTTCCAATCATGTGAATGTTATTATCCAATTTTTTTATTAACGTTTTGCAAACATGTGAAT
Organism: Taxus chinensis; assembly: GCA_019776745.2. Classification (NCBI taxonomy): domain Eukaryota; kingdom Viridiplantae; phylum Streptophyta; class Pinopsida; order Cupressales; family Taxaceae; genus Taxus; species Taxus chinensis. Next base: position 300,682,108 of record CM034154.1, read on the forward strand.
TTTGGTGACCAATTGTGTTACTATTGAGTATTTTCACTTCAAGGGAGGATGAGAGGCATCCCATTCTTTCCCTTGTTTTTTTATACTTTCCCATTCTATCTCTTGAGTTTTCTATCCCATTTTTCCTCTTGAATATTTATCACTCTTCCATATAATCTAACTTTTTCATTTTACATTTAAATTTGATGGTGAATGGAAGGTATTCTTTTTCCCTCTCACTTGTAGATAGAATGTGATGCCTCATGTTATCCCTCTTCATTCATTTTATACTTTAAACAAAATTGTAAGGCCTCTCATTTTACAATTATGCATTGTTTCTATTCTTCCTCTATTTTGAATTTATGATATTGACTTTATTAGTCCTCTTCTACCTCTATAGAGGTTAAAAATGTATCATTTATTGTTCCTTTATATTTAATGTTTGGGAATGGGCATATGTTCATTCTATACAATAAAAATTAAATATAAAAAATTACAAGTGCATGTGAACAATTGTGATGTGTAAAAACTCACACTTTACAAGTGCGAGAACTCTCACTTTGTAAGTGTGAGTTCTCACACTTTGTAAGTGAGATAAATTGCACTTGTATGGTGTGAGTCCTCGCACTTCCAAAGTGTCATTTCTCATAATTATTTTTCCAAAATGTTTACAAGATCACGTGATCTTCTATGAGGTTTGGTAAAATCCTACATAATGAAAAAATAATCATTCCAATAATGTAATTAGTATTCAAAGACATGTAATGGAGCATTTGAATAGTTATATGATAATTTCCATGACTATATAAGTGTATTTGAGGAGAAGATGAAGATTCAAAAGCGGGGATGCCACATCTCAATTTATCCATTTATCTATGAAAACACTTCTTAAGTGGTCATATTGAAGATGACGAGGAATATTACATCAAAATTGATTTGGTATTGTTGCTAGATTACCTTGGGAATGTGGAGTAAGTTTCCATTATTTTTAAAAAAATTTAGCCTCCTCTCACTACTAGAAGTAGGATCTTTTATCCACATGGTTATCCACAAAATATTGGTTTTGGGGATGAAATGTGAATTATCAAAATTATATATATTTTTTATAAATATAATGTAGATAATATACAATTATAAAAGTCAAATATGAAATTATGGAATATCTATAATCATATAACCTTTTTGTAAATAAATCAGATTTTCTAAGCAAGATTTACAAAAAATATAATTTTAAAACTACAAATATGAATTGTGTACACAATTCAGATATATTATATAACAATTAAAAAATTTCCAAACCATTCTATGGTTTAGAAAAAAATTCAAAACCATACAATGGTGAAATTTTCAATTATTTATCACCCAATAAAGGTAAAAATTATTTTTTTGTGTGAACAATTCATAACCCTTATATTTATTTGTTGATAATCTATACTATACAATGAACAATCATGAAAATCCCCACCACTATATTTTCAACAATTTTTTTTAAAATGAAATTATTTGTGGTCATTTTATTTCATCGGATTCTTAGTAGATTAATGAAACAAATAAAGGTAAAATAGGCTAAGGAGGAATGTCTATTGTAATGTTGGTTGAAGGTTGTACATGCGAGTCTGATTTCTTGATCCAAGTTGATTATGTGAGCTTCCTTTTGGCTAGGAGGAACTACCTGAAATGCAAAGAAGGACCACAAAACATAGTTAATAGAAAAATGTTAGTGGATTTCCCAGCGTGAGCTAGATCTAGGAAGTGTGATACTTCCTTGATGGTTGTCAATCCATTGATATATATAATTCAATATAAATTAAATGAACATGCAACTAAAATAATGTAATGCTAGTATTCTAATTTAGGTATCTCAGATTACTATCAATGTTAGTACAATTAGATGCTTTAATAATTAAAATAGTAAAGGTCCTAGGTCAGGTTACAGGCTGGGTAGGTGGTCTGGAGGTCACAGGAAGGGTCTGGGTAAGACTTGGTGGCATTTGGGCTGGTCTTGGATAACTGGGAAGCTTTTTGGTCTGAGGCAACTTACCAGACACAGACTGACGCTAATTAGTGTATGAGCGATGAAGATTTAGGTACGACTGATACCAGTTTAATATGACTGATATCGGTTCATGTGGGAGTGGCCGAATGTTAGAGAGGTATATCTAGGCTCTCTCTATGTTTGCACAGAGAGTTGGGAAGGTCTATGGTGAGGTTATAGGTGGCGTACCATGTTTTGGCAAGGTTCTGTGAGGTTTTTGGGGTATTAAGGTCAGTTTAGTGAAAGTCATACAAGAGACACAATAACTAATGATGGTCAGGTGACTGATGTTGGTGAAGGGGAAACTGATAATGGTGAAGGTAACCTACATTGGTAGGGGAAATTTGGTGAAAGTTGATAAAAGGTAATTTTGGGATTCTTTGTGATTACACAAAGAGTGAAGGAGGGATGATTGGGTTCGTAATAATACAAGGAAGAATCAGAAAGGTATAAAGGATAGGTAGGTAGAGCTAGAAGTTGGAGGTGGCTAGATAGGTAGATGGGAAGGAAAGTGGGGATGGAGGAATACAGGGAAAAATAAGATCTAATAACAAGAAGATAACTAAACTATTAAATAAGTACATAAATGATGCAAAATCAAATGTACTTAATTGTATTTGCAAGACTGGTTGGGTGAAGAACGGTGATGGTCGATCTGTAAAGAACTTGGTGGTTAGTGTCGCGACAGTGCTTCCCATAATACTACCGTGAATGCCAATACCTTCGGATTAGTCTATGGTACTTGCTTGGGCCTCTAGTTGAATGTATTCTATCGTCTTAATGTTGATAAAACTTTGGTTCGTGCTTGAATGCAGATAGCTCTCTCCCCAAACTCAAAGTGACCAACCTGGGAAAAATGTTACAAAACTATATATATGGTAACCAATGATGGTCAAAGTGACCGGCATTGGTTGCAGGTTAACCGGCATCGGTTAGAGCTGGAAATACTAGGTTTACCAAAAATAGTAGATCTTGGCTATTTTTGGCATTTTCTACTTGTCAGTTCGGGTCTCAAGTGATGGTTAGCACTTAGATAAGCAGGGGTTTTGTTGAAGAAGGAATATGAATGTAATGTTAGGGTTAGACTAAGTCTCAATTGGTTAAGATAAGTAGAGACTGAGTCTTCATTAATTAATAGGGTAAGAATTAGTCCATGGTGAGGTGTCTAGATGATGTGGCTAGGTGAGGTGTAAATTAACCTAATTAAAGTAATTAAATTAGTAAATTATGTGAGGATGTGCATTAATTCAATTGGAAATAATTAAATTAACATGAATGTGGGGTAAAAGGGGTCATTGTTAGGTGAACACGTTATATTAACTGATTAAAAGGGGACTAAGGGGAGTGTGACCCAAATTTGGTGTCTACACATTTATACAAACTATTAACATATTATTTCTTGATTGTGTATACTAATTATGAAAACTTCATATTAGTAGTATTTTCAAATATTAGGGAAAATATACAATACGAGAACAATAATATTTAAACTTTTGGATGATATGTTCTCTTTTAGTTTGAAAAAATATATGATTCCCTTTAAACAATTTTTATCATGAAAAATCTAAGAGATTTTACACATTTTATACATTTCAATAAAATTAAATATAAATTTGATAATTATTCACATTTTCTAAAATTAAGTTGTGGATAAACCACACACATTTTAGGGTGGACAACTTACAAATTATAAGACCATATTATATTAAATTACAATGTATATAATATATAAATTTAATTATTAGTTTTTATAATCTAGGATGTTTAGTGAATACCCAACAACTCTAAGAATTTAACAATAAATCTCTAACATACGTTAGAATTTCACCTATCATTATATAATAAAATAACATTGTAGATAATTTAAAAGTAAAAATTTATGGTATTACAAGTTGATATAGATCTCACATTATCAAAATAGTTATAAAATTATTTGAAAAATGCTAGTGCAAGTTTAATTACAATTTTAATATTTTTTTTGGAAGTGAATCATTTATTTTAGAGTTTCTCCATCATCTATAATATTTTAGATAAATAATATATACCATATATAAAAACAAATATTGATGAAATATAAATTATAAAAAAATATTTTGAAGAATCATAAACTATTTATTAAATTTAATAAAACAATTAAAACAATTAAAAAATTAAAAATAATTCTATTATTTATATGAATAAATAAATAAAATTAATAACGAAAATTGATATGTAAAATTTACAAATCATTAATGTTAAATAATTATGTGAAAAGCTATATAAATAAATCAAGATAATCTTCAATTAGTTTAGCTTTTACAATACTAAATTGATATTCAAAATTAAAAATCATATCCATTAATATGCTTTATTCACAATTGCTTGTATCTATTTATTATAAGTAATATGAAAATATCTAGATTTGGTTGGAAACAAAATTATAAATAGAAAAATCTGCCATCAATGGAAACAATTATGAAATGGTGGTTATTAGGTTTAATATTTACTGAATGATTGCAGTAATGGAGAAATGGTAAGAGATTCAGTTTGCCCAGCTTTATTTATTTAGATTTACTTCCAGTTTCTGGCTATTCGAAGATTCACTCCAGTTAGAAAATATTAACAGAATGTCATAACTGGAGCGAATCTGCAAATAGTCAGAAATTTGAAGCAAATCTACAATAAAATAAATTGGAAAAAAGTAGACGAATTATGCACAGAGATGACTCTGTGTAAGGCATGCATCTAATGGGTGGCGTTCAGTTCACTAAGATGCACAAATTCGCTTTTTATTCAACATGCAACAAGCGCAGGTTGGATAATTTGCTTCTTGAACTACTCAAAAGAAAGACCGGGGATGGTTGATTGAAAAGATTGAGGATATAAGATCCCTGACCTTACCGCGTGGCAACTGTTTTGTGGCCAATGGATCTGACAAGCAGACTGGGTTCATTGAAGCTTAGCTACATACCAGATATGTATTCTTCTGAAAGTCAGTTATTACTCCTTCACTTGATCATGTTGTCCCTTGAAATATATGTAAAGAGTCTTTTCAGCAAGAAAAATATATTATCCATTCTTTTTACTTTGGAAACCATATTTTAGTTCCTCTAAATGCTTTTTTCTTTTTCCCTGGACAATTCCGACAATTTCTTTGAAATTGAGCTGTGAGTAGTATAAAGAGAGTTGTTAGATGTTTTTTGGAATGAGTTCGGTTTTGCTTGGTTTTTTTGCATCAGTCTGTTAGAAAGAGCATTGAATATAATTTTATTGCTTTATATTATTCTTGGATCAAATTTGCATTGCGGGCTGAGCCTAACTGAATTAGTTTATACTATTTTGTTGACATTGGTTGCACATACAAGTCATAGTTTGATGTGCTTATCAGCGGCATCTCTGTGCAAAGGAGTCAGGACGGTTTCGAAAATTCACCGTTAGATCAAATAAACTCACCAGTATTCTCAGTCAACCATACTGAGCGGGATCAATACATAAAATATATTGCTGTCTCTTGAGTTGCATCCTCTCATCACGCACACAGGTCACATTCTCAATTGGAAGTATGCCTGACGTTACAAGATAATTTCATGATCATATCAAGAGCTTCCTGGTGGTGGTATTTCTACCAAAACCATTGATAACATAAACCTTCATCAAGCAAATCTCCCCAGCGCACAGATCTATGCATTGAGATTTGAAGAGGTGCATGCAAAATCCATACATAGAGCATACATATGTGGTTTTTTTGCATGTCATTGATGGCATGTCTACCCTATTTCGAGCCTTCCATAAGGTATACACTTATAATGCGAAATTGCCTTGTGGTTTTGTGAAGGAGTAAATTTATATATATATATATATATATATATATATATATATATATATATATATATACCAAATCTGTATGTGTGTCATTATTCATTTGATATAAATTTATGGTTCAAGTATAGTCTATGGTCATTAGATTATTTCTCTAGTAGAAGAGGCCTATCATCTATTTTTAAAAATTTCCATTTTCATTGTAATTAATTTGTAAAGAATTTATCAAGTGTCAACAAAATTATTGTATTGTCTTTGTAAACAAAATAAGTTAGTATTGTCACTTTAATCATCTTTTGTGTGTCTACTTTAACTTACTTATCTATGTCATCGTCAAAATGTCAAAAAGAGTACAAAAAAATTGAGTTATAATAAAAATCGGAAAAAAATGACTTATGAATGCATTTTTTATGTTACCCGACATCCAAATTCTCGAAAGATAAAATGAAGATAATTGCAATTCTGATCAAGTTTTTAAAGGTTGCGAAGAATGAAAAAGTGGTTGGCTTCGGGGGCTCCGCCCCTCGACCTCACTTTGTACCGCTACAGGGAGCATGCGTAGGGTACTTCCCTATAACCTTATAAAGGGTGCTACCCCTTGACCCCACTAGAGGCTACTACCCCTAGACCCCCACTTTGGAATTTCAAATCCAAAGAGAAATTTGGTGGGGAGCCATGTCAATAGAAGACAGTGTAATTTTGAGCTTAAGATTTCATCCTGTTGAGTAGTCATAAATTGAAGGATGAAGGCATCATAGGAAAGAGGTCAATAAGTAATCTCTCGTCAGTCATCAATGACGGGGTCACATGAAGCTATGGTGACAAATTTTTTGTGGTGTGAGTATTTGAATTTTCAGTTGTGCAGTGTGCTTCATTTTGATTTTCGGCTTTGATTGGTGTGTATTATGGATGTTGGAGAATAATTATATAGGAAGGTATCTAACTATAGAGATCCTCTAATTGTAAAAATCCTCTGGCTAACGTACTTTGTTGGAATATGGTCAACCAATGAATATGTTCACTAGTAATGATGATCATGTGAAACAATATCCAGAGAATAAGATATGTTTATGACTATATTCATGATGATATTCTTCTGATGATAAGATATTGTTGTGATGATATTATTCTGATGGTGATATTCTTGTACATAAGAATATTGGGTTCATTGAAGTTTAGCTACATACCAAATATGTATTCTTCTGAATATCAGTTAGTTATTCCTTCACTTGATCATGTTGTCTGTTAAAATATATGTAACGAGTATTTTCTACAAGAAAAATAAGAGATCCATTCTTTTTACTTTAGAAACCCTATTTTTTCTTCACAATGTTTCCATAAAAGATAACTATATCAAATGGCATCATAATTGTGGAGAGAAATTTATTACAGTCCCGAACGTGTGTGTATCCCACATTTTCCATGAAAATTCAAAAAGAACACTAGTAATTAATACATGAAAATTCCATTTGAGGAATAACTAGTTTCTACAATAAAAACACTAATAATAGAAGACCCAAACATATATAAGAGAAGAAACCTAAAAACACTGGTATTAATGGAGGCAACCTGAAAATTAATACATGAAAACACTGGTATTAATGGAGGAAATAGCAAAATTAGAAGGCCCAAACATATATAACAGAAGCAACAAGTATGAAAACAATGGTCAATAAGATCAAATTATTAGATACAATAATAACAATTTTACAAATTATACAATAAAGAATGGATACATCCACCACTCACTTTATAAGTAGGTCTGATTAAAAGTACAAAAGGAACACTAGTAATTAATACAAGAAAATTCTATTTGACGAGTAACTAGTTTGTACGTTGAGTTTATCCATTCCATTTCAGGAAGTTGGCAGATAAATATGTTTTCCCATCTAAATGCTTTGGTGCAACCATACAATTTACAAGAACCTAAACATTAAAATATCAAGATAATACTAGTGAGTTTTAGAAAATATTATATTTCTAAAATTTATAACTTGAATGAATACTTATAACAATTTACTTGAATGAAATTCAAGTTGAATTCGAGTAGAGAGGAAAAGTACAAGTTTGGGTAGGCTTTACCTCTAGCCATATCTCCCTTTCTACGATTGCTTTGATGATGGTGAATGTCATGCCACCATACTTAGGATCTGCCTTATACAAAGTAAACTCACCTTGGAGACTAAAAATGTCCCACACTTTAGGATTGTGAAAGCGAGGTTAGAGTCTGTGTATAGGAGTCCCTGTAAATAAATAATGTATTCTACCATATTGATGGATACCTTTGAAGCCTATCAAATTTGGAATGAGTCTTTCAAATTGTCAAAGACCCATAGATCTATCTACCTTCTACTCCACTCTGAAAACCACTAGTTTCATGCATGTCAATGACAGTTCCCCCAACCAGAATATGTGGTCCGTTCCAACTTAGAAAAAGTGTTGTTTTTTATTATATGTTTTATCACCATTTGTGAATTATCCTTTCATGGTGGCAAGTGAAAAGCTCAGAAACAAAAATTTATTATAAAAGTGTATATAAGGTTAGTGATAATTGTTCTAAAGTAACTTGGAAGATTTGTTTGAGTCTCTTGGTAATAGAATGTTATATCGGTCTTTAAAAGTATTGTAATTGTTTACTTTTTATGGTATTGTTTTTTAATTGTGTATTGTAAATCCTTTATAAAATTCGTTGTATTAGTCTTAGATGGTGCTTATGTGACATTATAGTTGTAAAAAGTATATCAATAATCTTTGTATTATTTTGAAAGTAATAAGTGTCATACCATTAAGAATGTGTCTTGTTATTGTAATTTTTGTGTAAAAATCATCATAATTTGTTTGTGTTGTGAGTATATAAAAAATTAAGAAATAAAAAATGTATTGTCAATAGTGTCAAAGCCTCATCTATTATCCTTATTATAGTCATCAATGTCTACAGTCTGATATGTTTGAGTGGGATATTTGAAACAAGGTATGTAGAAATTCATTAAAAATTATTACAAAGTAGATTTTTTTAAGAGTCGTAGCTAGGACTATCTTCCATGTATAAGAAGTCTTCTAATGAGAGTCCCCCACTAACCATTTTAATAATTGCTCATTTTCAAGGAGAATAGGATGCCTCCCATTCTCAATCTTCATTATTTTTTTACTTTGAGGGACAATGTCTAATTATAATTGTATATTTTTGTTTACTTTGAGAGAATGATGTCTTTTTATATCTCATATGAATGATTATTTGAAATATTTTATCACTCTAAGTGGGAATGAGAATCCCAAAATATATCTTTTCAGTATTTATTACTTCTAGGGAGAATGAGAGAACTCCCATTCTCCATATTGATTCTTGTGTTTACTTCGAAGAATGATAATATGCCTTCAAACGAGAGACCACCAATATCCCTTTTAAAAATTATTCACGTTTGAGAAGAATGGGAGACTTCCTATTCTCCATATTGATTATTTGTATACTTTTATGGATAACGAGGGACCTTACGTTGTTATTCACTTTTTGAGGAGAATGGAGGCTTCCCATTCTTCGTATTTAATTTTTTTTATACTTATAGGGATAATGAGAGATCTTACATTGTTCTCAATATCCTTTTTTAAGAGCGGTTCACTTTTAGGGAGAATCAGAGGCATCCCAATCTCCATCTTGATTTTTTTTACATTGATGGATAATGAGAGGTCTTTATTAGCATTAGTTTAGGTTAATACAGTTGTTTGTTAGTGGACAACTATAAAGTTATAACTACTCTCTCCTACTCGTAGGATTTATATGGATATGTTGTTTTTGTTTCAAACACACACATTGAATAAATCATTCTTTCCTGAGCCATCATTGGTATTAGAGTGACGGTGTGGTGCAGTTCATTACTTGGCATTTTCCTACTGTCAGCGCATTAGGAGTATGGAAATTCATATATCTTGTTTGGCGATTGGTATAAGAGGACGTGTCTGTACAAATCAGATGCATAGTATATAGAAAATTGTGACATTGGTGTGTTCCAAGAGTAGGGTTTGGTGCTTGGCGTGTTCCTTTCCTTTGGCGCTTCGATTTTTCATGATTTTTTTCAAAAATGAGCAAGGGAAGGAGACATTGTTGGATCCTCTCTGAAGCGACCAACATCTATAGCGAATGAATCATTGTCACCTGTAGAACCACGTGGAAGACCATCCTCAGCTATTTTTGGTTCTTGTTGTTCTAACATGGATTTTTGGAGACCTGTTTTGGCTTGAGACGTGTTTATCTATTTTGGCATTTTGTCTACAGAGTGTCTGGTGCATATGTCAATACAAATGGATTCATTGTTATAGACCAGTAAATAATAAGGAGGTCTACAAAGAATAAGAAGTGACTAAAGAAGCATGCGTGGAAACCTCCAAGCCTACACACCTATTATGAAGCAAGGGCAATAATAACCTACAAAACCAACATTGCGTGGAAGCAACGAGGAGGCTGGAGACCATGTGAAACCTGCAGTGTGAAGAACTTGGCTTGAGAGGCTAATCCAGATATCCTCACCATGTACATGTCGCACAATTTCGATGTCGAGAGTGTTACGAGCAACCCTTCCGCTGGGTCACCTCTGAGAGCCCAAGAGGACACCACTGACATCTATTTTGTTTTTCTCAATGAATTTTTGAATACTGGCAACGTATTATTTGATGAATTGGTGCGTCAAGTATTGTTTGAATATTTCTGGTTTGACGTATGTTGTCAACTACGCCGAATCCAAAAAGAATTGGAGTGCAGATATGATGTAGATGATGAACGTGAAGTAGAATGCCCACAGAGCATCCATGTCTCACTGCACGAGCTTATAGAGCCCATCTTTGTGATAGGTTCCTTCAGTAAGCATTGTAACCATTTTTGAAAAATAAATAAATAAAATACAATTTTGAGTTTTTGGAAATGTCTGCACCTCGCATTCTATTGTCGAATGCCCAGTTGCAAAAAGAGCCAAATTTCACTACATGGAAAACCAAGATGCAAACGATTCTTTAGTTTGAAGATCTTTGGGGGATCGTTTCTGGCACAAATGCCCCTCCCATAGATGATGATCTGTTGGCTAAGTATGAAAAGGCTGATGCAAAAGCATTGATGGTTATCACTCTAAGCCTTTCTGATGAGGTTCAACCTCACATTCAGGAAGCAACCACTTCCTCTACGACAAGGGCCGTGTTGTGTACCATCTATGAATCCAAGAATATGACGACAATGCTGCATCTTCAGACAAAGCTTCACATAATGAGTATGTATGATGGCGAATCAGTCAAAGCCTTCTTACGGCATGTGGCCGAGTTATGCACAGAAATGTATGCTCTCGGTGAGCCAGTGGACGACAAGTTACTAGTCCCGCTCACCTTGTGAGCTCTTCCTTCCCAGTTTTGGACACTAATCACCATATTGACCATCACTCAACAAGAGGTGAATTTTGTCAAACTGGTGAATTATCTCCAGCAGGAAGAAGCCATTCAAAATGTTCAAGAAGCCTTCGAAGACAAAGCTCTCATCATGAGGAAAAATCATAGCAACAAGCCTCGGAAAGGGCAGTCAGCCCCCTAGAATTAGAAGTAGCATCCATAGCAGTAACCTTCTCAACAGCCACCCAAGAAGTAGCAGAACAAAAAGGTGGATTGATGGTGCCACATTTACTCCATGGATATGCACACAACTGCGAACTGTTATTACAATGCTTGCAAGTATGGAAACTATGGCAAAGAGAGAACTTCTGGCCAAGGATATTCCAATAATTCCCAATGGCGTGATCGTAATCAGAGGCAGAAGGGTCATATTACTACTCAACAGGATGCCACCTCTGATGAAGAGGTTCCAAACACAACTCATCCAGACATTGTACTAGTCTCACAAACTTCGTAGCCATTAGAAAGTGTCTGGTTGATTGATTCAGGTGCTAGCAAACACATGATTGACAATAAGAATTTGTTACATACCCTGAGTGACCGACCCACTAGAGATTAGATCACCATCATGGATAATTAGGAGTATATTGCAGTGGGGATTGGTGATGTCATCATTCCTCTTGGGACATGAAGATGTACACTCACAAAGGTGATATATGTTCCAGGTTTGACCTCAAATCTCTTGTCTGTGAGTCAGCTTCTTAATCATCAAATGTAGGTTGAATTCTTTATTGAGAAAGGGGTCAAGTCCTACATCATTTCCTAGGGAGACTCAATTATTTCTCGAGCATTTATGAAGGGCAATCTATTTTCATTGGATGCGATCACTTCATCTAACATTTCTCTCTCTGCTTCAACAACGGATTGCACTGCACTATGGCACTTTTGATATGGTCATCTTTCTTTTGGGGCTTTGCATCAGCTTAGTCCCAAGGAAATGGTAAGAGGGCTTCCTCCACTCTCCCATTCCTTACCTATTTGCTCAGGATGTCTTGCGGGAAAACAACACAGAGGTCTGTTCAAATAGAGCTCTTATCATTCTACGAAGCATCTTCAGGTTGTACACATCGATCTATGCAGACCCCTACCAGCTAGCTTCCATGGTTTTGAATACTTCCAACTCATCATTGATGATTAATCACAAAAAATGTGGGTATATTTTCTCTGGAAGAAGAGTGCGGAATTTTCCAATTTCATAACCTTTTACCAGCAAGCCACCAAGTAGTCTGAGAAGCCTCTCCTTCTCCTCCACTCAGATTGAGGGGGGGAATTTGTATCGAAGAATTTATTAGCATACATGAAGCAGTAAGGAATTCAATAACATCTAACTGCACCCTACACTCCCCAACAGGAAGGCATTTTTTATCAACACAAAAGAAATGTCATGGAGATGGCTCATTGTATGCTCTCCACCCGCTAAGTTGGAGGATCACTTTTGGTTAGAAGTAATCCAGAGAGCAGTGTATCTACTCAATTGAGCACCCATGAAGATCTTGTAGACCAAGACACCAGAAGAGGTATGGATGGGTCGTAAACCTTCTATCTGTCATTTGAGAGTTTTTTGTTGTACTGCATATATGCATGTTCCAGATAAGAAAAGGAAGAAGATTGATCCAAATACACTGCCATGTCTTTTCTTGGGGTATAGTACTACCTCATTGGCATATCGTCTCATGGATCCTGAGATGAAGAAGATCTATGAGAGTCAAGATGTGGTGTGTGATGAGCCATACTTTGACTCCTTACCAAACAATGGAGATCCAGTACCGACCTCATCACATAGATTGCTCACACATCCAGATGATGGGAAAGATGATTCTTCTCAGAGAGAAGAAAAGCTAAGTGGAGACTTGTTCATTGATCTAGGCATACTGAACAACACATCTTCACATCAACAGCAGTAGCACCAACGTCCAAAATGGGTCCAAAATACTAGTAGGGCTGCACACCTGAACTCACTTCCAGGAACTTCTATGGGAGTCAGAACACAAAGTCAAGCCATACATGAGGTAAATTTTGCACTCATGAGTTTAGTCATTGATAGCACCGAACCTGACACTGTTCATGAAGCATTAGACCAACCAAAATGCAAATAGGCTATGATTGTTGAATATGATTCCCTACTTCAGAATCAGATGTGGGAACTTGTCGATCTACCTCTAGGTAACAAATCCATTGGCTGCAAATGGATTTTCAAAACAAAATATAAGGCAGATGGTTCAATCGAAAAACACAAAGCACGACTTGTTGCAAATGGTTATGCTCAGCAAGAAGGAATTGACTATGACGAGACCTTTGCACCCATTGTGAAGATCAAAACCATCAAAGTTGTCTGTGCACTGGTAACAAAAAATGGATGGAAACTTCAACAAATGGATGTCAATAGTTCTTTTCTAAACGATGATCTCAAAGAAGAAGTATACATGGCCCAACCTGAAGGGTTTGTAGATGAGCATCAACCACACAAGGTATGTCATCTAATAAAGTCACTTTATGGACTCAAACAAGCACCTAAGGCATGGTATATAAAAATTGATGATCACCTATTACAACATGGATTCACTCATGGCCCCTCAAATACAAATTTGTATATCAAGATGGTAGGAATAGAGATTGTTATTCTAGTTTTGTACGTAGATGATCTTGTGATCACTGGAAGTTCATACAATATTTTGGATGATGTAAAGAATGATTTGAAGAAATCCTTCGACATGAATGATTTGGGGCTACTTCACTACTGTCTTGGCTTAGAGATATGACAGAAGAAGAATCATATCTTTGTCTCCTAGATGAAATATGACAAGACACTCCTAGAAAAGTATGGAATTTCAGATTGCAAACCAATGTCCACACCTATGGAAAAAGGTTTGCAATTATCTAGATTCCAGGATTCACCGTAGGTAGATGGCACTCACTATAGGAAGCTTGTGGGGAGTCTCATTTACTTGACTTATACCAGGATAAATATTTTCTTTGCAGTGAGATATCTTGCAAAATTTATACAGGAGCCAAAGAAATGTCATTGGATAGTAGTAAATCATGTGTTGAGATATGTCTAAGGTACAGTTGAATTTTTTCTAGAGTATCAAAAGAAAACTCAGTTCTTCTTACAGGGATATATAGACTCAGACTATTTAGGATACGTTGATGATAGGAAATCCACTTAAGGGCACGTTTTAAATCTTAGATCTAGACCTATCTCGTAGATTAGCAAGAAGCAAACTATTGTTCCTCTCTCATCCACTGAGGCTGAATACCACACTGCATGAGGAGTTGTGTGCAAAGTGATTTGGTTACATCACATTCTTGCAGATATAGGGATTGCTAAAGAGAAACCTCCCATCGTTCACTACAACAATCAAGGTGTGTTGAATCTTGTGAAGAATCCTATTTTTCATGAAAGAACAAAGCATATTGAGGTCGAATGTCACTACATTCGTGAACAGGTCTTGAACCACCAAATTCAGCTCCAGTACTGCCCTGCTAATTTTCAGGTTATAGATATTCTCACTAAGCCTCTCGGCAAGGTGAAGTTTTATTTGTTTATGGGGTACATATGTAAAAAGAATGTATTAAGGGGGGGAATGTTAGCATTAGTTTAGGTTAGTACAGTTGTTTGTTAGTGGATAGTTATATAGTTATAACTGCTCTCTCCTCCTCATAACCTTTATATGGCTTTGCTGTTTTTGTTTCAAACACACGCATTGAATAAATCATTTTTTCCTGAGCCATTAGTCTTCCAATGAGAGGCATGCACTATCGCCTTTAATAATTTCTCAATTCCTAGGAGAATGGGAGGCCTCCCATTCTAATTCTTCTTTTTTTTTTACTTTGAGGGACTACATCTAATTCTCCTTGAAGATTCTTGTTTGATTTGAGAGAATAATTTATTTTTATAACTCTCATGAATGATTTTTTGAACTATTTTTTCACTATAAATAGGAATGACATGTCCCAAAATATACTTTTAAAGAATTTATTGATTTAGGGAGACTGGAAGGCATTTGATTCTCCATCTTGATTATTATGTTTACTTTGATGGATAATAAGAGGCCTTCAAATGAGAGTTCATCAATATCCCTATTAAGAATTATTCACTTTTGAGGAGAATGGAAGGCTTCCCATTCTCCGCGTTGATTATTTTTATAATTTAAGGGATTACTAGAAACCTTACTTTATTATTCACTGTTGAGGAGAATAGGAGACTTCACATTCTCTGTGTTGATTATTTTTTATACTTTGAGGCATAATGTGATACCTTACATTTTTCTCAATATCATTTTTAATAGTGGTTCAATTTTACGGAGAATCAGAGGCATCCCAATCTTTATCTTGATTATTGTGTTTACTTTGAGGGATAACGAGAGGTCATCTATTGAGAGGCCCCCACTATCCCTTTTAATAATTTCTCACTTTTAAGGACAATGGGAGGTCTTCCATTCTCAATATTCCTTATTTTTTTAGTTTGAGGGAGTACGTTTCTTTTTCCTTTTATATTTTTGTTTAATTTTAGAGAATGATGTCTTTTTATTTCTCTTGTGAATGAATGTTTGAACTATTTTCTTAACTCTAAGTGGGATTAGGAGGCCCTGAAATATAATTTTTAAGTATTTATTATTTCTAGAGAGAATATGAGGACTCCCATTCAACATCTTGATTACTTTTTTACTTTGAGGGATGATAAAATACCTTAAAATGAGAGGCCACCAATATCCCTTTTAAAAATTACTCACTTATGAGGAGAATTGTAGGCTTCCCATTCTTTGTGTTGATTATTTTTATACTTTAAGGGATAATGAGGGACCTTACATTGTTATTCACTTTCGAGGAGAATGGGAGTCTTTCCATTCTCCGTGTTAATTATTTTTTATACTTTGTCAGATAATGAGAGACCTTACATTGTTCTCAATATCATTTTTAAGAGTGGTTCAATTTTAGGGAGAATAAGAGGCATCCCAATTTCCATCTTCATTATTTTGTCTAAATTGAGGAATAATAGGAGGTCTTCCAATGAGAGGCCTCCACTATCACTTTTAATAATTTCTCAATTTCTAGGAAAATTGTAGGCCTCTCATTATAATTCTTCATTTTTTTTTACTTTGAGGGACTATTTATCATTATCCTTGAATATTTATGTTTTATTTGAGAGAATAATGTCTTTTTATATCTCTTTTGAATGATTTTTTTGACTATTTTTAACTCTAAGTAGGAATGAGAGGCCAAAAATATACTTCTAAATAATTTATTACTTCTAGGGAGAATGGGAGGTCACCCATTCTCCATCTTGATTATTTTTTTGACTTTGAGGTATGATAAGAGGCCTTCAAATGAGAGACCATTGATATCCCTTTTAAGAATTATTTAGTTTTGGGGAGAATGTGAGGCTTCCCATTCTTTGTGTTGATTATTTTCATACTTTTAGGGATTACAAGAGACCTTACATTGTTATTCAATTTTGAGAATAATCGGAGGATTCCCATTCTCTGTGTTGATTATTTTTAATATTTTGATGGATAATGAGAGACCTTACATTGTTCTCAATATCATTTTTAAGAATGGTTAACTTTTAGGGAGAATCAGTGGCATCCCGATCTACATCTCGAGTATTGTGTCTGTTTAGAGATAATGAGAGGTATTCTAATGAGAGGCCCCCACTATCCCTTTTATTAATTGTTAACTTTCAAGGAGAATGAGAGACCTCCCATTCTCAATCTCCATTATTTTTTTTAACTTTGAGGGATTATGTTTCTTTTTAATTCTATATTTTTATTTACTTTGAGAGAATGATGTCTTTTTATATCTTTTGTGAATGATTTTTTAATATATTGTTTCACTCTAAGTGGGAATGAGAGGCCCTGAAATATACTTTTTATGTACTTATTAATTCTAGAGAGAATATGAGGCCTTCCTTTCAACAACTTGATTATTTTTTTACTTTGAGGGATGATAAAAGACCTTCAAATGAGAGGCCATCAATATCCCTTTTAAGAATTTTTCACTTTTGAGGAGAATGGGAGACTTCCCATTCTCCATGTTGATTACTTTTATCCTTTTAAATATAATGAGACACCTCAAATTTTTATTCACTTTTGAGGAGAATGGGAGCCTTCACATTCTCTGTGTCGATTATTTTTTATGCTTTTCATGATAATGAGAGACCTTAAATTGTTCTCAATTTCCTTTTTAAGAATGGTTCAATTTTAGGGGGAATTAGAGGCATCCCAATCTCCATCTTGATTATTTTTCTTACTTTGATGGATAATGAGAGGTATTCCCATGAGAGGACCACACTATCCATTTTTATAATTTCTCACTTTCACTATGCGTGGGAGGCCTGTCATTCTAAATCTTCATTTATTTTTTACTTTGAGGTATTGTGTCTTATTATTCATGTATATTTTTATTTACTTTGAGAGAATGATGTATTTTTTATATCTCTTGTGAATGATTGCTTGAACTAATGTTTCACTCTAGGTGGGAATGAGAGGCTCTGAAATATACTTTTTAAGTGGGAATAAAATATAAGAACAAAAGGGTGAAAAGAGAATGATAAATTTTTCATTCTCTCTCAACATTTTTTTTAAATTAAGGGAGAATGGAAGGCCTCCCAATATCCTCAACAATTATTATTTAATTTTGATGGAGAATAGGAAGGTTTATAATTTTGGGTAAAATTTGATACATCTAAATCTCCCTCATAGTGAAAATATTTTCTTTTTTCTTGAAAACGAATATAGTAAACAAGGAGAATGTGAGGCCTCCCATTATCCTTCCAAGTGATAAATCAAATCTAAAATAAAATGATGATCTTATCATTCTCACTTAGAATTAATGGTTCACATTGAGAGATAATATGATTCCTATTATCCCTTAAAATAAAAAGAATAAATAAAGAAAATCAAAGGCTTCCCACTCTCTCTTAATGTGAAAAATGAAATCTGAAGGAGAATATGATATAATATTTCACATTGAGGGAGAATGAGAAGCCTCTCATTCTCACTATTGTTTTTTATCAACCTTGAGAGAGAATGAGAAACCTCCCATTTTTGTTTAAAGTGAAAACATTAAAATAATGGATGAGAGGCATCCCATTATCATTCAAATTAAAAAAAATAATTATGAAGTAAAATGGAGGCCTCCCATTCTCTTTCATAAATATTTTCATAATTTGAAGGAGAATGGGAGGCCTCCCATTCTCCTTCACATTAAAAAAAAATAGTTATGAAGGAGAATGGAGGCCTCCTATTCTCCTCAAATTTGTTTTTATTTTATTTTGAAGGAGAATGTGAGGCCTTCCATTCTCCTTAAAAATAAAAATATATTACAAGTGAGATTGGGAGGATGGGAAGTCGCCCGTTCTCCTTTAAGGTGAAAAATAATGTTTAAATTATGTTGTTGGTTAATGAGAATAAACAAATGAATTTATTGAAATAAAGAAATAGGTTTAATATTTTTTTTGTATAGATTCATATTCTTTATTTATTTAATTTTACAATGTGAATGTTGATGCCAAAAGTTAACACTTTTAACATTTAATAGTCATATGCATATAAATCTTAACTTACAAACCCACAATTTCTAAAATATAAATATTTGTTTCTCGCACATTGCATTTAAAAATTTGGGTGTTCATAAATATTTCATTACTATCGTCACGCGGATCGTGCACCCATTGAATTGCTGAAAAATCCTTTGAAACATTGGATCATCCTCAAGGTGTGGGACCTTGTTTCCTTGGGATGAACCTTCGGAGAAGGCCATATTCCTCTGAAAATTGGGGCATCCGATGTAAGATCGATGTGAAAGGATAAAAAAACTTTAAATTATTGTAATCTACTGACTTCACGAAGCTTAAGGATAGAAATAACAAAAGAGGAAAATGCGGTGATACACCAAAAGTATAACTAGATAATCATATGATCTTCATACTAGAATGGATTAACTCTGAAAGGATAACATAAGTACCACAATCTAGTTCAACCTATTCTATTTGGACAAGGTGAATAATAAACCACTGACAAAATAACATACATTCGCTTGTAAGACCCCAACTATACCTAAAAGATGGATCAAATCTAATTGAATACATAGTCAACAATCATAAGAACATAAGGTATGCACATGTCAAATATCCCTTTCACTTATTATAGCCAATGATAATGTAACTTTATAACAAAAGGAAAAAAGCAATCTTTTCATGACTAGTATTCGAGATAATCACATCACTTTCCCATAAAATGAAATAAGATATTCTGAAATAAAGGTGAGCTAACCACTTGCACTAAAGAATTGTGCATCCAAAAAGCATACATTGATCAACTATTAACATAATAAATCAGATTCTTCATGGCAAAATATTGTTCTGAATGTAATTGAAAGGCTTGAAATTATTCGAAGGACTCTTCCAATATTGAAGAGTAACTCTCAAAAATGATTTCTCTATATAAAAACCTTATGAACTTAACTATTTATAAGTTCTTAGGTTGAGCCATCGCAATTGGACCTTAACCAAACAATTACTAAAAATATAAAATTATTAAGTTCTAGGGAACAAGCTCCTGTAAAAATAGCAAAGTGGTTTCAAGGGTTTTACTCACTCAACCCTACAACTTGGAGTAATCCAGAGCTTGGAACTGTCCTCCCATGGCCGCCTAGCTACAGCTTGGCCCTGTGACTCCTTAAGCTGTCTTCTCTTGTTCTTTTTACCAAGTAGCCATTCGATGCTTATATTCAATGAAACACTTGATAATTCCTTATATTTATCCTTCCTTTGGCTTGCACACAAAATGGTTCAATGAATTTTTTGTCTCGATCTCTCTTGCTACCTTTGTTGGAATCATTTTAATTGTGCCTACTACTTTCTTCAGGTGACCTGTAAAATTTTTACACGAAACCAATTTTTCAATGGAGTCACTATTGAAGGTCCTAATTACTTCATCATCCTTTTTCACCAAATCCTTAAAATTTTACTTAATTTTATCTTCTGGAAGAGCATCAATGCTCTCATTTAAGAACTTGTAGTTAACATTATAAAACTCTTTTGAGACATCATTCAAACAATCCATTATTTCCGCACACTTCTCATCCAATTTCTATATCAAATCATGTAATACTTGGGACCTAAATTCAATAGCCTTTTGAAATTTGAACAACATAGAAATATAATCAATTAATTCTTCCTGAAGAAGTAGATATGGATCCTCTTCTTTGATTTCACTCCATGTAGTCAAATTCAAATTCAAGTTATTATTATCTTCAGAGAAGGCTTTCATGCATTTTATGATTAGAGGCTCTTTTAGCCTGTAAATCATTATATATTTTAACAAACTCTTTAATCAAATGATTGGATTTTTGAATTATGTGTTCTATTCATCCATTCATTGATCTTCCCTTCTGACCTATCTTCTCAATCTCAT
This sequence comes from Taxus chinensis, assembly GCA_019776745.2. Classification (NCBI taxonomy): domain Eukaryota; kingdom Viridiplantae; phylum Streptophyta; class Pinopsida; order Cupressales; family Taxaceae; genus Taxus; species Taxus chinensis. Next base: position 300,702,760 of record CM034154.1, read on the forward strand.
GATATGAAATATCATCCATATTGGAAGAAATTGTCAGAGAAGTAATAGTTGAAATATTAGTGGATGGAGTAGGTTGTGTTGTATTTCTCAACAGGGAAGTGAGCTGTTCAACTTTTATTTTTAGTTCATTCTTAGAATATTTGTATTTATTTTAATTTTCCAACATATTTCTGATAACTTTTTTCACATCTTCTTTATCCCCTTCGTGTGTTTCTTTTCCTAGTGAAAATCTAGAAATTTGGTAGTCGGATACTGTGATAGTTTCTTTTGTTTTTCCCTCAATATGAGTAGCGATTTCCACAACCCTTTCCCTTGATTGATTTAGTGATAGGATGGAGATGATATTTGATCACTTGGCCTTTCTCCTTGGAGTATGTTCTAACAAACTTAGATCTATAGCATCCACCAGAGGTACTTTCTTCTTCTATTTCGGAGTCTAGTGAAACAACCATTCTAGTATAACATGTGCTAATGGGCGTGAAGCGAATGATTTGGTTCCTGGAGCACTATAAAATATAATGGCATTGGTTACATTAGTTAGCACTGGAATGGAAGTGGTAATGATAGATGGGGTGGAACTGAGGATAGCCCCAGGGGTAGATACAACTAGGCTATAAGTTGAGATTGCAAGGAAATGAAAGTTGTAGAAGAAGTGAAGTGGAAACTAGAGACCAAATCATCTCCCCTACTGAAAGGACAGAAAGAGATGAAAATACCTAGGCCATGGGTGGGGATGGAAAAGAAGAAATTAGTGTATAAGTGGGAGGAAATGATTGAGGAATTGATAATGGTAAGGAAGGAGAGTTTGATAATGTTAACTGCAATTTATTCAATGAGAACATTGATGCTCTTCCAGAAGATCAAATTAAGTCAAATTTTAAGGATTTGGTGAAAAAGGGTAATGAAGTAACTAGGACATTCAATAGTGACTCCATTTATAGATTGGTTTCATGTTGAAATTTTATAGGTTGCCTAAAGAAAGTGGTAAGAAAACTTAAAAGAATTCCAGAAAAGGTAGAAAGAGAGATCGAGACAACAAATGTAGTGAAACATTATGTGTGTAGGCCAAAGGAAGGATAAATACAAGGAATTATCAAGCATTTCATTAAATATAAGCATTGAATGGATACTTGGGAAAAAGAACAAAAGAAGACATGAGACAGACTTGCAGGGCCAAGTTGAAGCTAGGCAGTCATGGGAGGACCGTTCCAAGCTCTAGATCAGTCCAAGTTGCAGGGTTGATCGAGTCAAACCCTTGTAACAAGTTTTCTATTTTTATGGTAACTTGTTCCCTGGAACTTAATGATTTTCTATATTTAGTAACTTGTTGGTTAAGGTCCCGTTGTAATGGCTCAACTTAAGAACTTATAAATAGTTAAGTGTATAAGTTTTTTTATATAGAGAGATCATTTTTAGAAGTTACTCTTCAATCTTGGAAGAGTGCTTTGAATACTTTGAAGCCTTTCATTTACATTCAGAATAATATTTTTCCATGGACAATATGATTTATTGTGTTAATAGTTGATCAATATATGCTTTGTGTATGCATAATTTCTTACTATAAGTGGTTATCTCACCTTTATTTTATAATATCTTATTTAGTTTTAAGGGAAAGTGATGTGATTATCTCAAATATTAATCGTGAAAAGATTTTTTTTCCTTCTGTTATAAAGTTACATTATCATTGGCTATAATAAGTGAAAGGGATATTTGACATGTGCATAGATTATGTTGTTATGGTTGTTGATTTTGTATTCAGTCAGATTTGATCCATCTATTAGGTATACTTGGGGTCTTACAAGGAAATGTATGTTATTTTTTCTGTGGTTTATTATTCACCCTATCCAAATAGTAAAAGTTGAATTAGATTGTGGTATTTATTTTATCCTTTCCGAGTTAATCCATTCCGGTGTGAAAATCATATGATTATCTAGTTATACTTTTGGTGTATCACTGCATTTTCCTCATTTATTATTTCTAACCTTGAGCCTCGTGAAGTGAGTAGATTAGAATCATTTAAAGTGTTTTTAGCCTTGCACATCAATATTACATTGGGTACCTCAAGTTTCAGAGGAATTCAGCCTTCTCCGGAGGTTCATCCCAAGGCAACAAGTTCCCACACCTTAGGGATGATCCAACGTTGCATGAGATTTTTTAGTAATTCAACAGGTACATGATCCACGTGACAACAACTACAATGAAGATAGATTTCATAGTAAAAATAAAATCAGTACATTATTTTTTTCAAAAACAAAGAAGAAGATATAACAAGAATATATGAAACTAGAAGTCATACTAGAAGATATAGATATTTACATGTATTCTTTTTTTCTTTATACATCTTTACTCATAACTTTTTACATTATAGTTAAGTTTAATAAATAAATAAAAATCAGAAGCTGATTTTTAATTTTTGAACGTAGAAGACAAGAGATAATAAGTATTTTTTAAACTAAAAGTGATAGTAGAAGAAGCAAATATTTATAGGGATTCTTATTTTTTAAAAACATATTTAATCGTATTAAAATAAATATGTAAAATTTAGAGCAATGGTATATGTAAAACGTGTATTTGACTAATATCTAGTTATTTCTTTCCTACTAGAAAATGAGTAGCATATAACTCTAATATATTCCACTTGAAAGATAATCTTAAATAATTACCCATGTACTTAACATGAACTTGATATTTACTGGATCTCCCATTGTTTTTTTCTTGAGATTATTATCAAATCCTATAGATACTACCATGAATGAACATTTTTTTATCTTGAGATCACCTTCAAATCTTGTAGCTACTACCATAACTGAACAATTTTTTTATCTTGAGATCACCTTCAAATCTTGTAACCTCTTCCATTGATGAACAATCTATTTTTATTGATATAACTTTCAAATTCTATTTCTGTTTCCATGATTATAACAATGCATTGGGAGTTCATCGTCTGGTAATCCAGTAAAAACTATATCCACGAAATGGAAAAAAAAAATAGTTGAATCTTTAAAAAAACCCTTTTTGTATTGTTGTATATGCTTTGCATGGATTTTTCAAATTCTAAATGCGCGGGATGAATTTCAAAATGAAAATAGGTGGGATGAATTCGAAAAAAAAAATAGGTGAGATGAATTTGAAAATGAAAATTGGTGGGATAACTATTTTTAATAAATAATCAATTTTTTAGTTCTGTAAAATTTGAAAACAAAAACATGTTGGGTTTAAAAATTATAATAGAAAACTATTTCAAATTAAAAATGAGGTACGGAAATTTTGAAAATAAAAATAGGTGGCATATCTATTGTTTTAGAAAAAAATTACCTTTTTACCTCTTTATGATTTTGAAAATAAAAAATAGGCGAGATAGTTATTATTCAGTACACATTTATATATTTACTTGTGAATACAAAAAATGATTTACATTTGAAAATAGTAATTGAAATTCAAAATGATGGGGATTGAATTTGAAAGTTAAAATTAAAAAATGCATATGAAAATTAAAATAGTAAAAATAAATTATATATAGCTAGACCCCATTTTAATGAAAATAAAAATAAAAATGATAAAATAACAATAAAAAATAGGTTGATATAAAAATTTAAATAGCTGAAATATAATTATTATTACAAATAGAATTAATAATTCAAAAATAATATTGGAGACAAATTACTTAAGTGTGATTAACTGATGTGTTGTAGAAACTTGATTTTAAGTGGTCCATTCTAAATATTTTTAGTGAATATTATTTAATGTATAGTAATTTAGGTATATTTTTTAATTTAAAATGTTATATTAAAGTTTTAATATTTTTTTACAATAATGAGAGACCTCATTTTCTCCCTCTTAGTAAATCTTTAAACTCTAAGGAGAATTAGAGGCCTTCCATTATAAGTTAACATTATTTTACTTTGACTGAGAGTCTAATACATTACATTTTTATTTGAACTTGAGGGTGGATGAGAGGCCTCCCATCCTTGATCAAATTAAAGTATTTGAGTGATAATGGTGGGTTACCAATTCTCACTCAAAGTTCTAATTTTTAAGAAATAATTAAGACCTATCATTCAAGTTTATATAAAAATACTGATTGATTTACACATTCAGGAAGAATCGGAGGCCTTCCATTCTATGTCCTCAATGCCTTATCTCTATAAGATATAAAAAGAGGCTTGTCATTATCTTTTGATTTCTTTGAAATTGATAAAAATTAGAGGCCTCTCATTCTAAAATTTAATTATTTTAAAAATTATGAGGGAGGTTGGGAGAGCTCCAATTATCTATATTAATTATTTTTACAATGAGGTATAATTGTATGCCTTCCATTCTCCATCTTGATTCTTTTTTTAAGGGAAAAATATAATAAGAAATTTACAATGAGAGGTCTTCCAATCCTTCTTAATTGGTTTATAATTTGAGGGAGATTGGGAGGCCTCCCATTTTCCCTGTTGTTTTTTATCAGGGGAGAAATATTTTTAATTTTGAGAAAGAAAGGGAGGTCTCCCTTTCTAACTCATAATCAGTTTTCAATATGAGCGAGATTAGGAGATCTCCCATTCCCCCTCTTCATTATTTTATAATCTGAGGTTGAAAAATATAATTAGAATAGAATGGTAGGCTTACATTTTTTGAAACCTTGGTTATAATATTAGAAATAATGACAGGACTCTCATTTCACATCTTTCTTATAACTTTACTTTGAGGGAGAAACATTGTTTTTTCAACATTGACATAGAAGCATTATTTTTTAAAAATTGAGAGAAAAAGGAATACATACCATTGTCTAAGAAGGGTTTATATCCCATTGTCCCTCTCAATTATTTTTAGATAAGTTTGAGAATGGGAGACCTCCCATTCTCCCTCTTTCTCGATCTCCCTCTTGGTTATTTTTATATATGAGTGAGAATGGGAGACTTACCATTCTCACTCTTGATTTGTTTTTATTTTGACACTAAACACTATTATTGGAAAAGAATGGTAGACCACCATTCTCTGAAAAAAATTATCAAAAGAGAATGGTATGCCTCACATAACATGAGAAAGTTTTTTATAATTTTAGGGAGATTGGGATGCCCGCCATTTACTATTTTGATTGTAAGTATATTTTGAGAGATAAAAATTAATATTTTCATGTTGAGGTAGAAAGAGAGATCTCCCTTTCCACCTCACAATAAGTTTTTAATGTGAGTGAGAATGGGATACCTCCCATTATCCCTCTTTATTATTTGTTTACTGTGACATTGAAAACTATTATTGGAAGAGAATGGTAATCCTAGCATTCCATAAAAAAATATTTATAATTTTAGGAAGATTCAGAGGATCATTTTTTCCCTTTGGAAAACTATTATTGGAAGAGAATGATAGGAAATTTTCAATATAAGCTATAATTGGTGACCTCACATTCTTCCTCTTTATTATATTTTTCATACATAGTTAAAAATTAATATTGGAAGAGAATGTTAGACCTTTCATTTCATAAAAAATATTATATAAGAGAATGGTAGACTTTCCATTCCATGAAAATTTGGTATAAAATTTTAGAGAGATTTGGATTCCTCTCATTTTACCTCTTGAATATAAGTTTATTTTTAGGGAGAAAGAGACACATTGGTTTTTATCTCATACTTATTTTTTGTTAGGTGTAATAATTGGAGACCTCCCATTCACCCTCATGATCATTCATTTACTCTCAGGTTGAAAACTATTTTTCAAACAAAATGGTAGGCCTCCAATTGTAATAAATAACTATTTTATAATTTTGGGGAAATCTGAAGGCCTCCCTTTTACCCTATTTATTATAATTTTATTTTGAGAGAGAAGGGAGAAATTATTTTCTAAATCATAATATTTTTCAATATTTGTTAGAATGAGAGGTCCTCCAATGAGAGGCCCCCATTAACCCTTTTAATAATTTCTAACTTTCAAGGAGAATGGAAGGCCTCCCATCCTCCATATTTATTATTTTTTACTTTGAGGGATTATGTCTAATTCTACTTGTAGGCTTTTGTTACTTTGAGAGAATGATGTCTTTTTATATCTCTTCTGAATGATTATTTGAACTATTTTTTCAGTCTAAGTGGGAATGAGAGGCCCAAAATATACGTTTTGAGTATTTATTACTTCTAGGGAGAATGTTAGGCCTCACATTATCCATCTTGGTTGTTTTGTTTACTTTGAGGAATGGTAAGAGGACTTAAAATTAGAGGCCACCAATATCCCTTTTTAGAATTATTTACTTTTCAGGAGAATGTGAGGCTTCCCATTTTCTATGTTGATTATTTTTATACTTTGAGGGATAACAAGAAACCTTACATTGTTATTATATTTTGAGGAGAATGGGAGGCTTCCCATTCTTTGTGTTGATTATATTTATACATTGAGGAATAATGAGAGACCTTACATAGTTCTCAATATCATTTTCAACAATGTTTCACTTTTAGGGAGAATAAGAGGCATCCCAATCTCCATCTTGATTTTTTTTACATTGAGGAATAGTGGGAGGTTTTATCATGAGAGTCCCCCACTACCACTTTTAATAATTGCTTAATTTCTAGAAGAATGTGAAGCCTCCGATTCTAATTCTTCATTTTTTTTTACTCAAATGGACTATGTCGCATTATCCTCGAAGATTTTTGTTTAATTTTAGAGAATAATTTCTTCTTATATCTCTTGTGAATGATTTTTGAACTATTATTTGACTATAAGTAAGAATGAGAGGCCACAAAATATAATTTTAAAGACATTATTGCTTTGAGTGATAATTGGAGGCCTCCCATTCTCCATCTTGATTATTTTGTTTACTTTTAGGGATGATAAGAGGTATTTAAATGAGAGGAAATCATTATCCATTTTAGGAATTATTCACTTTTGAAGAGAATGGGACGCTTCTCATTCTCAGTGTTGATTATTTTTTATACTTTTAGGGATTACAAAAGACCTTACATTGTTATTCTCCTTTGAGGAGGATGGAAGGCTTCCCATACTCTGTGTTGATTATTATTCATAGATTGAGGGATAATGAGAGACCTTACATTATTATCAATATCATTTTTAAGAATGGTTCACTTTTAGGTAGAATCAGAGGCATCCCAATCTCCAACTCAATTATTGTGTTTACATTGAAAGATAATCAGAGGTATTTTAATGAGAGCCCCCAACTATCCCTTTTAATAATTTCTCACTGTCAAGGAGAATGGGAGGCCTCCCATTCTCAATCTTCATTACTTTTTTACTTTGAGGGATTATGTCTCTTTTTCCTTGTAGATGTTTGTTTACTTTGAGAGAATGATGTATTGTTATATCTCTTGTGAATGATTGTTTGAACTATTTTTTCATTCTAGGTCGAAATGAGAGGCCCTGAAATAAAATTTCAATTATTTATTACTTATAGAGAGCATATGAGGACTCCCATTCAACATAATGATTATTATTTTTTACTTTGAGGGATGATAAAAGACCTTTAAATGAGAGGCCACCAATATCCCTTTTAATAATTATCCACTTTTGAGGAGAATGGTTGGCTTTCCATTCTCTGTGTTGAATATTTTTATGCTTTGAGGGATAACTAGAGACCTTACATTGTTATTCACTTTTGAGGAGAATGTGAGGATTCCCCTTGTCCGTGTTGATTATTTTTTATACTTTTTGGGATAATGAGATACCTTACTTTGTTATCAATATCCTTATTAAGAATGGTTTAGTTTTAGGGAGAATCAGGGGCATCCCAATCTCCATCTTGATCATTTTTTTTAATTTTAGGTATAATGAGAGGTCTTCTAATGAGATGTTCCCATTATTCATTTTAATAATTCCCAACTTTTAAGGAGAATGGGAGGCCTCCCATTATAAATCTTCATTAGCTATTTTCTTTGAGGTATTATGTCTTATTCTTCATGTACATTTTTATTTAATTTGAGAGAATGACGTCTTTTTATATCTCTTGTGAAGGATTTTTAGAACTAATTTTCACTCTAAGTGGGAATGAGAGGCCCCGAAATATACTTTTTGAGCGGGAATAAAATTGAACAAAAAAAGGGTGAAAAGAGAATGAGAATTTGTTCATTCTCTCTCAACATTTATTTTTTAGATTGAGGGAGAATGGGAGGCCTCACAATATTCTTAACAATTATTATTTATTTTTTATGGATAATAGGAATTTTAATAATTTTGGGTAAACTATGATGCATCCAAAACTCCGTCATAGTGAAAACATTTTTTTTCTTCTTAAAAAAATTATAGTAAATAAGGATAATGGGAGGCCTTCCATTATCCCTCTAGGTGATAAATCAAATGTAAAATAAAATCATGATCTTATCATGCTCATTGAGATTTAATGTTTCACATTGAGAGATAATATTATTCCTAGTCTCCCTTAAAATAATAATAATAAATAAGGAAAATAAAAGGCCTCCCACTCTCCCTCAACATGATTAAAGAAATCTAAAGGAGAATTTGAACTAATTTTTTAGATCGAGGGAGAATGAGAAGCCTCTCATTCTTAGTATTAATTTTAATCAACTTTGAGAGAGAATGAGAAACCTCCCATTTTTGTCTAAAGTGAAAAAATTAAAAATAATGAATGGGAGGTCTCCCATTCTCCTTCAAATTAAAATACAATTATGAAGAAGAATGGATTCCTCCCATTCTCTTTGAAAATAAAAAATATTAAGAGTGAGATTAGGAGGTTGGAAAACCACCCATTATGCTTCAAGGTTAAAAAATAATATATAAATTATGTTGATGGTTAATGAGAATAAAACATTGAATTTATTCAAATAAAATAATATATTTAATAGTTAATAGTAAGATGCATATACATCTAAACTTAAAAACCCATAATTTCTAATTTCTAAATATTAGGTTCTCACACATTGTATTTAAAAATGCAGGATTTTGGAAGTAGTTAATTACAATGCAAATAATTTTCATGGTAAAAATAAAATCAATACATGATTTTTTTGGTTTTGAAAATAGAGAAGAAGAGATAACAAGAATATATTAATTTGAAATTCATATAAGAAGATATAGATATTTACTGGTATTCTTCATTTATTTAAACATCTTTACTCATGATTTTTTACATTATAGGTAGGTTTCATTATTAAAATAAAATTAGAAGTTGTTTTTTTATGCTTTTGAACAAAAAGGAGAAGATATAACAAGTATTTTTGAAACTGGAAGTGATATTAGAAGAAAAAAATATTTATAGGTATTTTTCTCATTTTAAAACATCTTTAATCATATTTAAATAAATATGTAAAATATAGAGAAATGGTACCTGTAAAATGTGTATTTGCATTAATATGTAGCTTTTCCTTTTCTGCTACAAACTAAGTTGCAGATAAATCTAATATATTCTACTTTGAAGATAATCTTAAATAATGTCCCGTGTAGTTTAGTTGAACTTGATATTTTCTGGATCGACCTTTAGTTTTTTCCTAACATAATTTTCAAATCATGAGGCTGCTACCACAAATGAACATTTTTATTCTTGATATCACCTTCAAATCATGTAGTTGCTACCACAACTAATTTTTTTTATCTTGATATCACCTTTAAATCCTGGAGCCTCTTCCATTGACTTTTAAATCCCTTTTTTTCTGCCATGATTATAAAAATGCATTGGGATTTAATCATCTAGTAATCCTACAAAAACTAAATACACCAAATGGAAAAAAACATTTGACTTTAAAAAAACCCCTTTTTGTAGTGTTGTAGATGCTTTGCATAGATTTTTTAAATTCGAAATAAGCGGGATCAATTTTAAGATGGAAATAGGCAGGTTGAATTTGAAAATGAAAATAGGCAGGATGAATTTAAAAATGAAAAATGGGATAAATTTGAAAACGATAAATAAGTGAGATGAATTTGAAAATGAAAATGGGAGGGATAACTCAGGGATTTTTTAGTGGCGAATATTCATAATTTGGAAAATATTCCATTTTAGGAAAATTTGAAAAGATGAATGTTTTGGAGTAGATCATTGTACTATTCACCTAATATTTCCAATATAAAAAATTTCAGGGGTCGGCATTGCCTACCATTGAAAACTACACCTATATAAACCTAGGTAATTTACCCAGTAGTATACTAGTAACTTACTAATAACTTATTGAGGTACCATTCAAATTACTTGTTGATGTACGACACGAGAAGGTATTGATACGTGAAAATAGGGTTGTTGACGTGTGAAAATGGAGGGTGTTTATGTGCAAGAATAGAGGGCATTGACGTGTGACTAGGGGGTTGCAAACGTATGACAATGGAGGGTGTTGATGCATGACAAGGGGGTCGTAGACACTCGAAAAAGGGGATAATTTATTTGTGTCGTGTGAGAGCAAGATTTTTTGTCACACGAAAACAAGTCTTGTTGGTCACACAACAACAATCCTTGTGGTTTTCCAATAGAAAACCTTGTTGCATGAAATCAAAAAAATACCCTGCTTAGAAATTGATAGTGAAAAATTTGACTATGAAATCCCAGAATATTCACCTTTCAGGTGAAAGTGATTCTAGGTATATTCGTCAGGGATTTTCCACCTCCAATTTACCAGAGGCTTCTTAAAATGAACCCTAGGATAACTATTTTTAATAAATAATCACTATAATAGTACCGTAAAAATTCTAAAATAAAAACTTGTTGGGTTTAAACATTATAATATAAAAATATTTCAAATTAAAAATGAGTGAAGATAAATTTTAAAACAAAAAATAGGTGGGATATCTATTTTTTAGAAAATTATTACCTTTTTACCTTATTATGATTTTGAAAATAAAATATAGGCGGGATATTTATTTTTTTAATATTGGCAAATAGTTTTTTGAAAGGGACTATACCCTTGAATACAAAATAAGGCCTAAAAGCCGGAATAAGAGAGAGGAGCAGAGTAGCTGTGGCAAAGCTCAAAAGTTACAGCAAAAACAACAAAGCCCAGAAACAGCTACACAAACGAGACTAAACAGCAAAACAACGGCAAAGAAACAGCATACCGACAGCCAAGAAACAGTAGCAAAAACAATAAAGAGCAGCAGAAGTATCCAGGACTACTTCTTGGCCGCTTGATCAATACTGATCTTCACTTTTTTCCAAGCATGAAACATGCCCAACGCTGTCATCTGAGCAGCATCCGTCTTATCTAGCTCCTCTCTGGTTCTTTTACTCTCTTTTTCATTGCCCCAAAGCGCAGCCGGGACACCGCTAAGATTTGAAACACTCTTGGCATGACCCTCGATGAACTCCTCGATGGCCCTGAAGGCGGCAATATTGTAATCATGCCTAGTCTTCGCCTTCCCAAGGCGGGAGTCTAAGGAGGTCAGTTTTTTGTATATATCATCAATCTGGCTATTGCCAATGCTCCCTTCCCCTTCAATGCTTTTTTTTCCTTTTTGCTTAGCAAGGTTTTTGACCTCATCCTTCAGCAATTTAAGCTCTACCTCTAAGGCCTCCAATCTCATAGAAGGGTTATCCATGGGTGTCACCCGGGGACTGGCACTACTAATGTTTAACAGATCACGAGCAATGTCAAGCTCCAAAGATTCATCCCCCTCAGCAGTAGCCTCAAGATTGAGTCTCCTAGAAGCCCTGGTGACTCGTTTAGAGGTAGAGGCAAGGTGGGTGGCAGGGGCAGCAGCAGGAGGAATAGAAGGAGAAGCATGAGCAACCGGCAAGGGGGTAGCAACACCGATGATGGGGGCAGCAGCAGGGACAGTAGGGGAGACAGGACTGGCAGCAGCGGAGCCCATCAAAGGGGGAGCCGGGCTGGGAGAGGAAGGGAGACCAGGGAATTTAACAAGGCAGTGTTTGTGAATAAGCAAAATAAGCCCTTGATGCAAGGGAACCACCCGGGTATGCTTCTGGAACTCCAAAATGGAGCGCTCAAGAGAGTTTAGCAGATAGTGAGGGAAGCAAACCAACCTATTCCTACGAAAGTGGTTTAAAAAGACAAGGTGCTTGGCAGGGACAGTAACAAACCTGCCTTCCAAGGATATGAATCGAATCATCATGCGGGTGACTTCATCATACGGTGAAGGAATAAAGTTTACAAGCAGACCCGCTGTGCTGAAAATAAGCTTCTCCTCCACAAATCTTCTCTCTTCAACCTCTTTGATAACCCTCTTGTTGAAGAATCGGTACCCTTCTAAGCTGAGACCAGTCGCTTCGGCTATGAGCTCATCATTAATAAGAATTTTCTGCCCCCCATAGTCGACAGTCCTCTCATTCCGCTCCTTGGCAAAGTGAACAGAGATGCTTTGATCATGTCCTTGCACCCTTTCCACAAAGTTGGTGAAGCCGCCGATGCTAAGAATGTTCTAGAGCTCAGTGTTTTCTTTCCAGTCAGGGTCCGCGCACGGCTCAATTTGGCAAGGAGGCCCTCCCATCTTCACTGTGATGTGCTGGTTACAACAATTTCTAGAATACCTTTGGGTGTTAAGAATAGTTCGTTTCTCGCTGTTGAGGGTCGCATAAAAATGGGAACTGTAGCCGTTGGTCCTCCCACGAACTGCTGTATGATTGCCGATCTGAGCCTGCGTGGAGTCACGCGTGAAAATCCTTTCCCTTTCAGCTTTCACATTGTAGTAATCATCAGTTTTCATGGAGCTTGGCATCCGAATATCAACAGCTATTATACTTCCCGCGTACGCTGTTTTTAAATTCAGATATCTCCACTTGAAGTTCCTAAACAAAATCTTGCTATTATTTGAAATAGATATCATTTTCCACGCCAAATATATTAAAGCAGCACGTGTGGAAGAATTTATGGATTTGATTTTCCTCCAAAGATTAAGGCATATCTCTAGAGATTGTTTGCATGTGAAAGTCCGCATGTATGCTGTCATGAAGTTGATTAGGGATACTATCATCATCCCATATAGTGAAATTTATATTAATGCCATAATTGGCCAGTGCATCCGCCAGTTTGTTTCCCTCCCTGTAAGTATGTATGATTCTGATACTGCTGAAGGTATGACTGATGCTTATGGATTTAGAGATAAAATCTTTGATATTCCAGCTGGGAGATGAGGACTGATTAAGAAGTTTAATAATATTAAGGGAGTCCCCTTCAACAATGAGATTCTGAATATTTTGGGCCCGTGCAACTCTCAATCCCCAGAGAGCAGATAAAGCTTCAACAAAATGATTGGTTTGGATTCCCATTTTTCCTGCATATGCAGCAATCAAATTACCTTTGTGGTCCCGTAATGCTCCTCCTCCAGCTGCTGTTCCAGGGTTTCCCTTAGAGGCTCCATCAAAGTTCAGCTTGAACCAATTGGATTCAGGAGGATGCCATTTAATCAAAGATCTATCCACACTATTCCCGGGGTTGCTCCAAAAATTTATCTGCCAATTGGATAAGTTGTGCTTTTCATTCTCAGGATAACAATTGTTCTTGGGAGGTTTGAATCTGGTCATGTCCTCTTTGATGCCTTGGGAATTTTTGCCAATACTGAATTTAAAATTCTGCTTCTTATTTCTGAAAACGATATTATTTCTATCCTTCCAGATCCTCCAAATTAAATGTGGTATGGCTAATTTCCAGACTCTTTTGATAGCACAATGTCTGAATGGTGGGTTACATTGATTCCATAGCTGAATAAGATCCTCCGGCATCACCCAAAGAGCTTCGAATTTGGAAAGGAAAAAGTTCCAAATTCTAAAGGCATAATCACAATGTATGAACAGATGGCTAATGTCTTCATAGTTATTCCTACAAAGGTGGCACCAATTGGGAATGATAAATCCTCTTCTCATCAAATTGTCATTGGTGAGAATTTTACCTCTGATGGCTAGCCAAAGAAAAAAATTTATTTTGGGGGTTAACTCAGGCATCCAGATCAAGTTCCAGTTAAAATTAGATTGCTCACTGTGGAAAAGAGTGGTATAACCAGATTTGACTGAGTATTTACCATCTTGTGAATTGCTCCAAACCAGCTCATCCTTGGAATCCAACTGACACAAAGGGAAGAGATCTAAAAGGTCCTGGAGGGAGGAGATAATTTGTTTCAGTTCAATACGCTCCATGGTAAGTCTTTTCCAATTCTTGTTGTTGCCATTTCCTTCAATGTAGTCCTTGAATTTAGTTCCATACTTGCTTATAAGGCTGTCTTTAGCAATCCCAAATCTCTCCAAGAGATTATCATCGGACCAGTTATCCTCCCAGAAGTTTATGTCACTGCCATCCCCAACTTTCCATTTGCTGCCCTGCTTTATGAAGTTTCTACTCTTAACCAGATTGTTCCAAAAAATGGAACCATTGGGGAGTTGCTCATCATGCAGATAGGAGTAAACAGCTTGTTGATTCAAGTATTTTGTTTTAATAACCTCAATCCAGGGTTGCTTCTCAGACAGCAATCTCCAGCCCATCTTAGCAATGAGTGCCTCATTCATTTTCTCAATATTTTTTATTCCCAGCCCTCCCATAAATTTTGGGGTGCAGACTTTATCCCAGGCCACTAGGTGAAATCTGAACTTCTCTTCCATGCCTTGCCATAAAAAATTTCTCTGAATCCTTTCAATTTTCTCTCTGAAGGAGGAAGGGATTTTGAATAGTGACATGATATATATGGGCAGACTTTAGAGTGTGCTTTTAATGAGAAGGCACTTACCAGCACTAGAGAGAGTGGCCCCTTTCCAACCGGCCATTTTTTTCTGAAATCTTGTCAACAAATCATCCCACACCGTGTGAGAGACTTTCTTAGTGTCAAGCGGGAGGCCAATATGTTGCTGGAAGAGCACCAATCTTACAGCCCAGAATTTTAGCAATCTTGAGCTGTCTTTCCCCAGGGGTGTTAAAGAAAAAAATGATGCTTTTGTCATAATTGATCTCTTGCCCAGAAGTAGATTCATAGAGCTGTAGTAGAGCCTTAATAGCTTTAGCTTCTACAACTGAGGCTAGAAGAAGAAGGATAGTGTCGTCCGCAAACTGTTGATGAGAGACAGCTTGGCTGAGTGAAGTGGGTCTAGAACCATTTAAAAGGCCATCTTCCACCGCTCTGCTAATTGTTCTACTAAGGCTGTCAGCTAGAAGGATGAAGAGTAAGGGGGAGATGGGGTCTCCCTGCCTTAGACCTCTACTACTGGTGAAAAATCCCACAGGCTCTCCATTAACAACCACAGAGAACCGGGCTGTAGAAATACAAGACTTAACAATTTTTCTAAACTTTTCCGTGAACCCAAATTTAGATAAAATCCTGTCAAGGAAGACCCAAGAAACTTTGTCAAAAGCTTTATTCATATCAAGCTTAAGGATCATGTTTGCCTTTTTATTATTTTCCATAGAATGCATAGTTTCGGTGCACCATAATCACACCGTCTTGTATTATCCTACCTCTAATGAAGCCACTCTGCTGTCTTGAGATGAGATCATTCATTATGAACTGCAGCCTAGAAGCAATGATTTTGGTAAAAATTCTAAAAATAGCATTAACAAGACTGATAGGTCTGAAATCCTTGAAATCTTTTGCATCCATTTTTTTAGACGCCAGCACAATGTGCGTGTTATTGAGTTCTTTTAGAAGATTTCCCGTTCTATAAAATTCATTAACCGCTTTGAGTAGATCCTCCGAGCATATTTCCCAGAATTTCTGAAAAAAATTAATGGAGAATCCATCCGGTCCAGGAGCCTTATCCCCCTCAAGAGAAAAAACAGCCGTTTTCAGTTCTTCAAGCGTGACAGCTTTAGTGATATCTCTGAACTTCTGGTCCTCAATATTATTCTGAGGGATGGCCTCCAGCATGAAGGAAATAGCTTCCGGATTGCTGACATTACTCTCTCTAAGAAGATTTTTGTAGAATTCAAGTGCTTGTTTCTTGATGCTGTTTTGGATCTTTAGTGATACTCCCGTTGCTTTTAGAAACCTCTAAGATCCTATTACTAGCTGTGTGCTTTAGAGTGGTCATGTGGAAGAATTTTGTGTTCCTGTCACCCTCTTTAAGCCAGATAGCCCTAGATTTAAGGCGCCAGAAGGACTCTTCTCTACTGCAGATCGTGTGCAACTCAGAAAGAATTTTCTTTTCATTTACTTCATCTTCAACTGATCTCCCCATAGTATCCATTTTTAACTCAAGATCCTGAAGCTTCTATTTTAACTCTTTCTTTTTTTCGAAGATATTTCCAAAAACATTTTTGTTCCAAAGTTTGACTTGTTTTTTGACATTTTTGAGCTTTTGAACCAATCTATACTGAGCAGTGCCTTCCCCCTTCCATTCCCACCATTCCTTTAGCCTATCATAGATATCAACATGCTCCATCCACATTTTTTCAAATTTGAATGAGCTTCTTGCAGGTTTGGTCCAATTGAGAAAGCTTAAAGCAATCGGATTATGATCCGATCCAATTCTGGGCAGGGAAGAGAGGTAAAAGTCTTGACTTAGAATCCAGTTGGTTGAGATCAGTGCCCTATCCAGTCTCACTTGAATGAACTCCTTTCCCACCCTTCTATTATTCCAAGTATACTTATTGCCATGCAGATCCAAATCAATAAGATTTTGTTCAGCGATAAAATCAGCAAAATCCTCCATTCCATTAGAGAAGATGGGGGTTCCTCCAAACTTCTCGCCTGGGTTTAGAGGGGAGTTGAAGTCTCCCATGATAAGCCAGTTAGCCGAGCTATGCTGGTTTCTAAAGATTTTAAGATCAGCCCATAGTTTTATTCTACCACTAGCAGAGTTAGGGGCATAAATATTAGACAAGATCCATTCACACTTATTCTCAATGGTGACAAATTTAATTGCAAGATGATTAATATTATCACTAAGAATCATACCAGTACAGTGCCTTCTATCCCAAAGAGTAGCCAGCCCTCCGGAAGCTCCCTGAGAGTCAACAGCCGCCATTTCAGAGCTATCCCAAAAAGATTTTTTTTATGTGGTCCATAGTTATTGCTTTCATTTTAGTTTCTTGAAGAATCAAAATGCTGGGGTTACTGGAGTCCTGTAACTCCTTGATGGTTCTTTTCTTAGAGTTGCCGTTAAGGCCTCTAATATTCCAAGATAAGATCTTCATTTGGAATGGTTGGTAGTTGGGATTGCTTGCTGGTTCAGTTGACGTTGAACACCATCTGCAATATCCCTCTCTGTTTTCTTAGCTCTGAGAGTCTTTTTAGAGGGTCTTCCTCTTTTTGAGCTTCCTCCAAAATCAGCTATTCGTCTAGCAGAAGATCTGGTTGTTCTGGAAGAAGAAGTATCCCAATTGTCAATTTCCTGTTTCTTCTCACTATATAGTGATTCTGGGATTCTTTCAAAACCTTTCATTCTTTTTTTCTTTTTTGAGATGACCAATGTGAATCCAGAGTCTGGATCTTCCTCTTTCTTGGTAGGCGTGATCTCCCCTTCTTCATGATCCTTCTGGATGCTGTCAGGAATATGATCAGAAGCTGTTTTGTTGCTGCAGCAAACCGGCGCAGTCGCTGTTGTAATGCTGGGGCTTGGCAGCAGATCCGCTTTATCTTTCTTTCCAGAAGAGAGAATCTCCAGAGGCTCAATCACACTCAAATATTCCTTGTGACAAACTTCCTCCCTAATGAAAGACTGAATTTCTTTCTCTTCTGAGCCAGAAGGGATTAAATTGACCTTCACTGAACCATCTTGTTCATTAACTTCCATGGATACCTTAACAAAGTCTTCATACACAGAAGTTTCAAAAGGTTTATCCGGAGATACCTTCACAGTTTTGTCCACAACTTCATTGTTGGGGGCTTCAGGCAAGGCTATTGTTATAGCTTTGGGATGCCAGACAAGATGCTTCTTTATGTGAGTTCTAAAACCCCCTTTTTTCTTTTTTTCCCTCCTAATTAGTTGCACATCCTTCTGGCTGGGACCTTTGTCATCAGTCTTCCTTTCCTTGCTTGGATCCCTGCTAACTTTGTTCAGACCTGAGTCTATCCCAGGCTGATCAGAAACCAAAGGAGGGGTCTTCTTCTTGGTGCAGTTTTTGTCAGAGTGACCAATGCTATGGCACAACTTACATCTTAGGGTCTTAACTTCAATTTTTTGGGTCCAGGATCCAAATCTAGTTTTCAAGATAATGTGTTCCGGAAACTCCTGATCTATGGCTGAGACAATACAGAACCGAGCAAAAGCAAGCCTGGATCTGTTTCTTGTGGGACCATCTATCCCAATAGGTGTGCCTAGGGATTTTGCAATATTTAGCAGTATTTCATCATCCCATAGATGCAGTGGCAGTCCAGGCAGCCTACACCAGATTGGAATGGTGTTTATATTTTCAGTATTTGGATCAAAACCCGGATACCATTTTTTCAAAAAAAGACCCATTATTCCCAGCCACCAGGGGCCTCCCAATAATACCGAATCTAAATCCTCTTGCTGGTTAAATTTAGCCAAGAAAAATCCTTTTGGCATAACAGTAATGTTTAGGGCTCCCTTAGGTTTCCATTTTCTCAACGCCCATTTTCTAATGAAATCAATATTAGGTCTAGAGCCAAGAAACTTACCAACAAGGGAGAGGTTTGTTTTGATTAAGGCTCTATCAACAAAACCATCTGGGACCCTTAGATAGGTGGCACCCTCTTTGTCCATTTCCCATGAAAACTGTTCAGTGATTTTCGGACCCACCTTGAGGTTAGGGCTTTGAAAAAGCTTGTTCCAGGCCAAAGGTGTGGAACCCAATATTTCCTCATTTTCTCTGCTAGCCGTCTGATTGCAGTCTGAGATATGCTTTTCCCCAGTATATTTTGTCACATTGTGCAGAATTTCCGCTGCCAGATCTGCAGAGACCACGCTGACTGTACCTCCTGCTTTTGCATCGTTCGTACTCGCGTCCACAAACGACCGGTTACGGCTAGACAACAGCCTTTCCTCAGCATTTTTACCCGTGGTTTGCAGACATTCAGCAGCCAAAACTGCGGAAACCGTGTCTGCATTGTTCTCTCCATCACTAGTTCTCTCCATCGTTGTAGTTCTCTCCTTCTAGGTGTTGGAGGAGGCTTTTCAAGGATTTTTATTATTTAGTATACATTTATATATTTAATTTTGACTATAAAAAATGCTTTACATTTCACAATATTAATTGAAATTCAAAATAATAGGGATTGAATTTGAAAGTTAAAATTAAAAAATGGAGCCTGCAACACCATCAAACTGTGGGGCAGCTTGCCAATTGTTATTGTGTTGTGGATAGTCAGTGAAGGAAATGGAAGGCAACCCCAGATGGTTTAGACTTGGGCTCTTTGGCTATTAATAGTGATGCTCTTGCAAAAGAATTGGCTAAGGAGTTGGAGGGGCTTGAAAAATCCTACAAATGACTTTGGTGTTGGGTGTTATGTTTTTTCACTATCTGTTTCTATGGCTATTAGTTCCTTTGATGTTGTTAGTTTCACTACGGTTTTTGTTGCTGTTAGTATCACTATATGGGATCCTAAGTGCTCTTATTACTATGACCTTTATATTATGTTTTTTTATGTTATTATGATTGGCTTTATCTGCTCTCAAGGAGATTTCTTGATGTAAGGGGTAGGGTCCCCTTAACCCTCTTTATACTACTAATAATAAAAAAATTAAAAAATGGATACAAAAATTAAAATAGTGGAAATAAATAAAATATAGCTAGACCCTTTTTTAGTGAAAATAAAAATAAATATGATGAAATATCAATTAAAAATAGGTTGATATAAAAATTTAAATAGGAAAAATAAATTGGAGAGTATCCAAAAAATATTTCTTTTGAGTGGCTCGGAACAAAAAGATCAAATTCCTCTCCTTGCATGGAAATAGTTTTGTAAGCCAAAGACAATGGGGAGTCTTGGTGTTAAATATTGGGCTAAAATGAATAAATTTATGCTATCAAAAATGATTTGGAGATTGGTTAAGGAAGAAAGTGTTTGGAATTCTATCATAAAACATAAGTATTGGATAAATATTCAAGCTAATGAATGGTGCTTTAACAATGCTGACTTTAATGTTTCAACCTTTTGGAAATCTATAAATTGGGTTAAATACATTGTTTGTGAGGGCAAAAAATGGATTATATGAAATGGGGGAACGGTTAATTTCTTATAAGAAAAATGGTTAGGTGAAAAGACTCTTAAGGTAACCTATCCTAATCTATTTAAGGATGTTGTGGTTAAATATGGTACTAAGGTTAGAGATTACTTAAATTTTGAGGACCCTCTATTTCAATGGAAAATACTATATTTGGTTGCACATAACAGTAATGAGATCAATTCTATTAGCAATAAATTAAGAGGAGTTATTGTTAATAAAAAGAGTTTAGAGGATGATAGATTATATTTTTATAGAGAGTAAAGTTGAATCTTCTCAGTTAAAATTGCCTAAAATTATTTTTTCTTAGAGGAAGTTGATCCTCTAATAGGAAAGTGTGTGGGAAAAAGAAGTTACTCCCGAAATCAATATGTTTTGGTGGTTTTTTCTCCATGATAAAATCCTTAGTGTGGGTAATCTTAATAGGAGGAATTTTCACATGGTGAATAGGTGTGTTCTGTGTGAAAAATATTCTAAAGACTCTTTACATCTATTCCTCCATTTCCCCTTTTTGGTATCGGTTAGAAAAACCCTTCTTAATATATTTGAGATTAAGTGGATTTTCCCATGCTCCATTAAGCAACTATGGTCCCAAAGGTTTATTCCTTTCAAGATTCAATGACTCAAACATATTTAGACCCTTTCTATTATGCACTTTGCTTGGTACATTTGGAAAGAGAGAAATAGTTAGATTTTTAAAGGGAAGAAGGAATCAAAAAAGAAATTTAGGACTTGTTGTTTTAACGATATCAATGCAAAATTCTCTACCATAGCCCCACATAAGAAACTAATTATTCAAAATG
Organism: Taxus chinensis; assembly: GCA_019776745.2. Lineage (NCBI taxonomy): Eukaryota > Viridiplantae > Streptophyta > Pinopsida > Cupressales > Taxaceae > Taxus > Taxus chinensis. Next base: position 300,723,550 of record CM034154.1, read on the forward strand.
AGAGTAAATTATCTAAGAATTGGGGTTTAATTACTACTCAAACTAACCACCCTATACATAATCCTAGGCTTCAAGTTTGGGTGAAACCTAACAAGGACTGGATAAAGCTAAATTTTTCTGGTTCTTCCAAAGGTAACCCAAGAAAATCTAGTTATGGAGGGGTCTTCCATGATTATCAAGGAAGATTCATTCTTGGGTATCATTGTAATCTTAGAATTCAATCAAATCACATTGGTGAAGTGGATGTTGCTTATTAGAGTGCATCTATAACATGTCAACACAAATTTGTTACATTTGAAATGGAAAGAGATTCACTAAACATTATTAACAATATTACTGGCAAAGGTACTACTTCTACATCTATTCAAAACTCTATAACTAGTATAAAGGGAATGTCTAACTTGTTTGAAGAAATCAACTTTAAAAATATTTATAGAGAGGTAAATAGTATTGTTGATTATTTTTCTAATAAGGGGGTTAATTGTCTTGGAATGACATTAATCAATAATGAGGAAGAACCTGGGAGATATGTTGCAAAGTACTTTAAAGACATGGGAAAAGAGTGGGTTAGATATTATTGAATCATTTCCAATAATAATGTTTCATGGGAGAATGGGAATACCCCCTAATTTCATCAGGGATAAGCACTTTTTTTATAATCTCAATTCTAAATTAAAGAGTTTATATATTCTTTTTTTGCAACAGAATGAGGATTCCATTATATGGAAGGAAGATGACTCTGGAAATTTCTCTGTCAAATCTTCCTACTTCCTAAATTTCAAGGAAAATATTCAAAAATATTATTAGGGTAAAATTTGGGTGAAGGACCTATTACCAAAAGTTAACATTTTCTTTTGGATGGCTGCTCAGAACAAAATACTTAGTATGGATAATTTGAGGAAAATGGGGATGGTCCTCCCTAATAGGTATGTGCTTTGTAATATAGAGGAGGAAAGTGTTAACCACCTTCTCATATCTTTCCCCTTATCTCAAGAAGTTTTTGCTAAGGTGATGGAACTTTTCAAAGTGCAATGGATCTTCCCTAACTCCATTGAGAACTGTTGACTACAATGGGATTGTCCTTTCAGGTTTCCCTTCCTTATTTAAGCCTAGAAGATGGCCCTCCCCCACTTTTTATGGAGCTTATTGAAGGAAAGGAATGATCTCATATTCAGAAACTAGAAAGCTAACATCAAAAAGGTCAGTTATTTCTTGATCTCCTCTATTAAATAAAATTCCAAACTCTTTAAGGTGAAGGTTAAATATTCTTGTTCTAGCAAAGAAGAGTAAGTCCTCAAACAGTTTGCCTTCAGCCCTTCTCAGGTCAAATTTCCTTCTATTATCATTAAGTGGTCGAAATTAGAAAGGGGAAGATTCAAAATCAATTTTTATTGGGCCTCGAAAGGTAACCAGGGTTTAGCTGGGGGAGGTGGAATTATCAAAGACCATGAAGGAGACTGGGTCCTTGCTTCTGCTAGCCATTTGGGGATTCAAAGTGACAATGTTGTTAAAGCCCGAGCTCTTCTATTGGGGGCCAATCTTGCTAGGGAAAAAGGAATCAAACATATTCTAATTGATGGGGACTCTCTTTTTATCATAAATTCCATCAACAAGATGAATTCCCAAAATTGGGATTTGGGTAATATTATTCATGATATTAAAGAGCATATTATAATTTTTGAAACCTTTATTATCACTCATACCCCTCGTATGAGCAACACATGTGCATGTATATTTGCAAATGAGGGAGTTCATGGTAATGATTTCAAGGTTTAACATAAAGGTGATGTCATCCCCGAGTCTATTAATGATATGGGAGGAGGTAGAACTAAAGTGGAGCCATCTAGTCATGAGAGTATTCTGGATGACAAGTCAATATGGTATCTTTTCAATATTGGGGGCTTAAGAAATTATATCATTCATATCCAAGGGAATGATCCCTTGATAAGTATGGAGTTTGGGATGACATGGAAAGATGGTAAGGTGGTGGTCGAGGGTATGGAGATTAAGACTTCAGAGGAGGCCATTTCTTGAATCACTATTATGGAAATGGAAGGTTTAAAATTTTAAGGAAAGAAACATGCGAGAGCTTGAAATAAAAAAAAAAATTATGGGAAAGGAAATTATCCATTTCTTCACTAATGGCATTACATGGTCTTACATCCCTAGGGTGTGGCGGAAGGTTTTTTTTCATATTATGATATCTTACCTTGGAAGGTAAACTCCACAAGATCTATACCCATGACTTATCGTTCCTTAACATGTTAAGACACGAGAAAATGCTTAGTATCTCATTCTTTTTATTCATGTACCTAACCACTTCAGTGAAGTATTTTCAATGTGGCAAGGTGGATACCCCTATTCATGAGGGGCTCATTCTTCTCCTGTTTAGAAATGGTAAACCAAGCCCAGACAAACCTATACCCCAAATCAAGGGTGAGGAGGATATTACATTAGCGGAAGTTATCACTAAGATGCCTGAGGGTAATTTTGGTATTCAAAAAGTGGGAGATGAGAAGAATTTGGAAGGGATGGGAAAGAAGGAAGTTGACCATTCGAAGGGGAAGGACGAAGTGGTTGTGGAAGATGAACACAACCTTGAGATGTTGAAGAACAAACTGCATTATTTGGAGACAGTGGTTTATGTTATGGAAGAGACTAACTCAGTGGTTAGGAATGAAACGATTGAAAACTTTGAAGATTACAAAAAAATATTCCTAGCCCATAATATTATTAGGGTGGACATCAATGGGTTGGAAAAATTGGTTCAGGAGTTGGGTGCTCGATCAGAAGCAGTGGAAGAGGAGAAGTGGAAAAGGAGGCATTCCAGTTTTGAGGAGGAGGAGGAAGAGGAGGAGGACACAAAGGTGGATTCTAAGGATGAAGAAGATGAGGCACCCCCCTAGAAGAAGCTAAGGATGTAGATAAGAAAGAAGGCTGAGACCAAGGAGGTCAACCCCCCAACAATCGTAAGGAAAATGAAAGGACTTATTCCTGAAATTTTAGCGAACTATGGGGTCTCTATTTCTATTTGTTCTAGTTTAGGTTTCTTCTATTAAGTTGTTTTTTATACTTTTTCTTATAATGGAGTTAATCCTTTTTAACTCCTTGTGGTCATATTCCTATTTTTGATTCTCCTTTGTGTATTCATGTTATAATATTTTATATTGGCCTCTAGGAGCCCATCCCTACCTTTTACCCTATCTGATAAAAAAAATGAGGAAGCTATAGATACTAAGGTGTGAGAACACCTCCAAAAATATCAACATAGACACCTCAGGTCATGGTATTATAGGGAAATGATGTATAAGAGTTGTAAGAATCATGTGGATTTAAGTTGTGGTTATGTTAAGCTTTGGGACTAGGTCCTCTTGTTCTACCTTTGAGTCATTATTTCCTTTCATGCTTGTAACATTGACATTGATTGGATTGTTTATTTTAATCTGGTTAACCTAAATTTGGGAATTTCTACAAACTGGTGCTCATATTATTAGATGGGGGGTGATCTTGTGATACCTGAACCATATAACCTAGATGGAGTTAAACTTGAACCCATATAAGTGTTTGAGAGAATAGGTTTCTCTCATTTTCTAAAAATATTTGAAGGTAATTATGAAAATCTAAGTAAGGACTTTGCCAGTGCTTGGAAGTGGACCAAAAAAGGGGGATTTGTGGACCTAAAAGGTGTGCACATTAAGATTACTGTGGAGTCTGTTGCTAAAATCATGGGTTTACCAGCTTTTGGAAAGGACGTTTACAAGACAAAAATAGAAGCTAAAAATTAATTTAATTTTTTCTCGCAAGGTAATGAAAAAATTACCGCTCATTTTTTTGGTTTTCTTCACTCAACTTTACCCTAGCCTTTTGACAAAGTGGCTTGAACCCTTATTTAGTGTCTTACCTTAAAAGGTTGTCACAAGTGTATCTACGCCTACCATTTTCCTATGCTAAATTATCTTCGACATGGCCATATTTTCAACTTCCCATATTTTCTATTTCACTCTATGAGTGCTTTGGTTGCCCAGTTTAAAAATAGCAGAGTGAATTTCCCCCTTCACCAAGGTTTTATTCTTTCCCTAGTTAAAAGAGTTTCTCTCGAATTGATAAAACTGGTCCCCTCACTAAATATCTTGAGGGTTATACAGAGGAAGAGGACTCAGACTTGGACTCAGAGGATTCTAGTGAATAATCAGAGTCTTAGGAAGGTGATTCTTTGAGGGATGAAATGGATGTAGTGTAAAATTATGCTGTTTAGAATCTTAGAGAGCTTAAGTCAAATAATTTTCCTAGTTTATCTCTTTAAAACCAAAGGGGAGTCAAGTATGTAGGGGAATCAAGTTCGTGTGAATGCCCAATTGGAGTAGTAGATTGAAGCATTGGGTCGAGTTGGACTTGAGAAAAGGTATAATCATATTTCCAAGATGGCAATTGATATTGAAGAACTGAAAGGAGACATGATGATAACGAAGAGTTATGTTCAGTTCCTCTTTAATAACTAACACAAAATGAAAATGCAGGTTGAAGATGTGGGGAAAATATCTAATGGGGGTAGTCTTGAAATCATGAAATCCAACTGCAACAATGTCTCCAATGAGGTGGATCACATGAGAGCTATTTTACACAACTATATGGAATGGAGTGTTGTTTCTTTGAAATCCACTTTGCAACATCTTAAAACCCTTGGTCAGTTGGCAAATACTTGCAGGCAAGTGGATGAGAATGGAAATATGAAGAAAAGGAAAGGGGAAGCTACCGAACCCGACCTGGCTTCATTGGGTGTTACTATTGAGTCTCTGTCAAAGGAATGTGAAACAATTTTAGATGGTATGGAAAAGGCCAAAAACTGATGTTTGTATGGGTGGCTCTTTTTATAACTTACTGTTATTTTACTTTTCTATTAGTAAAACTTTGGTCTAGTAGTTACTATTATTACTCTTTTTTTATGGTTTAAACTAGTTTATATGATCATAGAGGAGCCCAGATGTATTAGTTGTTTTGTATGTATCTTTTTGTATACTTTGTAATGTCTTATCTACTCATTTTGGAGCTCTGACATATAAGGGGTAGAGCCCACTCAACCTTTTTTTACCTATAATAAAAAAATAGGTCAAATATAATAATTATAATAAGTAGAATGAATGATTAAAAAATAGTAATAAAGACAAATTATTTAATGTATGATTGAGTGATGTGTTACAAATACTTGAGTTTAAGTGGTCAATTCTAAATATTTTTAGTGAATATTAATTAATGTATAGTTCTTTAGGTGTATTTTTTAATTTAAAATGATATATTAAACGTTTAATGTTATTTACAATAATGTTAAATTAATATATCGTTATTGAAATTTTAAATTACCTTGAAACTAGCTAGTGAGAAATTGTAAAATAAAGTTCTAAATTATCTAGAAAATTTTAAATTAATGTAATAATTTAACAATGTTTCATAAATCTAACTTTATTAATGTTGAAACTAAATGAAATGATAAGATATTATGTTTTTAAAGGCTAATTTTGATAAGTTAACATATTACAATATTCCTTTTTGTTTTTACTTAATAGTCTAAAAAGACATCATTATGAGGAAGAATGGGAGACCTCACTTTCTCCCTTTTCGTAAAGTTATAAAATTTAAGAATAATCATACGCCTTTCGTTATAAGTTAACATTATTATACTTTGACTGTGAGTTTAAGACATTATATTTTCCTTTGAACTTGAGGGGGAATGAAAGGCCTCCCATCCTCAATCAAATTACAATATTTGAGTGATAATGGCAGGTTTATGATTCTCACTAAAAGTTCTCATTTTAAAGAAAAAACTAAGACCTCTTATTCTACTTTATATAAAAATATTGATTGATTTTCACACTCAGGAAGAATGGGAGGCCTCCTATTCTATGTCCTCAATTCTTTTTCTCTTTTATATTGAAAATGAGGCTTGTCATTCTCTTTTGATTTCCTTGAAATTGATGGAAATCAAAGGCCTCCCATTCAAAAAATTAAATTTTATAAAAAAGTATGAGGGAGGATTGGAGAGATCCCATTATTCTATCTTAATTATTTTTACAATGAGGTATAATTGGATGCCTTCCATTATCCTTCTTGATTCATTTTTTTGTAAGGGAAAAATATAATATTAAATTGAGAATGAGAGGTATTCCAGTCCTTCTTAATTGGTTTATAATTTGAGGGAGATTGGGAGGCATCCCATTTTCCCTCTTTTTTTTATTAAGGGAGAAACATTTTTTTTTAATTTTGAGGAAGAAAGGGAGGCCTAACATTCTAGCTCATAATTATTTTTCAATATGAGCAAGATTGGGAGACCTATCATTCTCCCTCTTCATTATTTTCTACTTTAACGTTACAAAATATTATTAGAATATAATGGTAGGATTTGATTTTGTGAATATTTGATTTAAAACATTAGGAAGAATGACAGGAGTTTCATTTCACCTCTTGATTATAAATTTACTTTGAGGGATAAAATATGTTTTTTCAACATTGACGAAGAAGCATTATTTTTAAACATTGAGAGAAAAACTGGATACATCCCATTTTACCTATTAATTATTGTAGATATGTGTGAGAATGAGAGACCTCTCATTCTCTGTCTTGATTTTTCTGCTTTGATATTGAACACTATTATTGAAAAAGAATGGTAGGCCACCATTACTTGAAATACATTATCAAAAGAGAATGGTATGCCTCACATAACATGAATTTTTTTTATATAATTTTAGTGATATTTGGATGCCCACCATTTACTCTTTTGATTGTAAGTTTGTGTTGATAGAAAAAAATTATTATTTTCATGTTGAGGTAGAAAGAGAGATCTCTCTTTCTACCTCATTAATTTTTTTCAATATGAGTGAGAATAGGATACCTCTGATTCTCCTTATTTATTATTTTTAACTATGAGGTTGAAAGATATTATTAGAATAGAATGGTAAGCTTGCCATTCCATAAAAAAATGTTTATAATTTTCAGGATATTACGAGGATCATTTTTCCCTCTGGAAAACTATTATTGGAATAGAATGATAGCCATTTTTCAATATGAGTTAGAATTAGTGACCTCACATTCTCCCTCTTTATTATATATTTCCTACGTAGTTGAAAATTATTATTGGAAGATAATGTAAGACCATTAATTTCATAAAAAATATTATATAAGAGAGCCATAGGCCTTCCATTCCTTTAAAATTTGGTATAAAAGTTTACAGAGATTGGGATTCCACTCATTTTACCTCTTGAATGTAATTTTATTTTTAGGGAGAAAGAAAGGCATCGGTTTTTACCTCACAATTAGATTTCATTCTGTGTAAGAATGGAAGACCTCCTATTCACCCTCTTGATCATTTATTTACTTTAAGGTTGAAAAATAATTTTCGAACAAAATAGTAGGCCTCCAATTCTAAGAAACAATAATTTATAATTTTAGGGAGATTGGAAGGCCTATCTTTTTCCCTCCTTATTGTAATTTTATTTTGAGATATAAGGGAGATGTTCCTTTCTACACCATAATATTTGTCGATATTAGTAAGAATGAGAGACATCTCATCCTCCCTCTTGATTTTTTTTTACTCCGAGGTTAAAAAATATTATTGGAAGTTTACATGATTTATATTATCATAACATAATATTAGTCTTCACATACCATGAAAATTTGGTTTTTGGAAGTTTACATTTATAGGCCTCCCATTTACCCTCTTGATTTTAATTTTACTTTGAGAGAGAAAAAATTATTTTTTACTTTGAGGGAGAAAGGGGTGCCTCCATTTCTAACTCATATTTAATTTTAAATATGAGAGAGAATGTGAGACATATCATTCACCTTCCCATTATTTTATTACTCTGAGGTTGAATTTTATCATCAAAAGAGAAATAATTGATGGTTAGGCCTCCCATTCAATGAGAGATATTCTCAAACAATTTATTTATTAATTTTACATTAAGGGAAAACGCATTTTTTCCACTCTGAGGAAAAAAGAGAAACCTCCCTTTATGGCATATAATATTTTTTTAATATGAGTGAGAATGTGAGACCTTCCATTATGTCTCTCTATCATTGTTTTAATATGATGTTAAAAACTATTTTTAGAAGATAATTGTAGGCCTCTCATTCTATTTAAAATATTATGGAAGGGAATTGTAGGCCTTCTATTACATGAATATATATATATTTTTTTATGGAGATTGGGAAGTCTCCCTTTTCCCTCTTTAATATAATTTTAATTTGACGAAGAAACATTATACTTTCCATTTTGAGGGAAAATGATACACTATCTTTTTTACCTTACAAATTATTTTCAATATGAAATAGAATGGGAGAACTCACATTGTTTCTCTTAATATATTTTAAATCTAAGGTTGAAAACTATTACTGGGACAGAATGATAGGTCTCCCATTCTATGAAACGTTGATTTATAGATTTAGAGATACTATGAAGCTTCCCATTTATTTTGATTGTAATTTTACTTTGAGGTTTAAAGGGATAGCTCCCTTTCTACTTCTTGATTATTTTTCAATATGAAGAAGATTGGGACACATCTCATTATTCATCTTGATGTTTTTTAAATATAAGGTTGAAAAATATTATTGGAAGAGAATGGTAGGACTCTCATTATATAAAAAACATTGATTTATAGTTTTAGAGATATTATGGGGCTTCCCATTTATTTTGATTATAATTTTACTTTGATGGAAAAAACATTTTTTCACTTAAGGTAGAAAGGGAGATCCCCTTTTCTACCTCTTAATTATTTTTCAATATGAAGGTGAATGAGAGACATCCCATTATATCTTTTTGATTTTTTAACTCTTAAGGATTAAAATTATCATTGGAAGAAAATTTTAGGTCTCTCCTCCAATGAAGGGTATTATTGGAAGAGAATGGTAGGCCTCATATACCATGAAAAATTGATTTATAATTTTAGGGAGATTCAGAGGCCTCCAATTTACCCTCTTGATTGTAGTTTTAATTTTTGAGAAAGAAAAAATATTTTTTCCTCTCTAAGGAAAAAAGAAGATCTCCTTTTCTACTTCATAATTAATGTTTAATATGTGTGACAATGTGAGACCTTTGATTCTCCCTCTTGATTATTTTTTATACTTTGAGGTTGAATAATATTCTCAAAATGGAATGATACTCCTCCCATTCCATGATTTTTTTTTAATTTTAGGGAGAGTGGTAGGCCTCTTTATATTTTATTTATGCGTAATTTTGATGATAATCTAAAACAATTATCCGTACTATTTTTAGTAAAAAAATAATTAGATGTAGTCAAGAATTTTTTTATAGTTTATTTTCATTATTTTTTATATAAAGATATATTTTTTTCCAATGTCTCATTCATATGAGCATTATGGAAACACTTGTAGTTTATTTTCATTATTATTGATATTGAGATAGCTTTGTTCAAATGTCTCATTTGTAGGAACATTATGAGATACCTTGGTCAAGTTTCATTTGTAGAAATACCACTACAAACATTTGGTGGGGTTTGAAAAAGGTATTTTGGATGAAGAATGGTTTGTTGAAGTACATAAGCCAGATAACTTTCATGATGACTTATGGATGTTTTAGATGATAGTTAATGATGTAACAGAAATTGGTATGATTTTACCTACAAAACTAATAAATAAATATGTGATCAAGGTTTGAGTCAAGATAATTGATAACATCACAAGAAAATTCTATCTTTTGTAAATGGATCCCTATTTGGCCAATTATCGTAAAGATTTTAAAATGGAGAGGTCAATATAAAATGATAAATATTCTTGTGCTCATTTTGGTTGGAATTTCCCATTCCCAACTGATGGAAATAATAAGGAAGGTGTAGCTACATCCCAGGAAATATATAGAGATATGTTGCAAATTCATAAAAGGTTGTATGTAAAACCTACAACATCTTCAATTCTTCATCTTCTTAATAGAAATTCTTCACACCTTAGAACTAATCCTGCACTTATTAGAAAAATGACATATCATGGGAATTCATATTTACCTTCATTAGAGGTATATATATCTTTTCCCTATTTCAATGAGATGAAAAAAGATCCAAATAAATAAGTTTAAAATAAATTAGAGACTCTCTTTTTAAAATCATCTCCATAACTTAGTGAAGAGGTAAAACATTTATTGTTTGATAAAAAAAATTAACTGATTTTCAAAGGTGTGAAATTTCACCTAAATATATCCAATTGAGGAATCTAGATGAAGATAAATTTTCAAAAATATTTGTCTCAATTATACAAATATTATTACAACTCCTTGAGATGCAATACTTCTTCCAGTTTCAATAAGATAACAATTTTTTTTTCTAAAATTATAACATAGGAGGATCTCATGAATGAGAAAATCAATTTTTATATATCAAATGAGAAACAAACCATTAGTGCCCAAAAGAAAATACTTTGAATTACGAAATATGTTGATGTGAAAAATCATTATAGAATGTGAAATGCTAGAATCATAGCCCACAATGTTCCATTGAGTACAATATATGTTATTTACAAGCAACAAAATCAAGAAAATAGAGTGTGAGTTGAGACACAATTTATTGATATAATATCAAAATCAGGAGAGATATGGATAAGCCGTGGAGGACCCAATCATCCAGGAAGTGAAAATGAACAATAAATAAAGTGGAAGGTGTGTATTAAATATTTATTTTGAATTTATATTTTTTGAATATTTATAGTTAAATAGAAATTAACACTCATGCTTGTAATAAATTTAAATATAGGGGTCCATTAAAAGGTGTTTTTGTATATTTAAAATAGAAAAAAAGAAAGTTTACACGATAAGTTGACATTTATGTACTTTTCTGATTCTATTTCAGAAAAGTGGGAAATTTTTTGAACTATATAGATTGGGTGGATTAGCATATTCATCCAAAAAAGACAACCAAGATGAATTCACAATAAATTCAATAAAACAATTTAGTTCTATTTTTTTTAAGTTCATACGTGGGCTTGATGAAAATGAACTAGAATACCTTTTTGATGAGATATATGAAGGGCGTGTTCAATTGAGGACATTAGTTGAACCTATTCAAATATTTGAGATGGTTCTCGGTTATTGAAAAATAATTAAGGAAGAAAGAGATGCAAAACAAAACAAAAGATATTTGAATATTTTTGCATGAAGGATGATGATAATTGTAAAAGAATTAAATGTGATACATAAAATGTGGTAAATAAATATGGAATTCACATAACCCATTTAGCTCAATTATGTCACATAATTGGTGAAGAAAAACACTATGTTATTGGTTAACAAAAATTTCAAAAGGGAAAAACAAAAATTTAGAAAGGAAAAGAAAGTGATAAAAAGGGAAAAAGTAAACTAAATGAGACTAAGGAACGAAACATACCTATAGCTGCAACATAAATATTATATTTGTATATTCAATCTTTTCATAACAATAATTTGTCCTAAGATTCACATACAAATAATTTCACTTGTTGTTGTAGTTTTGCATTCGGACTCAGAAGTTTGTTGGAGAATATTTCTAGTTTATCTATGTTTGCATGTGATATTCTTATTATGGTTATGTGTAACATTGTTACTGATGTAACAATAAAGGACCTTATTGACATGTTCACATTTTTGGGATAAAATGCAAGTAGATGTGTTTGTGTGTTTTTGGTTCAAATTTTAAAAGTACTAGTTGTGGAAGAAGTTATGACAATATAATGTAGAGATGTTAAAGATAATGTTTCAGAGCTTGATTATGGGTGCTATAAATTATATACTTCCCATGGTTTTGATGTTTTTTCAGTAATATGCATTGTTTATGACATCCATAACCATGATGAAGAGGAGTAAAAATTTCAAGTTGATTTCGATTGGGAGCATAATTTAGATGAAGTTAAAATTCCTTCTTGTAATGATCTTAATCTTATTGTGTCAATTCATCCATTATGATTTGAGTGAATGGATATTTTTTGGAACAATTTGATAAAAATACACATGCAAGGGGAGAGTGACATTAGCTCCATTTATACATGATATACATTACTTCTAGAATTTGTAAAAATAGGTGATCGTTCTCTTGTATCAATTATTGAAAATGTTGACTAGGAGTTATTTAGGAAGACATTTTACAAGGTACTCTCAACCATTGAGGCTTCATGTGCACCTGGTGAGTTGTGTACATTTCTCTTATTATAATTTTTTATTTTAGGATGAAAAAAATTAAATAATTATACTATCAAAATGTATTCTCTTCAATTTAAGTTTATTATGTATAAGATAATATTTTTTGCACATTGAGGAAGTATGTGATACCTCTTATTATCCTTGTAATGTTTTTTCATGTGGCCTACAATTCTCCCTCCAATTGCTCTACTTTAAAATTGGGGATAATGTGAGGTCATCCATTTTCTCCATGATATTTTCATGTTGATGAATAATGGGAGGCCTCCCATTCTTCCTATAATTATTTTTACACTTTGACAGATATTGTCAGGCCTATCATTCTCCCTCTTCATTATTAATTTCACTTCAAATGATTTTGAAACTTAGATAATTGCTCATCTTCACCTATTTTACGCTTAGAAGATAATAATAAGCCATCATCTCTCATATACGATTTTATCACATTGAGGGAGAATATGAGACATCATTCTTTATTATTAAATTTTGGGGTCTATTTTTAATTTTACACATGCATTAAATAAACAAAAATTTAGATCTTAGATATTTATATTTTAAATTGATTTTTTTCTAAAAATTATTTCTTAGTTTATGAATGGTTTTGGATATCTAATTGGTCACATAGTTAATGACAGTAATCCTTAATTATGTAATAATTTGTGATCTCTTTTAAATATTTTGATAACTACCGTTTTCATTGTTTTTCATAATCGATATAATATTAGTGAATATGTATTTGTAGGTGTGGAAATCCAAGAATTGAGTGTCTCTACAATACATAAAGAACCAATTACATTGACAATTTGGGATGTTTCACATGGTATTGACTTATGCAATAGAAACAATAGTTTCTAAGAAAAGTAAATTCATATCTAATAAAAAATATTTGGAAAATGTTCCTGAGTCAAAAGATCTAATCATATCTATTGTTGTAAAATATCTTGACAATATAGAGAACCAAGAAGTTGAGCATGGCTCAAATAGAATTATAGCTAAAACATGTAATTAACTACTCAATTTTAAATTTCATATGATAGGTTTTTGTTGCAACTAGTGAATTTAGATTATTAATTATATGAAACATTTATTTGTAGTTCCTGATGAAAATATATATGTAGAATCAACAATTTAAGGCTAAATACCACAATCTTTAGGTATGGTATTAGAAAAATTACTTACTTTAATTTTTTAAAAATGTTGTGCAAATCTAAGTAAAAAAAATCTATTGATACTAGATTTGGAAGGTGTGCTAATATTTCAAGTGACTTATAAAGTTTCTAGATCTTTCTAGACCAAAGGATGTCATTATGTTCTAAGACAAATGTTATCTCATTTTTAAAAATGCATATGTATTAAATTCTAGATAGCATTTTGGTCAGGTTTATGTGACCAAGATGTTAAATATTTAAGGAAGAATATTTTGAAGAAATATGGGCATGGTAAGTAGAGAGCTTTATTTTATCATGGTGTTGAAATGTGTGCAAACATAGATTATGAACATGTAAAATATATAAATATTGTATGGTCAAAGAATAAATCATATGACACTATAAATACCATATTGATCAGTTATAAAATGGTAGGAGTTCCTCAAGAAAATTGTTTCATTGCACCAAGTTTTTCCTTCTTAGACAATATGCAAGCTGATAATTGGCTAATGGCTCATGTTTGGAAGACCATGAGAACTTTTGAGAATGATGTAAATTATGCACAATCCTTAGTGAAAAAATTGTAAACAATATTACAATGAATTTTTTTAATCTAGTTTCATTGTAATCCTATTTTGAAATCATTTTGAAGATACATTGTTTTTATATTGTAGGATAATAGAATCCATTCCAAAGTTAATATAATGTATTATTATTATTTATTTTATAGTATTGAAAAAAAAAAATTGTTATTTTTTGTTTTACTTGTGTAATTATTAAAATTCTAGTAAAGTTTGTTATATTTTTAACTTCAATTATAATGAATTTATTTATTTTTGGAGTAACATAGATGTACTGATGGAAATTATTTTAAATTTAGTATACATCTTGTTATTTATGCTATAAAATTGCATGCAGTTCATTTTTATCATGTGGTTATTTATTTGATTAGTCATTAATAAATATCTTTAATAATCTATACCATATATTCAATTTTAGTTGCAAGGAAATTTTTGATACTGCGATTCAAAGGATTATTGTTTGGAGGTCCACAATATTCTGGAACTAAGCCTTAAAAATTAAAAATTGATTTTAAATATTCTTCATATACATATTTACAAAGGATTTATTTTCCTAATTTATCAGAGGTTGAAAGAGAAAATTTCAATCTTACTTTGTGGTTTACATTTTTAGATAACAAAGAAGTACATTCTTTTCTTGCACACTTTACTGGGTTACAAGATACAAAATTTGTGTTCATGTGGGGAAGAGAATATTGTATAATATTAAATATATTTATGAGATCTCATAATGGAAATTTGAAACCTGTATATAAGAAAAGTTTACAGGATTTTATTGATGTGTATGGAGAGAGATATGTTGATTCTAACATATTATTCATTGATGAGGGGAAATACATATTTGAAGAGTTTGGAAAGGCCAATTAATTTAAGATCCCACATAGTTGGGATTTTGACGGATCTAATGGGAAAGATTTAATTGTAAAAAACCCATCTATGCACTTGGGTTAAACATGTGGGGACTCTAAAAAACTTGAGGCATTCATTGAGAACTTTAGAATTAACTATTGATGATTATTAGTTATAAATGAAATTGAAATTGTGAAAAAAAAAATTCTAAGTAAAATATATGGAATGTATATGTTTATTTTCTTGTTTTTATAATAATAGTACCGACATAGATATTATGAATAAAATAAGGTAAAGAGAAGACAACTAACAAAATGGAAATAATTGATTTAGTATTTTTTTCACTCAATTTTGTTTGTATGAGTAAAATTAATATGGAAATTACACATGTTGAACTAGATGTCCTCCTAATAATCATTTAAGTGAACTATTCCTTAAGTGAACTAGATGGAATCATATTAAATCAATTTAAGTAAACATTAATAGGGAGAATAGGTGGCTTCTAATTTACCCTCAAATATCAACCAACAATTGGATGTTCCAAATATATTATGAAAAATTAAATTACTAAACTAGATGACATCCTAATATCCATTTGAGATAAAAATAACCATGAAGAGGTAGAACATGTCACCTCTCATTCTCATGTAATGTAAAAAAAATTGGCAATGTAAACATAAATTTAGATGTAAATAAAATGATAATGAACTTCTTGAAAACATTATATTGGAATAATAGTCAAAATTTAAGGAATTTTTTTTCTAATATGAATTTTAAATAATAGGAAAAATGGGTGGCTCCCCATTATACCTCACAATTCAATTAAATAAAAATTGGAAACCAATAATGCAATTATTGGAGACCAAGAAATAAAATGTTGAAAACTAATAATAACATTGATGCAGGCTAGAATATGCCCACAAATCCCAAGGCATGCCGGAACATCACTGAGTCAGAACTAGGTGCTCACCCAAAGCATGCAAGGGTACTAGGTCCCTCTTTAGAGTTGTTTCTCTAGAATGTTATCATGATTGTGCATGTATATATTCATATCCATAATAGGTAATCAAGTAAACCACAATGCATGAATTAGATCTAGATCTAAGCCATATGAAAGATTAACTAAACAATGATTATCATGAGATTTACCATGCAAGAACCAGATTTAGTCACATCTAACACCAATATCTAGCCAATATGATCCATTATATTAAATGCTGCAAAACATATAAGCCTTATACATTCAAGATCTAATTTCTATGGTTATGTGCACTAACAAATGCACAACATAACTCTATAATAATTGGTCTCTCCAAACTGTGAAAATCAATACATATATATGGGGGTGGGGACTTTCCCTTCACTATCCATGCACCTTCCAAACATAGACTACATGTTAATAATAGCCACACACCATTACAAGGGAATACAAAAACATGAAAGTTCTCTAATAATATATTTCCTATAGTTAACTCTAAGTAGAAATCCTATTATTAGATCAATACCCTACATGGCACTCGAACTATTGCATATCCAAAAATAGCCTTGCTTGAGCTACAATTCTTCATGTTTATCACGTGCTCAACAATCCATCTCCAAAAATATCCTTCACCCACAAAAGTGGCTAAGTCTTGAATTCAAAATGTTCTAGGGCACCCATGTTCCTCCCTGAATCTATACCTTCTTGCATGTCTGGTTTCTACACGCCCAATACTTATGCACTCAACATTACCCCACACTAACTGCATTGTCATCGCCAAAAATAGGAAATCCCACTTATATCTCTAAAGAAAATAATAATGAATGAAAAAAAAATACTTGTTAAAAAATATTGAGACATAACTTGGCACTTTCTTCCTCTGCTAATAGTATCAACTTTGAATATTCATTCTTAATTTTTGCCTCTAATGTCTACTACTCACTCAACACCTCACCTTTTTTTATCTAGGATGTATGTCATAATGACATCCAGTTCATCTTGAGTTATATTTTCTTTCTAAATATGTATAACCTTGATAATTTTAGCAATGCTTGACATTATTTCCTCCATGAAGTCCATTTTATGCGCTATAAGCTTCCCAATCTTGTTTATTCTATCCATGTGCGGATCTTGGTCTATTGTGAGGGCTTATCTCTTTTCTTTCACCAGAGAAATTCTATCTGCATGCCCAAGTGTCTCATCCTTCATAGCCTTTATGACTGCATTATCTTCTTCAAGGGTCTTTGTCTTAATTATTGCATCTGGAGCTACACACATGTTCAGAGCTTGATTCCCCTTCTTAAGCTTGTCCTTCAAGGTCTGCATAAAAGATTCATAACTTGCAATTTTTATGGAAATAGTGGCCTTGGCTCTAGTTGCTTCTTCTTTAGGATCCTTTGGCATGGGCACACGCATGGGCCCTTCATCAATGACTAATTTTACTAGTGTGCACAAAGATTCCATTGTAGAGGGGTATCTCTGAGGAAGCTGATACTCTAGATGAGGTTTTACCTTTAGAATTTCATCTCCAATTTCTTAACCCATACGAAGAAATTCTTCATTCTTTTCCTCTTTTTGTTCCTTTTTTTCTTTCAGACATTCTATTTCTTTGTTCTTCTCCTTAATGTCTTCAAACAATTCTCTATTGGTTTCCACTTTATCTAAGTTTATGCGTGCAACCGTTGGGGATGTCTTTACTAAGGAATTACTTACCTTCTCATCCAATATGGCCATATGATTAATATTCATGTGTCAGAGATGAGGAGACTTTTTCATTTGGCACGACATAAATGGCTCTTCACACAAATCAAAATTTGGCTCGTCCATGTGATTTTGCATAGACCAAGATAGTTTCTTCCTTGTGTGCACATTGGCCATATCTGTATCCATTAACTCCTAGCCATATAGATCCTTCTGCTCTACTGTGCTTTGAAATTGAATTCATATGATTTTACTTGTATCACTTATGTAGCCCAATGTAAGAGTCACGTAATCCTCACTCTCCTTCTCTTTTTCTCATTCTCTTTTCCTTAGGAACCTAGGTACCTAAATCCAAAATCTGCCATTCACCTTTTTCAACTTCTACCCCAATTCCATTTAGCTCCTCTTCATTATTCTTTAACTCCTCATCACAAGGATCCTTGGCATCCTCTTGTTGTACTAGAGTACTAGGCATGCTTTCTCCAGACTCATCCTCCTCGTCTTGAAGCTTCAGTTTTCACCTCTTCTTCTTCTTCTCAGGAACTTCCATCTATGGTGAAATCCTAGGTGACCTTCACAAAGGATATGATGAGCTTGTGCCCTTATTCCTGGTTCTCTTAAACACCCTCTTGAATTTTTTCTCCTCAGTGACTTTCTTTGTATCAAATCCAAATGTGTCAATCTCCAATACTTCCTCTTCATCTTGTTGCAGTGTAGGAGTATTCATGTGCTTTCTTTCCTTTTTATTAGTTGGATGACTAAAACCCCGATGCTCTACCCCCCCATTATATTTATGTAATTCTTCTACTTCTTCCTCTTCTCGAATAGGTGAAATAAGTTATTCATCAGTGAGAGTGTCAAGTGTGTGATTTCCCTTAGGTGGTCCTGGAAATTTGAATTCATTTTCCACATACTTTCTAGTATCTAGCCTTGGCTTAAGATGAAGATAAATCAAGGCTACCCCACTATCACCTATCGTCAAACTTACAGGCTTCATAGTTATGTCATCAGAGATTAATCTTTCAATTTATGCAAACTTGCCTAGATAAGTGTAAGTCTTCCGCAAAGTGTGGTAGTCACAGTCTACCTTATCTGCACTTTATATCATCCATTGCACATCTGTAAATCTTTGAAGAGATACTTGAAATAACTGCACTGTGAAGGTATATGGATATTTGCACCATAGAATCCATGTTTCATCCTTTATGGAAAATTGTGTGATGCAAAAATGTTGTTACACTAAAAACAGTGCCAACTTTCCTATCACCATGGGAAACTCTTTAGGTATCCTCTACTCTTTTTCAAAATCCACGCTAAGTCACTCATACCACATCTCTTCCCTTTGTTTGAATGGGACACTCATGGATCCTTCACATAGATACTTTTAAAATATCTCTATGAGATATTTCTTCTCCGTAGGGTACTCCCAAAATTTATTCTTTGGCTCATCAGGTACTCCAATCTCTATAAATACAAGTGATAGAAAAATAGTGCCAATGATTATCTTCTCACCTTTGTGTGCTTCCTTAATAGTTGTTAAAGAAGTTTATCCCTCCAAGTTGCAAGTCTTACCTTTTGACATTTTATTTGCAATATGCAGCCACATAGTGTTTACTTGTGACCATATCTCTTGGTAATTCAATTTTTTCAACAAGTTTGTAGATGCCTGTATAACTAGATACTTTCTCAGCTTGTAAATATCCATGCGACACGGACCTTTCACATAACCCAGCTCCTTGTTGTTGGCTATAACTGGTACCTTATCAGTTAGGTCGCTTCTCACCTATGTGCTTGTGATTTTCAAACATGTAATAGTTCTAATGAGGGGCATTGTTATCCTCATTCATCACCCAATAAAATAGAAAAATTCCTCATGGGCTCTGCTCATAAGCCACTGGTAAATCTTTTCAGGTTTTCCAAATATGGTAGCTCATACAACTGCAAAACCCCTACATTTCTCAAGATCTTATCCCCAGCATCGTTGCAGACGGGTATGTCATCTACTGTTCATTTATTTATCTTTCTATTGAGAAACACACACAAATCCTCTTTGTTATTATTTTTCGTATGGTTGTAATATCTTACTTTTCTTTGACATACAAGAGAATCCCAATCACGACCCATGATTACTTCCTCTAGGTACTGCATTTCAGAAAACCTATTTTTGGGGGCATCCTCGATCTCAATCTCAACATGCTTTTATTTATTTCCCCTTATACCTTCTCATAGTACTCATTTGGGTGCCCTAATATCTAGAAATATATATTAATTGTACCTTTTTTGAGCTCTACAACTATGATTCATGTTCCCTAGAAATAAAGCGCATGCCCTATCTTTAATCCAAACCATAGTGCTTGATTTCTCCTCCCCACATGCCTCTGATTCACTCAAACCGTTCTCTAATGTGAGCGTAAGTCAATCCTATGCATAAATATGAACACAACACTTGGTTTCTAAGCTCTTCGCACTTCAACAATGTCTCGCTATCTTGTTCACAAATACTTCACTCAAAAATTTGTAATAACAAAGGTAAAAATGAACCCACATTGAATCCTTATATAGATTTTGAAAAAGTTTCCACATTTATTGCACCTCCACCTACCATTGATCCACAAATTAATTCATCATCTACCAAATTTTCTATGATGTACATCTCTGTGCCAGAGTCATAATCTTTAGGTGCACCTTTCTACTTCTTGGCCACATACCTCTTTTCATGTCCTCCCCTGTGCCAAAGTTCTTTACCACTGTGCCTTCTTCTAAGTAGTTTCCACTGATGTAGCTTGCCTCATGTTACACTGTACATCCATTTTCCATCTATGGTCTTCATTAGGAGAATTTTTTCTTATTTGCACCATTCCAAAAAGAACTTATACAAAATATTCCTTATGCATACCCATCTTCATATGACAATAAACCATATTCAACTTGGCAATGAATCTTGTATATAAACCACTCCACACTAAGGGTATACGTGGTCCTTTATGCACCAAAGTACTTAAGATAGTAATTGGCTTTTAGCATGTAAGTGCGCTTATTACACAAAACAATGAACTAAATTGAAAAAGCATAGAAATGATAAAGGAAATGCATTAAAGGGAATCTAGTCTAAATGGAAATACTACCTTATTACAATCACCAAGAATACTTATTTATAGTAGGGCTTTAGCCTACTCCCATTTAAGTAACTGGGTAACTGTGTTCCATCCAGTGCCTCTAACTAGAAAACGCCTGAGTCAAGTATATAAGTTATAACGTACGGTCCCAACCAATGCACTTTAAGCTTTCCTAAATGGTGCATCAAAATTGAATAATACATAAGTACCATTTACCCAACCTTGAGATTCTTATCATTGATGTGCATGTCATGACATGCCTTCTGCCTATATTTTTCTTACTTTTGACTCTATCTTGCTATGGCACACCTTTCATCTAGCTTCACACACTTATTAATCTGTTCTTCCAATATTTTCTCATCAACTAGACCTGCACGTACAATACACAAAGAAGGAAACACTAATTCCATAGGGAGAACCAATTATGCACCAAACACCAACTGAAATGGTTTTTCTTTATTCAACCTATTATAGGTTATTATGTATGCCTAGAGTACTACAGAAACCTTGTCATCCAAATCTCACCTTCCACCATCAATTTTTTTTTTCAAGGTATGAATCAATATATTTTGAAGGCCTCATCAATTCCATTTTCATAAGGGTGATAAGGGGTTATCTAATGGTGTGCAATAATGAATTCATCCAACAATATCTAAATAGTCTCATTAAGGAAATGAGTACCCCTATCACTTGTTAAACTTTACAGGGAAGCCATACCCATTAATAATATTTTCCCATAGAAACCTTACTATTGTAACTATTATGCAATCCTTCATAGACACCGCTTCCACCCACCTTATAAGATAATATGTACAAGTTATAAAGTAGCATGATATTTTCCTATGCCCAGATAGGGAAATAGGGTCCAAAAAGTCAATTTCCCATTTCTCAAAAGGTTGTACACTAGTAATAGGCCTCAAAGGCATTTCATCACATTGCCTAGGATTTTCAAGGCACTAACAATGGTCACATACCTTACAATATTCTTTGTAATCCTTATATAAACTCTCCCACCATAGACCAATGAGTAGAATCTTGCGCATGATGACATCCTATGCATAGTGTCCAGAAGTAATACCACCATAAGCCTCTACCATAATTTCATCACACTCATACTCAAGCACACACCGACGTGAAACTTCATCACAGAATAATTTTTATGTCTCCACTAATCAACATGTAAGGTGTGACATGAATTGCAAGTTGTTTCTTCTCTAAGGCCTTCATTCCTTCAGGTGCTACACCTATACGTAAAAAGAAAACAATATCCTCCAAGTCTGAGGGTGTGCGGTTCAACCTAAAACCAATAATAAAATTTTTGAATACCGAAATTTAGATGTGAAGAAACTGATAATGAGCTTCTTGAAAATTTTCTTAGACTAAAATGAGTCCAAATATAATGAAATGGTGGTTCTATCCTTGAAGCCAAAAATATGAAGCATATCCTACAACTCTAAGAATAGGCCTCCGGAAAACAAAATAACTTTGATAAAATCTCTTTATACTTATTCAACACTCCACCTGTCAGGAAAAGGAAAATTTCTCAAATCCTTGGTTGCAAAATCAAATCTTTTCCTACCACATACCTTGGTCTTCCTCTTGGTACTAACAAGGTTCACATGAGTGTTTGGAATGCTTTTCTTGACATGTTTCAAAGAAATATTATTGGTTAGAAGGGATCCACCCTATCTATTGTGGGGAAATTTCTACTTATCAAAAGGATGCTTCAAAACCTACTGGTCTATATCATGTCTCTCTTCTTTATTCCAAAAGATATCACTGATAAAATAGAGAGAATCCAAAAAAACTTTATTTGGATGAGAATGGAAGAGAAGAATAGAATACACTTGGTCATATCAAAAAAGTCTTATAACAACAAGAAAGCAAGAGGCATTGGTATCAAAAAAATTAGAACTATGAATGATGCATTGGTCTCCAAAATGGGCTAGAGACTATTTAAAGAGTAACACCCATTGACCAATCTCATTAAAGATAAGTACCTAAATCAAGGAAATGTTCAAGAGTTTTTCAACAATTCCATTCACCCCATTGGTTCCAATTTCTAGAACAACCTGGTTAAGATCAGAAAGGAGATTTCTTCAGGATACAAATGGTTTCTTGGCATGGGAGAAAGCATCAACTTTTGGAAAGATAGTTGGGATGATTTTAGAACTCTAGCTAACAACGAACAATGGGAACAACTTAAAGACAACCTCACTGCAGCCTTGGGGTAGCAAGTTAGTGGCTACATCCAGAATACTGAAGGTAAACTACAATGGAAAAATCTCAAGACTATTATCCCTAACCAAAAGGAGCTTCTTGGAGACCTTCAAAACATCCTAAGTCATATTCCCATTAGTAAAATTTAGGCTAAGGATGAAGTTTATTTGGTTCTTTCCTTTTATGGAAACTATTCGGTGAGATCTAGATACCAATTGTATCCTAATGAACCTGCTAGCAACTTTCCTTTGAATAAGATCTGGTTCAAAGATCTTACCCCTAAAATCAACCAAATCCTCTGGTTTCTACAGAATAAAGGGATTCTCACCATTTATAATCTTATTAAAAGGGGTTATACCATGCCAAATAGGTACTACCACTGTAAAAAGGAAAATGAAACCATCCAGCATCTCCTGCTATATTATCCAATTGTTAGTGCTCTCTGGAAGCACATCTTCAATAGGTTTGGTGTCAACTGGTCTTTCCCAAAGGACATTATTCAAGCCTGGCTCCAATGGAAGCCTCCCTTTAAACATGCTCTTATTCACATATTTTGGAGGATCATTTTCCCCCATACCATTTGGAGAATATGGAATACCTGCAACTTTCTCATCTTTAGAGGTATCAACAAAACCATCAAAAACATTCTGAATGAAATCATAGTGGCTTCTAAATAAAACATTCATAAATTCAAGCCCCCCAAAAAATATTTATATCCTCAGGATGAGGAGAGATATCTAAAGGCTTGGAATATCATTACTCAACAATTATCATCTCCCCCTCCCAACATTGACAGGTCTCTTGTGTAGTGGATTCCCCCTTTTGAAGGTTGATATAAGCTAAAATTTTATAGTGCCTCTAAAGGTAACACTGGATCAGTAGGTTGTGGTGGTCTTATTAGAAATCGTAAGGTTCACCTAATTACCGCATATGATGGTCCTATAGGAAAAAAAACCAAACATTATTCAGAGGCCCTAGCAGCTCTCTGGGGAATCAAAATTTCTAGGAACCTCAAAGTGGACAACATCATTGTGGAAGGTGATTATATGAATATTATTAACAACCTTTCTAAGATCCAAAATCTGAGTAGGACCATAAGGGACTTTATTAATGAAACTTTTACTCTATACAATGGTCTTAACATCATGTTCCAACATGTGTATATAGGGAAGGAAATAAATCAACAGATACATTAGCTAATGTTGGGGTGTGCATTAATAATTACAGTGAATGGTATGATTTCTAGGACACCCCCCACAAAGTTTTCCATGTCATTACTAATGAAGCTAATGAAAATCCCATCAATACTCCTTAGTCAGTGGCTCCTACACATATGGAATCCATTTCCTTGATTTTTGAATCAGATCAAATTCATTCGATCATATTCCCCCCTTACCTCAAAAATTGAGTTCTTTTTTCATTTCAAGTAGTGTACAAGGGAAGGAGTCTAGGATTCATCTCTGTAACAACCAAGTATTTCAGGTTGCTGGAGTGTGATCAGTAAGCCTACTTGTTATTATTTCCAGCTTATCCCTTCTCAACGGACTGGATTTAATCACAATGGGGGGAGCCTTATGTAGAGTTGAGCCTATTTTTGATCCATAATGGAAAGAAAATGTGGAACTCTAGGAAACCCTTAACATTGGGGGTTCAACATATTTTATTCAAAGGATTAAGGGGCATGACCAATACATATCTCTCCAATTTGTGGAAAATGGGAAAGATAGGAACATGAAGTTCAGAGGTAGGGAATTCAATATCTCTGAAAAACTCATTTATTTCATCACACGGTTAAGAATGGAAGTAATAAATTCTTCAGAAAAAAATTGATAAAGAGGTAGAGGAAAGAGTATTCCTTGATGATGGTGAAATCTTTGCAACAAAGAAGGAAGGCATAATATGTGCCTCTATCCCGTAACCCTTCAATGAAGTTTCTCGCATGATGGTTCGATACGTCACTCTCAAGGGAAGGTTTTCTACTATCCCTTTACACCATCTGGTCCTTCTCAATCATTTCAGACATGAGGCTAAGGTGATTTTGTCTTATTATATTCTCCAATCTTTGGAAAAGTTAGTTTTAGAGGTCCGTGATCATAAGAGGATAGTTCCTCTACATCAAGGGGTCATATTTCTCATACACCAGTATATTCTTGATGTTGTGGCCAATGACCCTTGCCCCCCACTAGCCCCTCAGCCTCCTCAGCAACTTTGTATCCACTCCAAGAATCCCATGTTCAATGACCCTGTCATAGATAAATCTCCTCCCAAAAGGATTCTTAGGAGTAGTAAAAAAGATAAAGAGATTCTGGTTGATGATATCCCCTTTGTTGTCAATCATGTTACCACTTGTGATCAGAACACCTCCTCTGTTTATGGAAAAAATTAAAATGCAAGCTGAGACCCTGAAAACAATTGAAGATAATGTGGATTTTCTCCTCAAGTTTGGCATTAAGAACTCAGATTCTGACTCCATTTCCAGCCTCAGAGAGGAAATTAACACTCTTACCACTCAATTCAAATCTCTTGAAGAAAATCACAAAAACTACTTGGCCATACATAGGATAGTATTCAACCTTATGCAAGTTCACATTCATCAGATCTATGACATCAGTGGCATTCCGGACCTCATCTTGGAAGAATGGTAAGATCACCAAGAATTTCAAAGCATCCAAATAGGATCCTAACATTGGTACTGCTTTGAATCTTTATCAGGAACTCAAGATTTCTCTTAAGGTTTACAATAAATCTGTTTATTAGTTCCTTTGTATCTTTGTTTTCTTTACAGTAGTGTTGTTGTGGTGTTGTTGTTAATGCTACAGTTTTTCTTTTATCTATTCATAGTAGGGCTTCTTGTAGGAAGCCAGATTCTACCTTATTACTTTTCATGTTGTTTTTTTTTGGTTGAGGTGTGTCCCCCACCTATCAAAAAACCGCTTTGCTCTTTATTGATCATCTTGGTTGTTGAGCCTTTGGTTGTACTCCAAGGTAAGGTCCCTCCAAAACCTTTTAATAGGACACCATAGATTTCAATTTTTCCACATTCAATAAAGGGATCCTCCGCATTCCCAAGAGGAGGGACCTAGTCCTAGAGTGTTGTTGAAAATCATTGATTTTCCTTTGTGACAAATTATTTAGCCAACAAGAAGAAACTAGAATCGCTTGAATATTGAGATTGTTGGAAATGATGGAAAGAGTAAGTGAAAACATTAGGATCAATGTGTGATTCAAGATATGTGTAACATATGAAGTGTTAGAAGGCTCATTTGTATTAATATCAAGCAATACAAGGAGATTCATAAGACTCTCCATATATCATAGGTGCAATATGGGAAGATAAGAAGCATTAGAACCATATTTAGTAGTGCATATGACTATAGGAGAAACCATAGACATAAATGTGGATATAGGGGGAAAGTAGGATTTCCCTTGAGTATTAGAGAAGAATAAATTTAGTGGATACTTAAGAGGCATACTTAGTATTTAGCCTATATTTACCCATTCTTGTAGAGATCCATAGATCATCAAGTAAGTCATCGATAAATGTTTTCATGCTAGTAATAGGTGTAGGACCATTTGTATTGTTATTGAAATTGGTATTAATAGGTGGATTAGAATCTATGATATCTTGATGTGGAGAAGGATATATATCCATAAAATAAGTGGTTAACCTATCATTTTTTTCATAATTATTGCTATCATAATACCAATCATCAACCCATTTATCATCTTTGTTTGATGGATCCATATTGGAAATATGGTGTTAGACTTGACATTTTCCTTTGCATGCTCTATGTGCTCTAACGTCATGTGTAATTGGTCATGTTCAATTGATATCTCTACCATTATTATTTACACAATAGGATTTTGTGCTTCATATACTGATGGTGTTTCTACCAAATGTAGTACTATATTCAAATCCTCTTTGTGATGATAGGAATCCCATTATATGTCCATAGGTGTATCACTTGGTATTAAAGGATTCTCATTAGATATAGGAGCTATATATTTTGTTTTTCATTGATATTTTAGGACTCAAGATAATTGCATAGGATAACTTTATATATCACAAGATATAAATCCATTATGATCAAGTTGTTGGATGAGTCATTATAGAGCATATCAATCATTTTCATAATGTCTATTGATGCCATGATAGTTACAAAATGATTAGCCATTATCTTTTTTAAGTTGATAGGGGGTAATAATGATTAGGTAACAAATTGATTCACATATTATCTAGTAACTCATATAGGATATCATGTTGTTCAGCATTCTTAGAAAACCAAAAAGGTTCCTTTGATTTTGGTTTCCTTAGTATTCTAGATTGATCGTGTGGAATGTACACATTATTTCCTCTATCTAGGAGTTCAAGCTCACTTATATGAGCACATATAGCAGACATAACACTTGTATCGCATTACACGTATTTGGCCTTAGAAATATCATGATGCATGGAAAGAGAAATAATGTGTGTATTGGAAGTATCCTTGATATTTTATTTTTCATCCCTGATATATTTAATTGTAGTATTCATAGCTTGAAATTTATCTTGGAAAACATGGTGTAAGGTTTTAATAGACTCTAACATAGCCTTATGGAATGTTTCATCATTACTAATGAAAGGATATTAAATTTGAATCATGATTAAATTAACAAGAGAAGGTATCTTATTGTTAGGGATATTGATTATGTGCACTAGGTTTATCAAAGTGTATTTACATGTTGGGTGTCATTAAATTATATGATATAAGGAGACTTGAAAAACAATGGCATGGGCCATGATGAATAATAGAGATTGAAGACCATGAGTAAATAATGAAACCCTAATGCTACTAGGGTTAAAGATAGGATGTTCAATTAGAAAATTTTGGGTTTATTAAATGATTTCAATTTTTTTGGAGTGAATATCACCATTTTTAATTTATTAATGTTTTGATTAACATACATAAAAAGTATGAATAATGGTATAGTTGGATATTTTGATTTAATCAACTTCAAACATTAATTGCATAAATAAGAATAACACTTTTCAAAGTGACTATTTATATAACAACTATAAAAACAAAAGGTAAAGAGTTCACTTATCTAATTTTTTTGGATCTAGGAGATTTTGAGTGTTGGAACATGAAGATATAGAACTAGAAATGCTTTGTTAATGAAACTATGACTTGAAACTAATCTTGTTCATAACTATACACTTAAGTATATAATATCTATATGGTCTGGGATCTACTTGGAATATATTATTTCAAATTCTTGAGATATTTTTGTACCTAGAAATATATGTCACTATGTGTCAGTATTCTTCACTCATCTTCAGAATGAATTTGTAAAATCGACTCAAACCCTCAAAACCTTATAGTGTCAGGAGTTTCTACAAAACAAAGTTATATGATTTGTGGTTTATTGTCCATTATATCTATGGAGTTGTCATTGATTTCAAATATCAATGATGGAAATGGGAGTCTAGGTGTCATAAATGTCTCCATGAGATGTTAATCAAGGTCAAGCATGAAGGTTGATTAGTAGTGTCTTGTTTCGGTGTTGATATGGTGTCTAGGCATGGTTTTAGGAATAGTTAAGCTAGTATGACCCCTCAAAATATTTTATGAGACATGTATGAGGTAAAACATGGTTAGTATTATGTGAAAAGGTGTTTAAGTGTTTGTAAGTGGTCAACAAGGTCAGTTCATGTGATGCCATGTGTTGAAGTGGTCATTCTAGGCCTATTCCTAGAATTAGTCCAAGTAGTATGGTGGAGTAGCATGATATATGGAGTAGGGAAATCTATTTGAATTATGGTAGAAGTGTTTTGGAACTATATATGAAGTGTGGAAGGCATCTCAGGTCATTATTCAAAGGTTTGTTTCATGTATAAGGTCCATTAAAGTAAGTTTCTTGAGAATGAGGCTAGAAAGAAAAGGTTAGTATTATTTTCAGGAGAGATTCAAAATTATTTTCAGTATAGATGATACTTGGGACAATTTTAGGATGTTACCATTATGCTTTAGGTAAAATTTCAGGTTATTATGATGAATATTTTGCATGTTATGGTATTTTTTTAAAAAATGAGTTCTTAAGAAGGCACTTTATAACTTGATGGTGAAGTTTTTTTATCACCCACATGTGTGGGTTATGCACGGGAGACTAAGGATTTACAATATATTATTTCATTAAGTCTCAAGTGTTTTACAAAATAATTATTTATTTGTTTTTCCCATCTTTATGAATAATCATTAAAAAGTCAAATATGTCAAAACCCTAGCTAAAACCCTCGTAACAGAGCAATATGAAATATTTTCATGGTATGGTATTAAAATATTTTGAGAAATAAAATTTTATGCATTAGGGTTGTAGATTATTCTTTAAGGCTCGTTTTGGTTGTAATTTTATGATCAAGCTATTTCAGGAAGGCATAGAAAAACCCTTGTTTTGTGGAGATTTTTCAATTCCAAGGCCGAGATGGAATATTTAGGATGAAAAATGAATTTTTTTATAATCCTAGGGAGATGTGATAGATTCCCATGAAAATTTTTAGGTAGATTTAGTGGAGAAAATGGAATATACATGTCCTCAAATTAGCCCTACCGCTTTTGGCCTAGAAGGGCTAAAACCTAGTCTTGGGGTTTATGTTGAGTTTGACTGTTTTGTATCATTGAGTAGTGGTATTTGGTCTTGAATAGATTTTAGACATCTGAGATTTTTTTTTGAGATTTTGTAATGATATGATGAGGTGGTTTTTATTTGAATACCTATTGGCCTAATTATCCCTATTATGCCTCCTAAGAAGGATTGTTGAAACACATGTGTTAGATCATTTTTCTTGACATGAGATATGTTTATGAGTGTTTGGATAGGTGTATCAAGTTTTCATTGATGTTTTATATGTGGTGGTTGAGCTTGGAAGTAATTTTTAAGGTGATAGAGTATGTTTCTCTCAAGACTAGATCTTGAGTCCTAGAAGTCTGAATGAGCAGTGTCAGACATTAGTCTTGTTGTTTCGAGCATTTTTGTAATGTCAAAATTGAAGGTGAAAGTATGAAAAATATACCCAATTGTCAATTTTTTTTCCTAAATTCCCTCCCGAGTCATCCTCCAGATAATCCTACCTTCTGTGTAATGACCTCTCCATCTTTGGAAAGCTTCATAATGTGATGTACATCATTCCAAAGTGTCTATAATGTGTTCATGAGGTTACTAAGTCCATTCAGTGAAGTGTTTCTGAGAGTGGAAATTTGTATTAAGCCTAGAAAGGTTATTCCCTAGTCTTATCGAAATAGGTGTGCATTCTTTGGAGATGATCAAGAAGCCAAAATTCATCTCAGGATGTTACTGAATATCCTAAAGTGAAATGGAACATGTTTAGGTAACTTTTGGAAATTTTCAAAGGTTTTGGAATAATGAAAGTGAAAGTGAGTCTTGGAGGCTTAAGGAGCTTGTAGTGATAAAAATTATCTGACCTTAAACTAAATATTCTGGCAGATTTGGGATGGTTCAAGAGGAAAAGAAAATACTGTTAGAAAGATAAAATGATACTCTACATGATGGAGTCTTCACATATTTCACAACGCCTAGGTGATTTTCTATGTAGAAAAATCTTAGAAGACTCACCTATCGGTTCTAAACAAAAAATTAAAGGAGGCCTAGTAAACTCTTTAAAACCCTACCATTATTATATCACCTAAAAATACCTCCTATAACTCTGGGAAAGTGGGTTTCATATTTCCAGAAGTTATTAAAATTCATAGTTTAGATCCTAGTGCATTTTGTTGTCCCAACTATCTAGGATAGTGGGAATAATGGGGATAGTAAGGGGAAAAAAACCACCCTACCCCTAAACTAAAGCCATTGGACCCTCATGTGACCAAGCTCTTCTCTGACAAGGTGTTAAGTGATCAATTTGGAAAAGTTGGCTAAGTATGAATCTTCCTAGCCTTGGTAACATTTTTTTCCCCTACTATCCCAAATTTAAAGGAAATTTAGGATGGTAAAATGTGCCTCACCCCTATCCCACTCTCTAGTTCATCATGTGACCTCTAATATTTCTTATCAGGTGCTTAAGTATTTTTACCTCATTCCCCATTCTCGACAATCACTCCCCGCAGCTTATAAAGCATGGGAATGTGGGAAGATTTTTATGCCCCTACTATTTTGAGAAATTCAAGATAGTTAGGACATAAAAAATTTCCCCACCCCCTTTTCTTTAAAAATGAAAAGTAAAAGCATGCTTTCATGAGTTAAAAATAACACCATTTTAAACTTTAAAAGAGCATTAATTACCTTTTTCACTACATTCCTTCACCAGGTCAACCTAGGAAGCCATTGAAGACATCTTAAAGCTTGAAAAAACTATTAAATTCATCACATAAACCTACAATTCCATCTGTGGCAGCCATGAAATCTGAAACGAAGAAATTATCATAACTTTCAAACCGGTGATCTAATTTGCAAAAAAAATTCTTAGTGTTGGTACCCAAATTTATTCTCCCTCAGAAACTGAGAAACATCACAGGTTTGTAAGGAATCTTAGAGACAATTAGATCATGTTATGTGTCATTTTATAGCCAAGGAAGAAATGCAGCTTGCTCTTTATCACTCGAATGTGGAGAAATGGATAACACCCTCAAGAGGATTTTATCTATCCTCACTAATTTATGGTTGTGACTTTCAACCAAGGTGAGAGGACCCTTTTGTAGCCTGTTGTTTGTGGAGGAGATGGAGATGTCCTTCTTTGCAAAGTTATTAATAAGACCTTGAAGAAAACATGATCAAGGAAACAAAAATGTAACTCTCACGAGTTGTCACCCTAAATAATGGAGATATTTTCTAAGCAAGGTTCAGGCTACTAAAGACAATGAAAACCTAATTGCTTCTACATGTTTTGGTAATAGAAATTATGCATTTGTACACACATAGGAAAAACAGGGGTAGTATGGGTAGGATTGGTTGTATTTTAAATGAATTTTGGTGAAATGTGAGGTAAAATGAACTTGATTCACCAGATATTTGAGAGATTTTACAAAAAATGGAAGGCTTAATCGAAAGAATGCTTCAAAACCGCTAACAAGTTCCTTTAATAGGAAGGTGTGCTTCAATGGAGTCCTAGATTAGCATGTTTTCACAAAAACTTTAAGAATACAAAATGAAGGCTCAAATTGAAAAAATCAATTGAATATTATCAACCTTTGTTTTATCATGCCTAAGATACCCTCAAAGGCTAAAAAACAATCTTATCATCATGCTAGGAGTACAGTGATTTTAATTTTTTTTTATTTCACTATCAAATGAAAGCTCTTCTGATAAATGAAATTTCAAATGCCACCAAACTATCAAAAGGATAATATCTTGTGTGATTCACAAATATTTCAATGTAAGATTGCAATGGGAACAAGAAAAACTATTTGTAGACATTCAGAAATGAAGCAGACACAATTTTTCTCAAAATCAACACAGATTAACTCAAATTTGATTAAATTCATCAGCAGGGGAAAGTTTCTAAAACAATCTCAGAGCTTGTCAATGGTTTTACACTTGCAACCACCTTGACATGATCAAATTTAACACAAAAGAAATAAACAGGTTCCTCAGATGGTTTCTAAGAAAGATGGGCCATGTAAAAATTTTGTCTTAGGAATTAACTCCCGACCTCTAACACTAAAACCATTTTCATGAAAAATTCATGTAATTTATAATATTTAATCTACAACAGAGTTTTCCCCAAAAAAATAAAAATTCAAAGCACCATTGCTTGTTACAATTTTGATCATGATTCCCAGAATCAGATTTGGAAAAAAGTTGTCAGGTGCTCAGAGGGAAAATCTCTTCAAATATTTCCAGCATTCAATTCTTTCATCTGGTAAATCACTCTTCATCTCATGTGCCAACTACTTCCTCCTCTAATCTGTCAAATCTGGTTTTTTGCATGCCAAGGAAAGAAAGATTGGAAAATCAGATCGAATCTGATAGTCTGATCACATCTTAATTGTAAAAGATGTTTTCAGATCTTCCCCCCAAATCAAGAAATAAAATTAATTCTCCTCTTTTTTTAGCGTGTAGGAGACATCAAGAAATGATAAAAAACCATTAAAATTCACACCTCCAGGAGCTTCAGAGAAAAATTGAAAGAAAATCACATACAAATGCATAGTTACCGTCAATTTCCCTTTTAAATTCTAATTTGGACCGTCCATGTGGGAGATCTGAGTTAAAACAGGCCTGGGGGTTCCTTTTTACCTTTTACAACTTTTTGGAAAAAATAAAAAATCTCTCATTTTGCTCCTCCTCTCTACCTTTGAAAAGAAAGCTTGACACGTGACATGATATGGACTCCAACAGAGTCACTATTTGATTCTACAAATTTAACCTCTTTTTTAAAAAATGAAAATTTTCCAATTTTCCTCCAGTGCTCTGCCCTCCCACTTTTATGGGCTTTCGTCCCAATGTGGGTCCCAGTGGAACCGTGCTTCATTTATACTACTTTTACCTCTTTTTACCAAAAAGGAAAATTTTTCAAATTTTCCTCCACAGCTCTGCCCTTTCACTTTTAGTCTTCTGATAACTGGGTCCCAGTGGAGCCATGCTTCCTTTATACACTTTTAACTCCTTTTTACCAAAAAAGGAAAATTTTCCACTTTTCCCCCAAAAGTTCTGCATCTTCACCATTGAGTCAAAGCAAATTTTGACTATTCTCTGTTGAGATTACAGGTCATTTTGATGACTTTCATCTTTTTGACAATAAGAAAAAAAAAAATCCAAGTTGCCTCTGATGGCCCGTCGCTCGCACCTTTTAAATTTTCAAACTACCATGTGTCCTCCTATAATTCATTATGGGGATGCGCTTCGCTTTTATTCTTTATCCCTTTTTTACAAAATAAAGCTAAAAAGTCACTAAAAACCTTTGGCTATCCATCTCCCCCATGTGCCACTGTGTCCTTCTCTGATTTGTTATGGGCCTTAGAGTATTTTTCTTCAGTTTTACTCTTTTTTCCAAAGTGACTTTAAAGTACAAAAAAATACCCGCCCTTCCTTAATCACTCAACGTTTGACACGTGTACACCTTTCGGGACCTTCGGAGCTGTGGGACCAATTTGAAATTTTTTGCCAAAAAAATAAAAAATGATAAGTTTATTGAACAAACCCGGGTGCTCTTGATCCAATCAAAAGTTCCCATGTATATAGCATGTGTTTAGACATAATTTGACAGGGAAAAATCACCCGTCAAACTATAAAAATGCAGAACTTAGCAATTTACACACAGATTTGAATTTTTCTTTGAGGAAAAAGGAGTTTTCCAGTTTTTCATGGCTACGCATGATCCATGACCATGGAGAAGGATTTTTAGAGGCATATGAATGCAAAATAAATTTTTTCATGTATCCATTCGGGAGATAGAACAAAAACAACACTCCAGGAAGAAATGAAAAGTTTTTTAGGGAAAAAACAATGAGAGATCAAAATGAGCTCCAATACCAGCTCCAAATCAAGGATGGTCACTCCCAGTGATTTCCACAAGAACAAAACATAGACCAAGTTCCAAGAATCACATTAGGAAAAAGAGTCATGATTCAATCCTTGAAAAACAAGCTAAGAAACCAGTAAAAATGGGCACCAAAAAAACCACAGAAAACCAAAAAACCAGCAAAAAACAAAACAACAAAACAAAAACAAAGAAATACACACTATACAATGGCATGCATGCCTTGAATTTAAGAAATCAATCAAGGTAATGTTTCAAATTCCTTCCATTAATAGGTAATTCGAGCAATTCCCCATCTAGGTATTTTAGGAAGAAGGTATGTTCACCAATTCGAATGTCAATAGAATAAGGGGACCATCTAGAATGCATCAAACTTTCTATGTTTTCCCTTATCCTCATTCCTACTATCCCAAAGCAACACAAGATCTCCATTGCTAAAAGATCTTGGAGTTACCTTCTTGTCAAACAATCTTTTCAACTTTTTTCTAAACTTCACATGCCTTTGGTGGGATGCCCTTCTTTCTTCATCTAACTCAATGATCTGGTTCATGTAAGCATCATATGGGACTAACTTCTTGATCTTCCGGTTGTTAAATGAACGTATATGAGAACAATTGCATATGTAGGGGTAGTAGAGCTTTAGTTCCATACACCAACTCAAATGGACTTTTTCCAGTAGCTCTTTTAACAATAATTCTATTAGCCCAAACAATAAACTTCAACTTCTCACCCCATTTACTTTTGTTCATATCCAAGGTTCTCGTAATGATCTTTAATATATTTTTTATTGTTGGACTATGCTTTTCCATTGGCTTGGGTGTCATAACTGGAGGCATATGTCAAATTGATCCCATATTCTCTACGCATTGCCACCAGAGGTTTAGCTCTGAAGCTCATGGAATTATCACCAACAATGTTAACTGGAACTCCAAAACCTACAAATGATATGGTTGAACATGAAGTCCATGACAATTTTGTGTGTTGCTCTCTTGGTGGGGATTTCCTCCATCCCACTTAGTGAAGTAATCAATGGCTACAAGAATCCACTTATGACCAGACACTTGAAGGGTCTGAAATCTCACCAATGAAATCCATTCCCCATTACTTGAACGGGGCTTCAATTGATAAATTTTGCAAAGTAAGGGAGCCTGAAGCTTTCAAGTCTTCTAGAAAAACACTGTTACAACTCTTCACATCTTCTAACCAACAAAGTTGTATCTTTGAAGAGATTTGGCCACCAATAACCAGCCTTCAATATCTTGTGTGTTGTGACTCTTCTAGAAAAAATGCACCCCAAAAAACTCCTCCATGGAGATCAATAATTATCCTAGGGGAATTGATCTTCAGTAATGCACCTTAAGAGAACTCCCTCAGGGTTCTTCCAAGCTAACCCAAAATTAGTAATGACATATTTCTATCGGAATCTAACTTAAGATCTCTTTTCTGATTTTTACTCAAATACTCAGGGCCAGTATAGATGTCTAAGATAAAAAATTATATCTTTGTACCATTCATAACTCATCAAATTTTCAAGGACATCCACCCTTCCTTCTACTACTTCATTCACCTCAATAGTTTGGAAGTTGCTATCAGCTCATAACCTTATCTAAGCCCAAACCCTCTTACCAACTTTTTGGTTTGGATAACCATGTCATATTCCTATAATTTGTTCTACCCATATGTATATTTTTCTTGAGACCTCCATCTCTAATAAGACATCTCTCACCATGGTGTGGGGAACATAAGCAACAACTATAGAGCTCAAAATGTAAGGTATAAAAACCTTTGTGTCTTTTACCAAGAAAATTTTTTGCTTCTCCATAATGGTTGACTTAAACTCATCCTGTTGCAATGCCTTATTGAAAAAAGTCAATTAGCCTCTCAGCCCCTTCATCATCCTTTTGCAACAAGACAGATGCAATAGTGTTCTCTGAAGCAAAAGAAAACATTTGAAATGGCTTCTTATAATCTATAGAAACTAAAATAGGGGCATGTTTTAATGCTTCTTTGATCTTATTGAAAGTTAGAATGGTAGCCTCTTCCCATTTGATAACTTGATCTTTCTTCAACATGCTAGTAATTGGGATAGTTATCTCAACAAAGTTAGGTATAAATATTCTGATAAAGTTAATTTTCCCAAAGAAAGATTGAATTCCTTTCTTAGTTCTTGAAATTGGGACTTTGCTAATGGATTCTACCCTCTTTGGATCAATCTTGACCCCTTATTTTGACACAATGTTCCCAAATGGCTTTGCATTATGAACTCGAAAATGGCACTTCTTGCGATTTAATGAAATATCATACTCTTTACATCTCATCAACATTTTCTCCAAATTTTGTAGGTGGTCATTTCTTTTCCTAGAGAAGACAATAACATCATCTTGGTATATACTAATAAAATCATTAATGTAACCAAAAAAAGCAACATCCATTGCTCTTTGGAAAGTGGTTCCATCATTTATTAAGCCAAAAGGCATTCTGACATAAACATAAGTTCCCCAAGGAGTGGTAAAGGTAGTATTGATTATTTCTGACTCCTTTACAAATACCTGGTTCTAGCCAGATAAACCATCCAAAGTGGATAGCAATTCCAAACTAATTACTATTTGCAACATATTCTCCATATTTGGCATAGGTAATTATCTTTTAATAATGCTCTATTCAAGTTTCTAAAGTGCACACAAAGCCTAATATCACCATTCTTTTTTCTGACAGGTACTAGGTTTACAACCCAAGATGAGTACCTTATGGGCTAAATAATCCCTCCATCCCTTAGTTTCTTTAGTTCTTCTTGTATTTTAAGAGATAGGAGTGGATTGATCAGTGTTTGTTTCTACCTAAATGGCTTTGCATTAGATTCCAAAGGAATTTCATGTTGAAACAGATCCTCTTTGTATGCCTTCAACTCAGAATAAGACAAAGCCAAACAATCCTGATATTTCTTCAACAATTGAACATATGACTGCTTTTCCTCCTTGCTCAAATTACTACCCAACAATATTTTCCTTGGTTTCTCCTTTATGCCCAAATCATTCTCTTCAACATCCCTTAAGGTGGAATTTTTTCTATAGATAATGTAATCAACATTATCAAAAATTGTCTCAAGAGAAACTAACCCTCTAGGAATAGTGTTAGTCTTCAACTGAATGATACCTTTTCCAAACAAGGTATCCTTTCCTTCACCTATACTAACCATTGGCTCCTAATCTACATGTTGATCAAAAAAATCTCCTTGGTTCTATAACAACCTTTACACTTTAGCATAATCTTAGAAAACTTGCCAATGTTTAATGTTGTCAGTGATAGATGGTCTAGTTGGCACTTCAACATCATACTTGCAATATGGAGATATGGTGCAATTTTAAAATCTAGAGCCCAATACTGCTAAATTGTCCTAAAAAACATTGAAACTTCGATTGTTTCACATGATTTCTTAGTTTTTTTAGAAGTACTTGATGAAATAGATAAGGTAAAGGTGGTAAGAGGAATACCTAATTTGGGATGGTTGAAGGTTGTATACACACGTATCTGAATTTTGAATCGAAGTGATTGTGAGACCTTCCTTTTGGCTAGGAGGAACTACCTATATAAGAACCAAAAAAAGACCACCAAAGAGAGTTAAACAATATATGTAGTGGACTGCCTAGCATATGCTAGATTCCGAAAGTGTGATACTTCCTAGATGGCTGTAAATCCACTATTTAAGACAATTCAATGCTGAAATAAAGTAAATATTGTCCTACTGTAATTTAATACAATTTAGGCATCTCATAAAAAACATAGTAGGCTAGATCTAATCTAACAGGCTAGGCTAGAGGGAGATCTAGAGGTTAAGTAGGTTGGTTGTAGGTGAATCTGAGTTAACAGGCTAGGTTAGATATAGATTTGAAGGTCAAATAGGTGTTCAGTTAGGTATATGTTAGAAACAGGTTGTTATTCTAGCAAAGATCAGGTGATACAGAGACCGACCATGTTTTTATAAAACCTATGATGGTTTTACTGTAGCCGGCAACGGTTAGAGATGACTGACGACGGTTAAGTCAGGGCTGGTGGAATAACACAATCCTGGTTTTTGGACTTTTGGGGCAAAAGTGGAGTGGATAGAAGGCATGGATTGATCATAGAGGGGGTGTAGATATGTTTCGAAGGTCTAAGACTACTGAGGAGATCAAAATGGGAAATTAGGCCAAGTATTAAGATGATTGGGTATGGAAGGTGGCTGCAACTAGAGAGAGGGAATTGACAAAGAGTAAAAGACTAGGTTCCTTTACCACAAATACTACAGCTAATGATAAGAAAATAAAATAGATGGAAGGAGGATACTTACTCTTATGTGAGGTACAGGTATGAAGAATAATGAAGAATTTGTTACATTGGAGGATTTTGGGAAGAAAGTATCACTATTGTGCCAGTGTATTTGGTTGCCTTTGGTTATCACAAATCAATCTTCATTTTATTGTCACGTCTAAAGAGATTGAATTCGAGATCAGAATTTTTTCAACTAACAACCAACCCGTATTACAAAGTTATAGATGGATCTAAATAGGTCATTTAGTCCATTCCAGTATAACTGGTGTTGGTTTAGGGTGAACCGACATCGGTATAGGGTGAACCGACATCGGTATAGGGTGAACTGACATTGGTTGTTCAAAAGTTGTCTGGGAAGCTTTTCCGCCATTTGATAAGGTTCTCTTCTTTTCTCCGGTGTAAAAACTGGCCTTAGGAGGATTTCAAATGTGAGGTGAGGGGATGGGTCTAATGTTAGGTTTTATTTAGGCCATTGGTTTAGGGTTTAGGTTAATGGGTCAAATGATGGGGGTGGTTAGGTTAGGTGCATTTAATAAAGGAAATTATATTAAATAGGTGTGTGAGGTTAGTGAATGAATTTAATGTAAATAATTAAATTATTATGTGTGTGGGTAAAAGTTTATTAACTTAATTAAAACAATTAAATTAAAATGTGTGGGGTGTAGGAGGTAGGTGATAAGGTGTTGAGGATGAGGAAGTTATTATAGGGTTGTGCTAGTTGACCAAGGTGATTAAGACATGATTTTGGTGTCTACATTTTCCCCCTTTTCGTTACATATCTTCTATTGGTAAGCGACATGAAAAAAATAAGATGTGGTTGCCCCAAGTGGGAATGAGGGTGATCCCCCTCAAAGCAAGAACTGATGAGGTGGTTGAGAACATCAGTGAGTGGTTTGATAAAAGTGGATGCAAAGCTGAATGATGAAAAATGAGGAATGTGGTAAGGGGAAAATCATGCATATAGGTAAACGGGTAAACGGGCCAAGGTCAAAGGTAGGGGAAGTTGAACGCATGCACATGTATAAATTGTGACATGGTACTAGGTTGAAGAGCTTGCAAAATCTGCATCGTCTAAGGTTGATAGGGTTATCTCAACAAGGTTGAAGTGATTCCAGTATCCAAGGTATAGGATATGGTTAGGAAACACATCGTAGGTTAGGTGTAGGAACGGTTAGGTAAGTTCTGGTACACCAAAGGTAGGGTCAGGATAAACGGTCATAACAATAGGCAAGGTAAGGTCATTAGGTCAAGTAACATAGGTGACAGTGCCACAAGGTGTAGCGAGCACATTGGTTCAAAGGTCACAAAAAGTTTTTTGGGTCCAGGTAGAAAGGTCACAACACGGGTAAGGCCGGGGTAGGGGTAAAATAAGAAGGCGTCAATGCCTAACAAGGTAAGGTTAAAGAAGGTCAAGGGCTAGAGGGGAAGGTGGTCTAGGGAGGGGTATCAGAGGAAAAATAAAGGGGAGGTAAGGAAAACGAGGTCAATGTGAGGGAAATGAGTAGGCAGGGTAACCAAACTTGGTCGAGATGAATCGAAGACAGTGGAGAAGAACCGACGGCGGTTGGCTAGAGCAAAAGACCGGAATCTATCAAGGGTTAACTGACATCCATTGACTCGGGTAGGTTATTAAAATTGAAAAACCCACATTTTGAAAATTCATTTGTGCATTTGGAAAAGGATAAAAGGACAAGAAGAGAGAAAAGAGGAAGAGCAAAAAAGATAGCATCAGGGATTTGAGTTGGCAAGCCACATAGTTGAGATTGATTGGGTGAGAGGTAGGGCTGCAAGATCAGATCAAGCAAGGTGATTGGTGGAGAGAGTTGGAGGTCATTTGAGGATGGTAGAGGCTGAAGATGGATCGGGACCAGTGACATGGAGGCCAAAGGTTCCACCACGACAGCGGCAGTGGGATCAGGTAGGATTTGAACCTTTGTTATTGATGGTTTGGTTAAATTCATTAGAATATAGGAAATATGAAAAAATGGGGGTTTGGGGGGGAAGAATTTCAAAACAGGAAAAATAGAGGGCAATGGGAATGGGGAAGGGTAGGGGGTAGGGAAAAAGGGTAATGTAGGAATAATTAGGTGTGTAAGGAGGGATTTGGGTGGGTAAAGTGACTAGGAAGGGAAAAAGTAGGGTTGGAAGTCAGGGCGGGTGGCATGACAGTGACCGACATCAGTTAGCTTGTGGCCAACGTCAGTGGGTAGAGACCAGTATTGGTCACAAGAATGGTGAATGATGCCAGTCAAGTGGATGTCATTGTCAGTCAGGGGAGAACCGGGGTCGGTCGATGATGATCGGCATCGCTTAACCTAAGGGTAAGTTGGGACCAAAAAGGAGGCTAGGAGGGGAAGGGTTAGGTGAGATGGGAAGGGTTTAGGGTGAGAAAGTAGAGTAGGTGGGAAAGGATTAGGTGAGAGGGAAAAGGGTTAAGGGAGGATTCAGTGAGGGGTAGGGTAGATAGTTTCGGGTGGGTGAGTTTGGGTAGGCTTGGGTGAGGGTTAGGGGAGATAGGTAGGGCAGATGGGTTTGGGTAGGGAGTTTCGGGTGGATGGGTTTGGGTAGGTTTAGGTGAGGGTTAGGGTAAAGAGTTTTGGGTGGATGGGTTTGGGTAGGCTTGGGTGAGGGTTAGGAGAGATAGGTAGGGTAGATGGGTTTGGGTAGGTAGTTTCAGGTGGATGGGTTTGGGTAGGTTTGGGTGAGGGTTAGGGTAAAGAGTTTCGGGTGGATGGGTTTGGGTAGGCTTGGCTGAGGGATAGGGTAGATAGTTTTGGGTGGATGGGTTTGGGTAGGGGTTAGGGTAGATAGGTAGGGTAGATAGGTTTGGGTAGGTTTGGGTGAGTGTTAGGGTAAATAGGTCGGGTAGATAGGTTTGGGGAGGTTTGGGTGAGGGTTAGGGTAAATAGTTTTAGGTGGATGGGTTTAGGTGGGGGTTAGGGTAGATCAGTTGGGTAGGTTTGGGTGAGGGTTAGGATAAAAAGGTAGGGTAGATGGGTTTGGGGAGGTTTGGGTGAGGGTTAGTGTAAACAGTTTTGGGTGGATGGGTTTGGGTGTGGGTTAGGGTATACAGGTAGGGTACATAGGTTTGGGTAGGTTTGGGTGAGGGTTAGGGTAAACAAGTAGGGTAGATGGGTTTTGGTAGGTTGGATTAGAGATTAGGTTGGGATGTGGGGTGAAATAGGGAAAGTTGGGAAGGTGTAATAATACATTGTTTTGGTGGGATGTAGGCCCAAGACGAGCTGCGAATGAGGGCCTAGGTGTCACCCTAATTATTGACAGTACGA
The DNA here is from genome assembly GCA_019776745.2 of Taxus chinensis. Lineage (NCBI taxonomy): Eukaryota > Viridiplantae > Streptophyta > Pinopsida > Cupressales > Taxaceae > Taxus > Taxus chinensis. The sequence goes on from CM034154.1 coordinate 300,765,378, forward strand.
GCAAGCACGACACAGGAGGAGTGATAGCATGTTGTAGAGGTGGGGTTGATAGGGGTGAGGCACTACCGGCATGTAGTCTAGGAGGTGAGTCTAATGGTTTCCATCATTGATAGATGGGACTCAACAACCAATATCTTCCACATGCCGACGGGTGAGATGACGATCACCCTGGAGGACATCTACAGGATCCTGTGGTTTCCCATATTGAGGGCCTAAGTTTATTCTATCTCCTCGGAGGCATCTAAGGAGCTACTAGAACTTTTTTTTTGTGTGGGTGTAGTAGACCTGATGTTCCATAGTGCTAGCATGAGCTATGGAGAGATATATAGAGCTTGTCTAGAGGAGATGAGATTAGTGGTAGTTTTGATAGAGGTAGTGTGTTTTTTCACACTGCCAGATGCAGAGGGTGGGAGATTCCTGAGGTCACTGATGGGATCCCTTCATGACATGATGATACAGTAGACACGGTTCACATGGGAACTTGCATTGTTGATGTAGGTATATAGAGAGTGATGGGCCTACAGGTGACTGCGGAGGTTTAGCATCTACTATGTCGTATTACTACATTGCTAAGCATATGAGCACATTGTTTGTGTTCAACTAGTGGGGATGCCTCGGGTAGATGCATTCCCATGAAGATTTTTTAGGGTTGGGTACAGGCAGTGGGTACCGGCCATGGGAGAGGCCTAAGGTCCCATAGCTACTCATGATGTAGCTTACTACAGGAGGCTATTGGAGGCGTTTTCTAGGGTGGATATCATTTGGAGGCCATATGTGAGCTTCCCCACACATAGATAGATGGACACGGAGCTAGATGGTCTACAGCTACATCTGTGGATAGAGGAGAGGAGAGCAGGAGACCATGAGCAAATACCTGTAGAGTGCATTAGGTTCCAGTTTGGGCTAGTCCAGGATGTACCGCTACCATTTCCACAGTACAAGAGAGATGACATGGAGAGACCCATGTCTCCACCATGACCCACAATGCCAACTAGATAGGAGGAGAAGCCAATAGATACATAGATTAATGATGTTGGGGTTGCAAATGGGTATAAGTAGTGGTGGGCAGCACAGTTGAGAGCCATATCACCCAGGCCAGGGCAGCCAGACTTAGCCACCATAATAGTTCAGAGATACACCCTATAAGGGTAGGTGGCTAGGTATAGAGACACAAGTTACCACATTACAAGCCTAGATAGTGATGTTGCAGGCTCGGGAAGGGTAGGGACAGGGACCTACATAGGCGGAGGTAGGGGAGATGGAGATGGAGAGTAGATAGCGGCCCTACAAGTGCATGTACTGGATTTATAGGGCCAGTTGGCCACAGCGTAGGGACATGTTATGGGTTTACAGGGCCAACTGATAGTAACATAGGCACAAATTACTAGCCTGCAGGCCCAGATACAGGCACATGCACAAATTTTAGGGCTGACTCAGGCTCTAGTACCACCACAGGGCTTAGTGCAAGTTCAGGGATAGGGTCCCATTATACAGGTACCTATGTAGGTAGTGAGACCCATGACACCCCTATAGACAGTAACCATGGTTCAATTCAGGGATACCCTAGCAGAGGCATGATATTATCAGGATCATTTGTTAGCTTTTGAGCTAGATGTGCCCTCCTATGCTAAGTACAAAGCACGGAAGGCCTCTAGTGAGAGAAATAGATCCTACACTCATAGTGTGGAGAGTACAGGGGCCGGCGAGCCTAAGGACAGGGTCGTGGTGAGGTCACTAGTGTGCAGAGGCCAGCCCCAGGTTAGGGGACATCAATAGGAGGTGAGGTAGGTGTCAGGCACCAGATAGGTGTAGCAGAGGGGTCGGGAGAGACACAATCATAGGGAGCATTCCCTGATATTAGATGGGGAGATGATTGACGTGCTATGGACCAACCTGCGTGCCAACTAATTTTTGTATGTATTATATATGTGACCGGCCTGTGTGACAAAGATATTTTGTATGTATTATATTTGAGACCGGCCTGTGTGCCCAAGAGATTTTGTATGTATTATATTTGAGACTGGCCTGTGAGCTGAAGATATTTTTGTATGGGATAGCGGTCTGCGAGGTGGTGATGTATGAGAGACACATGTATTTTTGAGATGAGTGTACATGATTATTACACTGAGATGTATATTATGAGATATATGAGGTTCATTTGATTATGTTTTGTGATGTGTATTTTATTTACTTTATGATGATATGGATGGAGTAGGTGAGTTAAGCATGAAGGATTCAGGTTATTTTAGGCATGGATCAAGTCAGGTCGGTTTAGGCATGGATCGAGTAAGGTCAGTTTAGGCATGGATCAAGTCAGGTTAGTTTAGGCATGGATTGAGTCAGGTTAATTTTTAGGCATGGATTGAGTCAGGTTGGTTTAGGCATGGTGGAGTGAGGTTGGTTTAGGCATGTATTGAGTCAGGTTAATTTTTAGGCATGGATCGAGTCAAGTTAGGTTAGGCACGGATGGAGTCAGGTTAATTGTTAGGCATGGATCGAGTCTTGTTGGTTTAGGCATGGATGTTCATTTCGGTATTTTTGGTAATACATGTCAACGAAAATTAATGTAATGGTGTACAATGTTTAAATATGGATTATAGATGAATATGGGAAATAATGGTAGTGTTAAAAGAGTATGTGAAACATGAGGAGCGTATGTAGGTCAAATGATGTGGATATGGGATATATTTCTGGGTGTTTGATATGAACATGAAATCAGGTAAAGGTGGGGAAAATGGTTAAGGTAAAGAGTGTCTGAGCTAACCTTCTAAAGCCCCATGTCCTAGAAGTGATTCCTACATAGTCCTGGCGAAAAGGGACCTCAGATCCATGTAGTTCTCCCATAAGGTAGGGAAGAATATGAGAAGATAGAATAATAGGTAGTGAGGTTAATAGTTAGGTTGGATTCGAGGTCATAGGTATGATTAGGTCAAGGTCGATTAGGCTAGGTGAAATATAGGTAGATAGGTATGGGTGATTTTAGGTCGATAAGTAGTGTTGATTCCAGGTCATAGGTATAATTAGGTTGAGAGCATTGATGTTTGGGTTGAGAATAGGTAGATATGTAAAGGTGATTTTAGGTTGATTGAGGTGGGAGAAGAAAATCCTAAAAGACAGGTGTCGATGCTCTAGTCCTATATAGGAAGATCAAAAGGTAATGGAGAAGAGAAAATATAAGAGGGGACAAGAAAGCCACCCAATTGGCAAGGATCAAAACATATGAAACACATCTAGAGATAGGATAATGAACGTAAGACCCTAAAGACATTGCATGATTAATAATTATAAGAGTGACGGAGAGTGACATGATCACCAAATGTCATTGGTTCAACAGGTCCCTTAAGGTAAGAAGTGAAAAGACAACAGGTAAGGAGGTGAAGGTAATTGGGCCATAAAATGGGAAGTAGAATGCCTTAGGCAATAGAGCCAAGATCACAATAGGCAAGTCCATGACGAAAAAAGTTTATTTTTCTTTTTCTTTTCTTTTTGAACTTTTAGATAGACTGATCGATGTGGGAAGTCTATATAGAAGGAATATATGTCTCCTTGAGGTCTTCGCGAAGCTAATCGATGTGGGAAGATTTTGAATATTTATTATTTTTTGTGAAAAATAGTCTTCTTTTTGGATAGACTATGTAGAGAGTTGCAAGATTTTTATATCTTTCCTTGAAGGGAACAATTTACTTATAGTGACAGTTGAAGGTGGAAGATGTCCTTTTGAGGGATTCATCTTTTATATTGGAAGTTTGACTCAAGGAGTTAATCCCTTATTTTTGGAAATAAATTTTTGGGCTTTTAAGTCATGGAATAGACTATAATGAAGCATTTGGTTCTTGTTGAGAAGGAAAGGGTGAACGACCATGGGATCTCATATAAAATAAGATGAAAAGTATCCATGAGAATCATACCATGTGCAGAGTCGTGGTGCACATATTTAAGATAAGGAAAACGGGTGACAAATAATCACATGATTTTTGTTTAGTCATTGGGTATGAGGTGTGGAAAAGAGAAAGGTAAATGGTGCTCAAGGGACGAGCATGAACTAGATAAATAGTGATGTAGGACTAGAAGTCAACAGTAGAATGGTCAAAGATACAAGGCATTGAGGGGCTCAGGTTCGGGCTTACCATCAAGTGAAGACAAGCGATAAGCACCTGATCCATAGTCATGGGTCACGATGTATGGTCCAAGCCAATTAGGAGCAAATTTTCCCCATTTAGTTTTTTTTTCTTTGGTTACATCTTGATTTTCCTTGAGGATGAGATCACTGACCTTAAAGGTGTGTTCATGGACATGTTTGTCATAGGCACGCTTGATGTATTTTTGGTAGACTTGGAGATGGTCGAGAGTGTGAAGATGACATTCATCTAATAACTCAAGTTGTGCTAATGGTCTTGGTGAAATTCATCATCAATAAGCATATCTTGAAGGGAGATACAGAGAGATAGGATATGGAATTAGAGAGGCAAAACAACCTCAGTACCATAGACCAGAGAAAAGGGAGTGGTAGTGGTAGGTACGAATACTAGTACGGTATGACCAGAGGGCGAAAGGAATGTGCATATGTCAATCGTTCCCCATATCATTAACCAATTTCATGAGAATTTTGTTCAAGGTTTTGTTGGTGGATTTGGCTTTGCCATTGGTTTGTGGGTAATATGGTGAGGAGAAGAAAAGTTTGATACCAAAGATGTCACAAAGTTTCTGTAGAGTTTTTTTTTAAATTGTTTTCCATTATCAGTGATAAGGAAATGTGGAACACCAAAGTGATAGATAATGTGATGATTGATGAACTCACCTATTTTTTCAGCTTTAGTGGAGATGAGGGGTAAGGCTTCAACCCATTTGGTGTAATATTCGGTAGCGGTGATGATCCATTCATGTCTTAGGGAAGAGTGGGGATTGATATCTCCGACAAGATCCAAACCCCATTGAGAGAAGGGCTAAAGGTCATGAGTGACCTGTAAGGCATGAATAGGTGTGTGATGAAGATTGGCATGTTGTTGGCATTTTACACAATGTTTAATGTAGTTGCAAAAATCATGATTGAGGGTCAGCCAATAATAGCCTAGGTGAAGAATGTGTGTAGCAACAGTGAGGCCATTGAAGTGACCTCCGCATATGCCATCATGAACCTCTTTAACAGTATAGGGGATTTTAGAGCTGGTGAGGCATCGTAAGAGAATACCGTCAAAGCCATGTTTATAGAGAAGGCCACCCATGATGACATAACGAGAGGCCTTTTTGAGAAAGGCATGTTGTCCATTACATGTGAGATCAGGAGGCAATATAGAAAGGAAAAGGTAGTCCGCAAGCTGCTTATACCAAAGGTCTTGTGTGTTTAGTGAGGTAGTTCGGACAAGGTTAACACAACAAGATTTATAAGAAGGTCTTGGTATGAATTTTATTTTAACAAAGATGTCTGAATTGTCAGGTGAAGCGGGTATTTGGGAAGCGAGGCAAGCCATGGTATCTACAAATTTATTGGTGGATCGTAGAATGGTTTGAATTTTATAGTGGTCAAAGGTAGTCAACATGATGTCGACGTAATGTTTATACTCTTAAACTATTTCATTATGACACTGATAAACACCATTGACTTGGTTTACCACCAGTTGAGAATCACCAAAGATATTAATAGATCTGACATATAAGGCATAGGTAGTCATGAGACCCAATACGAGTTTTTCGTATTCGATGATATTGTTAGTGCACTCGAAGTCGAGTTTGAATGATAAGGGCATGGGTTCAATATCAAGAGGAATGAGAATAATTCCTACACCATCCCCACGCTAACATTTGGACCTATCGAAGAATAAGATCATTTGGTAAGGTTCATCATCCAAAGAGAGGTTAGCGATGGATTCGTCAGGGAAATCAAAGTTCGAAGATTGATTCCCAGAAAGAGGTGCATCAACGAGTTAGTCAGCAATGGCCTGACCCTTGATAGATTTTTGGTGGATGAATTTGAGGTCTAGGTCAGAAAGAAGCATGAGCCAACATGTGGAACGTTGATTTTGGTAAGGTTTAGCATACATTAAGTGTAAAGGGTTAGTGTTGGTCACAACATAGGTTTTTTGGTTGAGAAGGTAATGACGAAGTTTGGTGGAAAAAAAAACTAAGGCTAAGCAAAGGTTTTTATGGTGATTGTATTGGGTTTCGTAGTCTAGAAGGGTATGGATTATGTAATAAACCACCTGCTCCCTATGTTGTTCATCATGATGAGTAAGCATAGCCCCTACAGAGTGATTGATAGTAGAGATGTATAGGTAGAAAGGTTGGTTGTCTTTAGGTGGAATAAGTACGGGTGGTTGGAGAAGGTATTGTTTTAAGGCCCCAAAAGCTTTGCGGTAGTCATCATCCCATTTGAAAGAGAAATCCTTTTTGAGAAGGTAATGAAATGGTTAACAATGGTCGGAGAGTTGGGAAATAAATTGACGAATAGATTATAACTTGCCTTGAAACCTACGAAGCTAGCAAAGGTTAGTGGGTAGAGGCATATCTAGAATGGCCTTGAATTTAGTAGGGTCAACCCCTATACCACGTATAGAATTGATAAATCCTAGGAGCTTTCCTAAGAGAACCGTAAAGACACATTTCTTGGGTTGAAGGTGAACAAAATATTTAATGAGGTGGTCAAAGATGGTTTCAAGGACAACGAGGTGCTCGGTGTGACCTTTAGATTTGGTGAGAAGATTTTCTACATAATCTTCTAATATATGGTGCATAATGTCATGGAAAATGTAGGTCATAGCCCGATGATAGGTGGCACTAGTGTTTTTAATGCCGAAAGGCATGACTCGATAGCAAAAGGTCCCCCAAAGGGTAATGAATGTGGTTTTGTGTTGATCCTCTAGAGCGAGAAAGATTTGGTTATAACCTAAGAAACCATCCATAAGTGATAGCATCTCATGGCCAGTGGTAAGGTCAACCAATTGGTCAATACTAGGCAGAGGAAAATCATATTTTTGGTAAGCAAGGTTGAGATCACAGAAATTGGTGCAAATGTGAAGTCCCCCTGTTGCCTTAGTGATAGGGATGATGTTAGAAATCCATTGGGAGTAATCGATGGGTAAGATGAAGGAAACTGAGAGAAGGCATTGAAGTTTTTCTTGACAATAAGAGCAATGCGAGGGTGCATTTTTCTCAACTTTTGTTTTATGGGTTTGGCATCGGGAATGGTTACAATATTATGGACCATGATAGTGGGATCAATGCCAGGCATGTCAGCATAGGACTAAGCGAAAGCATGGCTATGATTTTTAAGAAAAGAAGTGAGGGCTTCCTATTCAGTAGCATCGAGAGATTGGCCAATCTTGAGAATGTGGGGGTCATCCTTCGATAGTCGATTCATTCACCATTGTTTGCATCTTAGAAGGTAACACCTGGTGAATATATGAGTCTTCAGCACTAAGGTAGGTGACTATGGACTCATCATCCTGACATTGAATGACATGAATAAAAGGAGTATCATCACCTATCATGTCAAGATACAAGAAAGGAAGAGAGGAAGGAGCCTCACCATCATGGTGATAGTTCAGAGGCCTCAAGGAAATGGTATTTATGAAAACAAAAGGTAGGAGGGATAGATTCAAATCCACTGACTCCATTGGTGAAGGTGGTGAAAGTGGGGTAGGTAGAGAAGGTGGAGAGGGGTCAATGTCTTCAATGAGTTCAATACGAGGATTTTTGGTAGGTAGTTTGGTAAAAATGATTCCACTACGATCATTGTGTTTACATGTGGTACATGAAATAACAGTGTGATGACCTTGCTCATAAAGGCTAAATCTAAAACCCTTCCAGGCACAATGGTGTAGGAAAGTTTGAGCAAAGCGGAAGTTGGTAAGTGACTGAAGGTATGCTGAAAAAGGTCAGGTTTGTGATGGTGGTTCAGGTGTGTAAGTGGAAATATCAAGTCCCCCATAGGTAAGATGGGTATGGAGGTGGAAATGACCATAAAGGAGGTGCTCACCTATGCGGTCATCATAGTGAAGATGTTGGTGAACGTTTCCATACTCTTGTGGAGTAAGGAATGTATTAACATTGTACAGGCGATACTCCCCCATAATGAGGCATTGAAAAACACCTTCCAAAGGATCAGTGGTTGATATATTGGTGGCTGGAATGGAGGAATCGTTAGAAGTTAGATCGATAGAGGTTTTGGTTAGTTGGGAAGCTGATGTGTGACTAGTAGAAGCGACAGCAGTGGTGGGAATAGAAGACTTGGGAAAAGGTGAGGTTGTAACAATGCTGGTGGATGGGTTCATGTGTGAAGAAGGTGTATGTAGAGAAGTAGATTCCTTAATAGGTAAAAGGACATCATTGGGATGGTAAAGCATGTTGTAGGTTTTGAAAGGTGATGGGTTAGCTGGAATGGTATATGAACGTCCTTCATGTTCAAACTTTACACATCGGTGTAAAGTAGAAAGAACACAACCCATGGCACGAATCCAGGGTCTGTTGAGAAAAAAATTATATTGAAATTCCCCTTCCAAAATTTAGAATAACTTAGGAATAGTATGTGGACCCACACGAATGTGGAGGATGATAGTGCCAAGGGTAGAGGTGAGAGCATCATTGAATGACCGCAGTATAATTCGATGTTTATGTTTGTAGTTGTTGGGTATGCGCATTTGTTTGAATGCGTGAGAGGAGATGATGTTAATGCTAGCACCCCAATCAATCACAACACATTAGATGCATATATTATAGATTGGATGGAGATGAAAAGTACAAGGTCTGGGTAATTAGTTTGGTGGGGGACAATTTCATCATCTAAGAAACTAACGATAGCAACTTGGTGAACAGGTGGAGGTGATGAGGTAGATGGAAATTTGGTGAGTGAGGTGACATGATGAGGTGTGATAATAGATGCTACAGGTGTGGGGTCATTAGGAAAAACCTTAATAGATTGAAGGACCTCCATGAGGGCTTGACAATGTGACTTAGATGTTTGGATGAGATCGTATAAGAAAATTTTGAGAGGAGATTCATGTAATTGTTTGAGCTTCGTGCATTGTGTAACCCCATCAAAAATAGGATATGCTTGACCATGGATAGTGACTTTAGGTGTAGGTGTAATTCATATGTTGGGTACGTGGTTAGGTGATGGATTGGCTATTTTATCTTTCCCTTTGTCTTGTTGACCTCAGGTAACGACGTGAACCATATTAATTTTAGGTAGAGACGTGGATGGGGTGGGGTTATCATGAAAGGTATACCAGTAGGAGGGACATTTACCAAGAGGTGGATAAGATCCTTCTACGATGAGTGTCTAACACCAACATTTAGGAGAAGGTTGAGCAATCCCATGGATACTGACCATGTTGATTTCAAATTTAAGAGATGGAAAGAAAGGTCATAGCAGTGAAGATGGAGGTTATGGTATAGGTGTAAGATAAAGGTGTGAAGAAGGGGACAAGGGTGAAATAGGTTCATCATCTAGGAGTTCATTGTCATCAAAATTGGGTTCAAAAGGACATAATTGAATGGGGGAAACCTTTAGACCCTTCCAGTTCTCAACATCATGTCCTAGCATACGATGGTAAGAACAAATTTTAGTATCATCAAACCCTTCTAGTTTAGGTTTAAGAGAGTCATAAGGTCTAAGAGGAGGGAGGGTGATAGCAGAGCTTTCCAGGAGGTTAGCCAAGATGGTGGAGTATGATCCCACCAGTGGATCACAATGTGAAGTGAAAGTAGGTTTGGTTGGAATATTGTGTAGTTGTGGTGGTAGTTGAGGTGATGGAATCTTGGATTTGGGTTGTAATTTCTTTGGTTTAGGTGCAACAACAGAAAGAGGGGTAATTTTAACCACCTCTTTGGAAATTAACATTTTTTTCAAGTTTTGGTGCTTTTTCTTAGGTAGAGGTGTAGGGGGAGCACGTGATGTAAATGGCAAGGCAGATGGTGGGAGAGTATGAGTGACCCAAGCGGACAACTGAGGTGCAGCGGTAGGTGTTGGTCAAGGTCAAGAGGGAGGTATAGGTGAGGTGGAAGAAAATTTCAAAGGTAGTGAAGGAGGTATATAAGGTAATGGTGGTATAGGAGGTAAAGAAGTTATAGATGGTGTTAAAGGATGCAAGGTTCACCTAGGTAGAGCTACAGGCTATGGTGAAGGGGTCAAGGGAATTTTAGGCTTACCCCTGGAGAGAGTAGATTTTGTTAAGGTAGAGGGGTGATGTCCTAAGATGGATGGTAGGGGTCAAGGTGATAAAGGTGTAGTTGGTGAGGTCAGTGCATGTGGATTAGAAGGTTGGGTTTTTCATTTAGGTTGAGGAATTGGTTCAATAGGTATATGGGAAGATGTTAGAACAGGTCGGCTAACAAGTAGCGGGGTGGGTATAGATGAAGGTGATGCAATAGAAGATGTATCGAGAGTTATGTTCATGTGTGATTTAGGTTGTTGAAACTTATTTATATAAATGGTAGAGGTGTCAGTGGAAGATGATTGCATTTGTGTCGACACCAAGAGTAAGAGATGCCCCAAAGTGAATCCCTATCAACATAGTCTAGGAGATTGGCCAAACGTGAGAATGACACTGTGTTAGATGAGGTAGGTGTGGAGTGAGTGGTGATTCCCATAAAATGTGTCTAAGAAATAGGGAATTCACTGGCTTTGGCCTTTGTAGGTAAGAGAGCTGAAAGTAGGTCCACAGGATCTTGGGTAGAGGATGGAGAATGGTCACCGAGTAGTAACGACAAATCTATTGGATCCTAAATAGGTGGAGAAGATGATAGGTACTCCTCTGTGGGTGGAGGAGATACAATTGGTAGCAGCTCACTGGGTAGCGAAGCTGAAGGGGAAATGATATCAGTGCTAATGAGAGACTCCTCCACAGGTGTAGAGGGAGGTGAAGAGATTTCCTCTATGGGTAGAGGAATGGATAAAGTAGGTTCCTGTGCAGGTAGAGGATCGTGGGATAGGATTTCCTCTATGGAGGGGATAGGAGATATTTGGGAATCAAGTGGTAAGTCGGTAAAAATAACATGTACCTCACGTGTATTACTTTCATTGTGTGAGGCATCACCAGTTTGATCCTTATATGGGGAATGGTTAGGGAAAGGTTTATTGAATATATGAAGGTCTTGATTGGTAGGTGCATTATGGTTATCCAGGACTAACTCACCGCTCTCGATCATTCCCTGAACAATGTTTTTAAAGGTGATACAATTTTTATCACTGTGATCGTTTACATGGTGATAGATACAATAGTCATTTTCCTCATACCAATATAGTATGGGGTGAGAGGGGTCACAACCAATATGTGGTTTGACAGGAGTAAGGGAGATGGCATTATCTTTAATAATATTTTCTAAAGTAGATGAATATGGTTCCCCAATTGAGGTGTATTTATTTTGTTTGCGTTTGAATTGGAAGGCTTGGACTGGTGACAGATTGGATAAAGGTTTAGCATGATTGGATGGATGAGTAGGGCTTGCCTTAGGTACCACTACGTTGGAAGTTCCCTCAGCTTTGGAATAACTCGTCTGAGGTTTCGAGGAAGAGGAAGTATTGTGTGATTTAAACAAGGAGTTCTTGTTTCATAATTATATCTTCTTATCTTTGATGGTGTGAAGTTCAAGTTTACGTGCCATGGTGAAAGCCTCATCGAATGTTTGGAAGGTTTGCACCTATAAGGTAGGTGAAATATGTCTAGCACAAGCTCATGTGAAGAGCTCTATGAGTTCAGTTTATGGTAATTAGAAAGTGAGTTGGTTGATTAGGCTATGCCAACAAGTGACGAAATTTGCGATAGATTCATCGTCATATTGACACATAGAATAAAGATCGGTCATGGTAACCTTCATGATGACGTTAATCAAAAACTGATCCAAGAATGCTTGGGCTATTTGGTTGAATGAGAAGATTGAATTTATAGGTAATCCACTATACCAATCCAATGTTAGACCAGTTAGGGACATGGGAAAGGTTTGCAAAAGTAAAGCATCATCATGGGAAATTAAGTAACACCCATGTTTGAAAGATCATAAATGTTACTGTGGGTCTTCCTTATTGTTAAAGTGGTTAAACTTAGGTATCTCCCAGTGTACGGGATATGGGTAAATGGGAATGGATGGGTGAATAGGCTCATTACAAATCTCGTCATAGGTGAGAGAATTACAGGAGCTGAAACAGATGCTTCTAATGTCTACATCTTGTCCATCATTAACTTGATAAAGTCATTGGTAGGTTGTGAAGATTGGGTACCCCCTAGAGTAAAAGGAGATTGTTGTAGGACATATAAAGAATATGAAATTCTAGAATATGGTGGTGTCAAATAAGGTGGCGAGAATTGAGAGACAAACATAGAGGGTATATACCCAAACTAAATCACTGATGAAACAAGAGGTAGCTAGTAGTAGGTATTTGAGGTTGGGACACTCGTAGTGACCCTGGTAGACATGGGAGGTAGAGATTAGGGAATAGAAAGGACAACATTTTGAAAGTAGGTAGAGGTTACTGACACCATGGGTGGTAGTGTTGGGACTATTATATATGAGATAACAGGTGTGGATGATGCTATGTTTTGGGTGGTGGATGAAGGTATGGTGGAGATTGTGGGTGCTATAGAGGTAGTGGATGCGGTGGTTAAAGCTGGCGTGGGACCTAGCTGTGACACAACTGGGTATAAAATGGGTGAGGTCACTGTGGTAGGAGGTGGAGCCGAGGTGGAAGAGATCATTAGGGATGGAGAAAAGGATATGGGCATACCATAGATTAATTGACCTGATGCATCTCGAGTGGAGGCATGGGTAAGGTAGTGGCTCAAAGTAGTGGGATTCTAGTCCAGGAGTCATGTGAACTCCATATCACCTGTAGGAATGGTGATAGGTTGATTAGGATCCATGGATGATGAGATGGAAGGTGGATAAGGACTAGGTGATGAAGGAATAGGTGGGTGTGGTAGTTGACTAGCATCAAATACGAGGGCGCTCACCTAACTATGGGTCAACACCATGTTGGTAGGAACTAATATGGCAAGACTATATTATGTTTGAATGGCACAAAACACAACACAACTAGGAAAATAGTCAATGGTGAGTGAACTAGGTCGGCTGGTGAGATGTAAAATAGCACAGGGTGACCGATGCCGGTTCGGGTAAACTAATGCCATCTAGGCTTAATTGGTGCCGCTTATTGTGAAAAACCAATAGTCTGTAAAATGATAGTCCCAGAGTGACAATTTTTACACAGGATGAGATGTAAGTCGACTGTGATTGAAATAACGACTATATGAAAGGTGATAGGAGCCTTTTACATCTCAGAAATTGAAATAGGTATCTTTTAGATAGGTATCCAAGAAGACTTCAAATCGACGCTAGTTGGGTTAAAGTGATGTTGGTTAAAGATAACCGTAGCTGGTTACTGTGAAATTGAAATAGAGAATAAAAAAATGGTTGTGATTTAAAAATCTGGTGTTGAATCAAACCTAGAAGTCTGAGAATGATGTAGATGTGGTCCAGGGACACTCAATTGAAGCCAGAATACACCAACTATGATTGGAAGTGTGCACGAAAAGACAAAAAAATAATGATCGAAAGCTCTCACCTCAAAATGTAAATCAAGTAGAACATTAAGAAAGAACGTTCCTCGAGTACCTATTCTATTACGTTTGTTCATCTTATTCTACTTGTATGGACTGATTGTTATGAACAGAACAATAGAATTTCCTGGTGAGGAAGGTTTCCTATGAAGAAATAATTCTAAAGTTTGAGGTTTTAGAAATGTTATGGTGGGGGAAGGCTTCACTCTAAAGTATGACTCGACAGAGTAACGAGCTGGGTGCCCACTATACCGTGATCATGTGATCACCTACAACTTCTTCTAGGTAGGATGTTGTTTAAGAATATATGTATTTTGAATTTTTGTGTGGTTTGGTAAGACTCAGAGAAAGAGAAAAGGATAGAAGTGCTTTTCTATGATTCATTTGTCAACCATTAGCTGGTCATGACTTCCAATGTATAGCTTGCCCTCAATTAATGTGAGCTAATGAGCTAAATAAGAATGCAATGCACTTGTTTTAAACCCAAATCAAAAGTATGATATTCGATGACAAAAATAAATGAACAGGAGGAGGGATGATCTTTCACTAAAAATGTAGAAAAAAAGAATAAGAAGGTTTTTTTTAAATACACCAAAAGAAATGTGTCTTTCGAAGAAAGTAGAAAGAAGAGAATGTTACCAAGGAGAAATTTTTAATGTGAATGCTACTTGAAGAGAAACAAACACACACAATTTTTCACCTGGGAATGAAGAAAGATGCAAGGAACCTCGAATGGATCCCACCAGGCATGTAAAAATGTTTCACCTAATTTCTTAGTTTTTTGAGAAGTACTTGACAAAATAGATAAGGTAAAGGTGGTAAGAGGAATGCCTGATTTGGGATGGTTGAAGGTTGTATGTGCGCGTATCTGAATTCTGAATCGAAGTGATTATGAGACCTTCCTTTTGGCTAGGAGGAACTACATGTATAAGAACCAAAACAAGACCACCAAAGAGAGTTAAACAATATATACAGTGGACTACCTAGCATGTTCTAGAGCCCGGAAGTGCGATACTTCCTAGATGGTTGTCAATCCACTGTTTAAGACAATTCAATGCTGCAATAATGTAAATATTGTCCTACTATAGTTTAATATGATTTAGCATCTCATACAAAATGCAGTAGGCTAGATCTAATCTAACAGGCTAGGCTAGGAGGATATCCAGAGCTCAAGTAGGTTAGTTGTAGGTGAATCTGAGCTAACAGGCTAGGTTAGATATAGATCTGAAGGTCAAATAGGTTTTCAGGTAGGTATATGTCAGAAACAAGTTGTTATTCTAGTAGAGATCAGATGACACAAAGACTGACAATGGTTTTATAAAACCGATGATGGTATTACTATAACCAGTGACAGTTAGAGATGACCAACAACGGTTAAGTCAAGGTTGTTGGAATCACATAGTCTGGGTTTTTAGACTTTTGGGGCAAAAGTGGAGTGGATAGAAGGCATGGATTGATCACAGAGGGGGTGTAGATATGTTTCTAAGGTCTAAGACTACTAAGGAGATCAAAATGGGGAATTGGGCCTAGTATTAAGATGATTGGGTATGGAATGTGGCCGTAACTCGAGAGAGGGAATGGACAAAGAGTAAAAGACTAGGTTCCTTTACCATAAATACTACAATTGATGATAAGAAAATGAAATAGATGGAAGGAGGATACTTACTCTTCTGTGAGGTACAGGTCTGAAGAACAATGAAGAATTTTTTACATTGGAGGATGCTGGGAAGAAAGTCCCATTGTTGTGCCAGTGTATTTGGTTGCCTTTAGTGATCACAAATCACTCTTCATTCTGATGTCGCATCTAAAGAGATCGAATTCAAGATTTGAAGTTTTTCAACCAACAACCAACCTGTATTACAAAGCTGTAGATGGATCTAAATAGGCCATTTGGTCCATTCATGTATAACCGGCGTCAGTTTAGGGTGAACCAACATCGGTTTAGGGTGAACCGATATCGGTTTGGGTGAGATATTTCAGGTTTTTCAAAAGTTGTCTGGGAAGTTGTTTCACCATTTGATAACGGTATATTCTTTTCCCCGGTGTAAAAACCAACCTTAGGAGGCTTTTAAATTTGAGGTTAGGGGATGGGTTTAATGTTAGGTTTTATTTAGGCCATTGGTTTAGGGTTTAGGTTAATGGGTCAGATTATTGGGGTGGTTAGGTGAGGTGCATTTAATAAAGGAAATTATATTAAATATGTGTGTGAGGGTAGTGACTGAATTTAATGTAAATAATTAAATTAATATGTGTGTGGGTAAAAGGTTATTAACTTAATTAAAATAATTAAATTAATATATGTATGGAGGTAAATGGCATTAATATAATTAAAGTAATTAAATTAAAATGTGTGGGGTGTAGGAGGTAGGTGATAAGGTATTGAGGATGAGGAAGTGATTATAGGGCTGTGCTAGGGGACCAAGGTGATTATGACATGATTTCGGTGTCTACACCTATCATGATGTACAATATTGAATGAGTGAAACATCTCAATAAGATCCCAAACTGCATGCTTATATTGTTTCATTCGCTGATTTTTAGTAGCATAAAGTTTTCTAACTTGCTTGATAGTTAGTTCTGAATCTCCT
Organism: Taxus chinensis; assembly: GCA_019776745.2. Taxonomy (NCBI): domain Eukaryota; kingdom Viridiplantae; phylum Streptophyta; class Pinopsida; order Cupressales; family Taxaceae; genus Taxus; species Taxus chinensis. The sequence continues at coordinate 300,781,513 of CM034154.1, forward strand.
TTGATAATGATGTCCTTAACACCATCTTTCCAAGAAATTTTCAAACCTAATAATAGTGCTTCAAATTCAGCATTTTTGTTAGTGCACTCAAAGTTGAGTTTGAAAGAATAAAAAAACTCTTCCAGGCCTAGAGAAATTAGAAAAACACCAGCACCGTTTCCAAACTTTGAACAATCTCCATCAAACAATAAATTCCAAGGAGAGCATTCCTATTCAAGACACTTGCACTCTTCAATTTTGTGCTCTTTACCATCAGCAAATCCAACAAATTTTTCAACATCAACATCATCATATAACACTTCATAAGAAGCATTATTGGGATCCTCAATGAGATGTAGCATCTTCTTTTCTCCATACAACTTGACAAGAATTTCCTCAAATGGAATGGTGGAAAAAGACATATCCATTTGAACACTTCCACCAAAACTTGCAGCCCATTTTCTTGATAACAGCATGCCCCATTTGGCAGGGAAATCAATAATAACAACATCAAGTTTCAAGTTATTACCTGGGTAAGATGCAAATTGTACCACCAAACCTTTCACACATCCCACCACTGGCACCTCTCTGGAATCCATGGAAGTGTACTTCCCATATTTTTTTGTTACTTTCATAACTAGGTCATTCATTACTTTGAAAGGCATAACATTGTATGATGCTCTAGAATAAAACATACAGTTGTGTATAAATTTGTCCTTAATGATCATAGTAGTGAATAATGGATATACGTTTGGCTGAGACTCCACTGAGGATGTTCCAAAATAAACCTTGGATGGTTCACCTAGTTCTTCCAGTACTCGGGGTTTTTTAACTTCTGCAATGGTAGGAGGAGTCTCAACATTTTTTACACTTCTGCTATTATCCCAAATTCGCCCCCCAAAAAATTTGGTCAAGACAACTCCTACACATAAGGAAATTATGAAAGAAATGACTCAGACCTGTGAGCTCACATTCCAAGATGACAAAAAAGGTTGCAGGGAGACTCTACAATGGAATGACAGGGCCTGCAAAAGTTTAAACAACCCTGTGCAAGAAAAAATAGAAGCTCAAACAAGCACCACATCTCCATGTGTCTCAGGACAAAACAGAGGCAGGGGAAAATGGTCAAGTAGAGTCAAAAGGAGGAGCTTCAAGGCCATGGGGGTTTTCTGAGTTTTGCATTTTAAGAAAAGCGGAAAAGATAAATTACAGACCCGTGAGCCTAATTTTTTCTCTAATCTGACTGCCACATGTCCCATTTCAAAGGGGAACCGATACAAACTTCAAAGGGGCATATCTTTTGACTCAAGGATCAAAATATTGTTAATCTGACACGTTGGAAGTGTCTTGACGTCCTCTATGCCATGAAAGGATTACAAATCATTTTTTAGGCCCTGGGAGGTAAAAAAAGAAGAAGAATCTTCCAGGCCATTAATGCAGAATCCAATCTCTTCAACTACCAGATCTGATTCGATTCAATCCACTGGGAAACTAGAAGTGACATATTGTGGGTGAATTTACTGAAGGCATTAATAGTCAGTGGTTGATCTTTCAAATCAGGATACGATGTATATCTCTGAGTGGTCGAAGTAGGATTCAATATTTTTCTCACTTCTCTCTCTTATTATTTTTATATATTATAACACTTCTCATTTTGAAAAGGAGAGACATTATGGGCATAGAGAAAATCTGTCAAATTTGTTTCTTGATGCCATTTTTGAGCAACGAACCTTCTCCCACACTTGGAAAATGTATTTGAGTAGCGAACCTTCTACCACACTTAGAAAATGCACCTTCTAGAGCAATAAAAACATTTTTTTGTGGTGTTCTTCAACCCTTTGCATTGTTTTGTTGTTTCTCCATGCCTCTCCCTTCCAGATTTGTTTTTTTGCGCATGTACTTCACATTTATAGGTGCAGGATATTGTGTTTCATGGATTTTATTGGTGAATTTTAAGATCTAGGCCATGTCACTTCTGTTTGACCTCCCTCATCTCCATTTTCCTTATTTCTTTCTCCCTCAAGAGAATATCTTGTTCCCTTTTATCAGTGCTATCATCTTTGTAGTGTAGGATTTCTTTATTTTCATGCTCTCTCTCTCTCTCTCCTTGGTCCCTTGGAATTGTTAGATTAGGAGTAGATAGTCGCATTTCCTTCCTTAGAAGTAGTTTAGTGCTAGGATTAGGAAGATGAACCAACATTATTTGGAGGTTCATTCCCATTTGTAAGTCCCACAGCTTGGGGAATGATCCAATGTTATGCAAATCACACCAAATGACCCTGCCTTAAAAAAGTAGATCCATAACTCATTTGGGGCTGTTGTGATTTTGCACTAACATCTACCTGGGGTAGTGTTCTCCTCTTTCAGACTTAAATACTCAAAGGACCTTTTCTTGTGCTCATGAATCCTAAGCTACTCAAAAATTGGAACATAAATCTTGATCTAACTCAAGACTTGGGCAATATCATAAGGAACATATTTGGGAAAGGTAGGATTAGGAGAAAGATTAACACACTCATCAGATGGCATAGGAATTTTCACATTCTGAGCATGAGGAGGAGTATAATTTTTTTTGGGACAACAAGGCCTTTGGTAGATGCATATTTCCTAAGATATTATTTTGGAATATTTGAAAGCAATGGAGTTTTTGTTTTGTCATGAGGCCCTACCCCTTTTACAACTTTGCTCCTAGTGTTATACTCTTTTTTTTGGGCAACAACAACTTTCATTAACAAATTTTCTATCCTCTTCTGAAGGTATTCCTCCATCATACTTCTTAATCATCAATGCCCTTAAATATTCAAAGTCATTATTGGGAAATTCAAAATGTTATACAGTATTTATTTCTAAATTATGAGAGGGAGGAAGAAGAGGTACCTAGTGAATGCAATCCCTAAAAGTCAGCAGTAGTTCTAGCACTTATTACCTGAGTTGAAGTTGCTCCTTTTTGTGAGCTTGTAGAGCACTCCATCATGCATGCATCATCATCATCAGTGTTATCATCATCAACTTCTTCTTCTACTTTCTAATCTACTTCACATGGAGCATGGGGGATAAAACATGTGTCACACCAATCAATTACATCTATTTCTTTAACAACAGTAACTCTGGCAGCCAAAGGATCAAGCACCATTCTATTTTCCCTATGGCTTGGGGCTGTTTATTTCCAAATTTAATAGGTCCCTTACCTCTATCATCATACCTTTGATCACCTCTAGGATGATTTATCAAATCATTTCTTGTCCTTGTTGCCTATTTTGACCTTGCAAACTTTGTCCAATTCCTTTCTCTACTCTAGCTATCCTCGTAAGACATTTCTTTAACATCCATGGCCAAAGTATTTAAAACTCCCTCTATATCCATAACCTTACTTGGTTGATGCTTCTATGGGTTAATCAGTTTGAAACCCTCCCTCTTAGGAGGTTTACCAATAGCTTTTATATTGTTCCCAATTTGGAAAGCCATGGTAAAGGCCTACCTCAAGGTTCTAAGGTTCTTATCCCTTAAATGGTAATAATCTTTCTTATCAAATGCATCTAAATACTTTATCAGATGTGACTCATCACATGGCCTCAAATTAAGAGGTAATCTCATTAAGGTCTTGTTAAATATTGTGTTGAAATCATGTACTGATTCATTAGGATTCTTCTTGATATTTTCAAACTCTAATAAAAGAAATCTAGGGTCTGTTTTATCACCATACTGAAATATAAATGCATTATTTATTCATGTCCAAGAATCAATGTAATTATCTAGAAAATATTTATACCAGTCCCTTGCATCTTCTTCCAAAGTATGGATAAACAGTTTGATATATGCATCTTCAAATTCAATCTCAAAGTCTTCCATCATGTTGATAAAAAGATTTAAGTGTTGATCACTAGTTATAGCATTATTTCCTTGGAACTTTGGTAATTTATTTCTTACATCCTGAGGAACAACATTTGGATAACCAGCTATCCCTCTAAAATTTATAGGACCAAAGGTATTTATAATAAATAGAGGTCTAGGTGGGGGATAGGCCATGCTGTTTTGAGGAGGTGACCTTGGAGGAGAATCAAACTGATAAGGGACAAGGGGTCTTTGAAACACAGGAGTATAACTTTCAAACTGGATATTCCCTAAAGGATTTTTTTCTTGGAAAACCCTATCAACTTTGGAAAACACAGGGGTAGAATGAGAAGAAAACTTTTCAAATTCAAATGAAGGCCCCTCTCCAGATGGAGAATTCAATTCCACAAAAAGACTATCTTATTTAGAAGCACTTGAATGGCGATCGTCAATAATAGTCTGATCAATTTCATCAATGGATATCTCTTGTACTGACTAATAATCTCCAACAAATCTCCAGGCTCTTCTTCCTTCTGACTTTATTTTTCCTAGCTCATGAAATAATGTCCTAGTAGGATCCTTAGCAAAGAAAGATCTTCTTCCTTCTAGATGTGCAAATATTAGTAAAAAAATCACTTGATAGAGGTTAAGACACTGGTATTTATTGAAAAAACATATCAACATGGATTCACCACTAAGGATTTCCACCTTATTTGTGCAAATGCACTAAAAAATGATCTTTCAAATGTCTTTCAACACTAGAAACTGGAAATGGAATGATCTGAGCTTCATTTACCCAGATTTATCAATGAAACTTAGTGTAATAACTATAGAAAATAGAAATATTACACACATCACTTGTAACTTTGAACACTTCTTACAAGCCTGAAAATAACATGATGTTGAAACAATGTACTAACACTTAGAGCATGTAAGAAATGTCTACCATGGTCTGAATATAAACTACAATCACAATGTATTTGACAACGGCTCCAAAAAAGTGTTGGTACAAAAATTGATTCTCCCTCAAAAGTTGAGAAACATCACAGATTTGACAGGAACCTTAGAGATAAGCGGATCATGTTGTGTGTCATTTTGTAGTCAGGGAAGAGATTCAACTTTCTCTTTTTCACTCAAATGTGGAGAAATGGATAACACCCTCAAGAAGATTTGATCTATCCTCACTACTTTATGATTGTGCCTTTCAACCAAGGTGAGAGGACCCTTTTTTAGTCTATTGTTTGTGGAGGAGATGGATATGTCCTTCTTTGCAAAGTTATTAAGAAGACCTTGAAGAAAACATAATCAAGGAAACAGAAATCTAACTCTCATGAGTTGTCACTCTAGATAATGGAGATAATTTCTAAGCAAGGTTCATGCTACTAAAGACAATGAAAACCTGATTACTTCTACATGTTTTGGTAGTAAAAATTATGAATTTGTACACACACATGAAAAATAGGGGTAGTATGGGTAGGATTCGTTGTTTTTAAATGAATTTTGGTGGGAGGTGAGGTAGAATGAACGTGATTCACCAGATATTTTGGAGATTTTATAAAAAATTGAAGGCTTAATAAATAGAATGCTTCAAAAAAGCTAAAATGTTCCTTTAACCAGAAGGTGTGCTTCAATGGACTCCCAGATCAGCACATTTTCACACAAAATTTATGAATCCAAAATGAAAGATCAAATTGAAAAACTTAATTGAACATTATCAACCTTTGTTTTATCACACCTAAGATACCCTGAAAGGCTAACAAACAATCTTATCATCATGTTAGGAATAAAGTGATTTTAAATTTGTTTATTTCACTAGCAAATGAAATCTCTTCTAATAAATGAAATTACAAATGCCACCAAACTTTCACAAGGATGAGATCTTGTGTGATTCAAAAATATTTCAATGTAAGATTATAATGGGAACAAGAAAAACTATTTGTAGACATTCAAAAATGAAGTAGACACAATTTTGTTCAAAATAAACACAAATTAACTCAAATTTGATTAAATTCATCAGCAGGGGAAAGTTTTTAGAACAATCTCAGAGATTTTCAATGGTTGTACACTTGCAACCACCTTGACATGATCAAATTTAACACAAAAGAAATAAACTGGTTCCTCAGATGGTTTCTTAAAAACATGGGATCTGTTAAAATTTTCTCTTTGTAGTTAACTCCCAACCTCTAACAATCCAACCATTTTCATGAACAATTCATGCAATTTATAACATTTAATCTACAACAGAGTTTTACCCCCAAAACAAAAAACATTCAAAGCAACATTGCTTGTTACAATTTTAATCGTGATTCCCAAAATCAAATTTTAAAAAAAGATGTCAGGTGCTCAAAGGGAAAATATCTTCAAGTATTTCCAACATTCAATTCTTTCATCTGGTAAATCACTCTTCATCTCATGCACCAACTACTTCCTCCTCTAATCTTTGAAATCTAGTTTTTTACGTGCCAAGGAAAGAAAGATTGGAAAATCATATCGAATCCGATAGTCAGATCACATCTTACTGGTAAAAGACATTTTCAGATCTTCCCCCCCAAATCAAGATAAAAAATTAATTCTACTCTTTGTTTGGCATGTAGGAGACATCAAGAAATGATAAAAACCCATAAAAATTCAAACCTCCAGGAGCTTTGGAGAAAAAAATGTAGAAAATCAGATACAAATACACAGTTACCAGTGATTTCCCTTTCAACTTTGAATTTGGACCATCCATGTGGGAGATCTGAGTTAAAACGGGCCTGGGGGTTGTTTTATACCTTTTACAAATTTTTGGAAAAAATGCAAAATTTCTCATTTTTCTCCGCCCCTTTGTCTTTGAAAAATGGGCTTGACATGTGGCATGATATGGGCTCCAACGGAGTCACAGCTCGATTCTACAACTTTTACCTCTTTTTTTAAAAAGGAAAATTTTCCAATTTTCCTCTAGTGCTATGCCCTCTCGCTTTTAGCTTTCGATGTGGGTCCCAGTGGAACCACACTTTCTTTTTACACTTTAACCCCTTTTCTCACAATAGGAAAATTTTCCAAATTTCCCCCAGTGCTTTTCCCTCCTACTATGACTTTTCAATGCAGGCCATAACTGACTTTTGGCAAAACCGTGTTTCATTTATAAAATTTTACCCTTTTTACATAAAAAGGAAAAATTTCCACTTTTCCTCCGAAAGTCTGCACATCCACCATTGACTTTTCAAAACAAATTTTGACTATTCTCTATCGAGCTAGTGGGTCATTTCAATGACTTTAATCTTTTTGACAATAAGAGGTAAAAAATTGAAGTTGCCTCCGATGGCCCTCCTCCCCATGTTTTGACTTTTCGAACTACCACATGTCCTCCTTTGATTCACTGTGGGGCTGTGCTTCACTTTTATACTTTATCCCTTTTTACAAAATAAAGCTAAAAAGTCACAAAAACCTTCAGTTATCCATCTCCCCCACCTGCCATGTGTCCTTCTCTAATTCGTTACGGGCCTTAGGGTTTTTTCTTCATTTTTAAATATTTTTTCCAAAGTGCCTTAAAGCACAAAAAAGACCCACCCTTCCTTAATCACTCATCTTTTGACACGTGTACACCTTCGGGGACCTTTGGAGCTGCGGGAACAATTTGAATTTTTTGCCAAAATAACAAAAAATGACAATTTTATCAAACAAACATGTCGTTCCTCATCCAATCAAAAGAGCCCACGTATTAGTATGTGTTTAGACACAATTTGACAGGGAAAAATCACCCATCAAACTGCAAAAATGCAGAACTTAGCCATTTACGCATAGAGTTGAATTTGTTTTCGAGGACAAAGGAATTTGCAAGTTTTTCATGGTTGGGCACAATCCACAACCATGGAGAAGGATTTTCAAAGGCATATGAATGCAAAAGTTGTTTTTTCATGTATCCATTCAGGAGATAGAACAAATACGATGCTCCAGGTAGAAATGCAAAGTTTTTAGGGAAAAAATGGCCAGAGATCAAAATGAGCTCCAACAATTAGCAATTATATAATCTAGGAACCTTCAAGAACTATGCAACAAAAACCCTCTCGTGATCTAGATTTTGTTAGTGTAGGTTAATATTTATCCTTTTATTTATTTATTAGGATAATTCTTACACTTGTGTTAACCCTACACTTGTTGGGTTAGCTTGCTTAGGTGTATTAGTTGTGTGGAGTTAGCTTACTAGTTGTGTTGAGTTAGCTTCTCATTTATGTGAAGTTAGCTTACTAGTATTTTGTAGTTAACTTAACTACCAGTATCGGTTAGTGGGATTTCTTCACCACTGATTTAGGTAGTAGTTGCACTTCCCTCCTCCTATATGTACATCTTTCTTATTGAATAATTCAAGTCATTCTATTGTAATGTATTGAGCATTATGGATTATGATGGATTTCCATATATGGTATTTTAGCTCTTCTACTTTTCAAATCTAATGGGGTGTGCTATTATCATCTAAGATCACGGCTTGGAACAATCTTCTTATCATTCCTTTCATGGTATCAGAGCCATAGATGATGTATACATCCATCTGTAAGTTTTTTTTTGCAAGCAAGGGTTTATTTTTTCATGTATTTGGAATTTTTAGCAATTTTCCGCATCATGCATTTTTATGCAAAATGGAGTGCGGAATTGGATTTGGAAGGTACCAAAACCCTAGAATAGACTGTAAAATTGACCATGTTTTGAGACATTCAAATCCAGATGCAGATCTATACCCTCTGGGTGCATTCTTTTATCCATTGGATAAAAGCGTGTACCTTCCAGATGCAGTTTTTTACCCTCTAGATATTTCAGTTTTGGATGCAGTCTTTTATCCACTGGACGCAGATTTGTACCCTCTAGGTGCATTATTTTATCCATTGGATAAAAGCATGTACCTTCTAGATGCAGTCTTTTACCCTCTGGATATTTCAGTTTTGGATGCAGTCTTTTATCCACTGGACGCAGATCTATACCCTCTATGTGCATTCTTTTATCCATTGGATAAAAGCATCTACCTTCCAGATGTAGTATTTTACCCTTTGGATATTTCAGTTTTGGATGTAGTCTTTTATCCACTAGACACATATCTGTACCCTCTGGGTGCATCCTTTTATCCATTGGATAAAAACGTGTACCTTCCAAATGCAGTCTTTTACCCTCTAGATATTTCGGTTTTGGATGCAGTCTTTTATCCACTGGACACAGATCTATACCCTCTGGGTGCATTCTTTTATCCATTAAATAAAAGCGTGTACCTTCCAAATGCAGTCTTTTACCATCTGGATATTTCGGTTTTGGATGTAGTCTTTTATCCACTAGACGTAGATCTGTACCCTCTAGGTGCATTCTTTTATGCATTGGATAAAAGCATGTACCTTTCAGATGCAGTCTTTTACCCTCTGGATATTTCAGTTTTGGGAAAAAGCTTTTATCCTTTGGTCGTAAGCCTATATCGTGTTGATGCACTCTTTTACCCTTTGGACATTTAGTTCTCATGTGTACCTTTTGAAAATAAGATCAACATTAAAATATTATTTTAATAGCAAAACCTTATAGAGCTCATAACTTTTGATCCGTAGCTCGGATTAAGGTGATCGTTTGTTTGAAATTGTGTATTTTTTCGAGATCTACGCATTGGTGAGACTTTTTATACATATATTTCAAATGTAAAAGGTACTTTTACTCATTTTAATATTTACATGCACTCAATTATAATGTGCCAATTCGGGAGGGTGTTATGATCACCTGAGGACGCAATTTCGGTTGAACCCAATGTCCTAAACCTTTGAGTGTTGCATTATTGTATCTAGGGGTGTATACATTTATATCTCTCTTGTTTGTTGAGATATTTTGGATCTATATTTTTGACACTTTTTTAGCATGTTGACAGTCTCTCTTGTGAGGGAGCTATTTTGGTGGAGCCTAGTATTAGTTTGTCAGTGTTTGAGTAGTTGATTTTGGTAACTCATACAGATCTATGGTATCACTCTACTCATCAGTAGTATGGGAGGGTGTGGTGTTGATACTGCTTCTTCAAGTTTCATGTCCTTGCCTTGTTACCTTGGATTTTCTTGGATCGTGGCACTTCTATTTATTTGGATCTTGTGTCCTTGCCTTGTTTCCTTGGTTGTTCTTGGATCGTGGTACACCTATTTGGAGCAGTTGATCAAATTAGGTTTGGTTTTTGTTTTTCACTGTTCGACATCACTCCATTGATAGTCTCCTTGCATGGAGCTATTCTGGTGAAGCCCAATGTCAGTTGTTTTTGAGTTATATGATCGAGTAGTGGATTCAAACCATAGTGTGCACCACACTTCTTCAGCATTGTACAAGTTTTTGGAGTTGAGCTTCTGAGGATATTTTGTAGCAGGATTTTTCTCTCTACTTTGTTATTACTGGTTTTGGGTACCTTGAGGTGTCCATTTTTCCAATTTTTTGTATGTGGGTACCTCATCAGGCCTTGTTGCCGGGACCCACCTTCTTTTTCACCTACCTAAGCTATGCTTATGGGAGGGTGTTAGTGTAGGTTATTATTTATCCTTTTATTTATTTGTTAGGATAATTTTTACACTTGTGCTAACCCTGCACTTGTTGGGTTAGCTTGCTTAGGTGTACTAGTTGTGTGGAGTTAGCTTACTAGTTGTGTTGAGTTAGCTTCTCAATTATGTGAAGTTAGCTTACTAGTATTTGGAGTTAACTTAACTACCAGTATCAGTTAGTGGGAGTTCTTCACCACTGATTTAGGTAGTAGTTGCACTTCCCTCCTCCTATATGTACATCTTTCTTATTGAATAATTCAAGTCATTCTATTGTAATGTATTGAGCATTATGGATTATGATGGATTTCCATATATGGTATTTTATCTCTTCTACTTTTCAAATCTAATGGGGTGTGCTATTATCATCTGAGATCGCAACTTGGAACAATCTTCTTATCATTCCTTTTAGATTTTTACTACCAAAAAAATCCCTCATTTCGTGCCCTATCTCGTGATTTTTTTTATTTTTAAGCATTCTGGAGGGCAGATTGCGTCAAAATTTTTACCACATGATCTAGAGATCAGGCTTATTCTAATGAAGTTTTTTAAATCACCAAATGACAGGGTGAAGTGGAAATTCTAAAAAATAGTAAGTATATTATCTTTACACTTACTATAAATAGAAACCCTTTAAAAAATGTAAACCTTCTTAATATAGTACACTTAGAATGCATCGATGAAGAAAAACTAGGAAAAAATGTAAAAAAGAAAAGAATAGGAGTTTTTGTATACTGAAAAAAATAAGAAAAAGAAAAAATTAGAAAAAACCAGCCCCTACCTCATACTTACTAAAAATAGAAAGTGTCTATTTTAGGTGTTGAAAGTTGTTATCTTTCTCATTTTTCTCACCTAATAGATTTTTTCTATAATGAAGTTCAAATTTGATAGTTTGGAGCCTATTTCAACTCTCACATTTGAGTATTCAGAAGTGGGTGAAAACGATGTTACTTACATAGAGTTAGAACACCTGAAAAATTAGATGCTAGGCGGACCCAGGGAGCCTGTGGAAGATAATATATACACAAGTTGTTTGTATGCTATAGGTAGCCACCCTAAATGCATTCAAAGAAAAAAATTGGTTATGACTTGTGTTTAGTATTAAAACTGGACATGAGAATCATATGGTAAGATGACAGTTCAATCTTGGAAATTCTCACCCCCAAGGTTATATCACAAAGTATACAGATTCCAACTTAGAGAAACATGGTTGTTATCCCAAAGGAGTTTGTAGTAGGTAAATGGTTGAAGAATTAATCATACCTTCAAGGCCTTGTATTGCGGTCTTGGTTTAAGTAGGTGCAAATTATCTCTTGCATGCCAAAGTCTTGGTCAAGACATTAATTTCACGAAGTTTTCTCAAATTCCACCATTCTTTTGAAAAGAGTTATGGGCGAGGAAAGATCAAATAGTTACATAATTTGATGGCATTGTTCATCCTCACCATTTTTCAAAGGTAAACAAATGAATCGCTGGGGTCAAATCATCACTAAAAACATCCACTTCTAGTTTCTCTAGTTTCTGGTCATAAGAAATTTTTTCATGATATCGTATATAGTGTATGATCTTTCTAGTACGAGGCCCTATAAGGGTTTGAATCTCACACCAAACATCTCCCAAAAGGATATTTCCTACGATAGATATCTAGAGCTGATCTTGAAAGAGAATAACCATCACATTACCATGGTGAATGATGCATTCGCCATTTATGTTGTGATATTTCTCAAAGGAAAACCCAAGCTCATGTAGACCTTGCAAGCTACTGTGTTGATTCAAAAATATGGATCCTTCTTCACGTAGTTTGTAACTTTCCCGTACATCAGGGTGGCCAGATTTAACTTCACTCTATGAAATCTTCCTCAGTACCTAAGTGACAAGATTGTTATGTTTAAAATTTTTAACAATTGGCTCACGCCAATAGAAAAATCAAGAGTAGTAAGAAGAAAGGTTTGTCTTTCCCCATCTCCTTGGGAATATTTTCTTGCAAATATCTCATTAATGCATCTAATTTGGAGGCCTCTTTTTCTCATATGAATCTGTTTTCTTACACTTCAAGGACTATTGGGTGAACTATGCTTAAGATCACAAAGTTAGAAAAAGATATCACATGAGGATGACAGTAGAGAAAATGAGGAATTTTGTATTTTAATGGTTTGAGGAAGGAATCAAGATGATGGAAAAAAATTGTATGATCGAAAATACTTATGTTTGAAATTTTCACCTCTTCCTCAAGTTTCTTGTAGCATCATGAAATCAAGTGATATCAATGAAAGAACTGAGGTAGTGATCCGAAGATCAATAAATTGGTTCAAAAAGAAGATGGTATTGTTCATCAAGGTAGGATGTCTTCACGATCTCAAAAAATAGGAATCTCCTCTTTCTTCTTCGGGGGAAGCTGAGAGAGCTTCGATTTTAGCCCATTCAGAAAGGGATCAAAATAGAAATTCCATGAAATCCATTCCAACGCACTACAAGAAAACTCACAAGAAGGCCAAAATAGCTCAAGCGCATCCAGAGGTCTTGGAACAAGGTGATACTAAAATTCCTCAACCACCTGTCATTCAAAGAACTCATAGAATTCATTCCTCTGTAGTTGTTCCTATTCAACCGATATAAGATCAACCTTTTTATCTAGAGAAAGAAACCTCTATCATGCCCAACACTAATCCTGAGACAAATGAAACATTATCATGGGTACATGATATGATCAAGGGAGACACAAAAATGATTAAACAAGTGGTGATCCTAGACTTCTAGGAAATATTTACAATGGTGAAGGTCAAGAAAGGAAAGAAATAACATATTACCTCCCACTTCTTCAGCAGCACTTATGGTAACTAGTATGTGGAGGTGGCTTGGCCAAAAGTCATCAAGCCTCTCAATGATATCACACCATTGGTTCTATGTACCTTAAGATAAATTCTATATACCTTGGGATATGATATTATAATGCATATGGGTTGATGGAGATTCCAACATGTGGCACACATCCCCTTAGTTAGTTATATGGGGTCACGTAGGAATTAGTTATATTAGGTAATGAGTTGGCCTACATTGGGATTAGGTGTTACCAATCTATTAAGAGTAATGTATGTCTATATAAGGGAGGTGAGTATCATGTGATGAGGTATGAGTTGAGTCTTCTACTTGGTAGAGGTATTGTTAGTGCAAAATCATAGCACCCCTGGATGTAAATCAGACTTCTAGGTTGATCACTCTAGCATCTAGTGTGATTGCACAACATGGAAACCTCTCTCCAACTGTGGGACTTGTGAAAATGAGAGAGGAATCTCCAGATTAGAGGCTGGTTCCTCAAACTCCTCTGATTTAGATCTATATTTGCATAACTACAGAGGTTCAGATCCTAATCCTACTCTAAATTGTAAGGAGACAGGGATAGAAATGCAAAAATTGAAACTAACTAAAGATGGTGATACACCAAAAAGGAGTGGTGAATATTTTTGTCATGCAAATAGACACAAACCAAAGATTGCAACATAAAACATACACAGGCTGATATGATATAATTTAGGATCTGAAATGAAGAAAATAATACAAACAAAGGATTGAAACCCATTCACAAAGCTTGCATTATCATTTCCAATGTCAAAACCACTGCATTACAACCTCAGAGAGGTAGAAAAGCTGTTAAAATCTTTGAAGAAGTCTGATTCTTGCAACAATCACTTGCTGGAGGTGAAAGAAGAAGTCTGCTAAGCCAAAAAGTTTTCCACCCTTTTGAAATGAGCCAAGTCTGGATTTTACATTGCATGGGTTGAGCCCAGGAGAGAGAAAACATACAAAACATGGGAGCCCATTCCTCATTGACTAAAAATGCATTAAAATGGCATGGGGGACCTTACAAACCCATACCCTATCATTTTTGACCGAATTGGAGGAGAATGTGACCAATTCTACATTAAATTTGGTCGCTGAAATGTCATTTCTGGCCATGGACATGCGTTAGAGATGTTTCATAACTTTCTCTCTAGAATGAACCAAAATTCAAGATTGACCCTAGAATCATGTAGAGAATTTTATAAGCTTTCCAATGATATAAAGAACGTGAAAATCCAAGCTCTGGATCGAAAGATATGGCGATCTGAAGATTTAGGGCACAAAATAGGCAAAAATGGGTTTTGAAATTTATTCCCACACTCTGCCACCTAGACAACACGTGTCGGGCGCTGATTGGATGAGCAATTCTCTCTCCTTCCCTTACCCGCGGGTTTTCCTTGAAAGTTTTGACTTTTTGTAATTTTGGAAAAATTCCTATTTTTTCCCCGCGTCCCCGCCACTTGGGACATGTGGCATGATCTGGTTGGAGGACAAGGGCGCGAGGTCATCCTTTACCTTTTAGTTTTTGTCCAAAACTTTTGCCAAATTATCTAATTCCTCCCTGAGCTCCACACTCCCCTTCTCCTTAGGACATGTGTCCTCTTTTTATTGGCTCGGGCCAATACTTCAAACCTTGCCCTTTGAAATTTTGGACGTTTTCCCTTGTGACACGTGGCGTTTCCTGATTTGTCCATGGGCCTGCCGGCTTTTTGCGTCCCTCGCATCCCTTTGGACCGGTTGTCCCAAACTATCTAAGACAAATTCCTTCGATACGCCTGATTCGGGCTTCGCTGTCCCTCTTTGAGGCGAAGACACGTGGCGTGATTTGATTGGCTCTCGGCTCCTTCGGCTTTCCGCGTCCCACGCATCCCTTTATCCTAACTGTCCCGGATGAAATTTTCCTGCGCCGGCTGATCCGGGTGGTTCGTGTCCTTTGTGTCCTCACGGCCCAGATGTCCCAGCCTGTTCTGCACAGTAGTTAGTCAATTTTTCTTTTACCTTCAGCCGGTTTTCCCTTTCGCGTCCCATGCGTCCCCACGGCCTGGATGTCCCTTTGCTTTGCGGACCACCTGGCGGCCTTTCGGCATCCGCCCCGACATCCCAACTGCTGCGAGGACTAGGACTTAGCTGATTTTCATGATTTTTTCTACCGCAAGCTTGTTTTTTGCAACTTTTTCACCCTTTTTTAGAACTTGCTCTTTTCTCCTTGGATAGGAGAGTTAGAAAAAAGCCGAGGGGACCCCAGAAACATCATTTTTCACCTTGAATCAATCTATCTTGCTCGGGACTAAAGAATTTAATGCATGTTATCAAAATTTACCCTGGGGGGTGAATTTTGGATAACAATTTGGTGACTCAGTGAGGTCACCTTCCTGCTAGATGAAAAGACTAGTAGCCTGAAGCAGTCCATTAGGCATGGAGTCATCAAATATTCTATTTAGAACCCTTAACTGACACATAATGTGCAAGGAGAAAGATGGAATATCACCTAATGGAAGTACGGACTGCAAAACATCTCCATAGACAACAATCTGTGCCAAAGAACTTAGGGAAAACAAAACAAACCTACAGCAAAACAATGTTCACAAGCACTTGGAGGAATGAAAATCTAATCTAATATTTACAAGGTAGTGAATTTCCCTCTAGAATTAATGCTTGAGATAGGTTCCATTTACTGGAATCTACAGTTCTTCACCATCCAATGAGGCCAATTGGAAAGCATTGTTGTTCTTGCACTTTGTGACCATGTATGGGCCACTCTAAATGGCATCAAATTTTGAATGCCTTCCCAGTTTTGCTCTATCCACATCCCATTTCAACACTAGATCTCCAACTTGAAAAGATCTATCCTTGGCCTTCTTATCAAAGGTATTCTTGATCAAAGCTTGATCCTTCTCCATTGCTTGGGATGCCTGATTTCTGATCTCTTGCAGCTCCATCAACTCTGCATACCTCACCTCCATGGGCTCAAGCTCTAGCAGCCCATAAGGATGATTTCAGTTTGGTATGCCAAGACCTCTGATTCTTGTCAAGAGTCCTCCTAATGATCCTCAACAACTTCTTGTTTGTAGACTTGGCCTGGCCATTACCTTGAGGGTAATAGTTTGATGAAGTGCTTAGGTAGATACTGTTCTTGACAGCCCACTCAATCACCTTAGATCCAATGAATGTCAATGCATTATCAAAGATTATTGTAGTAGGTATACCAAATCTGGTTGTTATCCCCTCATAAAGGTCCAAGATGCTAGACTCATTTGCCTCTTTGAGTGCTACTATTTCTGTCCATCTGGTGAAGTAGTCCGTGGCTGTCAAAATCCATTTGTGCCCTTGGCTTGAATTGCGATTAATGACTCCAATGAAGTCCAAACCCCATTGCATGAATGGCTGGTCAACTGAGATTGGATGTAATGGAAGGGCAGCAAGTCTCTCTTTTCTTGTGAAGAATGCACAATTCTTACACCTCTTGATCCATGCATAGCAATCACTAAAGATTTTAGGCCAATAATAACCAGCCTTCATGATTTTTAGAGTTGTCACTCTTAGTGCAAAATGACCACCAGCTGGTCCACCATGAAACTCTTCCAACACTCTTTGAATCTGATTTGTGCTAATGCATCTCAGCAACACTCCATTCACATCTTTCTTGAACAAAACTCCATCAACAATGGCATACGGAACAGCCTGGAATCTGAAGTGTCTCCTTTCAGTCTTGCTCATCTCAGGAGGGCATAGGCCTGTGCCTAGGAAGTGTATAATACCTTGGGTCCAGCAAGGAGTGGGTGCAGCATCATCTTGTTCTTGATTACCACTTGGCTCATGGCTGTCCTGGACTGTCAAAATAGCCTCTTCTTCATTGCATACTTCTTTTTGATTCCCCAAAACCAGCTGCTCACACAATCCTTTCCCTCTTACCAGCTTGGTGATCTTGATCTCAATGTCATACTCCATGACACGGGTGATCCAACCTGCCCTTTTCTCATTCAAATCCTTGTTGAGGAGGAAGTCCCTGACCCCAGCATGTGAGACCAGCAACTGGACCTTGTTGTTTGAGACTAAATGTTTGAATTTCTTCAAGCTTCTGATTACTGTAAGTACATGCTTCTCGATAAAAGAGTACCTCACCTCATAGTCATCTAGGCCCTGACTGAAGAAGGCAATTGGCTGCTCATCATTATCCTTGTTTTTCTATACCAAAATGGCAGAAATAGTGTCATTACCTCCAAATGCATAGAGGATGAAATCCTTGAAGAAGTCCGGGTTGATGAGAGTTGGTGCCTGGGAGATGGCTTCTTTGATTGCTTCAAAACTCTCCTTGCCTTCTACTGTCCACTTGAAAGTCATGCTCTTCTTTAACATTCTGGGGATGGGCTTGACAAGGGCTGCAAAATCTGGGACAAACCTCCAAACAAAGTTTATCCTTCCCAAGAAACTCTGAAGGGCTTTCTTGTGGCTTGGCAATGGTAGTGCTCTTATGGATTCAACCCTCTCTGGATCAATTGCTAATCCTTCTTTGGAGACAATATGGCCAAGGAGCTTTCCTTCATGTGCAAGAAAGATACACTTCTTAGGATTCAAAGACACTCCAAATTTCCTGCACCTCGTGAAGACTTGTCTCAAATGAGAAAGGCGGTCTGCTACATTTTTGGAAAAAATAGTGATGTCATCAAGGTAAATCAGCACCATGTTGTTAATCAAACCTTTGAATGCCATGTCCATTTCCCTTTAGAAGGTAGCACCAGCGTTGGACATCCCAAATGGCATTTTCCTGTATGCAAAAGTTCCCCATTTGGTTGTGAAGGTTGTCTTGAACTGGTCCTCTTCCTTCACCATAATCTGGTTGTAGCCTGAGTAGCCATCAAGTAGTGAAAACCTCTCGGAGCCAGCCACCACTTGCAAGATTCGCTCCATGGAAGGGAGTGGGTAATGGTCCTTAAGAGAGGCTCTATTCAAGTCTCTGAAGTCAACACACAATCTAATCTCTCCACTCTTCTTTCTGACTAGAACTAAGTTGGTAACCCAACTAGAATGCTTGATTAGGAATATGATCCTTGACTCAATCAACTTGTCCAATTCTTTCCTCATGAGAGGCTCCATGTGTGGATTGACTGGTCTTTGTTTCTGCCTGACAGGCTTAGTATTTGGATCCAATTTGATGGTATGCTGAGCTAAGTTGGGATTGAAACATTTCAAGTCTTCATAGCTCCAAGCAAACATATCAGGGAACTCTTGACACAGTTGTATGAACTCATACCTTTCTTGTTCAGTTGTCATCCTTCCAATTTGCAATGGTTTGTTCTCTTCTACCAAGATGGATATTGAATCCTCTCTCTTGACCTGAATGTTTGCTTTCTCCTTTCTAAACTGTTCATTGGGATTAAAAATGGACTCTAAAGTGATAAGTCTCTTGGGCAGCTTGTTAGTTCTTAGCTGTACCACTTGGTCACCATACTACTGTTCTAACCTTTCTTGATTCTTGGCTGAGAACTCATCTTCTTCTTGCAAGAAATGGATGATTTGTTGGTCATTTTCAAACACTTGCCAACTGACATTGTTATCCGGCACTGAAGGCCTCACAATCACGTGGATGTTTGGCTGTACCTTGTCTTGTTGAATGCTTTCCACAATGTCAAAGGCTGCCCCTACTACTGCAAGCCTGTCAGTAGCTTGATTCTCTTTCCTAGGAATGGATTTGATGCCAAAACCCTCAAAATCTTCCATGAGGTCCCACACCCTATTCTTGTAGCACCTGAGTAGATCATTCTTGGCAGCATGTTGTCCCTTGACCTGATTTACAATCAATTCACTGTCACTAAAGACTTGCAAGTTATTTATTCCCTTCTTGATTGCCCAATGCATCCCTTACACTAAGGCTTCATATTCAGCAGTGTTATTGGAGCATGCAAACTGAAATCTAAAAGATGAATATTACTTTACTCCTTGAGGTGAAACAAGCATGGCTCCACCTCCTGCACCTTGTCTACTCCTCGATCCATCAAAAAACAGCTGCCATACCTCATTTTCATCCTTGTGGTTTGGCTTTGTGATGCTAGGAATAGGCTAATTTTCTTCATGTATGCAATAGACCCCTAGCTCAGATTCTTCCACTTATTGATAAGGATCAAATGCATGTATCTTGTTTGCTCATTCATCAAGAGTTATATTTGGGATTCTTCCAACCTTAGTGTCAACTTCATCAGTTCTTGGGTGATCTTCTTGATCAAATGCTGAGTAATTGGCATTAATCTGACTTGGAGTGTAAGGCTCAATGTGGAAGTTTGCAATAGGTTCAGACCCGATTGTAGCCTTGGTTCCATACCTCATTCTAAATAGCATGTGTGACTAATCAGCAGACAAATATCCCCCAATCTTGGGTGTCAAGTCCCTTGACAAGCATAGGGCAAAGAGTGGTGGAAGGTCTATAACTGATACATCTTGTAAAACAACAACATTTAGACATGCATGCAAGGTAAGACTCAAGTTTCTAATCACCCCAACTATTGTTACTACTGTCCCATCCAGCTGCACTACCCCTTTGGATATGGTTTCATATTGAAGCCCTAGTTGATCAGCTATCTATTTAGGCATTACCGAGCTACTTGCCCCGGAGTCTATCATGCAATTGTGCACTAGCTGATTTCCAATGATTAATGAAACATAGGAAGGAGGGGGCTTCAACATTTTACCTTGCTGTCCTCCATGATTTCCCTCAGGCTGGGCAGCATTTGTAAGCACTTTGTCTTGCATCTGATGATTTGAAGTTGGCCAGTCCTTCATGGCAGCTTGCAGCAGATCTCTTTGGCCTAGGATGGATAGGGATTCCCACATTGATATATTGACGTTTGTCTTCTTCATCTGATCAATGATACTGAATGGTGATGAAGGATCTCTTTTCTGTCCCTTGGTTTGCACATTCAATCCTTGTATGTGGGCAACAACAATTGGTATTTGAGTTGGCCTAGGGGCTGTTCTTGGCTGCCCTTGTGTATTTGAAATTGGATTTTGCTTGCCAACCACTTGTGGGGCCATGGAAGGTTGTGGACTGGTTGGGGCTAATGGCTGTTCTTCACCCAAATTCCTCCTTTTTGACCTTGTGTTGGCTGCAACACCTTGAGAAACTACCTGGTTCATGCCACAAAAATCCTCTGCTTGCCAATTTACCAATGTGGTGTCATTTGGGGCTGATTGTTGTTGGAATGTTTCTTGTTGTTGGTTGTTTCCTTGACTGCCCTCACCCTCCACACCAGTAGTTGTCACCATTAATGCTTGAGTCAAAGAACCATTGAACCACATGGATTGGTTATGAGGCTCATTGCATGGAAAACACCAATCATACTCCTAGGCAATGTTGTTTTGTGTTGGCACCAATGCCTTAGAGGCAGATATGGCATTTGGATTATAGGGCTGAAATGGTCTATTGGCAGGTAGCCTTGTTTAATTTATATTTGCAGCTGGATTAGGAGGCCTTTGTGGTTGGTATGGCTACCTGTTAAGCTAAGCTTGGGGTTGATAATAAGGTCTAAAACCTTAGGCTTGTTGCCTCTTGAGAGTAACCAGCTCATTGCCTAGGTTTTGTAATTGCTTCATGACTTCTTGAAGCTCATTTGGGGAACTTGGAGATGAAGTGGAAGCTTCATTTGAACTCTGATTTCTAGGGGTGGGAGAAGGAGCCAAACTAGGTGCTTCATTGGTGTTTGAGCTCTCTAAACTTGGAAACAATGGCATGGGAGGTCTAGGGGCAAGTTTGTCAGCTTGGATCAAATAATTTTCAGCCCTAATGGCAATGCTATAAGCCATAGGGATAGTTATGCCTCCCATGGACTGAATTAACATAGAAATATCAAAATTTAGAGCTTTGAGATAGTAGAGAAAAGCACCTTCTGCTGTTGGCTTGACTGCCACTAGAATTCTCTCCCAAGTCTTTTGAAATCTGAAGTTGAAATCGGTCAGCTACTCATTGGGAGCTCTCTTGATGGTTGTCAGCTGCTCCAAAAGAGACAAGTTGTCCCCCTTCTATCCAAATTGCTCATGAAGTGCTATACACAGCTGATTCCAATTTGTGATAGAACCAACTCTAAGGCTCCTAAACCATTGCAATGCTTTACCCTTGAATGAAGATGCCAGTAACTTGATAGCCACTTGCATCTCATTGATTTCATGAATTGCACAAAGGTTAGCAATAACTTTAACATGATCACCTAGAGTAGTCTGATTTTCTCCAGTGAAGTACAAAATGTTCTTCAAGGCTGCAATAGGAATTGGATGTTGTGCATTGAGGGCAAGTGGGCTGCTGCCTGTGAAGTTGACATAGGGGTTGTTTTGTGCCATTCTAATTGGTCTTAAAACCCTTGTTGACTGAATGAAAGGCCTACCAGGTGGAGGAGTTGAGAGAGTTTTGTTTAGTGGAGATGGAGACCTTTGAATCCTTCTTCCTCTTTGCCTTCTTCTTGGAGATAATTACAGTTATTCAAACAGCACTTCTTCTTCTCCAACTCTTGACCTTGTGGTGACTCTTCTCATGAGTTTTTAGGTCTGCACTACTGAAACCAGTTGATTCTTCCCCTTGGAGTCGCCAGATATGCAAATAATCACTATTTTCAAGCAATAAAATTGCAGCAGATGCACATCAACTTTTTTTCAATAAAAATGAGACCTCTAGTCCCACCAGGCGTGCCAAAACTATTAGTACAAAATCACAGCACCCCTGGATGTAAATCAGGCTTCTAGGTTGTTCACTCTAGCATCCAGTGTGATTGCACAACATGGAAACCTCTCTCCAACTGTGGGAAGTGTGAGACTGAGAGAGGAATCTCCAGATTAGAGGCTGGTTCCTCAAACTCCTTTGATTTAGATCTATATTTGCATAACTACAGAGGTTCAGATCCTAATCCTACTCTAAATTGTAAGGAGAAAGGGATAGAAATGCAAAAATTTAAACTAACTAAAGATGGTGATACACCCAAAAGGAGTGGTGAATATTTTTGTCATGCAAATAGACACAAACCAAAGATTGCAACATAAAACATACACAGGCTGATATGATATAATTTAGGATCTGAAATGAAGCAAATAATACAAAGGATTGAAACCCATTCACAAAGCTTGCATTATCATTTCCAATGTCAAAACCACTGCATTACAACCTCAGAGAGGTAGAAAAGCTGTTACAATCTTTGAAGAGGTCTGATTCTTGCAACAATCAGTTGCTGGAGGTGAAAGAAGAAGTCTGCTAAGCCAAAAACTGTTCCACCCTTTTGAAATGAGCCAAGTCTGGCTTTTACATTGCATGGGTCAAGCCCAGGAGAGAGAAAATGTAAAAAATGTGGGAGCCCATTCCTCATTGAATAAAAATGCATTAAAACAGCATGGGGGACCTTACAAACCCATACCCTGTCATTTTTTACCGAATTGGAGGAGAATGTGACCAATTCTACATTAAATTTGGTCGCTGAAATGTCATTTCTGGCCATGGACATGCGTCAGATCCATTTCATAACTTTCTCTCTCTAGACTAAACCAAAATTCAAGATTGACCCTAGAATCATGTAGAGAAATTTATAATCTTTCCAATGATATAAAGAACGTGTAAATCCGAGCTCTGGATCGAAAGATATGGCGATCTGAAGATTTAGGGCACAAAACAGGCAAAAATGGGTTTTGAAATTTTTTCCCGTGCTCCGCCACCTAGATGACACGTGTCGGGAACTGATTGCATGAGAAATTCTCTCTCCTTCCCTTACCTGCGGATTTTCCTTGAAAGTTTTGACTTTTTGTAAGTTTGGAAAATTTCCCATTTTTTCCCTGCGTCGCCGGCACTTGGGACACATGGCATGATCTAGTTGGAGGACAGGGGCGTGGGGTCATCCTTTACCTTTTAGTTTTTCTCCAAAATTTTTGCCAAATTCTCTAATTCCTCCCCGAGCTCTACACTCCCCTTCTCCTTAGGACACGTGTCCTCTTTTTATTGGCTCGGGCCAATGCTTCAAACCTTTCCATTTAAAATTTTGGACGTTTTCCCTTGTGACACGTGGCATTTCCTGATTCGTCCTTAGGCCTGCCAACTTTTCACGTCCCTCGTATCCCTTTGGCCCGGTTGTCCCAAACTGTCTAAGACAAATTCCTTCGATACGCCCGATTCAGGCTTCCCTATCCCGCTTTGAGGTGAAGACACATGGCGTGATTTGATTGGTTCTTGGCTCCTTCAGCTTTCCGCGTCCCACGTGTCCCTTTGTGCCAACTGTCCCAGACGAAAGTTTCCCGCGCCGGCTGATCCGGGTGGTTCGCGTCCTTCGCGTCCTCGCGGCCCAGATGTCCTAGCCTGTTCTGCATAGCAGTTAGTCAATTTTGCTTTTACCTTCAGCCGGTTCACCCTTTTACGTCCCGCGTGTCCCCACGGCCCGGATGTCCCTTTGCTTCGCGGACCTCCTGGCAGCCTTTCAGCCGATTCATGCCCCAACGTCTCAACTGCTGCGAGGACTAGGACTTAGCCGATTTTCATGATTTTTTCTGCCCCAAGCTTGTTTTTTGTAAATTTTTCACCCTTTTTTAGAACTTTCTCTTTTCTCCTTGGACAGGAGAGTTAGAAAAAAGCCAAGGGGACCCCAGAAACATGATTTTTTGCCTTAAATCAATCTATCTTGCTCGGGACCAAATAATTTAATGCATGTTATCAAAATTTACCTTGGGGGGTGAATTTTGGATAACAGGTATATTAGAGGTGTCACCCTCGAAATGGATTCCCATCTTGGGAGATTGTGAAGTTACTTATTTCTTAAGGAGTATTGTATGGTGTTTCTTTAACTTAAGGGTATTAATCTTCATGTATTGAATATTTGGGAATATTGGAACCCCATATCTCTTGTATTGTGTTATCTTCTATAATTTATTGATTTATTTTATGCAAATATCTTATGAAGTGGTATCAGAGCATCGATTTTAGATAACATTGGGTCTAAACCGTAATTTTAGAGATACATCTATAGTTTGAAAAAAAATATGAATTTTTTCTCAATTTTTTTAACACAGTTGCGAAAGGGTTTCTGAAAGCTGCAGTCCAAAATTTTTAGAAAATTTCGACGTGTTTTGTGGAAGTTATTGCAGTTTTAGTGTTTATCCTAAAAAAATTTCACAGACCATTTTTTTGGAATTAATTTTGTAAATTTTTACCAACATTGCAACTCCCTTTTATAAATCTATGATTGGAGGCCAAATTATAGATGAAATCATCAGGTCAAATATTGGTCAAAGGAGTAAGTTTGTGAAACCTTAATTTTTGTGCATCATCTAGGTGGGAAAGCACGAAATTGGTATTATTATTTGGATATAGATTTGTTGGATTGGGATTGGGAGGAAATGGAAGATATTTTCTTAGCTAGATGGGAAACAAAAAATAAACATAATTTTGTTAAAGAAGAAGAAGAAGAATATGTTGATGATGAAGTTGTTACACATGATAGTGCATCTCCAAGGAAGGAAGCTTTGATATTTCAGTTTGAAGGGTGCATTCAAAGAAAAAAGGTAATAGTTTCCATAAAACCTAGCAACAAATATAACTTCATCAATATTGATGTAGCTCACAATCTACATGTGCAAACAAATCATATTAAGGCAACTCAAATGGATGGTAATCATATTCATGTTTTCGAAGATTTAAATCTCTCTATGGATAAATATGTTTTCAACTTAAACTTATATACTTTAGATTTGGATAGTATGGATATTGTTCTTGGATATACTTAGTTAGAGAAATTGGGAATAATTAATATTAATGTGCAAAAGAAATTCATGACATTATGGTACAAGCGAAAGAAAATTACATTGCAAGATATCACACTTAGCAGGAAAAAAATAATATAAATGAGGATCATGGAGAGGAATTTGAAGATGATTAAGAATTGAATAAGGATTATTTAGAAGAAGAGGCTGTAAAAAAATATGAAAAAGAAAATAATTAATCTACTTAAGTGAAAAAAAATTAGAAAACAAGGTGGAAGAGAAAAAATGAAAAAGGTTTATAAGGTTGAGGATACCAAGATTGCACCATATAGACACCCACATCATCATGAGAGGGAAAAATCATGGAGTTATGTTAGGCCACATAAGGGAAGTAATCTATATAGACATATGAGGAATTGGAGGAGCAATAATCAAGGCTATACAAAGAATCAATGGAGCAATAATTATATGACATGGAATCACATGAATAATTATTTTGGATATGCATGGATACTTAGGAGGATCACATATGGAAAAGGATAGAATCAAATGATCCGAATTGAATATGGAATCAGGTTTGGAGAAACATCACCCACTATGATCTCATATGGGTGGTTGTATGATCAAGCATGGTGACAAGTGTGAAATAATCTAAAGCATGCTCATTGTATGGTTTCTTCTTATGTTTCAGGGATGAAACATATCAAAGATGGAGGAAATGTTATGTACCTTGGGATATGATATAATGTATATGGGTTGATGGAGATGTGGAATTTTTTCACACATCCCCTTAGTTATTTATATGGGGTCGTATAGGAATTATTTATATTGGGTAATGAGTCGACCTACATTAGGATTAGGTGTTACCCATCTATTAAGAGTAATGTATGTCTATATATGGGAGGTGAGTATCATGTGCTGAGGTATGAGTTGAGTATTTTACTTAGTAGAGGTATATTGGAGGTGTCCCCCTCAAAGTGGATTCCCATCTTGGGAGATTATGGATTTACTCATTCCGTAAGGAGCATTGTATGGTTTTGCCCTACCTTAAGGGTATTATTATGCATATATTGAATATTTGGGCATCTTGGCCCCCCATATCTCTTGTGTTGTGTTATATTTTACAAATTATTTGTTTATTATATGCAAATATCTTATCAATCAGACTATGAGATCATAACTATTCCACTTGGACTAGTAACACATGAGGGTGATGACCATATATTTCAGGATTATTCCACTTGCCTTCTCATGATAAATCAGAAATACAAAGAGAAACTCGACCAAGCAGAAGACCATATCAGGAACCTCACTTCATATGTTCAAAAATTCATGAACCTAAATATTTCCACTTCTCTCTTAGAAGAATAAGTTATTCCCATCAGTAGCTTTGAGCATGAGTCTATTATAAAAATGAAAGGATTCACCATGTAGCATAAAGCAAATGAAAAATGGGTGAACATGATCCTAGAAAAGGATAAAGTGTTTCTTTTGGAAATATTTTCATTTTTAAAGTGCATGGGCATAATTGATACAAAGTTAATCATGACATGAGAGGAGATTGAAGCAGATAATGATCATTAGGACCAGGTGTATCCACTGTTCATTAAGATTTGAAAGGCCAATTCATCTCTCTTGGTAAGTAAGGTTGTTTATCTTTACCATTAGATGACTTGTCTCAAGTCTAGGACCAAAATTTGGTTTCTCATTATGAAATGAAAAACCAATCACTTAGATAAATTTATTCATACAAAGAACACATTGAAAATATGTAGGGCATGTCAGTGTTGAGGTAAAAAATCACAGAGTTACAATAGTGAACGAAGACACTTCAGTGGTTGATCTATTGAGGCCATTTAAAGATCTAGTCAAGGAGGTCAGAGATCCATTTTCATTCAACAAAGACACATTATATTCCCTAGTTGAGATAATATTGGTCATATCAAATACTATACGGGATCACAATATTGGTTCATAGAATGTAAGGAAAACAACACTCTCTCCAAGAATTGGATCAAGTCCCTAATTTTTGTCCACATTTCAATAGTTGAGAAAGTTACACCTGCGATGGTGGGATACACTAAGAATTTCAAATTCATTGATATTTCTCCTAAGTAACTTTCTAAAGAACCATCAACAATTAGGTCTCCATTAGTGAAAGCATCTTCTTCAATTTGAGGAGCTCTCTTCTTCCCCTCTTCACTGCCTCTCCCTCTCCTCCTTCAAGTTTTAATTCCTCATTGGGAGGTTGCACGTTTCATTTTCATATTATTCATTAATGTGACTATAGTCTAAATTTGTAATAATTTTCCCTTTATTAATAAAAAGGGGACTTAATTTCTTTCCTACGAATATCAATAATCACAAGATGAAAAGACATGTGGGGGTAGGTGAAGAATATTCCTAAAATATATATATTGTAATGACTTCTTCACTATAAGGGTTTTCAATTTTGTAAGTTGTAAGTAGATAGATACCAATAATAAGAAAAATATAGCAAGTTCTTCTATGTATCTCTATATGTTTTCCCCTTTCTCTTTCATTGTAAAACTTTGTGAGAATGTCAATAAAGAAAGAAGTTTCTACTTTTCTAAATGAGTGAATAAGTGAAACTTTGTTTTCATGGTTTATCTTGTCTTGATATTATTAACAAAGTTTTTATTCTTCTCAAATTGTGTCTTAATATATTTTTATTAATATTTGCAAGAATATGATTTTTCCTACTTGCAATATTAATCCCTCTCTTAACTTCTCACTCCCGCTTCCCCACCTACTCAAAAAATTCCTCCCTTTCACAAGATTGCAAGAATTTTCTGCAAATGTAGTGGAGTTGTTCTTGTTGGATCTGCAACCTCTAGGCTAATAAAAAATTTACTTTTTATTTCACATAAAATAAAGGATCTTCCCCATTCAAACAGAGGGACCTAGTCCCAAAGCGTTTGTAAAAATCCACCAATTTTTCCTATGGAAAAATTTTCTTGCCAAAATTTTTTGGCACCCACCATTGGGCCAATTTTTGTTGTTATTTTCCCACAAAATACTTAAAAGTACAAATATCCCAAAAAAACATAATTTTAAAATTCATCAAGACTTATGTCTTCCACTAATGGCTATTCCTGGTAACCCTCTAGTCCTAAGACCCAAACTTATTTTCCATATCCAAGAAGATATTGCATGAGAATTGAGGGAAAATATCTAGCATAAAAGAGTGAACTTTTTCCACTACTAATTTTCCACAAGATTGTTAGATTTTTAAGAATAATGTGTAGAATATTTGAAAAGAGTGATAGAATACCAATTTCAACAAAGGAGATATTAATTCAATACAAAGTATATAAGTTGGATCAGCGTAGGAATACCAAGACCAAGAGACAAAGAGCAAACCTTGAGCCCATATTTGAAGAGATCCTAAGGCATCAAAAACATGTGTGAAATTTATGGAACTACCTTTACCCCAAAAATTCTCTCATCGATAGCCCAAGTGGTGTCAATCCTTTGGACATAAAATTTCCATACCTTAGAGAAGACTCTAAAGACTTTATAGAAGTAGAAGAGAAAGATAAAACATAATTAGAAGTGAAATCAGAGGAAAAATTTAAATAAATAATGAGGAATGAAAGAGAGATACCTATTCCAATTATTCTATGGGGAATAAACACTAATCTACTCACCCTCACTACTCCAATTCGTGAATTTCCAAATGGATCTTACAATCTGAGTTTTCCTAAATTCAGAGGATATGGTATAAAACTCCTAGAAGAGAGCACGTGGGGTTTTCATCATAGCATGTGGTGTACTATGAGTGGAGCATGAAAATGTGTCATTGAGAGTGTTTGTTTAATATTTGGAAGATAAAGAAACATAATGGTTGTATCTCCTATTGGATACATCCATAACTTATTGGGAGGACATAAAAACTAGTTTTGAGGATAGATTCAAATCCACTCAGGAATTTCAAGACCTCCTAGTGTAACTAGTATAAATGAAGAAGGAATTTAATGAGACTATGAGGC
The DNA here is from genome assembly GCA_019776745.2 of Taxus chinensis. Taxonomy (NCBI): domain Eukaryota; kingdom Viridiplantae; phylum Streptophyta; class Pinopsida; order Cupressales; family Taxaceae; genus Taxus; species Taxus chinensis. Next base: position 300,810,404 of record CM034154.1, read on the forward strand.
ATTTTGTATCCTAATACAATAGGTTGATCAAGAGGATACCCTTCAAATTTAGGCCATCCGATGATAACATAAATATATTCTTCATAAATGCTTAGCTAACTAAGGTAGGATTCATTATTTGAAGGTATTTAGTACTCTTAAAGAAGCTCAATGCTATGATATTGATACATAATATGATCTAATTCTATCTTAAAAATTAAAAAATCTAAGCGAAAATGGAAAATGTCAAAGTCCAACTCTTCCTCTATGGACCCCTTAGTTTAGAATTTGGAAAGTGATGTACTTGTACTCAAGAAACAACTTGCACAAAGTAATTTGAGGGATTATCCAAAGAAGAATAATTATCCAAAAATAAAAAGTATTGGTCCACCTCCTCAGAGACTTACCCTTGAGGCACTTCTAATTAACTCATCCTGTGATGTGGAAGAAGAAGAAATAGAGGAGTCTGAAAAATAAAATAAATATGGAAACATTATCAAGATTGAAGAAACACCAATTTTATTATGTGTGGTGTTTACTTGCTCCCAATCTCAAAAGGGAACTTCTTCCTCTGTATATTCCAAGAGAAAGAAAAAGAAAGATGACCATATGGAGGAAATTCCATAGAACAATATAATCAACAAAGGATCTCCACTCCTTCCTTCAATTGAATCTTCAAAGGAGAAACTAGACCCAATAATAATCAATAAGAAACCTTTCATGGCAAGTACATCCTATAGTGTTTCTCCTAGCTCTAATTTTGTATCTAAGGATAATATTGCAAAGACATCAAATGCTCAATAAAAATAAGCCATTCCCTCCCATCCTACTACTCAATCCAGTAAGAATAACCAAACTTCCAAAGTAGCATCTTCACCACCTTGTAAAACATCCATTGTTCTAGGAACATCAAGTTAATCCACCACTACTTAGTTTAACATCATTGAACATATGAATAAGTCTAAAGTTCAAATTTCTGAATTTGAATTTTTACAAATGCACCCGGAGCAATTTAAAATTCTCTTCATCTATATCAAGGGTTGTAACCCAAATCCCAACACTGCAAATTCCAATGTAAAAGGGTTTATTCCAACACCACCCACTCCTCCATCATAAAACATTATCGCACTAAGCACGTCCAAAACCAACAAGTTATAATCGTTCTACCTCTCTCTCATGATTAAAGGCCACTAACTGAAAAATTACTATATAGACTCAGGAGCCTCAAATAATGTAATGCCAATAAATGTTTTTTTATTCCCTAAGACTTACCTTGACATAATAAATTAGCTCTTGCTACTTTGTGGATTCTAAATAGGTTCCACTACTAGGAAGAATCAAAGATGCTCAAGTTTCCCTTGCGGATTTTCTAGAAAAGAAGGTTTTTCTAGCTATTTTGGTGGTGGATATCCCAACATCTTTTAGTGTGTTGTTAATCAGGAGATTTTTCAAAGACTTGGGTGGTGAAATATAAATGGTTTGGTTTTTTGTAAGCATTCTAGTGAAGGTAGAATTTAATAATTTATTTCCCATATGAAATATGAAATACATCATCCAAAATTATGATGATCCCAAAGTTGACATTTTGTTCCAAGATAGTGGACTGGGTAACTAATTCTTCACATATGAAAGAGATGAGAATCTACCTCTCCTAAAAAAATACAAATAAGATAAATTATGGATAATGGAATTTGATGAAAGCCATTCTAGTGTAGGATCAGGAGCTAGTATTGTCCTAACTTCCCCAGAGGGTGAGTTATTTCTATTTTCTTACAAATTACAATTTGATAACACCAATACTACAGAATATGAGTCCCTTCTTCTTAGGATGGATGTTACTGAATCTATGGGCATCAAGAAACTAAAATGTTTTGGAGACATTGAGGTAATTGTCAAACATTTAAGAAATCAATATCAGGTCAAGAAACTGAGGATCAAACAGTATAGGCACTAGGTATGGGAGTGTATCAAGTCTTTTGATGAGTTCTCAATCCAATTTTTCCCCTGTGATAAAAATGAAAAAATTGACTCTCTTACAATTTCATCTTCCTCGATGACTCCACACCCATCCTTCAATCAGAGTTTTCTAGATAATGTAAATCATTGGTAGGTATTCAATGATGATAATCAAATTTTCTCTTTCTTGGAGCAAAGAGACAACTTCAACAATATTTTTTATGAGGGTAGTCATAATCAGAATCGAGAGTTTTTTGTGGATGATGATAAAGAAGGGAGATATGGAGTTGAACCAGAAGGTGTCATCAAGTTGAAAGGAAACAAGACCCAAAAATGTCTTATGTTTATTGAATATTTGTTTAATAATCATGATATGTACATAAAAGATAAAGCTAAGTAGTCCTCTCAATGTCCCGTTGATTTTGAAAAATAAAATATTGGTACCAAAGATGGTAAAAATTAGAAAGTGTTGCTCACCATAGTAGAAGATAATATTTGTATCATTTTTGAGAAATAATTTTGATGTTTCGGCATACTCGTATAATGAAATCAACTCATTCCAGGACAAGGAGATGTATCATTCAATACCCTTGAATCCCGACACCAAACCTTTTAGGAAAAATAAAAGGTCACACAATCTAAAGATTTTAGATACCATAAAAGAAGAGATTATGAAAATGCTAGATGCAAGGATCATTTTCCCTATCCACTACTCCACGTGGGTAGAAAATATTGTTCTATTCTAGAAGAATAATGGAGAAATAAGGATTTTTATAGACTTCTGTAATGTGGATCAAGTCTCTTTGAAGGATAACTACCCATTACCTATCATGCATCACATCCTACAAGCACTCATAAGATAAAAAAATTCTCTCGCTTCTTGATGGTTTCTGTGGATATAACCAAATTGAGGTGGTGGAAGAAGATGGATCCAAAAAACCTTCACAACTCCTTAGGGAACTTTTTATTATAATAGAATGTAATTTGGTCTCATCAACGCGGGAGAAAATTTCTGAAGGGTGGTTTACATAGCCTTCAAGTACCTTAAAAATAACATCATCATCTATCTTAACGACCTCATGGTATTTTTAAAGAATCGAAGAGATCACATTGAACATGTAGAGAAAGTACTCATCAGGTTCCAGAAGCATGGAATCTCTCTAAATACCAAGAAGTGCTTATTTGGTGTTATTGGAGGGAAAATCCTTGGACACATTATGAATAGGGAAGGGGTCATAATTGATCTAAAGAAGATAAGAGAAATCTAAGAATTTTCCTTGTCAATAAGCAAGAAGATATTTCATTCTTTCTTTGGAAAGGTTAACTTTCTTTGGCTCTTTGTTCCATAATTTTTTTATTTGAACAAGCATATCACCGCCATGATGAAACCTCAAGTGAGATTCAAATGGAAAAATGAGTAGAAACATCATTCAAGGAAATAAAGGAAGAAATATCCAAATATCCTACTTTGGTATGTCCTAATTTTGATAAATATGTCATCTTGTATTGCTACGCTTTTGAGCACAAGTTTTCAGTCATCCTTGTTTAAAAGAACAAAGATGGCATCGAAGGACACATTAATTTCATGTTTTTTCCACTAAAGAACCATGAGTTGAGATACAATCAACTGGAGAAGTGTGTCTATGTTGTAATCACAATTGTAAATAAATTCATGTTTTACATCCTCAACTCTTGCACCATGGTGATGGTCCTAGGATCTACAATTTATTCAATCCTAACTCAGCAGGATCCAAGAACCAAGAGAGGCAATTGGGTGGGAGAATTAAAAATATGACTTAGACATCCAAACTTCTATTCTAGTAAGGGGAAATACATTGTCCCAGTTTATATCATAAGATGAGTCTCTCTCAACTCATAATGATTCCAAGGAATATCTTTTCTATGAATATGTTAGTAAATACTTTCCCCAAGTTCTTTTTGTAAATACCACCAATGAGCGGTGTGCTGAAATTTCCTACTTCCTTACCTATGGAGGGTTCTTGTCACACCTTGATTATAAGAAAATAAGAACTCTTAATCTCAAATCATCCAAGTATTTCATCTGGGACCATGTACTATACAAGAGGGGATTAGATAGATGTTTCTTGAGGTGTGTGGATAAAGAGAAACAAGATAAGTTGCTAAAATCATATCATGATCACGCTTGTTATGGAAACTTCTTTGTAATGTTCACTACTCAATATCCTTTGTAGTAGGTATTATTGGCATCCCTTGTTCATAGATGCTCAAGAATGGATCTCCAAGTGTGAACCTTTCCAAAAAAAAATTGGGAGACCACAACTTACTACGCTTTCTCTCTGATTAGTGGTGATCGAAGAACCTTTTCAACAATGGGGCCTGGAATTCATTATAGTTATCAATACCCACTCAAGTACATGACACACTTATGTTCTCACAACAACTGACTACTTCAAAAAATAGGTGGAGGAAATTTTGGCCAAACAAGACAATTTTGAAACAGTATGTAGTTTCATCAAGGATAACATTATCGTTAGTTTCGGGATCCCTCAACAGATTATGGTTGATAATGCTTCATACTTTTCCTCTATATTGTTGAAGAATTTTTTCTATACTTATTGAATATCTCTATCTCATGCATCAGACTATTGCCCACAAGGGAATGATCTATTTGATTCAATAAATAAAAATATCATGACCATTGTCCACAAGCTAGTTTATGAGAATTAAAGAAACTGTCACAAGAAGTTATAAGATACACTATGGGAAGATAAGATAACCCATAAGAAATTAATTGGTATGTCACCATTCCATTTTATCTATGAGATCAATGTAGAGATTATAGTCACTGTTGAATTTCTATCTCTCCAATTACTGAAAGAAGTTGAAGATGGCCAATAGCAGGATTCCCTTAACAAGAGAATATTGTTTCTTGAAAAGATTGATGAAGCTAGGTTCAAGATGGTGGATTAGATAAAATAAGATCAAATGAAAGTAAAGAAACTGTTTGAAAAGAAATAAAGGCCAAGGAATTCAAAATTTGGAGATCTTGTCTTGCTATGGGACAAAAGAATACAATCGAAAGGAAGTCATGGGAAGTTTGATTCCTCGTGGCTTGGTCCATTACAGATTTGAGAAACTTTTGATGAGAATTTTTTCTATCTCTCATATCTAGATGACACACATTTTGAAATGCCTCAGAGCAGGAAATATTTAAATTTGTATAAACAATGAAAGGAGGTTTTCCCCCACATGTACTATAGGTGGCTTTAGGATATTTATTTACCTTTATATTTTTGCATGTTTTTCCTTTCCAATGTGGTGTGTTTCCCTATTTTTGTGTGTGTGTGTGTGTGTCTGTTTTTCCTTCCTATATCTTACTTGTAATGAGACTCTGTAAAACCTAATGGATAAGGTTGGTCCATGATGTGTATTGTATTTTGATTCTATATTTCATATTTATCTTATCCTCACTTTGTTTGATCCATAACAATTCCCCAATTGAGAACCAACTATTATCATGCATTTTTGCAATGTCAAAATTGAAGGTGAAAGCATGACAACTATACCCCAATGTAATTTTTTCCCCCTAAATTCCCTCCAAATCACATTTCATTTTAAGACCCCCCTCTAAAAAATTAGTTTAGAATTGGTGGTGAATATCTAAAATTGACGTTCGCATCAATGGCGAATTTTTGAAAAACCATTTCATGGCAAAGCTAACTGAGTGCGATGGTTTTCCATCATCTAACATACATTATATAAAATCCAACCTAATCACCCAACTTGGTTTGGGCGAGTGTGAATCATCTGGCATTTAACCCAGCCATCCAACCTTGTTTGGATGACTGTACATTATCTATCATCCAACCCAGCCATCTAACCTGGGTTGGATATTCATACATTATCTACCATCCAACCTAGATTGGATGATCATACATTATCTGTTGTCCAACCCAGCCATCCAACATGGGTTTTATGTTCATACATTATCTTCCGTCTAACCCAAGTTGGATGTCTAAGTTGGGCAACAGGAAACATACAACCATTAAACCCAGGTTAGACATTCATCCATCACCTTTCATCCAACCTAGGTTGGAAGGAAGACAATGGATATCCATCCAACCTATGTTGGATGGACAATGGCTCTTTGTTGGATGTCATTATTAAAAGGGTACCCCCTAGAACCCCCCAGGCTATGTATTATACCTCAGTAAATACATAAATAAGTTAATTTATACATATAAATATTATGCAAACTGACCCATACAAATGAATTTTCGGCTGAAATTTTTGGCAAACTGATCAGTAGCTTAATGTTGAAAATTTGTCATTTCTAATTTCTAAAATCCCTAATATTTGAAGTTTATGAAAATTCACCACTAAATTTTTCCTTGCTCCTAATTCATCCTTTAGATCATCCTAATTTTTGTTTCATAACCCCTCCATCCTTAGAAATCTTCATAACGTGATGTATATCTTTCCCAAGATTCTACAATGTGTTCATGAGGTCACTCAGTCCATTCAGTGAACTATTGTCAAGAGTGAAAATTTTCAATAAGCCTAAAAAGGTTATTCCCTAACCTTATTGGAGCATGTGTTCATCCTACAAATCTGATTAAGAATCCTAAATTCATCTGAGGATGTTATTGAATAGAATAAAGTGCAATGGGACAAGTTTAGGGAGGTTTTGGAATCAGGACAGTGAAAGTGAGTCTTTGAGGCTTAAGGAGCTTATAGTGTAAACAAAGCACCTAACCTTCAACTAAAGATTTTGGGAGCCTGAGTATGAGTCAAGAGGAAAAAAATATACTATTGGAAATCTAAAAGGATCCTATACATGATGCATTTTTCTTATCTTTCACAACACCTACGTGTTTCTCTATGCAGGCCAATCTTGGAAGACTTACATGGTGATATGGAATGAAAAAAAAACATTTTTTACATGAGGTAGAATCAAGTAGTGAAAAAATCCCATTTGTCTAAAAAAATTATTGGGATTCAAATTGAGATAAAATTTCACCTAAAAATACTTCCTACAACTCCGAGAAAGTGGGTTTCATGCTTTTAGCAATTAGTAAAATTCACATTTTAGAGCCTAGTGCATTTTGGTGTCCTAATTTTCCTGACTATCCAAAATTTCTAGGAAAGTGGTGATATTAGGGATAGTAGGGGAAAAAATTGCACCTTACCCCAAAACTGAAGCCCCTGGACCCTCATTTGACCCGATTTTTTTCGACAAGGTGTTAAGTGATGAAATTGACAAAATTGGCAAAGTACGAATCTTCCCAGCCTTAGGCACATTTTTCTACCCCTACTATCCTAACTATCCAAAAATTTCAAGATATTTTGGATAGAAAAATGTGCCCCACCCATAGCCCGCTCTCTAGTTCCTCATGTGATCTTCAATCTTTCTTATCGGGTGCTTAAGTCTTTCTATGTCATTCCTAGTGCTCACCAAATCACTCTTTACCACTTTTAAAGCCTAGGAAAGGGGGAAAATTTTTGTACCCCTACTATCTTGGGATAGTTGCAACACAAAATTGTTCCATGCCCCCTTTTCTTCAAAAATAAAAATTATAAGCATGCTTTCATGAGTTAAATATAACACCATTTTAACTTAAAAAGAGCACTGCTTACCTTTTTCACTCCATTCCTTCACCAAGTCAACTTGGGAAGCCATTGAAGACATATTGAAGCTTGAAAATACCTAAAAATTCATTAGATAAGCCTGTAATTTAAGCTAGGGAAGCCATGAAAGTTGAAACAAATAAATTTTCATAACTTTGAAACCGGTAATTTGATTCATGTGAAAAGTTTTTAGCCTCTCTATAATCCATATGCCTTCAAGATCTATGTAAAAAAAAAACCTCTCATGCTCTAAATTTTTTACGACATTCAAACCCTCATTTTATTCCATATCTCATGTTTTTTATTTCCAAGTGTTTCGGCAGTTGGATTACAACGAATTTTTGACCACTTGATCTAGAGAGCAAGCTTATTCCAGTGAAGTTGTTTTCATTTCCAACTGACAAGGAGAACTGGAACTTATAAAAATAGTAAGTTTTTGATCTTTATAATTACTATAAATTGAAATATGTTGAAATAAGAAAAAAAATTAAGATAGTACACTCAAAATTCAATGGTGAAGACAAACTAGGAAAAAAACACACAAAAAAGTAAAAAAGCAAAAAAACACTTTCTAAAAATAGAAATTTTCAAAGATCATAAAAAATAACTACAAAAATTATATACAGTGTGTTAGGAGTTCTTTGATAGTAGAAAATTCACAAAAAATAATAAAAAACAAATAACCAAAAAATCCGACCCCTACTTACTAGAAATAGAAAGTGTTTGTTTTAGGTGCATAATGTTGTTGTCTTTCCCATTTTTTCTCACCTAACATATTTTTTATAGAATGAAGATCAAATTTTCTTATTTAGAGCTCATTTCAACTCTCACATCTCAGTATCTATAAGTGCGTGACATCAATGTAACTCATACGGACTTAAAAGACCTAAAAAACTGGATGTTTGGTGGACTCAGGGAACATGTGGAAGATAAGCTATACACAAGTAGTTTATACATTATAGGTGGCCACCCTCTTTCCATTCAAATCATAGAATTGGTGATTAATTTTTCTCATCATTACAAACCAGACACAATAATCATTTTGGAAGATGATAGTTCAGTCTTTGTAGTGATCACCCCCAAGGGGATATCACAAAGTATGAAAATTCCAAATTGGACCAAAATGGTCTTCATCCTAAAGGAGTTTTCAGTAGGTGAATTGTCAAATAATAAATCATACCTTCAAGTCCTTACATTGGGTTCTTGATTGAATAAAGGTGAGAAATCCCTCCCACATGCCAAATTCTTGGTCAGGACATGCATTTATCGAAAGGTTCTCGAATGCCATCATTCTTCTAAGAAGAGTGATGCGAGAGGAAAGCACCAAAGAGTTCCATGATCAGATGACATTGTTCATCCTCACCATCTTCAAAGGTAAAAATGAATGACTAGGGTCAAATCATCACTCACATCACCCACTTCTAGTTTCTCCAGCTTCTGGTCACAATAAAGTTTTCCATGACATCATATCTAGTGTATGCTCTTACTAGTATGAGGCCCTATAGGTTTTGAATATCACACAAAAAATCTCCCAGAAGGAACCTGTCTATGAGAAATATCCACAACTAATCTTAAAATATAGTAATCATCACTTTTCAAGTGTAAATGATGCATTCCCCATGTATGTTGTGAGATTACTTGAAGGGAATGTTATAACATAATGATTAAGTGGTCTGGCCAACCCTTAATGTATATGGGTCCATCACTAATATATAGGTTAATATTTAATAATATAAAATATTAATATTTCTATTAATAAATATGCTAACCTAGGTATATACTTTAAGTTAAATATTTAATATCATGAAACTATTATATTTATAATATTAAATATTATAAATTTAGGTGTATGTGTCAACCATTTTAGGTTTAAAAGGTGGGTCGAGAGACATACCCGATCACCTTATATAAAAATGACTTTAGGTCCTCATTTGATACATTCAGGAAATATATCAAAGGTGTGAAAATAAAGTGATTTGATTTTACCCTTGGTAAATAGGTTTTCAAAGGAGGAGGTGATCTTACTGGATGTAAAATAAGTTTTTTGAAGTAAAAGGTTATTTTCAAAGTGGTATTTACCTTATTGGGGTTTTCCATTATAAATACTGTGTCACATGTGTTATCTATTTTCTGTAAGTATTTCTTTATTTACTTATGTTATGATGTAATCTTTATTTAAATATTTATTGTAACATTATGTACTATGTAAGTTGATTAAATCTATATGTATTAGAATCCTCAAATTCTAACATGGTAACAAAGCGAGGTAAATTAAATAAATTAAGATCAAATGTTTTGTATTTTATTTATTTAATTTGTATGGGTTTTTTCAAACAACTTGAAATGGTATTTAAAAGCATCTGGCCCCTTCTTTTTTTCCCCAATTAATTTTGGCATTACATTTATGCAATTAAAATCTCGGTAAAAAATTTAGGGTTTTTTAATTTTAAATCCCTATTTTTTTTTGGGGTGGGGAGATGTAATATGATATGATTCCTAATTTCATTTAAATTTTGTAACTTGTATGGAATTAATGTTTGTTTGGATATTTATGTGTGCATAGGTGAAATGGGCTCCAAATATTTACCTATGTGAAAATCACATACAAAAAAGGAAAGAATTTATTACTATATGAAATAATTTTCATATTTTCTATAATTTCAAATATTTGCAGGTTAAATATTTCGGAAGGTAAATTCATACTCGTGTTCTTTGGTCCCCTCTAAAAGGATTTTATTTGAAAAAATATAGTTCATAGTTAATCTATATCTATATCCTATCTAATTTGAAAACTATATTATTATATTTAAATAAAAATATTTATAATATAGAATAAATTTTATATAATAATTTATATCAACATCATATTAAATTTTATATAGTTTTGAAAACAAGCTATATATTACAAGCCTTAAACCATATTAGAATTATATGGGATTGAGGGAAGAGTCAATAGACCATATTCTAACCCTAAGTTTAAATCATATTTAAACTTAACTTATAAACCTAGGCATATATAGTTTTTTTTAAAATAAAAAAGCCTAAGTTTGAATCATATTTTATATATATAGTTAGTTTAAACTTCTTAAAATATAAATTTTATTATATTTGGTTTATATATGTTTTAAAAAAACCTAAACGCTTATTTTTTTCTAGTAAGGGGGCCCATGTTTATTTCTTGGCCATGAAGGGATTATTTTTAAATCTTAATACTTATTAAATAAAACCTAACATGTGTATCTAACCATTTATATTATCCATGTAAGGTGGTGGCCCCATTCATTTGTATATTATATTTTATAAAAACTATATAAATAAACCTATTTAAAGGTTTTCTTTTATATAAGAGTGGGACTGGAGAATAAAATGAGATAATATCTCACATATAAATGTGGAACTCTCAAGTATAAATGGAGAATTAAAAAAAGGGCTAGTTTATTGGTGGCCCACGTGAAGCGTGGTAAATATTTATTAAAATATTGGTAGTTATAGCCACATAAAGGTTTTAAAGTTTTTAGCGTGCAAGAATTATATAAAATATTTTGTAATATTTTCATAGTTTTAAATGTGTCGGGTGAACTTACTTGTCCCATCTATAAAATATTCAGGTTAATCTATACATTCATAAATCTACTTACACCTAGTAAAATTATTTTGACCTGGTTTATGTCCTTTAAACCCATTTAATAAGGGTTATGTATTTTGTTATATAAAAATAATATACTATAGTTTATAATTTTTATGAACTATATGTTGTTTTTTATTTAAATTCTATAAATTATATACATTTTTTAAATAAAAATGTGTATATATTTTTATATTGTATATTATAATAGGTTATTATAATGTGTTAAAATATAACCTCCCTAATATTATACAGAAGAGGAATTTTTAGAATTTCACATTTTAGAAATACACAAGTTTTGGCTTCATTAAATTTAATGGTCAAATGACTGTCATGGTAGACCAAACATAAGACAATACGACGGTCATTTAGACATCAAATTTAAGCTCGTAAGTTCTAGGAAAATTTAACTGTGTTAAAATTGACAGTCAAATGACTATCACAATAGACCAAAAAATAAGTCAATATAACGGTCATTTAGACATCAAATTTAAGATGCACGGATTTTTGTCTACATTAAATTTTTTCTGAAATTTGAAGTTGTTATGCATTCTTAGGGGTCTATTCTTCACTTCTATATGGTCAAAAATATTTTTTATATAAATCTGGGGTAAAATGCAGAGCCCTTTATATTCCGGGTTATTGTTTTGATCATAAAAGGTTAATTAGTATGCATTGTAATGACATAATTAGTTATGATCAAATAGTTTATTTAGATCTGATTCTATTAAAAGTGTTGTTTTTATTCTCGATAAATATGTATCTAAATCTATGGTACAATGTATATTATAATGAGGTGTGTTTTACAAGTTTAGGAAAATAATTGCATCTAGTTATTTTAATCTTGACAAAACCCAGATACTGAATGAAATCAACTACAACATTTAGGTTAAAACATAATTTATGGCGAGGAAACTTTGAACGATTGTTTCTAGATCTAAGGTTGCTCCCACCGGTCATTAAAAAACTATAGATAAAATGAATACATTATTGCAACGAATGTAAGATGCTCTTTCTATGATTCTATGCAATGTGAATGATGAGTTCCTTCTACACATTGGTAATATCGAACATCCAAAAGAGGTATAGACACAACTAGAATCCATGCATAAATGATACTTGGTATATTAAAGATAGTAATGAGAGTACCTGAAGGAATTCAAAGAAATGGTCTATATATTTTTTATGATTTCTCTTTTGTATCTTGTTTTATATCTCATAGTTTGAATAATTCAAAACTATGACATGAAAGGTTAGGGCATGTTAATTATCAAAGCTTATATGAAATGTATAGATATAATCTAGTGAAAGATTTACAATTGTTGTCTTATTCTCTTGAAGTTACTTCATTAAATGATTCTAAATCATGGTTTTGATTCTGATTTAGTAAATGGTCATGATGATATTTTGATGTTATGTATGTTTTTAGAACTCTTATCTTCCTAGATAAGAAATTAAATTGGGCTCAATCTATGTTATAAAGTTTAAATCTTGTTAACCTTAGGAAAATGACCAGAAACCATCATATTTACCATGCATTAATTACCTTGTATGAACTTGATCCGTGAAGTATTATAGGGTCTAGGTTGATATAAAAAGTAAAATATAATGGTGATTGTAGTATTAACAAACATAAAGCTAGACTTATTACTAGAGGTTTCACTCAGAAACCTACTATTGATTATGTTGAGATGTTTCTTGTACCTAAAATGAGTACTGTTAGGGCCTTATTTTCAATTTCCACTCAATTTGGGTGGGAAATCCACCAAATGGATAAGAATTTTTTTTTTTGAAATGTGATTTAAAAGAAGAACTTTACATGTTTTAACCTAAATGATTTGAAGAAAACTGGTAAAGAAAACTATGTTTGTAAGTTGTGAAATCCTTGTATGGTTTAAAACAACCTCTTAGAGCTTGGTATGCGAAGAGTGTTTCTTTCTTTAAACTTTTATGTTTTAGTAATTGTTATTCTAACAATGATATATTCATTAAGCAATTAGGCTCACATATTATCATTATATGTATATATGTTGATGATTTACTTTTCTAGTGACGATTCTGATTTAATTCATAGGATTAAAGAGAAATTGAGGAAATACTTTGAAATGAATGAGTTAGGCCTCTCACATCATGTTATTTGTATGATTGTATTTCATTCTATTGTTATTTTTCAAAACACAGTATGCAACCATTGTATTGAAAATGTTTCTTATGATTGATTATAAACCATTTTCTACTTCAATTGAAGTTGGAATAAATATTCATCCTAAATCTACATATGAAAAAGGTTGATCCTATTTTTATACGTTGTTAGTTGATAGTTTGATTTATATAACTATAAATAGATAAGATATTTCCTATACAGCACGAATTACTTCAAGGTTTATGCAGGAACCTTTTTTAGAGATCATTGGAATCTTGCAAAAATAATTTTTAGATATTTGAAAGGAACAATCAATTATGGGTTGCATTATAATAAGAATGAAAATGTTATCTTATATGGATTTTGTGATTCTAACCATACTGATGTCTTGTTATAAAATATACTGTATATGTGTTCAAGTTTTTTTATGTAGGAACCATTACTTGGAATAAAAAATACAATCAATGGTCTCCATTTCTTCTACTGAGAAAGAGAAGTACAATGGAAGAATTAAAGAAACCATGTGGCTGTAACGGTTGTTGGAAGATTTCAACATGCAAGATAAAGGAAGTATTTATCCTCTATGTGGTGGTTAGAGTTTTATTACTCTTGATTAAGAATCTAATTCAACATCAGATAATGAAAAACATTGAGATACATATACGCTTCACCCTTGAGAAGGTGCAAAGTGATGAGATAAATCTCAAGTTCGTGTTGAGTGAAGAGTAGGTTGCTAACATTTTCACAAAGTCCCTAAGTGGTGCAAAGTTTTGTCACTTTTGTGAAAATCTTGGATTATCAGAGTTGTCATTAAGGGGGAGTGTGCATTACAATGTCACCTCCTAATGGAACTCAATTTTTATAAAAATACCTTCAGGCATTTGTAAAAGACCTTCGAGAAAGTGTAAAAAATTACCTTCGGTAAAGTGTAAAAAGACATTTAGGCATGTATACCTCCTCGACTATTTTTATAGAGAGAAGTTTAGAAAGATCTTAAAGGTGATCTTCAATAAACTCTTTAGTGCTATTGAGTTTACTTGTAAACATCTAGTACAAGCATATTGTTAAGGAAGTTCTTGGTTGTAAAAGACTCCTATATGCTTGGGTTCAATAAGCTTTTATGAGAACTTGTGAGAACATGTAAAACTCACAAATCATACTTAGTCACTGATCATGGGATGATCTTTGGGATTACAAATCTTTTTGTAACAAAATATAAATTTAGTATGATGAAGGTGTTATAATTCCTTCAACTGATATGTTAGCCTAAAACCTTTATGGTTTAAGGATTATAAATCATGTAGTGTACCATGGGTAGGTAATCTATTGGCATATGTTATATTATCCCACTTAACATTATGGGGGAGTGTTGGAACATAATGATTAAGTGGTCTAGCCAACCTTTAATGTATATGGGTCCATCACTAATATATATGTTAATATTTAATAATATGAAATATTTATATATCTTAACCTAGGTATATATTTTAAGTTAAATATTTAATATCATGAAATGATTATATTTCTAATATTAAATATTACAAACCTAGGTGTATGTGTCAACCATTTTAGGTTGAAAAGGTGGGTCGAGAGACATACCCGATCACCTTATATAAAAAGGACTTTAGGTCCTCATTTGATATATTTGGGAAATATATCAGAGGTGTGCAAATCAAGTGATTTGGTTTTACCCTTGGTAAATAGGGTTTCAAAGGAGGAGGTGATCTTAGTTGATGTAAAATAAGTTCTCTGAAGTAAAATGTTATTTTCAAATAGATTTTTACCCTATTGGGGTTTTCCACTATAAATGTTGTGTCACCTGTGTTATTTATTTCCTCTAATTATTTCTTTATTTACTTATGTTATGATGTAATATTTATTTAAATATTTATTGTAACATTATGTAATATGTAAGTTGATTAAATCTGTATTTATTAGAATCCTCAAATTCTAACAGGGAAACCAAAGCTATGGTTGTTCTTGCAAAGATGTAGCATTGATTGAGAAATACAGATCCTTATTCATGTATTTACAAATTTCTCATACATTAGGATAGTTGGATTTAAATTCACTCCATGAAATCTTCCTTGGTACCTAAGTGACAAAATTTTTATGTTTGAACTTTGCAGACAACGGGCACACATCAATGGAAAATTGAAAAGTAGGAAGAAGAAAGGTGTGTCTTACCCCATATCCTTAAGAATATTTTATTGTAAATCTCTCATTTATCCATCCAATTTAGACGCCTCTTTATCTCAAATGAATCTCTTTTCTTAAACTTTAAGAACTATTGGGTGAAGTGTGCTGATGATAACAAATTTAGAAGAAGATATCACATGACCATAATGGTAGAGAAAATGGGGAAGTTTCAGTCTGAATGATTTAAGGAAGGCATCAAGGATAATTTAATAGATTTTTATGATCCAGAGTACCCAATTTTGAAATCTTCTCCTCTTTGTAAGGTTTCTTAGACCATGAGGGAATCAAGTGATATGAATGTGTATGCAATGGAAAGTTACACAAGCTATGGAATGAGGTTAAATAACCTCAAAGCTTTGCTAACTCATCTATCAACATAGGATTAGAGCTAAATAAGATAAACTAACATGAAAGCATTACAACTTTGACAAAAACATCAAAAACTAACATACATACTACTCTCTACTCCATGAAAGCTTAATGAAAGTGAACCTAGTATAGATCCTAAGAAATCAAATTGTGTGATTAGTTGTTTTCCTTAGGAGTGGATGGATGCAAGATGGGGGAGCTCTTAACAATGGAGTATGGCCAAGATCCAAATGTTCTATAGCTTAAATCTATCAAAAATAGTTTCTAATGCCTTTCCAAAATGCTTGAGAGAGGACTTGTGAGTAAAGTTGTCTGTAAAGTGGCCCCTTGAATAGGTAGGTTTTGCCTTGCATTTATAGTTTTCCAAATGGGAGAGTTTGAACTTTTGGTTCATGTGGGAAAAAATCTCAAAAATCACTTTTAGATTAGATTAGGATAAACATTCTTTAGGCTTAGTTAAGCTAGGACTAGGCTAGTTAAACTTGATTAGCAAGTGACTAGAGACTCGTTGAGAGTTGGGAGGGGTTTGGATAACCAATTTTGATTGATAAATAGCCTACGAAGCCAATAAAAGTAGGAAAATAAGCTGAATATGGGAATAATATGACCGAAAGAGTGTCATGAATGGGCATTCGAGAATGGAGCGAATTATGGGGATTTAACAAAGTGTCGTTAATTGATTAGATTGGATGAAATGATAAGTGTAAGAATATTTTAGGTGTCTACATTTTCCTCTCTTTGGGGTGATGTAAGCGATGTCACTTCAAATAAAGTAGACAAGCATAAAAAATTAGAAAATATTTAAGGGATAGAAGAAAAATGAGAATAATGAAGGATGCACCCCTTGATTGGCGATGCAGTGATAGAAGAACTCAATCGACTATTGAAAAGATGACGGAAAGATAATAAAAGAAATGATAATATGAAGAAGAAGAAAAGAAAGGGGATATAGAAGAAAAGGAGCATGAGAAAGGGGGAATGAGCTAACATCCATCTAGTGCCTTTTAAACAACTTTATTTTTCATCATATTGCTAAATATCTTCATCATCGGTCCTTATTATTAAAAAGAATGAAAAAAAGTGTATTATGACATAAAAAGTCATATGCAAACAAATGTCCATTGCTAAAAAAAAAAAAACCAACTCCATGCAATATACAAAATGAAATGCAATACAAGAAAGTTAAATATGCGTAACTCCATGCAACATACATAATGCAATGCAATATGAGAAATTAAACAAGACAGCCTAACAGAGACACATAATGTAATGTTTTTGTTATCAAGCTTCAATTCCAACCTATTCAAATTAATGACAAGGGTTAATGATGGTGCCTCAAGCAAGAATACATGAAAATGGAAAATTGAGGACACTTCGGTCCGATGAAAAGGTAATGTGCACTATGAAACAGTACTAGGAAACTCATTGTGCCCCAAAGTATAGACAAAGTAAGAACCAAAAATTTTGTTTATGGAGGTAGATTAAGATAATCCACGAGTCACACACATGAACATGTGAGAACCAAAGAGTGACATTTTGTAGGATGATTTTCCATTTTTAGAAGTTTTCTTAAACATATTTGAATGTTTTGATTATTTTTTAAAGTTTTATGAAACAATTTACAGGAAGATGAGGAAGCATGGATGCCCCTAGCGATAGATGGGATGTACAAGGGCATAAGGCCACATGAGTATGAGAAAGGTGAAGATGTAAAAATGCCCCAGCAATTAGGTGGGAGTATTCAAAGGAAAACTCTTCACAGGTAGAAGTGGGACCCAAGGCCATTATGGATAGGTTCAACATGATGGTGAACGCAAAAAAATGAAGTGCTGGGAAGAAGCAAGGATTCCCCCAGCATAATTTGGCCTAAAAGCACATGATAGAAAGGAAGTGGAAGATTGTTTTGGTGAAAGGGTGTAAAGGTGTCTAAAAACATGGAAAAAAATTAATCTTATACACATAGATGTCTAAATGAAGTAGAAGAATGATGTGAATGATATGAATGTAGGTTAGAACCCTCGTGAGGAAGAATTGATTAGCCAAATGAAAAAAATGTGAGATGAGACATGGACTAGAGTAAGAGTTTGAACAAGGTCCAAAATGAGACACTTGGTAACATACTAATCCTTCCTACTCATAGAGATCCAGTGTGTGCATATGGAGTTTAATTACCTCTTGAAGGGAAGATTTAATAAACAAGTGAAGACACCCTAGCCAAAGTGTAGGGATGATTGATTTTGAAAGGTGATTTTGTGAATGAAGGGTGGAAGGATAGCCTTACATTTCTCCGCTACCATCCATGCGTCTATAACCCCGATGAATATGTATTTTATTCTAATCACAATATTTCTCTACTGTCAGTCAGGTGCCCATAGCCCCGATAGAGATTATTGGAAATACCCCAAGAGAGAGTTATATATCAATTTGATTTTGCTTTGTAGCTTTTAGCTTTTGATTTTTGATTGATTTTGATTATTTTGCTTTCTGAAAACTTATTTCAGATCTCTTGTTTGATAAGGGGTTTAAGAACCACTGATGGCTTGATGGAAGGATGTGGAAGTGATTGTGATGACGAAATTGGCTAGTGTTAACAAATATGTCCAAAAGTTCTTCGCAACAAGTTTATTAGATGGTGAATGTGATAAGATCTCTAAGAGGTTAGTTGTTCTTTAATTTACCAAGGTGATAAAAGACCAGGGTAAAATGGATACCATAGAGATAAATGTCACAAAATACATGTGACTAAGCTAACCAAAACATCACTGAAGGGATGAAAATGGTAGGGAGACTTGTAGAAAAAAAGCAAGGAAGGGAAGAAAGTAACATCCATCTATACACAATACCTGATTACAATGTTTGATCTTTGTACCTTTAATTTTTGTTGTGTTTTCTCAATATTTTTTGTATTTTTGAATTGTTTTTTATTTTTTTAGATTTTTGACAGTTTTAAGAGGTTGGGACTAACAAAGTCACTCTATGTGGTAAGATCCAACAATAATGTTTGTGACTTCCTTAATAAGGGAGACTAGGCACGTTTGTTTATCGAGAATGATATTATCCCAGATCTCGATGATTGAGGTGAGTTCACACTCAATAAATGACTGTGATTTGTTTTGAAACATGGATTTCATATGCAAGAGCTTGAGTTCCCTATCTAGAGGTTTATGCACTTTGTGACATACTTGATGGTTATGTTGATGTTCATTCTTGAATCGCACTTGATTTAGAATTTTGAGATTGTTTGATTTGTTGGGAGCTATAGAGATCTTTACAGTTTTGATCTGAACTTGATTAAGAAACTGTTTGGGTTTCTTATAAGCTAACGTGTGACTTGTCTAATTCCAAGAAGGAGAAGAAAGTGAACGTGGATGTTTATAACTGATTTGATAAATGACCATGGGCTTGCCACAACCATTGATAGAAGAAATATGTGATGGATGAAATGGATATGGTCCAAGAATTGAAGAGGAGGGGCTATCGAGAGGTGAGCTACTGAGAGAATATGATGGAGAGCTTCTAGGATGTGGCCTAAGAATAGAAGAAGAAGGGCTACTAGGACGTGACCCATAGATAGAAGATGAAGGGATACTAGAATGTGGCCCAAGAATAGAATAAGAATGGCTACTAGGACATGACCCATAGATGTAAGATAATGGGCTACTATAATGTGGCCCAAGAATAGAAGATGATGGAATACCCGGGGGTGATCCATACCTAGAAGACAAGGGGCTAATTGGACATGCCCCAAGAATAGAAGATAGTAGGCTACTCAAAAATGTCCCAAAAAATAGTAGAGGAAGGACTAATAGAAGGTGACCCACGCCTAGACAAAGATGAAGGGATACTTGGCATTGACCCCATAAGAGATTGTGATTGAGGAATTATGATAGACAAGGAGTGATTGGGTGATGAGAAGATAGGACATGGATCAATGTAAGACCTAGGAGTTTCCTCACTTAATGAAGAATGTGAAGATGGAAGAATAAGAGGAGGATCAAGTTACATGATTTGAGGCTCTTCCTCTGTTTCTTGATAAAATGAATCAACATTTTTCTTAGAATATGTGGGCACAACGAAGTCTAAAGAGAATCCTTTCTCATAATCTTCTAGAGTAATATCTTCATGTGCCCCTATAAATTCCCTAATTGTTTTGTCATTCTGAAAGAGGTCAATCAATATGATTTGTTGATTGACCACTAGGGGTTGACTGGAAGAAAGAGGTTCACTTGGTGTGGAAGACTTAGAAGACATTTCATGATGATTGATAGAAGAAGATGAGATGAGAGATGAAGAAGATGTGTAGCTAAATGTCTCAGGAATAGAAGAAGATGGTGTGGACCTACCTATATGATGGTATATCATCTATAAACTAGTAGGATTGAGTTTAAAGTTTTTATATTTTGATGCATGGGTTGATTCGGATGTTTGAATCAAAGGACTTTGAGTCACATGAATCTTCAAAGAAGGAAGATTTGTTAGGGGTGATTGATGAAGAAGGTCCTGCGAAGAAGGGGAGGACCATGATTCAAAAATCACTCTAGATGAATAATAACAAGGGTCCTGCAAAGAAAGAGAGGATTGCACTTTAAGAATTGTATTAGATGTTTGATTGGATGGATTTGGAGTCACACATATCTTCAAAGGAAGAAGACGCCATTGAGGTGAATGATAAAAGGGGTCTTGTGAAGAAAGGGAGGACCACAATGTAGGAGTCATATTAGATGACTTAGGAGTCAAATTATATGAATCCAAATAGTAGTTTGGATCCAAATAGTAGTTTGGATTTGAATCATCAGAAGATTCAGAGGAAATATTTGGATTGGAATCCTCAGAGGAAGAGGAAATGTTTGGATTAGAATTAGAAGAAGAGTGGGTGGAACTCGAATAATAATTTGGATCAGAAGCATCCAAATCTTACCACCAACTATGAGATGAAGGTGGGGAACAAGTTTCCTGAATGGCACTTCTAGCATGAAGAACCAAACAAGGTTTATTCATGATGGACATCCTTTGATGTGAACGCCGAAAATGGAATTCCTTATTGTTGTAAGAATGAGGAACTGCGCGATAATTATTCATTGTTGGAATCATTTTAATCTTAAATATTTAGGCCTAGATAGTGTGATAAAACTTCTTCAAAGTGAATAAGGTGTTATGTCCATCTGGGAAGCATAACAAAAACCAATAGAATTTTTTTAAGTACGGAGATGTGTGTGTGATTTTTTGAAGTGGGAACAAGGAAAATAAACATCGTGATGATGCAATCTCAATGAGATCAAAAGGGATTGCCCTAGAAAATGATTTATCTAGATGAAGAATCACAAGGAATAATCACACAATTATGAAACACAAATCCAATCAATAAGGAACTAATCCCTATGTAAAATGTGCATGTAAAATGATAATTCAATGCAAATATGATCAACACAATGTAAATGTTTACGTCACGCTCGAAATGAAAAATTCGTAAATATTAACAAAGGGTAAATGTAACTCCCAATCAAAGGATACCACAAAAAGTTCAATAACCAACAAGACCTAAATGTTAAAGGGTGGGGTTTACAAAGGTAAGCAAGGTAACCACACCAATTGGACACGTCTATCAAGCTTCATGGAGAAGTGAGATATTAATGTCAAAGTGGTATCAAAATGACGTAAACAAAGTAAGCGACACCTTTTAAGATGTAGGAAAATGTTTGAAATCAAACTAAGTCAAATTATACTAAGGATGTATTTAAACATGGGCAGCATAATTCCACAATGCAGAAATTTTGATCATGTTTACGAGAAACATGAAATAAGTATCTTAATTATGTCGATACAATGCAAACGAGGTAACATGTCAAAGGGAGATAAAATGATGAATCAATCCTAACTATAATGACAATCCTGATGTGGGTATCAAGATCACAAAGGCTACCAATGATATAAATACACCTCCACACACTTTAGATGTTTAACTTACCCAACCGTAAACATGGATGGGCGTAAACAGACAAAAAAGTGGCAGAAGAAATCGATTGGTGACACAAAGGTAGTCACCCTTCCTTTGATCAACAAAGTGTCAAAAGAAGGTGAAGGAGGCAGATCAAAATGGGGGTGAAAAAAATGTTGGCTTTACTTTGGCAGAGTTTTACCTTACCTTAAGGTAAGTGAAGAACTAGGCCAGAGTAATGTGTTACATGTTTCATGATGAAAATGATGGCTCAAAAATCAACACAGTTTTTAGAATGGTCAAAGTGGGCTCCTGGCCAAAGTATATTTTCCTAGGTTGTTCTCTCGTCCTAGGTGCTACAAATATTATCCATGAGTGGTACGATTTAACCAAAAAGTCACACTGAATAGTTTTGGAGTATCTTGACTTTTCCCCCTTCAAGCACAATGGGCATTAGATGCATCCAATTGTGTAATTAAAAGGGTCACGTATGGAAAACTTGTAACTCTATCTCACAAAGGAATTACTAGTTAGATAGGTAGTGCGGAGCACTTTCTGTTTTGTCCACAAGGTTCCCTCTTGCGTGGACTACTTTGGGGTTCCTAGAACCACCCCCATTATTGTAGCTAGGGATTTAACCTTTTCCGAAACCTACAATAGATAGGGATTTACCCTTTTCCGAAACCTGCAATATAGTGTTTTGAATATGTTGTTCGTTTTATCTTTTTTAATTAGATGTGGTTTGATTAAACACCATTTGGCAACCTGTATAATAGCTGTATTAGTAGTTTTCTGAATTTTTTTTAATTCCTCCATTCTTTGGCAAGAAATGGTGTTTTGGTCCTGTATGATGATTTTTAGTAGTTTTCCATCAAAAGAGAAGTCATCATTTTTTATTCTCCAGCTCATCCAAGGATGCAAGAGAAGAACATACGTGGTTTTCTTCAAAAATATAAAAATATATCAAAATAGAAAAATACTTTTAATTCAACTATGCCAAGTTTAGCCAATTTCCACTCAAATATTCCTAACAACCTCAAAGTATCAAAAGGACTTAAGAATCATTTCTGATTCCCAAGATCACCTAAAAGGTGTGAGGGAAGAGCATACATGACTTTAATCTCATGATTAAACATGAAATTTTTATTAACATTTAAA
Source organism: Taxus chinensis (assembly GCA_019776745.2). NCBI lineage: Eukaryota > Viridiplantae > Streptophyta > Pinopsida > Cupressales > Taxaceae > Taxus > Taxus chinensis. The sequence continues at coordinate 300,833,378 of CM034154.1, forward strand.
AAAATTCAAATCACCACCAAACATGTAAAAACACCCTACAAAACAGAAGTTAGATTCAAAATAAAACTTGTAAGGTGTTAGAACAACAAAGACCAAATTTTCCAAAGCATTTAGACATGTTAGAAATGAGTAGCTTAATAAAAATGAAAACCTTAAATTTTTGGTAACTTAAAACCCCAAATTTAAGTTTCTATTGTTTAGTTCACTTCAATACCTTTCCAACACAACAAAAATAGATTCATTTCGAGTTCGGGAGAAAATGTTATGGCCTCCAAAAGATTGCTAATGATGCCTATGCCACTGTTAGTGTACATGTGCCCCTTTTTTGGTGCCTGCATGCCTTTATGTAAAAAAACATAGTGAGAGTTGTGCCTGTATGCACATAATGGCATGTGTGCCCCCTTTCCTGTAGGTTGCTAAAAAACACGTGATTTTTCAAATATATCAAAATTTTATCAATTTGGTTCAATTTTTTGCAGCACTTCACCTCCTTTGATCCTGCAAAGAGAAAAAAAACAAGACAAACCTAGCTAAACTAGTTAAAAAACATGATTTTTTGCCATTTAGAAAAAAAAAAATTAGTGAAACTAAAAACATGAACTAATCTAAAAACTTTGAAACTAATCTAGAAAGCTTTGAAACTAATCTAGAAATCTTTGAAACTAATATAAAAACATTTGAAACTAAGAAATAGTTAGAAACTAAAAAAAAAAGCTTCAAAGTAACTCCATTAATGGAGGATGGACATAAGTGTCCCACCAGGCGTGCCAAATGTATGCAATGGAAAGTTGCACAAGCTATGGAATGAGGTTAAAGAACCTCAAAGATTTCCTAACTCATCCATGCATCATAGGATTAGAGCTAAACAAGAGAAACTAACATGAAAGCATTACAAATTTGACAAAAACATAAAAAATTAACATGCATACTACTCTCTACTCCATGAAAGCTTAATGAAAGTGAACCTAGTATAGATCCTAAGTAATCAAATTGTGTGATTAGTTGTTTTCCTTAGGAGTGGATGGATGCAAGATGGGGGAGCTCTTAACAATGAATTATGGCCAAGATACAAACGTTCTATAGCTTAAAGCTATCACAAATGGTTTCTAATGCCTTTCCAAAATGATTGAGAGAGGACTTGTTAGTAAAGTTGTCTGTAAAGTGGTCCCTTGAATAGGTAGGCTTAGCCTTGCATTTATAGTTTTCCAAATGGAAGAGTTTGAACTTTGGTTACATGTGGGAGTAAAGCTCAAAATTCACTTTTATATTAGATTAGGATAAACATGCTTTAGGATTAGTTAAGCTAGGACTAGGCTAGTTAAACTTGATTAACAAGTGATTAGAGACTCATTGAGAGTTGGGAGGGGTCTGGATAACCAATTTTGACTAATAGATAGCCTACGAAGCCAATAGAAGTAGTCCAGAGAGAACTAGGGAGGTTTTGAATGGTCTAAAGGAGGAATGGTTTGCTAATAAGAGAGATATTAGCCAAATAAGATGAATATGGGAAGAATATGACTGAAAGAGTGTCATGAATGGGCATTCGAGAATGGAGTGAAGTATGGGGATTTAACAAAGTTTCGTTAATCGATTGGATTAGATGAAATTCTAAGGGTAAGCATATTTTAGGTGTCTACAGAATGAAAGTACTAAGGCAGTGATTCGAAGATCAATAAATTGGTTCAAAAAGAAGAGGGCAACGTTCATTGAGTCAGGAGGTCTTCCCGCTCTCAAGAAACATTCATCTCCTCTTTTCACTTTGGGGGAAATTGAGAAAGCGTTAAGTTAATCCATTTCTAAAAGGGTTCAAAAGATAAATTCATTGGAATTCAAGCCAAGGCACTGCAAGAGAACTCAGAAGAAGGATAAAACATCTCAAGAGAATAGAAAGGGCTTAGAACAAGGTGAGATTGAAAATCCTCAACCACCTATCATTCAGAGAACTTAGAGCATTTCTTCCTCTACATTTGTGCCTATTCATCTAGTCCTGAGATACAGTTTCTCAGTTAGAGAAAGAAAATATTATCATGCCCAACAATGAGCCTGAGAGAAATGAAACATTCTCATGGGTACTGATTTAACAAATATTTGGATATTTTTAAACCCTAGATATTTCAAAGTAACATATGATAAATAAGCATTAAAGTACATATTTGACTTAAGTAATAATAAAATGGAAATTGAAACCCTAAGTACAAGAGAGTGAACAGAATAACTAGTTTATTTTGTCATTGATCCTGAAGTATACCAGAATGGAAGACTGATAACCAAGAGGAGTAAACTATCGCAATTGCACATAGAAAATTTTAAAACTATCAAGAATGTAGGGACTAGGGGATTTGTGCAAGGTTAGGGGAATTGCATACCTCATGTTTCAAATGATTCTTAGATAGTTTCTTTGAAGTGTTGATGAAACAGATAGGGTAACTGGCATAGGAGGAATACCTATTCAAATGTTGGTTGATGGGTTGTTGCGTGCGTATGAATTAGGGATCCATAGCTAACCGTGAGAGGTTCCTTTTGGCTAGGAGGAACTACTTATAATGTAAATAAAGACCACCAGAAGGAATTAAATAATATGGGCACTAAACTACCTAGTGTATGCTAGATCCAGGAAGTGTGATACTTCCTGGATGGCTACCAGTCCACTGTTTTAAACAATTTAATGTTGTAAAAAAAGTAAATCCTATTTTTATTTAAAATGATTTAGGTATATCACTTAAAATACAATAAGAAAATAGTATTTAATCTAACAAGCTAAGCTAGAAGAGAATCCAAAAGTCAAATGATTTTTTTATGGGTCTCTGCAGGTCTAATAAAGGTCTCAGGTAGATCACAAGGTGAAATGAGGGTGAGATAAAAATAGGTGGGTAGGTCTCTGTTCAGGGCTGTGTGGGCAAGCACAGAGACCGGTGTTAGTTAGGGGTGACCGAAGGCAGTTAGGTATAACTGGGTACCAGTTATTGTGAGATCTAGAAATGTCATAGAATGGGCTTTTGGTCTCCTTTGTGATTGCACAAAGGAGTTTGGTTGGTTGGGATGAGGTATTGGGTGAGGTAGGGTGACTGGCGTAGGCTTTTGCGAGGTTTCAATGGGTATACGGAGTTGAAAATATCGGAGAAGGTCAATAGGGAGCAAGATAAACAATGGATGATAAAATGATGAAGAAAATGAAATAAACCAGGAAAGTATGATGTTGTACTTACTTGGATTTTGTTCCTAAATGTCTGTGTGTGAGGGATGGAGGTGCTGATGATAATTTTGAAGGTTGCAAGTGATCACCAACTGAAGAAAAGATCTTCTGCATGGGCTGCATGTACACTCCTCTTTTCTTGGATAGATCAGATCATGGCTAGTGATAACTGTGCAGGAGAAGATGCTCAATCTCCTTCCTTGGATGTGAGTTTTCACTGGAATTAGCTCTCTGAAGATGCGTTATCTCTCTCAGATGTGTTCTTTCTCATCAAATTTTCTCCCAATGTTTTCCAACCTCTGACTTCCAACCTTGAGAATAAAGTTGTTTTGGGGTTAAAAGGGTAACCGACGGTGGGTCTGGACTTAATCGGCGACGATTAGAGGCTAACCGACGTCAGTCAAGGCAGGATTTCCTAGGTTTACTAAACTTAGGGCGATCCTCTTGATGTCATTGGATCTCATGTTGTTTCGCTATGGATTAGACTTAGGAGCCTCTTGTGAGCATGCGAGAATGTGGTTAGAGGGAATGTAGGCATTGATTTTTAAGGTTTGGGTAAGTCTTAGTTAGTTATGGGAACTTGCTAAGAATAGGTCTTAGGTTAAGTTGGCTTGGTGAGGTGTCTAAGTGAACTGTATGTGTGGATATAATTTAAATAATATATTTAAATAATAAATTTAGTGAGGATAATGCATTAACTTAAATTAAATTAATTAAATTAGTATTAGTGGGGTGAAGGGGGTTCATGACTAGGTAAATGTAATAAAGGGTGCTTATATGGTCAGGGGACAAAAGGGGAGTGTGACCTAGTTTTAGTGTATACAAATAGCTCTGCTCACTTTTTATTCATTCTTCATGTTTTGTTAGTAGACAAATATCATAACATTGCCTTATAGCCATTTTTAGATGATCATCCTTTAGTCACATGTACTTAAAGTATTTTAAAACAACAAGTTCACCTTTAACTTGCTTTATGATCTAAATAGGTTCACATATAGATTACCCAATCTAAAGACATAAAATGACTACTAGGATGTTAGTTTATTTCATTCATGTTACATGTCAAACTGACCCCGTTAGTTTTACCCAAGCTCTTATATTGATGTTTTTTGTTTTATCTAATCATTTCTTGAAGCTACTAGGTGTTCAGTTTCAATATAGTTATGCGCATAGTAAGTCTTTCATGCTGTACAATTCTGTCCAAGTATAAGGCTCTTCCAACCATGTTATTTGCACTTCATAGCAAGTACTATCTAGATGTAGAAAATGTAGATAGATGTGTGAAAATAAAAATTAAATTACCCTCACATGAAGTGTATGAAGAAGAATCCATTCCCTTGTCCCTTGAATGTATTCTAGATGGATGCTTTGATGCTCTTGTAATTCTCTTCGGATTCAACCTTAGGTGATGGTAGTATATGTTTAGTGCTTAGTCCTTCATTATGGTCACATAACTTTGTATTTATATGATTCCCTTGGTTGAATTTGGTAATTAACCACTAAAGTCCAACCACCAAGAAAATAAGATTCCCAGCAATTAGATTGGACCCAAACTATGTTTACAAGATACAAAGAGGTCGGGGTACCTAGAGGAGATGGGGGCACCTGAGCATGGGCATCCTTGCTAGGAACTGGTGTCGAGACACAAAAAAATAAAGTTTTGAAAGTTAGACTGGGAAAGAAGGTGTGTAGGACCAAGAAGAAAACTAGAAAGCAATAAAAGCAGCAAAATACAATGGTCAAGTAGTAATTTTATCACTTGGGAAAAATAGTAATAGTGATATGTGATTAGGACTAGAAATATATGCAAAGTGCATGATTTAGTGTCTACATTTTCCCTCACTTTATGTTTTTTAGAAAATTATTGATAACATAAAGTAGATAAGAGATGAATACCTAATAACCATGTAGATCGATGGTAAAACATGTCGAGGAGACAAGGAAAAAGTGTGGAGTGATAAAAAGTGAAGTGTGGAAGCTAGAGAAGAGGAAGTTAACCTATGCATGAAAGCGTATGTGAATATCTCTTATTGTACCTTTTGTCAATGTCTCTTGATGCTGGATGATGTGATTGTTACTTCCCATATGGGAAGACCTATAAAATAGAAGAGAAAAAGAGTAGTCAAATTCATGTATATGAAAAATTTGATGAAAATGCGTGAAAAGTTTGTAAAAGTATGTAAAAATGTGAAAAGGAACATGTGCACCTAATCTGTGATGAGTGAAAGGAGTAGATATGATCCTGAAACTACTATAGAAGTATGAATTTTTTAGGAAATCTCACGTCAAGAATGAGTTTTTCAGGCGATCTCATGCTAGTTGCGCTAAGTGCAAGTTTTTATGGAAATTTCAAGTAAAATGTGGAAGAAGTGTAGGGAAGAAGGTATATTATTATTCTGTAACCTTTGAATTTTTCTTGAGATGTAAAAACCAGTGATGGTGTGTTAAAATCCAATCTATTTCGATCTAGTTTGATTTGTGTTCAATGAAAAGTTGCAAAAGCCATGGACATGGGGTAAGAATCTTTAAAGAAAACCCAAAGGATATTAACAAACTAGTCAGTGGACCATCATATAAGAAATAAACAAGGATTCATCAATTTACATGCACTAAACTTAAAAGAAACAATCAACCTAACATATTTAGTAATCCTCTTTTATTGAAAGATTTAACAAATGAACCTAGGAAGATTCTAAGCAATCAGTTATGCGATTATGAGAATGGGAGGTCACCATTAATGGCTTCAAGGCTAATGGTTCTTCCCATTTACTCAATTCTTGTGTGTTTGGTGCAATGGCAAAATCAATAACTCAATAACAAATGAAATAAGCTCCAAACCCTAAGAAAAATGTTATATTTTATGTTAGGAAGAAGGAGAGTTCTTAGAAATGGTCTAGGGGTAGTGCGCTATTTATAGTTTTCCAATTTCAAAAATGGGATAATTTTGGTGCATGTCAGACTAAAATGGAGTCAAAAAGTTTATTAGTGAGTCAAAGTAAGATTTTACTAGGCTTAGAAGAGGTTAATCATGGTTAAGGACTAGTCAAACTAGGTTAGGCTAGTTAACTCTATTTAGAGAGGAATTAGGGGTTTGAGATAGTTGTGAGAGGCTTAACCAATCCAATGAAATGTATTGATAGAGTAGGAGATTATTAAAAGTGTTATAGAAGAGGTTGAGAAGAGGGTTTAACCAATAATGAACTATATTAACCCAATTAGTTGGTTTATAGGATAAATAGGACTAAAATAATGTCGTAAACAATGAGTTATAGGAGCCTAATTAATGAGGTTTAATCAATTTGTGAGGATGGGGATGATTAGCAAAATATTAGGAATAATAGTGCTTTGATCAAACTACAGGTGTCTACATTTTCCCTTCTTTGGGGTGATGTAAGCTACGTCACTTCAAAGAAAGTATACAAACATAAACAAATGAATTTTTTTGAAGGGGTAGATAAAAAATTATTTAGCTAAAGCAATTCCCCCTCAAGTGTTGATGGGGTGATGGAAGAACTAAATTGACAATCGAAAAGAGAAAAAAATAAATAAAAGTGTGAAGAGAAGATGAGAAAACAACAAGAAAAGAGGATATCGAGTTATCCACAAACCAATGATTATAGAAACAATTTGTAATCATCATTTTTCTTAGAATCCTAATCATCAGTCCTTAATAAAATGTGATCATATGATGGAAGCATAAAATGACATGAAAATACAAGATATAAACAACCGTCCCTTGCTAAAATAGAAACTTTGTGCAACACACAAACATGAAATGCAATATGAGAAGCAAAGAAACTCACATAAGAAGGAAATAAGTACAATCTAACAATGTTCAAGATGGTTGGACAAGTATTTTATTATCGAATTACAATTCCAATTTTTTTGATAAATGAAAAGGGTTTGAAATGATTCCCCAAGAAATTTTTATATGCAAGGGAAAGGATTGAGGACACTTGAGTCCAATGGAAAAGCAATGTGTACAACAAAAACAATACTCTGTAGATAATAGTGCCCCAGAGTACAAACGAAGTAAGTAGCGTATCTTTTGTAAATGATTGTAGAGTTAGCTGATCCGTGAGTCATTATTTCAAAACATGTGAAAATGTCAACAAGATACAAGATGAGTTCCATGTGAGAGACACATATTTTAGCTGAAAATGAGCTTTTTACCAATTTTAGTCCATTTTTTGAAGTTTTATGATGTTTTTGGCTTTTCAAATGGTTTTTTTATAATTTTTAAATTTTTTATCAGTCAGAGGAATTTAGGAAATGGAAGTTCACCTAAAAGCACGTGAAAATGCCCCAAGGTAAAGATAATGGACATCGGGTGGCAATAAAATTCCCTGGCAAGAAGATAAATGGGCCAATAATTATTATTTAAAAATAATCATGGCAATAGATAAAAATAGAAGACAAGAAGTGCTTGGAAATATTTAAAAATTCCCCAGGGTGAAGAGAAAAGCGCTAGGTGGAAAATAGTTCCTGGGGGTGATTTAGATTATATGATATCAAATGTTTTGTACATGAGATATTTTGGTATATGCTATCATTTGGGATGATATTAGATGATATTCGTGTGAGGGGAGGATAGATTTGTGATCATGCGTCACCCCTCTTGCCCCCATTGATGATAAAATATGTGATGATTAGCTTAGTATAGATGCATGATGTAAAACTTAGGATTTTTTTGTATATTTGATGTATTAGATGATGTTATATGTGATGAATGATGGATGACAGATGTGATCACAAATATATGTGTATTAGACAAACACACAAGCAAAGGTTAACAAAACTAAAAAAATATACACATACAAAACAACACAACAATATGCAACTAGAAATGAAATCAAGAAAGATTTAACAACATATTAAATTGACATTCAATCTAGGTAAAATTAATCCTAAAAGGTGCACATAATAGATGATAAATGAATACTTAAAGTGTCTTCTATTCCAGAGCCATTTGCTGAAATTTCATGAATGATGGTTAAGTATGTCACTCTTGAGGGAAGATATGTGACGATTACTTTTAAGAATTTGGTCTTCCTTAATTATTTTAGGAGGAATTTAATTATTAATTTCTGACATTACCTTTTGAACTCACTGGAAGACTCTGTTCTTGAATTCTAAAATCATACTCATGTTATCCCCCTACACCAAGGCATTATTCAGTTGATCCATCACCATTGTCTTTCACATTCTCTCTTCATTCCTTCTATCCCTTTTTCCCCCCTTTACAAGATTCCAATGACCCCATCTCTACTTCCACTAGTCATAAAATCATAATCAAGAATCTCCTGTACCCCTCTCAGAGGGTTATTTGTAGTAATAAATAGATTGAATCGGCCAAAAACCTCTTTCATATCAGTATCCCCTTGAAGACTCTGCTACAGAAAAATAAAAAGGGATTTTACGAAGGATTGACAAGTTGGAAAGGGAGGTTATGGAACTCAAAGATGAACTCAAGCAGATTAGTAAAAGAGCAGGAGAGAGGAAGATGTCAATTGAACCTACCATGGATAATGAGAAAAATTTGCAAATTTTAAATAAACTCAACTCTTTGGATAATAGACTAGGTAATGCTAAAGAGTGATATGATTGTACCATCTCTGTGCTTAAAGCTATTTACAAATTTATAGAACAACATGTCAAAAGTGTTTGTATTCTCAGTGACATTCCAGATGCCATTTGGGAGTCTGAAACTGCAAGGGACCTGGTCTTTTCACAATTATACAAGAATAATCCCTCCCATGTCACTTCCCTAACATTATTCAACTCTCTGTAAAAAGTGAAGATGGAGGTTGATAAAGTAGTCAAGTAGAGTTGCTTCCATTTTACTACCATGTTGCTATTAGGAAGATGTTTTCTTGTTGTTTTGATGATGATTTGTCTCTATTTTGATCCTTTTTATATTTCTTGGTTAAACTATAGTTGGTTCTCATGTTCTTCATGGATTCTGATCCATTTGTGTTATTTTTACTTTTGTATATAGATTTTGAGCCTCCTTGTAAAGGGATTTAGTCCCTTTTATCTTTGGATTGTTTTTACTATTATCTCTAGCTTTTGATCATTTTTTTGTAAACAGCGTATAGTCCCTTTAAAACTATTTATCCTTATAAAAAATAGATGATGATGAAGAACTTTTTTTACAAGTGGACTCAAGCTACGAATGAACCTAATGTAACACACAATTAAATAAAAAAAGATTCAATCTAAGGAAATAAAATGAACCATCACACAACACGAAAAAGCACTTTCAATAAAAACTATACAAATTGACAACTAAAAGAAATTAAATTACTACCTTTTTTGTGGGACAACATTGATACATTTTCTACTATTTTTGGGTTATCTTGAAAGATAAGTTTTCTAGGATACTGTTTACGTTGTTTTTAGGGTTTCCTTAAGAAAATGTTATGAAGGTGGTGTACCTTTTTTCTAGGGGGGATTTTCTAAATGTTTAGATTTTTGTGTATCCTAATATAAATGATTTTATATTTTCTAAGGTCATGTTCTAAAAACAATGTACAAGGACAAAGAAGCATGGATTCCTTAAGTGTGATGTAGGTATATATAAATGGAAGAATGCTACACACATATGTACGAGAAAGTGGAATGTAAAGGTGCCCCAAACGTTAGATGGGAATATACAAAGGCACATCCTTCACACAGATATAAGATAAAATAATCCCGATCACAGCTCAGAGAAGATGGATTTGATACGGTTCATAGACCTAGCAAAAAAATTTATTTCTAGAAAGTGGTGAGGGTTACCCATCCTAATGCAAGATTTTCTTATGACTGATGAATCCTTGTTAAGAATGAAAAACTATTTTTCACCCAAAGATATACCCACTGCGCTACAATTGCGTGGTTTTCACATGTGGATGACCTATTTTTTCTTTACTGTTTTCTCAAATTTCCATGTTTTACTTGTTTTTTCTTTATTTTTCTCCTTTTTAGTTCTTATTTGAAATTAGTGCCATACTTAAGTATATAATCATTTGATATGCATGGCGTTTATAGGTTCTAGAAGTTATTCACCATTTGAATATGCTATTTTATAAGCTCTTGGACCATATTTAGCAACCACCACATAAGGCCCTAGCTAGTTGGCCTCAAACTTACCTTTCTTTTTTCTATATTTGATAGTATTCATTTGATTTTCTTTTAGCACTATATCACCTACATAAAATTCATGATAAATGATCCATTTGGTATATCCTCTTAATACTCTATTATGGTAAACCTTAAGGTGATTAAGTGCTCTTATACACTTTTCATCCAACAATTGTAGCTCTGTTAGCCGAGCTACTCTATAGTCCTTGAATTTATCAAGATAGTCCTAGAGTGATATTCTCAAGGAGGGAAGATCCACTTCCAAGGGTATGATGGCTTCAGTTCCAAGACTAGTGAATATGGGGTCACACTAGTAGGAGTGTGGTTGGAGGTTTGAAAGGCCTAGAGGGTGGTATGTATCTGTAATTGTCAGTTACATCCAGTCTTACTTACCATTTTCTCCATGATCCATACAAGGGTTTTATTTGTAGCTTTGGCAGGTCCATTACCTTGGGGGTAATAGGGGGTGTACCACTTGTTTTAAATATGGAAACATTGACACAATGTCTTAACCATTTTATTCTTAAAGGATTTACCATTATCAGTGACAATGGCAGAAGGGATACCATAACGATAGATGAGGTGATGCACGATGAATTTGGAAATTTTTGCACCAGTGACATAAGTAAGAGGCATAGCCTCTACCCATTTAGAAAAATATTTGGTGGCAATGATAATTTTTGTGTGGCCATCTCAAGAAGAAGGATGGAGCTTCCCTATGAGATCTAGGCCCCATTTGGAAAATGGCCAAGGTGTTGCAATAGGCTGAAAATCCTATGTTGGTGCATGTATCAAGTTCCTATACTTTTGGAATAGCTCACATTTCTTGACAAAACTACAATATTCTACTTCCATGGTGGGCCAATAATAACCTACCCTTAAGGTATTCTTATCAAAAACCATACCACTAGTATGCGCTTCACAAATACCACCGTGTACTTCCTTAATAGTGTCGACTTAGTCAGTAACATCTAAACAACAAAGCAAATTCCCATGGTAGCCACGATGATAAAGGGTTCCTCCTAGGAGGGTATAATGGGATATACGGAAGATAAGGGATTTCTTCTTAGAATGGGTAATGTCCAGGGGAAATGTGTTATCTTGTACATATCTAAATCTAGGGTTGTACCAAGGGAGGATAGAAAAATAATTTAACATTTTGAACAAGATTCTGATATGTTGTATGTGGGTATTTGTAAATTATCTATAAAGAATGACATTTTTATATCCAGAGGTGGAATGCGTAAGAGAGATATAATTGTAGCCATAACATATTTTGATCTATTATGTTACCTTAGTTTTTTCTCAAAGACAATTTGGTTAAAATACTCCTTTAAGCTTTCAACCAATTTCTTGTATGGAAATTTTTTCTCAACTTTAACCTTATACTCATCATTAAATTTCTTAATAATGAGTTAGGAGTCCCCAATGACTTATGGTTGTTTGATATTCCAAGTGATATCCAACTTGAGGCCAATAATGAGTGCCTCATACTCTACAATGTTATTAGTGCAAGGGAATCCTAAACGGAATACTCTTCGAATAACCTCACCTATGGGAGTGATGAGAACTACCCCTACCCCTGATCTATGGAAGGTGAATGATCCATCAAAATGGAATTTCCATTCTAGAAACTCTTCAACATATATAATGTATGCATCTGGTAGGTCCAAAAATAGGTTCCATTCCTCCTAGAGGAGCTTATGCCAACTAATCAGCCAATACTTTTCCTTTCAAGGACTTCTCATTTACAAACTCAATGTCAAATTCACTTAGGAGAATGATCCAATTAGTAATTTTTCTTGTAAGGGCAGGTTTGGATAAAAGGTATTTGAGAGGATCAACTTTGGATATTAGCTTCATTTTGTTGTTAAGGAGATAATGGTAAATTTTTTGAAAGGTGAAGACAACTACTAAGCAGGCCTTTTCAATCTATGGGTAATTCATCTCGTAGAAAATCAAGGTATGACTAAGATAATAAACTTCCCTTTCTCTGTGGTCTAGGTCATATTGGGAAAGTAGTGCACCAATAGAAAATTGGGTAGCTGAGATGTACAAGAAGAGAGGTTCACCTAGGGTAGGCAGCATGAGTACAGGAAGGTTGGTAAAGTACTATTTAAGTAGTGCAAATTCCTTTTAATAGGCTAGTACCCAATTTAATTCAACATCCTTTTTGAGGAGATGTGTAAATGGGTGACACTTATCTGCAAGTTGTGAAATAAAATGGCAGATTACCTGAAGTTTCCCTTGTAAACTTCTCAATTGTTTGAGAGTTGTAGGTGGAGGAATTTCTATGATAGTTATAACATTTTCATGTTCCACCTCTATGACTCTTTGTGAAATAATGAAACCTATGATTTTTCCTAACAAAACACCAAAGACACATTTCTTAGGGTTCAAGTGTACCTTTTAATCTTGGATACATTGAAAAATATGTCTTAGCACTTCACGGTGCTCTCCTCTTATTTTAGATTTTTCTAAAATATCATTAATGTAATCCTCCATGATGTCATTCATCATGTCAAGGAAGATGACGGTCATTGCACATTGATAGATGGCCCTGAAATTCTTTAGTCTGAAATGCATGACCTTGTAACAAAATGTACCCCAAGGGGTGATGAAACTTGTTTTATGTTGATCCTCTTTTGCAATCTTGATTTTGTTATAACATGAAAAAGCATCCATTAAGGAAAACATTTCATAACTAGTAGTGGAATCCATGATCATATCAATGTTAAGCAAGGGGAAGTGATCCTTGGGACATGCCTTATTGATGTCACAGAAATTGATGCAGATCCTTATGCCAACGGGTTTATTTTGAACTAGGACTATGTTATATGTCTAATCTAAATAGTCAATGGGATTAATGAAATTAGTAGCTAATACATTTTCAAGTTATTCTTTAACAAGGAGTGTAGTTTTAGGGTATATCTTTCTAAAATTTTTCTTGATGGGTTTGGCATTTGGGTGCACAATGAGGTTGTGCACGACCAATTGTAGGTCGAAAGTAATCATATCAACGTATGACCATGCAAATATATCTCCAATTTATCTTAACAGATCCACAAAAAACTTTTGTTCTTGAGCTGAGAGTGACGCTCCCAACTTTATCATTCTAGGTTCCTCTTTTGAGAAAATGTTGACACTGATGGTTTCTTCCATAATAATTATAGAAGTATCTTCCATCCACGCATGATTAGGAGGAAGAGTAAGGAAAACCTCCCTAGGTATCCCATCATCATCCTTGAACAGATAGACCATTTTTTTCATAGGTTCTTCATTATGTTTGTCTAAAATTGCTTCAAAATGTTTGTCGTTATGAGACTTGCATTTATTCCTTACACAAGGATTCTCTGAAGTGTCTTTACTCTTGCTCCCAAGATTCTTACTGAAGCATCCACACATATCTTATTCTTCTCCAAAGTATGCATAGGTGTCTAGTTTAATTGAAAATCCTTTCTTATGATCCCTCGTTGGAATAGAATCCCTGAGTCCCATGAATTTTTTTGATGCCTCATCATTATCAAAGAAATTGATTGACACGTGAAACTACTGATCCCAATATATAAGTTCGAGATAGACAAGGGTTCATTTGTAATTGGTTTGAGGGTTAGATCTAGATAAGGTAAGGACAATTGAATCATGGAATAGGTTAGTGGAAAAAATATCCTCATAGAAGCTACATTGGGAATTTGCGTTGCTATCAGAATGAGATGAGTTTTCCTCATGTTCAGAAGAGGTGGCATCAATCTAAAAGGGTGCAACATCATGAGGTCTTATTCCAAGACCATGCTTGTTTAATTTGAAGTGAGGGATAGGAATGGGTTCTAATTTCCCTTTATCATTGATACCACATCCAAACCCATAGTAACCCATGATGAATGTCATATGATATCCTTTGACATATAGTGGGGCCTGATGGCATGAAGCCATGGTACCTTTAGGTACTCTACTGGTGGGATATTCTAACATCTTTTCTTCAAATAAGAAACCACTAGGAATGTTCTCCAATTGTTTATGACATTGATCCTGATTGATTTTGAAATAAAAATAGGGTTTTCCACATTCCTAGGTGACAACGATAAATCTGATATTAGTAAAGCTTGTTCAAGAGTGAACAACTCACCTAGACTATATTTTTCCGATGTTTCCTCCCATGATGCAAAAGGATTGAACAACGAAGGAAAGTCTTGATTATAAGGAGTGAGTGAATCTAGATCCACAAATTCTTTGATATCCTCTGTTTGTAAAGGAATAACAATGTCTGCACAAGGGTGTTCATAAGCTGTACGAGAAAAACTATACAAGGCTCTCGAGTGTGTAAATGGTTCTGGATCACCCTGAATGGTGACTATTTGTCCTTCATGGCACATCTTGATACATTGATGGAAATTTGAAGGAATTTCTTGCATGGCATGGATCCATGGGTGTCCTAAGAGCATGTTGTATGATAGATCCAAGTAAAGGACATGGAGCATTGTATCATGAACAGTCAGCCCTACTTCCATTGGAACTACTATAGTTCCTGTTGAATCTCGCTTCTCAATATCATAGGCCGTGATTGTAATCGTTTTGGCTACAAGATCCATTTCTGAGTGGTTTAGCTGCTGAAATAGCTTCAAATTACAAATCTTTAGACCGGATCCACCGTCAACAAGTACTCTCTTAATCTTGTGACGTGTAACAACTACTTCTAGATATAAGGGTAATTTGTGTTATGGGTTGTTACACAAGATTGAAACGTGATCAAAAGTGATGTGATCATTGTAGTCAAGGTGTGGAATCATGGCTTGGATATTTTTGGGATCTACATTGATGGAGACCCCCTAACTCTACAGTTTTTCATATAATATTTTTTATGAGTAGTAGAGATTTTGAGGAAATCTAAGATTGATAGCCTAGCAGGTGTCTTCTATAATTGTTCTATTAGATTGTACTAACCTTATTGAGGGATATGTAGAGGATCTGGTATGATCAAATGAGAACATTGCATCCCTACTGCATAACTCTTTTATAAGATCCTAATAGTGTTGAATTGTTCATCAGATGAATTGATACATCCTATGAGGTAATGAAAGGCACTATCATTAGTGGGATAAAAATAAACAGTATTCCGATAGTCATTGGAATTTTGTCCATCATCTTGCTTCCTTTTATTTTTATCTACATGGTTAGTAAAGGGCTCTTTGAAGATACCCATTTTCTCATTTGGACCTTGTCCTGAGTCAGGGGGAGAATATACGGTGATTTTACCCTCTTTAATGAGGTCTTGTATGTAATGGTGTAGTCTCAAGCATCTATCTATTTTGTGCCCTTTAAGGCAGTGGAAGTCACAGTACTCATGCTCTTTGAACCAAATGGGTTTTGGAGCATTTTATAGGTATGGTACAATCATGGTTGGGTATTCCACAATGTTTACATTATCTAACTATTTCAGTATGGTAGATAAGAATTTTTGTTAATGGTTTGAAAACACGTTTGGTGGTTGTCTTGGGAAAATGCCCTTATGAGAGATTTAAAAGTGGACCAGTCTACATGGTTTAGACTCTTAGATTCTATAATTCCATTGCTAATGACATGTTTTTTTTTGTTGAAGAACTTCGATTTATCTAAGGATTTTTATTCATGTTTTTCTTTGACAACCAGTTTAAGTGTTCCCTTTATGATGAGGGCCTTTTCAATTTTACTACCCTTCTCTATAACTTATTCAAAGTTAGAGACGTAGTGCATTTGTAAATGGAAGGCTATCTCTTAGTTCAAGTTAGGCAAAAATATGTGTACTAGCTGTTTTTATGGTAAGGCGAAAGGGAAAAGACTTGCCCATCCTCACCATCATTGTAAAAATCTTGCAAAGGTTTCGATGGGATTTTGCTTTGCATTGCAGAGGTCATTCATTGTGACATCATTTTCCATGTTTTAGGAACAATTTCCTACAAAATGTTTTTTCTAACACAGGACACGTTGTAATGGAGCCCTTCGGTATGCTAAAGAACTGTTCCAATCCCAGTGCCCAAAGGCTACGAGGGAAGAGTCATATTAAGAATTTATCACTGTATGTAACCTCTTGGAAAGCCATATAAAATTCTTTTATGTGATCACGAGGATCACCTTTTGTTTTATATTTATCAATTTTAGGAATGGTAAAATTATTTGGGAAGGGTTGTCATAACATGCCCTTATTGAAGGGGTAATTATATAGTTATTCATATAAATATTTCGTACTATATCCTATGTTTCCCTTTTGGAGCGTAGTGAGCGTGTCTTTCATTGATTGTAATTCATGTTCAATGAGTTGTTCTTTAGTAAGAAACATGAGTCTTTGTTCCTTAGCCACTTTAATTGTCATGTCACTATATGGATCAAAGTGGAACTCGCTAGATTTCATTTTGAGTTTGTCTTTGTATATGTTCCTACTTGAAGAGCCTAAGTTTGCTAATTTTTGGCTTAGTTTCAGGATCTCTTCTTCAATTAAATTATCCTCTTCCTCATCAAACTTGGGAGGTAGTTAGGATTTGTGCTCAATTTCACTTTATGTGAATCTTTGTAATAAGGTTTTCATGGATCATAAAGTGGCTTGGATGGGTCTCCTTCAGTGATGTTGTGATATTTCCCAAAAGTAGAAGCATACCCTACATTAAAGGGGTTATCCATGTCTAAAAGGGACCTTCGTTATTTTGTTTTGTGATTAATGGCCTTGGTTTCTACTTTGTGTCCCTATGGAAGCTTTGCCTCTAATTCTAAGACTCTTCTGAGCACTTGATCTCTGTTATAATAAAATATCTCATCAAATTGACCTAGGTCTAATTGATGATGTTCTTCAGAAGAATTAGATTCTTCACCGCTATGATCAATCAATGGCTATGTGTCCTTGACCTATGAAAATATAGGTGTTAAGTTGTTACCATTAAATGGGAAGGACTCAAAAGGGTTTTCTCCTAAGTCATACTCATTTGGTTTGGATGCCATCTTCATGATTCTAGGCATCACTAGTCAAAGTGATACTAGGTTTTGTCTAAATGTCTTTGAAGTTTGCATGAAACCTAGGCATATGTTTGTGTAAGTCATTCTATGTGATGTTGAAATATCCTAGTGTGTTCTAGATGTAATATTATACAATAATTTTTATCATTCAACGAACACTCACATGAACACTTAAATGCAATGATCACTTGGATTTTCATTTTTCCAAGTTTATACCCTAACTATGATTCTAGTGAAGGGTCTAATGCAGATAGTGACAATATTGTATCAATACGTAGGTCAAGTTAGAATCCTAACAAGTCCTAAATATTAAAGTGGTACTAACGCAATCTCTTGATGAGGTATAATAAAACTAGATCGAATGGTAATGAAAGCTAATATTTCTAAAAAATGGAAGTTGCAAGTATGTATAATGTAACAACAGTATCCTGATACATTAACCAAGAAAGAAAGGTGTTAGTATCAAGATGACATTATTTTGGTATATATAAGGCAATATTGACATCCTTACAAAGACTTAGATGGCGTCAAAAATAAAATGAAGTATGAGTATAGAAAGAATATGTTAGTTGCACAAGTAACACAACCACACAATAAAGGGACTTATATCAAGTTATCAAGAAATTAAAAACACAATGTAAGTACCAAATTTGTGTGACTAGAATGCGAGAAAAAAAAGTTCAACTTAAGCAGAGATAAATGATGAACCAAAATCACAGTAGTGAAGATGATGTTGAAATAAAGATCAAAGGACTATCAAAGATATGAAAATGTACTTGCACACTTTAGATGTTTAACAACCCATCTGCAAACATGGATGGGCATAAACGAACAAAAATGTGGTGAGTACTATGTTTGATAAAACATATGAGGTATGCTTCCATCTCACCCAATAAAAATGAGTGGTGATAATGCAAGGGTATAGATCAAATGGATGAAAATAAAATAAGTTCCACTTGGGTAGAGTTTCACCTCATCCAAAGGAAAGACAGAAACTGAGCTACGTGAGATGTCATTTGATTCTTTGATGAAAGAAATTTATCTCAAACTTACACGGTCTCTTTTATTTTTTTGAGAATTAAGTTTCAGAATCCAAGTGATTTGTCACTTTTTGATGGCTTGTTGTGACAATGGACTAGCAAAGTGGGCTCCAAGACATAATAGCTTCCCTAATAATATCTCTCAACTAGGTGTCACAAGTTTTTTATAAACAAGATTGATTTACCTAAAGAGTCACAATGACTAATTTGGGAGTTCTCAGCTTAACTTTACCCTCTTAAAATACAATGAGAAACTAGTGCATTCATGTGTATTCTCATTGGGTTCGCGATACGGACAACTTTAAATCTAACTTATAATGTAAAATCTAGTCACTTGGGTAAGCAAAAGTGCTTCTTGTTTCATCCACGAGGTTACTCATCAGTGGATTATTTTAGGGTTCCTGGAACCACCACCATTTTTTAGCTTAAGGTGTTATGACAAATGGGTTATGTTCTAGTTGAGCGGATAGAGATATACCCTTTTTCTGAAACCTGCAATATGGTGTGATGTGAAGTGGTGTGTTTTTTATCTTTCTTAACTTAATGTGGTTTTAAGTAGCACACTATTTAGCAACCTATATGAAAACACATATATAAGGAGGCTTTTATTTTTTCTTGACTTCTCCTTTCTTTGACAAGCGTTAGGCCCTACATGCAAGGAGTTAGTAATTTTTCATCAAATAAGAAAGAGAGTTTGCACGTTGTTTTTAATTCCTAAGGTCACCAAAAATGCACGAAGGAAGAGCATACACACTATGAAAACCCTATTAAAATAAGCCTTTGTTACAAATACTTCAAAAGGTAGAGTTCATTTTATCCAACTTTGAAAGATAAATCCAATTATTTAAACATAAAGTAAGTGTTTTTAAACGTGACAAGGAGGTTTTAGAAGTTTTTTTGATTCCCAAGATCACCTAGAAGGTGCAAGGGAAGAGTATAGACACTTTGGAAATACCCTTTTAACTAAGAAAATGAAACACTTAAACTACTTTAGTCAAATAAAAGAAAAAATAAACCTGCAATCATTGTCAGAGATCTGTGAGAAAGTTAGAAAACCAAGAATATTAGAAAATTCCATAAATCTATTTTTAGCAGTTTTTCAACAATTTTTAGTATTTTGCATTTTTTGAGGTCTCTAAGGCACTTTGGGAGTTTTATGATAGAACTAATGACACCAAACATATAACATTGCCTCACAAATTTTTCTTTTGTTTCTTTCCGATGCCTATTCAAACTCAGAAAATGGGTCAACGGGTCAAAAGTTATGACCCAAACTAGGAGCACTAAAAATTATATGAACAAATTCAGATAAAAAAAAGTTACCTGCACACCCTTCAAGGTGTATGCATGTCATTTTTGGCATGTTTGTGTGGATTATTGTGCCTCTTCCCCTCTGTGTAAACTTTGCGGGTCTGCAAGGTGCTTGCGTTACTCGAGAGATGCATGCACTAACATAAGTGTGCATGCACCAGAGAATAGGTGTTTGCACTAGCGAAGTGAAAAATTGGTAAAAGCTATGATAGTGCATCTGCATTGGTAGAGGGGTGCTTGCACCATAAAAAATGGTGCATGTACTATGGTTTGGGTGTGTGTGTGTGGTAAAATTTTTTATAGAGGGCTGAGAACACAGAAGTTGCTCGCGTGTGGGTTTGGGTGCTTGTGCGCTTGGTGAAAATGATGGGTTACAGGGTGTCTATGTAGGAAGAAGGGTATTTGTGCCATAATTTTTGCATGTGCACCTTCTATTGGGTAACTATACATTGGTTTAGGTACCTATGAACCTCTGCTAAAAAATGACAGTCAACAGGTGCTTGCGCTGGTAGAAAGGTGTATGCATGTCTGCTTGAAAAACCACCAAAAACATGGAAAATGAAATTTTAAAAGTGTCAATAGGTTATAATTTAGCCATTAAATGTAATTTCTAGCATAAAATTAACAAATAAGCATGAAAATGAAGGCTTACTACTTAAAACCTAGCTAAAAAGCCCAAGGAAAAATATTTAACCCTACAAAAACATGTAAAAAGTTAGAAACTGAAATAACAGCTTCAAAATGATTCCATTAATGGCAGATGGACTAAGTGTCCCACCGGGCATGCCAAATTTTTTCAATGAAATGTTTCAAAAGCCATGGACATGGGGTAAGAATCTCTAAGGAAACCCCAAAATCTCTTAATAAACTAGTCAGTGGACCATTAGATAAGAAATAAACAAGGATTCATCACTTTACATGAATTAAACTTGAAAGAAAAAAAAAACCTAACATATTTAGTAATCCTCTATTCTTGAAAGCTTTAACAAATGAACCTAGGCATATTCTAAGGAATCAATTATTTGATTATGAGAATGGGAGATCACCATTAATGGCTTCAAGGCCAACGGTTCTTCCCATTTACTTAATGCTTGTGTGTGTGGTGTAATGGCAAAGAAATACCTCAATAAACAAATGAAATAAGCTCCAAACCTTAATAAAAATGCTATATTTTATGTGAGGAAGAAGGAGAGTTCTTCAAAATGGTCTAGGGATAGTGGGCTATTTATTACTTTTCAATTTCATAAATGGGAGATTTTTGGTGCATTTGGGACTAAAAAGGAGTAAAAAAGTTGATTAGTGAGTCAAAGTAAGATTTTACTAGGCTTAGAAGTGGTTAATCATGGTTTAGGACTACTCAAACTAGGTTAGGATAGTTAATCTTATTTAGAGAGGAATTAAGGTTTTGAGAGATTTGTGAGAGGCTTAATCAATCCAATGAAATGGATTGATAGGATACGAAGTTATTAAAAGTGGTATAGAAGCGGATGAGAAGAGGGTTTAGCAAATAAGGGACTATATTAACCCCATTAGTTGGTTTATTGGAGAAATACGAATAAAAGAATGTCATAAACTATGATTTAGAGGAGTGTAATTAATGAGGTGTCGTCAATTTTCTAGGAGGGGGATAGTTAGCACAATATTAGGAATAGTAGTACTTTGATCAAACTATAGGTGTCTACATGATCCAACGTGAAAAAATAAAAGAGGACAAAACATGCATGTTGTGTGTTGAATGAATGTGCATGTCCTATAAAAGTTGAGTAAACTATTGTAAACTATGACAAACTAAGATAAACTTTGTAACTTCCCCTTGGTCATAGGCACCTATGAAGGGTCTAGGTAACCCATGCACTACTATTTAGAGATGGGCACTAGTTTCTTTGTTGTGTTGAGGACCCAAGTCAAGTAATAGGTAGTTTATGAGACTGAAGACTATGTTGACTCTAGGATAGACTATGTTGTATTATAACTATAACTATGACATGGGGTGGATGATTCACCCAATGGATGACCCCCCTCATTTAGGGTGCATGCGATGTTGCAGGGAGTATGTGGCCTAAAGAGAGGACCAAATGTTGAACTGAAACTAATTACCTATAGGGGGAGGGATTGTTCTTTATATAAAATAAGGAACACACAATCAAAGTGGCTAGAAACAAGTGTTTGTGCAAACAAGACTAATATGCATATAGAAGACAAGATATAAGCTAGAAAGAAATAAGACAATGTGTAATCTAACATGCACGAAGACAATTTAGACCATGAAATGTGAGTTACAAAAATTGGACATCACTCACAATGTCACAATAAATTGAGGCTGAAGTAGCCAAAATCATATAGTGTGCACACAAGACAGAGGGGAAATCTCGCAAATAATGGAAAACAATGAAGAATAGTCGAAAAATTGTAACAGAAAACCATGGTAATAAATAATTCTTACAAGAAAAGTGTTGCATATGAAATATCCATTAGCATGTTACAAAGATAGAAATTATATCAAAACTGGTATGATCCAATGTAATATATTGTGCTAGTATGAATAGGAAGTAGTATAAATTTAAATAATAGAACCTATGATGTGTACAAAAGTAGATTCCCCCAAGAGCCATTATGGGACTCATAAGAGGTACAATGCTAAGAATCCATGTTACATGTAATAGATATGTGTAAACTATCCTCTCACAACTAGAAGGAAAATGAACGTGCATGTGCATATAGAAAAGATAGTAACATACAATGTATCTAGCTAACATATTAAACAAGATCTAACATGGAAGCATAAGTAAACAAGAAAATTGTGGAACTAATATATGTAGTATGTTGTGGATGAGTGAGATGGAATGGAATGTAAAATGAGTTTGATAGGATCCACATGCCCCTTGAGAAAATGTGAATGAGTATGTATGAGATGAGGTTCATTGGTAAATTACCCCTCAACAGTCGATAATGAACCATAGAATAAGATTATGTCATCAGAAAATGGTTTGAATTACGTGATAAAAAGATATGATAAACAATGTTAGAGTGTAGAGAGTGATTGAGTGTGGTGAGATTCATTTCAAATTGAGACCCTGACCAGTCGAGTATGAACCATGGAGCTAGAGTGTTTCATAAGGTAACAATGATGTGTGAGAATGTGATGTTAAAATAATGTGTCATGAATGCGTCAAGTGTGAATTGCGTCGTGTGATGGGATGTGAGATTCATGAATGTACTCATCCCTAACAATAAAGTGTGAGACATAGAAAAAGAGTGTGTCATTAGGTAATGATGATACAAGTGTATCAAGATGTGTAATGATGCTTATAAATGTGAAATATGAAGTATGAAACATATGAATAAAAATGCGAGACACCTAATAATTCTAAGAGAGGGAAAAATAATTGCGATTCCCTTAATTGTACCAATAATGGATATCGATGTGGTGATGTAAGATACACCATGCCATTGTGGGAGAGTGTTATTTGTGTCATGCTAAGAGAAAGAGCCAGCATAATGGTAGGCAGAAGAAACAATATGACCATGCTATGGTTATAGAGGGTGAAATGTGTCTTGTCCATCAGTGTAGGGAGTAGTTTCTTTAACACAAATGATTAGTTATAAATTATGTGGTATTGATGACACTACAAAATAATTGATAGGAGAAGAGGGTGGAATGATTTTAAGAGGAGGTTGCATACTTTTATCTCGTGATGTTGTAGATGACTTGTGAGGAGGAGTGATATGGATTTTCAGAGGTGGTTTCTTAATTTGATTGGATTGCACATGTATTACTTGAGTGAAATAAGAAGTTATAGTAGAAGTGATGGCATTATTCTCATTATACAGAGATGAATCAGATTTAGGAACCGAATGAGATGTAACAATTGGATATGAATATGTAGGAGAAAATGAGATAAGACCATAATGCTTAAGGTGGTTTATTTTTTTCTTGAGAGCATAACAATTATTTTCATTATGTCCATTGATATAATGATAATTTCAATATGGATGACCTTTATATTTTACAAGCCTATAAGGAGGAAAACAATGAGTAGATGGAAATTTGATCAATTGATAAGTGAAGAGATATGGAAGAATATTTTTTGGTTAGTATTGAGATCAAACTTTAGAGGTGCAGGGAGCGCTAAGACTTTGGGTTCACTACTATGAGAACATGTAGAATACATAGAATTAGGATGAGAAGAATAACTAGTGTGAGCCTGAGAAGTTTCCTTAAGATGTTGGATTTCAGATTTAAGAGATGCAATTGTGGATTTTATAGCCTCAAATTTATCTTGAAATAAAGAATGTAAAGGTTGAATGGATTTTTAGATTGATTAATTGGCATTAGAACTAATAGATTCATTAGAGATATGATCAAAGATGGCACTGACTTATGAAGGGGGAATTTTTATAGGGAGATACATTGTGTCTAGGGTTTTTTGGAGAGTATGTTTACAAGATTGGTGAATTTTAAGAAATTGAAGCAAGGAAACTTCTGAGACCTTACGAGTAATGAGATAAGAAAAATGAGGATCCAAGAGTTTCCGAATGAGATGGATTCACCAAATGATTTAAAAAATATTTGGAATTTTGTAAAACCCTAGATATTTTAGAGTCACATATGATAAATAATCATTAAATTACATATCTGATCTAAGTAATAAGAAAATGGAAATTGAATCCCTAAGTGCAAGATAGGGAATAGAAGACTTAGCTAATTTTTTAATTGATCCCAAATTATTCTAGACAGGAACACTAATGAACATGAGGAGGAAACTATCACAACCATGTATAGAAAAATGTGGAGTTGACAGGAATGCTAGGAATAGGGTGCCTATGCAGGTTCAGTGGCACCTGAGGCACTACAAAACTCCTTTGTGTGCCTGTGACTTCTCAGAACCTCAGAAAATCAATTTTGTAAGGTCACAAGATGTTCACCAAATTCCACATTTAGTCACCTATATTTTGTTGCTTGATCCCCAAGTTCTAATGACACCTATAAAGAGAAAGAGAACCTACAAAACCCCAAAACCCATCAAATCCTAAAAATAAAAAATATGCAAATGGGGAGTCAGACTAATCGTAGCAGTCACCTGAATGAGTGAACTTACAATCTAAATACCACACTACATTTTAGACTCCATGTTGTTTTACATGTGTGTGTAGAATCATTCCTTAGGTGGCTCTTATCCAAGTTACAATTAATAGTGAGAAATAACTAGATGTATAAAATGTAGATAGATGTGTGGATGGAAAAATGAAATTACCCTCCTATGAATTGTATGCACAAGAATGTAGTCCCTTGTTCCTATAATGGATTCTAGATGGATGATTTTATGCTCTTGTAATGGCTTTTGGATACAACCTTAGGTGATGGTTTTAGATGCTTATTTCTTGGTCCTTCATTATGGTAACATAGATTTGTATTTATATGATTCCCTTGGTGGAATTTTGTAATTAACCCCTAAAAGGACAACCAACAAGAAAATAATATTCCCAACAACTAAAAAATACCCAAAATATTCAAGCAAGATATAAAGAGGCTGGGGCACCTGGGCGGTTATGTCCTAGCTGGGTGCTAGTGTCCAGACTCAGGAAAAATGAAGTTTCAAAAGTTAGATTGGGAAAAAATGTGTGTAATACTAAAAATAAAAACATAAAGCAAGAACAGAGGCCAAAGACAATGGTCAATTAGTAATTTTCTCACTTAGGAAACATATGAATAATGGTATGTGATCAAGACTATAAATATACCCAAAGTGTATGATTTGGTGTCTACAAGTACATGATGTGATTTGGGGAGAGACACACAATAGTTAACAAGTGATGATCCCAAATTTCCAGGCCATATCTACAATGGCGAAGGTAAAGAAAGGAAATAAAGAAAATATTTTGTCTTGCTTCTTTAACGTAACTTTAGGTAATAAATATGTGGAGGTGGCCTGGCCAAAATTAATCAAGCCTCTCAGTGAGATGACACCATAAAATTATGAGATCAAAACTATTACAATTATACGAGTGACACATGAGGGTGATTTACATCTGTTTTAGGATTCATCCACTCTCCTTGTAAGAAATCAGGAATACAAGGAGAAAAATGGACCAAGCGGAAGACCATATCAAGACCCTCACTTCATACGTGCAAACATTCATGGAACAAAATGATACTACTTCTCTCCTAGCCAAAGAATTTACTCCCATCAGTAGCTTTGAATATGAGTCTATTATAAAAATACAAGGCTTCACCATGCAGGGAAAAGAAAACAACAAATTGGTGAACATGATCCTAGAAAAGGGTAAACTATTGCTTTTGGAAATACTTTCATTTTTCAAATACATGGGCACAATGGCTAAAAATTTAATTATTACACGAGAGGAGATTTAAGCAGAGAAGGATCATTCACACTAGGTGAATCCACTATTCATTAAGATGGGAAAGGTCAATTCATTCCTCTTAGTAAGGAAGGGTGTATTCTCTTTAGAATCACATAGCTTGTCTCAATTCTAGGCTTGAAATTTGGTTTCTTGTTATGAAATGATAAACCAAGCTCTTGGAAAAATTTATTCATATGAGGAACATGTTGAAAAGATGTAGGGGGATGTCAATTTTGAGGTATAAAATCTTGGCGTGCCAACATTGAATGAAGGCACTTCGAAAAATGATCTGTTGAGGCCATTTGAGTATCTAGTCAAGAAGGAGGCTAGAGATCCATCTTCATTCAATGAAGACACACTGTAGTCCCTAACCGAGATAAGAGTGGTCATATCAAACAATGCAAGGGATTATCAGTCTTGGTTCAAAGAATGCAATAATATCAACACTTTCTATGAGAATTGGATCAAGTCCTTGATTTTTGTCCACATTCTACAAGTTGATAAAGTTGTACCTACGATAGTGAGATACAAGAAGCATTTCAAAGGAATTGATATTTCTCATAAAGATATTTCCCAAATTCCATCAGCAAGTAGGTCTCCATTGACATAAACATATTCTTCAGTTTGAGTAAATATCTTCTTCCCCTCTTCACTCCCCCTCCCTCTCTTCCTCCACATTCCAATTCTTCATTAGGATATTGCGATTTTCATTTTTTCCTTAGTCATTAATGCGAATATAGTCTAAAATTGTAATAATTTTCCCTTAATTAATAAAAAGGGGACTTAATCTATTTTGTGGGCATTTCAAGAGTCACAAGTTGAAAAGGCACATGGGGGGTAGGTGAAGAGTCTTTCTGAAATCTATATATTTTAATTTCTTCCCCATTATTAAGGGTTTTCAATTTTATAATTTCTAAGTAGATAAATACCAAGAATAAGAAAAAGATACCAAGTTCTTTTATTTCTCTCTATATGTTTTCATCTTTCTTTTGTAATCTACAACTTTATGAGAATGTCAATAAAGAAAGGAGTTTTTACTTTTCTGGATGAGTGAATAAGTGAAACTTTATGTTCATTGTTTCATCTTATCTTGATATTATTAGTGAAGTTTTTATTCTTCCCAAATTGTGTGTTAATATTTTCAATAATATGAGTTTTCCTACTCGTAGTATTGATCTCTCTCCTAATTTATCACTCTCACTTCCCACCTACCTAGAAAATTCCTCCCTTGCATAAGATTGCAAGAATTTTCTACTAGTGTAGTGGAGTAATCCTATTGAATCCCTAACATATATTCCAACAATAGGTTTAATTATTGTTTTGCATACAATAATAGAGCTGTCTCATTCAAGTAGAGGGACCTAGTCCCAAAGCATTGGTAAAAATCCACCAATTTTTTATATCAAAAAATTTTCTCGCCAACATCTGGTTAGAGACCTTATGTTTTGATTTGGAGGTTAAATTAAGTTGTTATAGTAAGTAGACTCAAATATATTTCCAATGGTATACTACTTGAGCAATGATGAAGAGTTTTGAGAGGATAAGTTGTTTGTTTTCTGGGACTGAATTATGTGTGCTAGAAGACCTAGTTGAGATTACTTGCAAACTAGTGTGCTTTATGGTGGAGATAATAGTTGTAGAGATTATTATGACTTTTAGTGATTCTTATATGTTTCCCTTTCATTATGTGAAGCTGTTAGATCCTTGAAAAATATGTTTTGTGCTCTTGATGTTCCTGACGCATTTATTGGAGCTTGGAGAGCTTATTTTAGCATACTCGAGATGTCTTAGAGCTAGTCCTTGGTGGTGTGACCATTTCCAACCCATATGGGTCTCTTGAGTTTATTTATATGATGTTATTGATTTATTTTATTATTGGTATGACCAACATTAATAGTCATGACCAGCTTAGGCGTGTTTAGGAGTTAGTTTATGTATATAAAGCATGTGGTATTTTCTTATAATGACTAGTTGTGATGATGGGGATGTAAGAAAGATAAAGGAGGAAGAAGAAAAGTATATAAGGGTCAAGGAAAGAGTTGAGGAGAGGTATGAAGGACTGAGGAATATTGAGGATCAGATATGGAAGTTCAATATTCCTAATCAACCAAAGAAGGATAATATTTGAGTGAGTTAGTCGAGAGTGTGTTTGAAGAGGGTTTTGAGAGAGGGGAGTTGAATTTGAGATCAAAATTAGTTGTGAGATCAGAATATATTTTTTGATCATCCATTTTGGGTGTAAGAGTTGGTGCTTGGTAATCTTGGGGTGTTGTATCCTTCTTTTTGGATTTGTGTCCTAATAAACTAGGGGTTGGTGCTACTTGTGGGGTTGGTACCTCACTAAAAAATTATTTCTTGATGTGTAATATTTTTACAAGTCCTTTGTTATGAGTAATATTAATAGAGGTTTCAATGGTTTTTCTTCCCCTTGAGGGTTTCCAACGTATATATGGTGTTTTTTTGTTTTCTCTCTTGTTTTATGCACTAGTAAATTGTTGATACATACTTAATTAGTTCACATGGTTTATGGATGTGTAATGAATGGTTTAAATGATGAATGTATGTAATGAAAATGAAGTAAAAGTTTTTTAGGACTTATTTTCCCCCAGTTAATTGTTCTTCTAACAATTGGTATCAGAGGTGGTCCTTGTGAAGCATATTTTATCACTTGAAGGAGATAATCTTGAAGCACAAGTTATTTGATCAAATGGGAGAAGATATTTTTCCATATCAAGGACCTATGTTCAATGGAACAAATTAAGACCTATGGAGATTCATAATGAATGTTCATCTAAGTTATCTTTGATATAATGTTGATGTTGATTACATTTATTCATTAGAACCCATGGAGTAAATTTCAAAGGATATCATTTTTAGTACATTGGAAGAGTGTGTAATTTTCTTAGTTATAGAGTGTGTTTCAGCTAAGGAGTTATATGAAAATTTGGAGTAATTGTATGAATATATAAATCCTTTTAGTGGCATTTTTTTAGGTTTGGTAAAAGGAGGGTTTTGTAAGGTTCCCTACCCTATTATAACAAGGATATTCATTTTATAAATTTCCATTAATATATAAATAGACTAATCTAGACCAAACATCAAAAAAAATTAAAAGGAGAATAGAAATCAACTCAAAAAAAGCACAAAGATAGAACAAAACTATAAAAGAACTAGCAAGATAACAAGAAGAGATATAAAATAGAGAAGCCAAAAATTCGTTAATGTCTCAGCATATTGATTGGTTTGTATCCCCATGTTCCCGACGTATGTTGTTATGAATTCTTCTTCATCATTCCTAATGGATCCTCCCCCCAGGTGTGTCATGGTTTCCCTTAGCAAAACCATCAAAATTTATCTTGTATCAACCATCTTGAGGGTGAATCTAATCAGCCTTATTCCTAGCAAGCTTTAAGAATTACTACTTAGGATCTTCGACAAGATGCAAGTTCCATTTGTTGGGGAACTTTATGTCTGAATCATTCAGAATTCCTTTGCTAAGTCTAATGTATGATTTTAAATTCTTAGTTATCAACATAATCAAATGTTTGAAGACAATTCCAACCTGGAGCACTTTCCCTTCAAAGATTACTTGTTTCCTTTCTTTCCATATATCCTAAACCATGTGAGGAAGGGTAAAATCCTATACGAGTTTAACTGATACAGTTTTTGTTTGATAGTATCAATTGTCTTTTAGATCACTCACTGATTGAGGAAGGACCCATTTCAAACCGATTTTTTTCATAATGATTCCCCATAGAGAGAAATAAAATTTATAATGAATGAAGAGGTGGCCAAAAATTTCTTCCACTTTTTTGCAAAGGATGCATCTGTTTATAAGAATATTTCATTTCTTTCTTAAATTTTCAACAATGAGGATTTTATTTTGGACAAAAATCCATAAAAAGAAGTTTAATTTAGTAATCATATCTTTGCGCCACACTTTATTCTAACAAGAATGAGTATTATGTGGCCGATTATGTATGTCATGTCCAGATAATATGTTATAACTACCATCTCGCGAGTCCTGCCAGATTAATTCATCATCCAAAATTTTATTAGGGATATAGATGTTTGCAATATTTTTTTGGATTAATTTTATATTATCTCTTTCCATATCATTTATTCCCTCGAGGAATAGTCTTATCCAAGTGTTTTTTCCATTAATGCGTTCAAGATATCCACTTATTCTCTTTCCAGAATTTAGTCTTAACTAGTTTATTTGAATATGAAGATTTTCCCTCTATTGCAGATCAAGTTCCAAGTTCCATCTTTCCTCCTAAAATTTGATCTTGTTGTCATTCCAAAATTCCTATCTTATGCCTTCTAAGATAATATCTTTGCTTCTAACTAGAGAGTTATAGAAGTGGGATCCTAATAGCAGATCCTTAGAGGAGGTGAAATCTTGGATAAAGTCTTCTCCCAAGTATTTTTTTTTGATAATGTTGCACAAGATTAAGTATTTTATGAGTAATCTCCACCCCATTTTGGAAAGAAGGGAAGTGTTCATTTTCCTAAGGTTTCTTATCCCTAACCCACCATGGGATTTAGGCTTACAAACTCTGTCACATGCAACCAAATGAATCTTGTTATGCTTCTCTACTCTAGCCCATAAGAAACATTTATAAAAAAATTCAATCAAATAAACAATATTTTAGGGAATTATAAAAAGAGAAATGAGGTAAATAGGGATATTATGTAGAGTTATTTTAATCAAAGTGATTTTAGCATCCCTAGATAGAACCACCCCTTTCCACACTGCCAATTTAGATTGAAATCTATCTATAAGTAGGTTCCAAACAAAAAATTGGGAGTCTACCTTTGAACATTGGAATCCCCAAGTAGGTTGTTGGTAGAGATTTAATGATGCATCCCAAGATTATAGAAATTTTATTCTATCAATATTCATGTGTGTTGATGAAGAAAACTAAACTTTTTCCATAGTTGATATGCTACCCTGATGCTTCCTCATAGCAGTTCAATAAAAATTTAAATTTCTTGGCTACCTTAATTGAAGCAATAGAAAGGAGGATAGTGTCATCAATAAATTATTGGTGAGAAACTGATAGCTTCTTATATGAGGGATTAAATCCATGGATGTAACCAGCTTCAATGTAACTATTTATTGCTCTGCTAAGACTCTTTTCCATAATGATGAAAAGTATAGGTGAGATGGGATATCCTTGAGTTATTCCTCTATTACTGCTAAATAAACTAGTTGGGGTGCCATTTAGATGAATTAAGAACCTGGGGATCGAAATGAACTCTTTAATTAGATTCCTGAAGTGCTGGTTGAACCCTATTTTCTCTAGAATTTTGTCTAGTAATTTCCACGAGATGTTTTCAAATGTCTTGTTCATATCCATCTTGATATCCATGCCTTATTTTTATTCTTTTATCCATGGATTGAATGGTTTCATGTACTAAAATTATACCTTCCTAAATTTTTATTCCTTGAAAGAATCCACCTTGTTAGCATAAGATGATGTTATTGAGAAAAGTCTATATTCTTGACATGATCGTCTTTGTGAAAATTTTGTAAATAGTATTTGAAAGACTAATTGGAGATAATTCCTTGAATTCCTTATCACCAAAGTTTTTAGGGATCAACACTATGAAGTTATTGTTTACCTCCTTTAGAAGTTTTCTATTGTGAAAGAATTCATTGACAGCATTGAGTAGATCATTTTTACATACTTCCCTATAAATTTAGAAAAAACAAGATGAGAAGCCATCCAAGATCAAGTATTTTCTCCTTCGAAAGAAAAGACAATTTTTTTTGTTCTTTAATATCCATTGGTGAGATAATTTTTTTCATATCCCCTTGAATATTAGTGCAATGAGGGATGAAGTCCATTAAGAAGTTGGTTTTTATTTCATTATCTTATGCCTCTTTAAACATGAGGTTTTTTTGGAACTATATTTCCTCGTTTTTATAGTTTCCATATCTCCACTTTCCTATCCAGAGCTGGTTATGATAGAATAAATTTTATTGTGACTTCTATGTTTGAAGGTGGTCATATGAGAAAAAAAAAATTTCTATCCGTTTCCTTTAATTAGACCACTTTTGATTTTTTTTCTCTGATGAATCTCTTCAAAATTCCTGAGGTTATGTATTTCACTAAGTAATTCCTTTTCCTTGTAGTAATTATTGACATACATCCCTAAATTTTGCACCTTGTGTTCTAAAAACTCCAACTCCTTAGTAATTTTTTTTTTCAAAGATGTTTTGAAAAACCATTTTTTTCCCATATTTTGGCATTTATTTTAACTTTCTTAATCTTATGAACCATGATGTACATGACAGATCCCTTTTTGTCAGTTTTCCACCATTATTGAACCCTGTTGTAAAATTCTTGATGTTTTGTCTACATTTTCTCGAATCTAAAAGGAGAAGGTGGGTGTTTTCTTTTGTTTTCAAGGCACACAACTACAAGAGTTTTGTCAAAACCAACTTTGGGAAGAGCTAAAAGGTATAGTTCTTGAGAAGTGAATCAATCTACTGACATAAGGACTCTATCTAGTTTTACCATAGTAATATTTTCCCCCATTCTTTTATTGCTCCCAGTGAGTTTGATTCCTCTTAATTCAATGTCCATCAGAGAATTATGAGTGATGAAATTAGAATAATGTTTCATACTAGTTGTAAACTCTTTTTCCCCTTTTGTTTTCAATTGGGGAAAGGGGAGTATTAAAATATCATAAAACAATCCAATAAAAATTGCTACAATTATTTCTAAATGTGTTTACCTCTCTCCAGAGTTGTTTTCTCCCTTCAGTAGAAATCAGGGCGTAGATGTTAGACTAGATCCATGATTTATTTATTTGCAGGGATGTGAAGATAATAACCAAATGATTAATGGATTCAAATATGGTCCTCCCTTTTACTAAATCATTATCCCAAATGATTGTAATTCCACCTGACGCACTGTTTGAATTAACATAACTTATGGTAGTAAAAATGATGTTACAAGCAGTTCAAAAGGTAGATGGTGTGACTGATTTTGATGAAGAAAATGTAGAATATGTCTTCAAGGTATAAAAAGTGAATGAATAAGATCTACAAGATGAGTTATTCCTCCACAGAAGAAAATATCTCAAGATTGAAACAATCA
Organism: Taxus chinensis; assembly: GCA_019776745.2. NCBI lineage: Eukaryota > Viridiplantae > Streptophyta > Pinopsida > Cupressales > Taxaceae > Taxus > Taxus chinensis. Next base: position 300,866,503 of record CM034154.1, read on the forward strand.
TCAAGGATATTGAAGATGAAATCAAGTATTTAAAGGAAAAAATGAACTAGATCTCTAAAAGGATGAAACTTTAGAGAATCTTCAGAACGCTGGAAAGGAGCTCAGAAGGAAAAAAGGTGCTCAGAGTGATGCTTCACACTTGAGCGCACAATTAGAGAAAAAATTTGACAAGAATGCCTAAATTTTACCATTGGGAAACGCCCAATTTTACTATTTTTAGAGCTATTGGATTCTTTTAAAAACAATAAAAAAGGTAATTTAGTGTCCGATAATTAATATGTACTAATCGTAATACAAGAATTTTAGAAATTAATAAACTAGACTTAATTAAATTAAATCTAATTAATTCCAAATAATAAAAAAACTAATTAAGATTTAATTAAAAAATTAAATCCTAAATAAAAAAAACTTTCCCTTTTTTTTCTTAAAAAAATTGTAAATAAAATAAATGTAATTTAAAAAAAGGAAAAAGTTTCTTTTTTGAAAAACTGGAAAGAATTTTATATTTTTTAAATCTTTACCAAAAAAAACTTTCACGTATTTTTTTAAAAAAGAAATTAAAAAAACATGAAAGAAAAGGAAGTAATTTAAATACATACTAAATAGAAATGGCCAAATTTTTAAAAATTTGTTTGTTGATTTTAAAAAAATGAAAAAAGAATGTATGTTTTAAAAAAGAATGTATGTTTCAAAAAGGAATGAGTTTTAAAACCACTTACCAATTTTATTTTATTTTAAATGTACCACAAAGGAATGCCACGGGCTGTAAAAAGGATTTTTTATGATTTTTAAAAGATTTGAAAACACTTACCCAAAAAACACGCAAGGTTTTGAGAGTTTGTAGTTGCTACTTTTGTTTGGAAACCCCGTGGATTGGAAATGGTTGTGAATTTTGTTTGTTGTTTTTTTGGTTGCAGCACGGCAGAGGGGTTGTAGCAGGAGCAGCCGTGGGAGGAGGGGCAGCCATGGGAGGAGTAGCTACTCAATAAAAATGAGCTTCCACTCAAAAAAATTGCACAACAAACACAAATCCGCGAATCCACATTTCAAACAATGCACGAGCCCATGAGATCAGGAAAAGGCTAGAAAAAATGTGAACAACAACCCAATCAGTGAGCTAGAGATCCACCAACACAGGATAGAGAGGAGAGAAATATCGAGAAAAAGTCTAAACCCCAAAAAATTTTACCTGAATCTACAAAAAGCATAGAGAAAACCAAAAACCAGAGATAAAAAAATTCCAGTTAAATAAAAAAATTAAAAAACTAGAAAATACTCTAATACCATGAAAAGAGTTTGCAGTGCAGTCCGCGGCAGGAGGAAGAACATGCAGGGTTTGGTGTTGGTGCCCACGCCAAAAAAACACCAAATTCAAACAAAAAGCGAGCTCCCAGTGTAGTCTGCAATAAGAAAAAATGTAGGTTTTGTTGTTTTTGAGAGTTTATAGTGTTTGGCAAGTACATGGGAGAAAACTCAGGGGTAGGGTAGAGTCCACGGAGGGCACATGGCCACGAACCACATAGTAGAGAGAACAGTGGGTAGCCGTGTGCATGAAAAAATGAACTCTTCATGTAAAAAAAATGAACTCCCACGGCATGGCAGGAAAACTGTATTCTGCACAATACTAGAAAACAAAAAACCAAAAAACCACAAAGATCTAAAAAAAATTTCACTTCTATTTTAAAATTTTATTAAAAAAAATGAAATACTCTATTTTGGCTAAAAAACTAGATTTAGCTGTAGATAGGTAAATGTGGCTATAAATACCCTGAAACCTCTAGGAATGCCTGCACAAGTACATAAAATAGGCACAAAAACAAACAAAACTTTCTGAGAAATCTTGTTAGAGAGATTAGCAAAATAATTCCAGAAAATAGTGATCAAAAACCTTGCATGTAGAGTAAAAAAATGAAACCAAGAAAGAGTAATCGTAACTAAAAAATAACGAGTGCTCATTTACCTGATCTCAAATCTGATGCCATGAAAAGATTTTTCGAGAATCGAATTATAAATGAGGTACCACAAAGTAGTTTCACTCCAACGGAATCGTGATAGCTCCAGTGATAGCAAGAAAGAATTGATCAGTAATGGAAGAAATTGCTCAACAGAAACAAAGCTTGCATAGAGGAAAGACAAAAAAGTGTCTTGGCATACTCATAAATGAATAGAAAAGGGGTACATATAGGGTTTTGAGTAATCCTAGTGCATGACACACATGAAACCCTAAACCTAACCCATGTGAGATGACCTTCCAACATGAGAGGAGGACACAGGATAACTCACACTAACAGATGTTTGTTATTCTTGAAATATATTTTGTCATAAAGCTAGGTACTGTAGAAGGAAAATTAAAAATACATTCCCATGGAGCAATGGTATGGATGATCATGCATATCAGTAAAAATATATTACATGCTACAATTGCCACAAAAGGGGCCATATTTCCAAATTTTATTTATCAAGATTTTCCTAGATCAAGTTGGAATAATGAGGTGGTGTACTATAATTGCAATAATATTGGAAATATTGTTAGATATTTCCTTCAAAAGGCACCTAGAAAAATATATGGATCTTTTAAAGGTAAGAGTTTTGTTGTTTGTTTCAAAAACAGAAATGTTGGTCACATTACAAGGTATTATAGAGTAAATATGAACACTTACAAAAGGAAGGAATCAAAACATGACATAAAGAAAAATTGTGTAGATGATGTAAAAGAGATAGAATCAAAGACAACTAAGAAAGGAAAAGAAGAATCAAGATCTTCTAAGGTATTCAATGATTTTGATCATGAAAATCCTGCCAAAGAGGATGAACCTAAGAGAATGAAGCTTAACATGAATTTTGACCTATGAAAGATGTCAAGCTCAAATTAGGTCAATCGTCAAGACATGAAGGTATGTTTCCTAATATTAAAGACAAACTATAAGATAATCATACGTTTTTATCAGGTTTTCAGTCAAAAGATATAATTAAGAAGGATTCAAAGATAAATCTAAAAAATAAAAAAAAGTAGGATAAGGTAGATTAGGAGGACATCAATATTTTTTTACAATAAAGAGTAAAATATTTTTAAATATTGATAATAATTTGGATAGAAGGAAGATGGAGATTTGGGAATATCCTGGGTGTTTTACTCTCCCATGACTCATAGGTTGTCTTTAATATGCTTCTTGAAGTAATTTATATCTCATGAGAATTATTGTAGGTGCATTTTCATTACCAAGGACATGAATTTGCTATGTTGAGGAATGTTCTTAATCAATATATCATGTCTTGTGAAGGAGTCAAAATTTTGTTTCTTTCATTGCTCAGTTTCATCCATAAAGAGGTTTGTGTTACATAAGTTGTGATTTTGATTGAGTAGGAGGAATTCAAATGAGATAGAGTCCTATCATGATAATAAGGTTGTATGTACCCTTGTTATTCAAAAGGTGTAAAAATCAATGGTCCTTTGAATGGGTTTTTGTCATCATATAGAGAGAATGTTTAAAATTTACATAACTGGGTTATTTCTCAAGTTGCATGAGCTAAAATTTATTTGTTAAATTATATCAGTGACGTCATGCTTAAATGTTTGTGCTATCATCTTGAATATTTATGTTGTCCCTCATTATAGAAAATTATATCTTGGATGTTAAACGTGGGAAATAAGTATTTTGATATGATTCTCATGTGTCGATTTTACTAATGTCTTGAGGTTCTAGTGTAATGGTTCATTACATTTAGTATCATATCCTCCATCCATTTTAAAATCCCACTCATTTGGTTACATCATGTAGTTGGAGTTTCTGGGACACCTAAACGTTGGTGAAGCAAGGCTCGCATGTATGGGAGTGTGGGTGTAGACCTAGCTCAAGGTTGGGCTCTATGGAAGCATAGTGGAATGATATGATTCTCATGTGTTGATTTCACTAACACCTCAAGGTCATGGAGTAATGGTTTATTACATATTTCATCTCCATCAAGGGATAATTTTAGCTATTGTGGATTTTACTTCTAACCTCATTCAAAGAGCCCATAAACCTATTTCTTTTATGGGGGTCATAGGTGATCTGAAACCATACATTACTTGGTCAATTGAATATAGAGGTTTTATCAATGAACTCCCTTCCTTGTCTAAACCTATGGCTCCTTTGAATTCCTTTTTGGTATCCTCTTTCAATTTTGGGACTAACTTTGAGGATGCAAAGACGATCCATAATTAGAGCCCTAATCCCCTTCTATTTCTTCTGACCCCATTATTAGTGAAAATTAAATTGAGATATACATTCCACTTATCCCTATTGTGAGTGGATTAGGTAGCAATTATCATTTTAACTCAACTTCCCCCTTTCTATAGACAAAGAATATTAATTTTGAAAAAGTTCATCAGAAAGTATAAGACGGAATTATTCAATCAATGAAAGAGGGCATTACACTCACCAATAATTTTCTGAATACGATTCTAAGGACTAGAAGGAGGTCAAACAAGTAGTTAATAAATTACATGTTTTCTCTCTTGGAAGTATGAACATGCTCAACCATATAACATATGAAAATAATTAAATGGAAGTGGTTCATAAATTCAAGAACATATAAACTAGAATGCTTTCTATGGATGGTGAGATCAAAACCATAAAATATTAGTTGACACAAGTGGAAATGTGGAGAAAATTAAAATATAAATTAACATCTCACACTTCAACATGTTGAAGGAGGTGGTAAAAAAAGTAAACTATATGTCATCCACCTAGGTAAGGGTAAAAATAATCTAAGAAACACTAACACAACTGAAGAAGAGGATTTTGATGGTCTTGAAACATCCATCACCAATTTGACTAAGGAGTGTAAATATGTTCTCCAATCAATGGATTATTTTCTTTCTTTTTTGTTTCCTTATTCATTTTGGTTTATGTCTATTTTGAACTATGATTTTTTTTTGTAATTTTTTTATCATCAAAGGTTGTTTTAATTTTATTTTGTATTAAATACCTCTTGTTTCATTCTACTTTATGTACTCAAGTAGGGTCCCTCCAACCCGTTTTACCTTAAACAAAAAATGCATCATTTGAACTTGCATACAATTAAATGAAGAGATGTGAAACATGGAAAGAATACACTTGTTTTTTTGGTGGAGGGAAGATCTTCCGATTACCTTACTTGTAGTTGGAGATTTGGATTTTTGTTGATGAAATTTGTTAAAGTATTGGGGGTGATCAATCTCCAATTTTTCTAAAGGAGAAATTAGAGTATTGGGTGTATATAATCTAATACTAAATAAAAGATAAAGAGAGAAAAATATATGTACGAATGCACCCCATGAAGGAAGAATATTGTGTAAAAAATAATTTACTAGTTTTGATGTCTTCCCAATTGAAATGAAGATAATAAATGCTACATATAATGAACTTATCAACTTTTATACTTTCCATTACCCTTCGGACCACACAATTATAGATGGATCGAGGCTTAATGTGTCGATATAGGCACAATGTATAAAATATAATGAGTGCCCCCATGCTATTTTTGTGTTTCATACTATTAATTAAGATGTATAATATGCTACAATATCAATGTATCAGGATATCCATGCCCCTATAACACATGTATTTTGTAACCGGACTTGAGTACTGAAGTGGAGGAGTGAACTAATAATTATCCTTGTAAATTACTAATAATTGTGTCATATGAACCTAAGATTATGCTAGAAAATTGTAGCCATAAGTGGAAATTTGATATTGTATAAAAATATAGTTTTTATTCCCCTAAGGAAAAAAATGTATTGTAGGTTTACGAACATCTATATGGTTCTGACCTTTCTATACAATCTCAAACCTGTGTATTTTCTGTTAAAATTTAATAAATGGATTTTTTTAGTAAGTTTTCCCTATCAAAAATTGTGTTTGAGCCTATTTTTTAGATTATATAACTATTTGGTTTTGGGTGGATCTAAAAAAACGACATTACAAAGATAACCAAAGGACAAACCAAGTGAGAGATCAGCCCAACAAATGACTAGGACTCAAAAAATGACAAACTGTCTTGACCCAAAAAAGATCCCAGCAAAGGGCAAGGCCTGTATGCCTCCCATACATATATATATTTTTTAATAAATAAAATAAACTATACCAAGACAGAAGCAGACCAAAAAGGCACAACTAAATAATAGAGAGACAAAACAACAAAATGAACTAGTCCATCAAAAATTTTCTAATATTTCCTCTTTTAGGTGTTTCTAGTTCTAGAACTTGTACCTCCTTCCCTACTGGGTGGATCTTTTTTTTTACCTGGTTTTTTGTGTTATCATATCCCAAGGTACCTTCATTCTTAAAGTTTCTCAGGATCATGTTGGACCCTCTATTATGAAAACCTTGATTATCTAGTTGGTCTTGAAGAAAGGAGTTTTTTTTCTCCTGTAAAATGAAATCCTCTTTAATTCCATTGATCCTCTTCTTATGAAGGGCTTTATTCATGTGCCACTCTCTCTTATCCTTGATCAAATTCTTAGTGATGTTTAGCAACATAACCACAACCATATTCAGGTTAGAAATTTTTGAGTCATTATTGGAGGTCGCACTGAGATTGGATTTAATCTGCTTCCTCTTCGAAGACTCATCATGCATCATGTATGAAAGAACTTCCACCACCACATTATCCCTAATATATTTCATGTTTTTATGCTTCTATCAAAGCAACAGACTAGCAAAAGTTTCTTAATAAGAATCTAAAGGTGGAGGGGCTAGAGGAAGGAATGGTTTCCCTTTCTAGAAGAGGAGAAGGATCAAACCATGGTTGATGGGGGAATCAATTTTACAACATTGAAAATATTGAACTGATACCATCAGATACCTAAGCAGGAAGAAGGGTAAAATCATCACCTGGTTCCTCCTAAATAAATTTAAGATTGATAAGTGATGAGTGTAAATTTTTCTAAATTTTCCCTCCAGGGTTATATACCTCATCACCACCTTACAAAAATCTTCCCATCTCTCAGGAAGGAAAGTTCAGGATATACCATCATCAAATAAATGGCATGTTTCCCCTTGTCTAAATAGCATAGAATTTTCATGTTTTCTTCTCTTATTTTCTTTGAACAACTTCAAACCCTCAGTATCCATCCCCAATGCCTCTATGATATAGTATTCAGTGACCTCAAATTCCATGCCCCTCAAATTAACATTCCCTTTGTTCCAACTAGTAGCAAAATCCACAAAAAATATTGGGTCACTTCCCTTAAGCCATTTTATAAACTCATTAAAGTTACCTTCCCTCATTAATCTCCAAATTATGGTATCCTTCTTGATGGCATGATAGGAAGTGGGCTCAAACCTTACTCTCTCCCCCACCATCCTATTCTTGAATGAATTCTCCCACTAGTTTGAGCTAAACTACAAACAAAAATTCCAAATGGAAATAGAAAAAAAAAGAACACGGATTTTCTCCGTACATTAACTTTCGAAATCGAGCTTCCCTACATATCTTACCTCAATCCAACCAACCTCATGTAGTAGTAATTATCTCTTCTTTTCATTTTTTATTATCTCATTCACTTGTATCAAAGGTACCTTCTCCTACTATTCTTTCCACTCTAGTAAACGAGTACCCTAATTTTCCAGGATATCCATGAAACCATTATACTCACAATAGACGTGGCACACCTCCACCTCATCAAAGGATTTAATAATGGATTGAACTTTATTAATAAGGTTCTTGATATTCCAACTCATTTAATTATTTCCTTTGATAGCCATGATCACGAGAAGTGAATCCCCTTTAAGGATAATTATGTTAATATTAATCTTCTTGGCTAACCTTAACCCTTTAAAAAATTCCACCACTTTTGCATAATTATTTGAGCTATCCCCCAGAGGCCATGCATACACCATTATAAAATTCTTGAGGTGGTCCCTAATCAATCCTCCTCTAGAAATTCTCTCCCTATTTTTCACCAATCCATAAAATTTAATTTTACACCACCCAATAGGTGGGGATTTCCACTTAGATTTAGTCCTTTTATAAGTGTAGAATATAAGTGTAGAGTATATCATGATGAACTCCCCTCTAGGTTTATATACCTCATCACCACATTATAAACATTCACCCTTCTCTTAGGAAGGGAAGTTCTGGATATAGAATCACGAAATAAATGGCACATTTCCCCTTGTCCAAAGAACAGATAAATTCCATGGTTTCTTCTCTTCATATATTTGAACAACTTCAAACCCTCAGTCTCTATCCCCATGGCCTCTATGATATAGTCTTCAATGACCTGAAATTCCATGCCCCTCAAATTAACATTCCCTTTATTCTAAGGAGTATAAAAATCCACAATAATCATTGGGTCACTTCCCTTAAGCCGTTTTATAAACTCAGTAAATCACCCTTTCCTCATTAATCTCCAGATTATAGAAGCCTTCTTAATGGAATAATAGGACATGGGCTTAGACCTTACTCTCTCTCCCCCATCTTGTTCTTTAAGGAAGTCTCCCACTAGTTTGAGATGACCTACAAATAAAAATTATAAATGTGGAAATAGTAAAAAAATGATAAAACCCCGACTCTCTCCCTACATTAACTTTCCAAATAGATGCTACTTGCATATCTTGCCTCAATCTACCTTGGTTTGTGTGGTAGTAATTATATCTTCTTTTCATTTGTGATTATCTCAGTCATGTGTCTCCAAGGTACCTCCTCCTACCATTCCTTCCACTCTGTTAAATGATTGCCTTGATTTTCTAGTTTATTTGTGTAAGCATTGGACTTGTGATAGGCGTTGCACACCTCCACCTCATCAAAGGATTTAATAATGGATTGGGATTCATTAATAAGGTTTTTGATGTTCTAACTTATTTTATACTTTCCTTTTATATCCATGATCACGATAAGTGAAACTCCTTTAAGAATAATTTTGTTAATATTAATCTTCTTGGATAATCTTAACCCTTTAACAACTTCCACCACTTTTGCATAATTATTTAAGATATCCCCCATAGGTCCTGCATACACCATTATAAAATTCCTGAGGTGTTCCCTAATCAATCATCCTTCTCCATAAATTCTCTCTATATTTTTTTTTATCCATCAAAGTTAATTTTACACCACCCAATAGGTGGGGGTTTCCACTTAGAGTTATTCCTTTTATAAGTGTAGAATATATCATGTAGAATATAAGTATAGAATATAGTGTTTGAAACTATAATTTTTCCTATAAGTGTAGAATATATCATGATGAATTTCCCCTCTTTTAAGATGAATGTGATAAAGCATTTGAGCATGCATCTAACAACAATAGATGTGTCCCCATACATTGTATGTATGAGAATTTTTAGGATAATATAGAATGTTGAAGTGGTGGCTAGATTTGACAAATTACACCTAAAAAATGGGTTTCACAAGGTGGCAACCATGGGAGACAAATACACAAACAACCATAGTAATAAGAGAAATAATACTAGTGATAGAAACAAGAACAATAATAATAGATGTAATGTAGATGTAATCAAACTAGTATAGAGACAAAATAATAATCAAGTGAGAAAATAGAAGTCGTGTCATGTATATAAGACTCATATCAAGGTATAGATCCAAAAACAAGGGACACCCAGGGTTTCACAATATAATTAAGGCACTTAGGCCATAGATAAGAGAATCATTACCACACAAGAAGGCATAGATCCACAAACATGGGACACCCAAGTTGTCATAAGATACGAAAGGAACTCAAGCTGTATATAATAAAACAAACAAGAAGTAACATAAGTAACTAGTAGATATGGTGTAGTAAATATTAATTTCAAATAGTGATAAGAGTAATAAGTAGTAAGAAATCACATGAAGTAATATATGTTATCGTTGCACATTACACATGTGTTAGTCTTGTTAGTTCAAAATATAACATGTACATGATATATGAAATCAAATGTAATGAGGATATAGGAAGGAACCATAATGAAATAATAACACCTATATAGTGTGGACAGATGTCCTAAAAAATATGCAATGTAAGGAACCAAGCTAGCTCGCACTTGCATGTATTGATCTATGTTTCCTATATCAATCTCAATATACCTTGTGAATTCATCTATGTAAATATTTGAAAAGATATGTTATCAATCAAACCATAGTGAAAAATAGCACATGTAGTGTAAAGTGATAATGATGAAAGATATGTTTATAGGTCCGTGACTGTTATTTTTACAAATATGTGAGTGTTTATGTAATTTTGAAATTATCTAGGTATAAAGAGAAGGGTAGCACAAGAGCAAAAAAAAAAAATTATTAGGGGGTAAGATGAACCCCAAATAGTGAAGTAGGCATAGGCTATAAATATGTCATAGTATATGTATAAATTATAGTTTATTCATAGCATGATAGAAATATGAACAAGGGTATACCCATTAGAAATATTATGAGTAGAAGGATTTGAATTAAGAGTTATGATTGGAGTATTGTATTTGAACAGGGTGCAAGTGATTTATTTTGATTTTATTGATGTATAAAACCCATTATTATTTAAGAGATTATATAACATGTGATGAGTAGGGGATAGACACTAATTTTGGTAATCTGTATCTTACAACAACATGAATTGTATAAACACCTTTGCACTAGTTCACACTTGTCCCATGTGGTCAATTATGATATCCCTAGCTATATTCTATTCATTTTTAATCACACACATATCTCATTTGTTCACACAATAGTCATATTAGTCCATAGAATCAAGATAAACTCTTGCACAATATAATCCTAGTTTTCAAAACACTCACACATGAATCCCAGACCAATGTTCCCAAAATATTCCATAATGTTTGTATACTATGACCTTTCCCATCCTTCTTGGTCCCTTTACCTCCAATGGAATTTTATTAATTTAAATTCCTTTGGGACACTTCTTGTTAACCTTATCCATGCTTTTTAGATCCTTAATGCATATATATTCTAGTTATTCATCCATTATCAAAAAAGAGATCACACACCCTTGACACCCAAACATCCTCATAAGAATACACTAAGAGAAAGCATAAGAAAGGCTATTACAAAACTCCCTTGAGCTACATATAATTTCCATACTCATTATAGGTAATTCATCCACTTATATGTTCAAATACAAGGAATAAATATTCATTTTAAGTCAAGCTAGGGAAAAAGTGAAAGTACAATATCAGTGTTGCAAGATCATGGCTATCTATTTAGTTAAAAACATTGTAGAGATCACAAGTTAGGATAAAATGATGTTTATTTTGAGTCCTCTTTAGATTAGTTGTGAATTTAATAGTGTAGAATGGTTCCCATAACCTACCTAATGTTTATTCTGTAGGACTTCTTGGACATCTATGTTTTTAAGGATCAATCAATTACACAATGAACATCACACAGTTTCATATGTCCAAATTCCATATAGGAGTAGAACATAAGATGATACATAGACCTAAAATACACTAAAATCAGATGATATGAAGGTACATGATTGTTTAGAATGGTCCATAGTGGGGGTATGCTTTGGCATGTGCCATCTAATTTAGTCCATGCAGCATTTAAACACTTAATTTCAAAAATAAGGCTTTGTAAAGTCATTTCTATCCTGTTTTAGTCATCAAACTAACCTAGATCATAACACAAAGTAGGATATCAACTAATTCATATTTTATCTCCTATTTCAAGTGCTTTATCTATTATTATTCATCATTTTTAACTATTTCTTAGTGTTTATTCTTGATCTTTCTACAATTATCTTTAGAAAATTATTAATTAGGATAATATACCTTCTATTACTACCCCTATGGAGAATTAACCATTTAGGTTAAATCATTTGGTGAACCCTCTATTATCCAAACCCTTGTTTCTTTCAGGATCCCCTAAAGTGTTTTTTTATTTTACACATTCCTAGTATCTACATAATTGTTTTTTTAATGCATAACTCTTTGTTATTGTATCTTGAGACCCACACCACATACATGCAAACTCTCACAACAACCCTCAAGGATACCCATATTTTTTTTAGATACTTCCATTTCCTATATCTCATCTTGAATCTCAGTTGGTATTTCCATGGATGATGAACATATTATTTTCACACCAACTAATATTCCTTCTCAAAGTATTTTTTATAATGCTCCTAAATTGTATATCCAAGTCAAAATTTGTAACGTATTAGTAAAATGTGCTCTTTTTTATAATGTATTTTTCCTTAGAATTTTTAATATTTCTTTTCTACCTCAAATAGGACTTTATACTAAATATATAACTCCTTTTGACCTATGTATTTGTGGGTTTAACAATACACCTAGTGGAGGAGATAAATTTACCAATTACAGTAGGTATTTTCACTCTTAATGTTATATGTCAGGTCATGCTTAATAACCTCAACTATAATATTCTTATAGGTAAACCTTGGCTATATGCCATGCATATTGTACCCTCTACTTTATATGCACGAGTTAATTATTTGTATGACGGTGTTGTATATGATATTTTGATCAATCCATCACCCTTCACTTTCTATAATATTGTTGAGTTTAAGATCCCTCATACCCCCATTATTAGGGTTAGAAACCACACCATTAACTACAATACATATGGTAAAGGTTACCACTTTTTTCTACATGGAGTTTCCAGACATGGTCTTGGAAGGTATAGTTAAGGAATTTCTTAGCCACTGCCCCTTTCCAAACAACTCAATAAGGCTAGAATTAGTTATGATTCATGTCATCCCTAATCCATATCTTCCAAAACGTGTTTTCTTCTCACAAAATGTCTCCATGAGGTATGTACTACTACTTTACAAAAGCTCCAGTTGTTCAACCCCCACCTTATTAACAATTCCACCTCTCCTAAATTACTAGCTTTAGATGGATTTAATAATGATGAGGACCACCTTGAATAAATAGGGGATTATGAGCATATTCCTTCCAACTATCATAATAAGTGGTTTCCACATACCCTACATAACATCGCATACTTTAGAAAAACTTACCATAGTAATATTGACTCAGATACACTTAAAACTATACCAACACAACCATACATTAAGGACTAATCCATATTGCTTAACTAAGATACCATGCCATATAACTTCGGCACTACTGATGACCCCCATTTGGCCATTTTGTTAGCATATCTTAGTGATACTAAAAAGGAAAATATCCAACACGTTCTTAAATATTTTCCTGATCTATTTGTGTGGCACTACAATGGCATGCTTGAAATTAAACCTCTAGTGGTCATGCATAACATCGTACTCCATGAGGGTGCCAAACCCATCCAACAAAAATATTGTAAGATACACCCTTGCATTTCCTTATTGGTCCAAGAATATATACAAAAAATATTAGACATTGGATTTATTCAAGTTTTGGACCATCAATAATGGATTTATAACATTGCTTTAGTAATGAAGCATAATGGGAAAATTGATTGTTGCACCAAATTTCACAACCTTAAAAAAGTTTTCCCTAAAGAAAACTTCTTTTTTCCACTTATTTATACAATTTTTTATTTGACCACTGGTCATGACATGATTTCATTCATGGATGGATTCGTGGGATATAATCAAATAAAAATTAATCATGTTGACAAAGAAAAGACATTTGTTACCACCCAAAGGGTTTTTTTTCACTATATTGTTATGTATGTTGTCCTTAAGAATATTGGAGCCACTTACCAATGTGTCATGACCCATATATTTCATGATTATATTCATAATATCATTGAGGATTATGTTGATGACATCTCACAAAATCAAACATTGCATTGACCATCATCATGATCTCCCAACACTTTTTACATGTCTTAGGCAGTATAATGTACAACTCAACCCTTATTAATGTCACAAGAAGGAAGATACTTGGGTACATCATATCACAATGAGGTATCAAAATTGACGCATAAAATATTTGAGTTATCGTAGATATGCCTCTGCCCCATAATATGAACTAGCTACATTAATTACAAGGAAATTCCAAGCTATGTGTTGATTCATTACACAACTCACTGATAAAACTCAACTATTCACGTGATTAATGAAAAAGGATACTATGTTTATATGGGATGACATGTTTTGGAAATATTTTGATGTCATAAAAGCTTATTTGCTCAAGCTTCATATCTTGTAACATCTGTTACTTAAATGACCATTACTTTTTTACATCTCCACAACCTTTCATGTGTTGGGTGCTTTGCTCACTCAACATGATGATGCCCATTATGAGTGCATTATCTACTATATCAGTCACATGTTTCTATCATTTGAATATAATTGCAATTATATTGAGAAATTTCACCTAATACTTGTTTTTAACAAACAAGGTAAATAACTACATGGTAAACATAAAATTCCATGTTATTTCTAAAGTAGACCAATATAGTATTATCTCATGTAAACATTTATCATGTGATTTATCCTGATAGGTAATGATTCTTATTGAATTTTACCTCAAGTTCATCCGAAAAAAATCAATAAAATTACAAGTTATTAATGATCAATAAGCCGCAAATCATATAGATGACATTTCTCATGTTTGTGACACAATTTGTGATGATTATATTACTTATAATATTGAATCAGAGGTTTGAACCATGTATTTTGAGAGTTCTCATTATGCCAACAGGGATGTAGCCAGTATTGTCTTAATCACATCTCATGGTGAACCAATTTCTTTCACATACCACCTAGGATTTTCCTGCACCAATAATATTGTAATAATATTAAGTTTTCATCTTTGACCTATATGCATCCCATAGTCTCCAAGTACACCATATTCAAATATTCAATTTTTCTCATCTCATTCTCAATCAAGTTGGTGAGGTTTATCAAATAAAGGAATAAAATCTCATTCCATATAGTACATTTGTTAAAAACCTTCTAGGTACATTTGATTCATATACTATTGCTACTATCCCTCACAAAGATAATCAACACATAGATGTTATGGATATTGTTACATCTGTGATCCCACTTGACATCAAATATGAGCATGTGACCTTTAATATTCAACATTTACATTGGCCTCCCATCGAATCCCACACATTCGAATCTATAAAATGTCTTGCGGTCACATGGAGGCCAATAATCCTAAATGGTATACTAATATCTATAAATTCCTTTACTAACAAGTTTTACCAGACAACTCATCACCATAAGAAGCATGTCAAATGCAAGACAAGGCCTCATGTTATGTTCTTATTGGGGGTCATTATTTAAATGTTCTTTTCATGGCAACATTCTAGATTTCCTAGGGGTTGACAACATTCCCCTAGCCTTATCATAAATCCATGAGTGTTTGTGGTTATCACTTTAGTGGCAAGACTATGTCTCAATAATTGTTGTAATAAGGATAATATTGGCCTAAAATAGAACAATATTCTCTTCAATATGCCAAATTATGTGATCAATGTCAATAACATCATAATATTAGTTATTCCATGGCCTATGAATTATAGCCTATTATATCTTTGTGGCCTTTTTCTCTTTGGGGTTTTGACCTTGTTGGCAAAGTAAACCCTGAATTAGCTAATGGAAAAAGATTCATCATTACTACTACTAAATATTTCACCAAATGGGTTGAAGAAACACCTTTACATGCCAATATTGGTGATGATATATTCCAACTCATTGCCACACATATTATCACTTGCTTTGGGGCACCATCTATAATCATCATAGACAATGAGTCATCCTTTAAAATTCGTATGGTCAAGAAAAATTGTGTTAAATTAAAAATCAAACAAACTTTCTCCACCCCATAATACCATCAAGGTAATGGTCACGTTGAGGCCACTAACATAATACCATCAAGGTAATGGTCACATTGATGGTAATACTCATTTACATCATCTCCTAATTTATAATAGTTTAAGAAAATTACTACTCTTCTCACTCTCTAAAAATTACACTTAGCTCACATATGCTTCACAACATTTACAAGAACAAAACTTAGATTTTTTTAGACAACATTATATCCTTCACGTGGATTTTTAACTTCATATACTTAAACCCTTCACTTTTTTGACTTGATAAATTGTGCATGGGAGGTAAAAGGGCATCAAAATAATATTTTTAAAATCATATTTTAACTTCATATACTTAAACCCTTCACTATATTTGTAACGTTTTATAAGATTCTATCATATGCTTCACCAAATAATATTTTTCTTGCAGCATAAATAAGGATATTTCAAGTGTAATAAGTAAGAATAAACATTACAAGTCCTGTAAGGAATCCTTATAACCCATAAACATAACTCATCCTTTTCCATTAAGATTCAAGCTTCATTTTAGACCTAAATTGCATGGGAGAGCACATTTAATGAGCACTATTATAAAATTGAACAAAGGATAATTTTTCAAACTATGACATTGATTCGAAAGCACTTGAAGAGAACATGAATTGTTATGAACTTGAGAATTGTTATGAATTTGAAAGTGTTGTTATGAACTTGAAAGCATTGTTATGATCTTGAGCACTGTCGTGAACTTGAGGAGGAGAAAAATGAGTTTCCAAATTTAGGAAGATTTATTTAAAATCACTTAGTCATTTAAATCAATTAATAAGACATGAAATTGTATCTATTCTTCATAGAGCATGTACTAAAATAGGTTATACACACTTTTCTAGTACAAAGATAATCTTCAAGGATTAAAAAACTCCACACACTTTCTCAATCAAGCACACCTTCAAAGACATATTTCTAGGTGGATAAGTACTTTGTACAACTTATCAGGTCGACGTTTTGTCTGATAACATGCCAACACAGTCAGACTGGCTTGATATTCAAGGAATTAGTAAGTTAGGGATTTAAGTCTCAAACTGTATTCACACATTTGAAATCTCTCAATACTTTTTTCTTCATTTTTATGTCAATGAAAGTGTGATATAACTTCACCATAGCTTCCTAATCTATTTTCATACCTTCTACTACATTTAATAATTGAATATCTTCATGATTCAAGATTAAGGGTAAATTCCTTCTTGATTGTTATAAGAGAGCAGAAACAGTCTTCAAGATATAGATAGCTTAGAAGTGAAGACCTATGTTCATTGTATCTATGGAAACTTTTTTAGAAGATATTATTTATATAACTTACCATACTGATTGCAATAAAAAACTAAACCAAACTTGTAATGAGAAATAGGCTTTTTTGGGATTGAGTTCACTATTTCTTGAAGCACCACAAGACAATCTTAGATTTTAGGCTTATTGTTATCAACACATCACTAACACAACTTCCCATTAAAATTATACTTAAATAAGAATTTATTCAACATGATCATTCTTATTTTGAGTGGATTGAAGGAGAAAGATCTGATTTACATTCTCAAAACACAATCCATAGTGAATGTCCTAAGTTGACCGTTTTGAAACTTTAGAGTTTGTACAAAAATTAGAATTATTTTATCAAGATATTAGTTTGAAAGAACTATTTGGGACTCATAAATCTTTATTAGAGTCATATAGCTCATGGACATAATCACTTTACATCAACAAGTTCACCTAGATCAAGAACTAGTTCTTGTCAAGACTTTCTCTTGACAAATGTGACTGAGATGAATACCCTGTTCAATTTTTAAACGTGGATTCACTAAGTTTATTTTTAGACAACAATATAATGACCCCAATGACCATCCATGACACAATTTTCAACATGAATCCCTTCACACAGATAACATACAAAAACATTGCAAAGACTAAGATATCCCTATAGGTACAATGAACCATGAAGAATAAAAATCCCACCATTATAACCTAGAAGAATCACCTTACCCTCCTGAGAGGTTGTACCAAATTTTTAAAAATAATTGGAAACAAAGAATCTCATTTTATGCCTATCGCTTCAAGGAGTTTTGGTGAGTGTAAGATCACTGATAGAAAAATGAATAGATTTTTTTTTTTCATTTACCATTTGACCTCAGGTTTCTTGAAAACATTTAGTATTGGAATTATGTTCAAAAATTAATCTTATGATTTATATAAAGAAGGAATTTATATTTTGTTTAAGTGCTAAGAAGATAGGTAATTGTTTTAGCTCTTCTCGCTTTACTTAGTATTGGTAAAACTTGAATATCTTCAACAATATTCTTCAAAATTTCACGAAACATGACCCAACGCACTAAAAAACCTAAATATATATCATTCATAATTTGATTTATTATAAGTGAGAATGTAAATTCAATAACAATATCATTTTCCTAAGCTTCCATTGTTAGTTCTCAAGGGAAGTTTTAGTGAAATCTTCAAATTTTCCTCCAAGAGTTAAAGTATGCCATGTGGATGCTTATCAATGCTCTAGGAAATGTTTTTAGGATCCTTCCATACTTAAATAGGATTTTATTATCCTTATTTATGATCATACACATCATTAGGCTATATAACTAGGCCTAAATGAGCTAGTTAAAACTGATACTTAAAACACTTGACCTGATGACCATCCTATAAGCTCTTGCACATCCTTAAAACACAATTTCAAACCTGTGGGAAACCTAAGAAAAACACACCAAACATATCCATACTTCCAGTGGGATCCAACCTACTTTACATTTCACTCCTCCTTTTCCATCAATGTCATGTGACATCAGAGACAGCACCAACCAATGCAAGAGGGTTCAACAATCCCCCTTTATCATTGATGGAAACACTCAGAAAAATTACTTAAAAACCATCATCCTAACATATTAAAAGTGTTAAATTCTTGTTTCTCATAGAACTCTCTCCCCCTTTGACATTTATGAAAAAGGTACACACATTCAACAACATGTGTAACTTGAAAGAAAATAATGACAACGCATGACCTTACCTCAAGAAGCCCCCCCTTGAATAAGACTACTCCTTTGTTAGAGAAGACTCAAAAAGTTTCATAAAGTTCATGCTTGATTAGATTCAATGCTCTCCTTGAACCTATTATCTTAAAATTCTTCCTTTTCATCCTGTACAATTTCCCTTCATAAGTCTTGTCAACTTGTGCCTTGAACTCATGAACTAGATTCCCATGTATAAACACATCTTAAGAAATCTTGGAGAAACTATGGAACTTTAGTTTATCCCCCTGAAATTATGAGATATTTAGTAATTGTTAAGGGATGGAATTACCCCTATTTTTTCCTTAACTTCTCAAAAACTACTTTTGGTAGAGGTTTTGTCATTATATCAGCTACTTCTTCCTTTTTTAACACCTGGTCAAGCTTAATTATTTGTTCATTAAAATTCTCCCTCAATAAATGGCACTTGATTGGTATGTTTTTTTTCTTAAAGTGTGTCACTGGATTCTTGGACATAATTACAGCACTTGTGCTATCATAGTATAGAGAAATAGGACCTTCATTTTGAATTTTATAGTATTCAAGTATTTTCTTCAACCACATCACTTGAGTAAAACAAATAGTTGATGCTACATACTCAAATTAACAAGTAGAAAGTGCTACAAGGGACTACTTTTTCCTCAACCAAGACACAAGGCACATACCTACAAAGAAATCTCCACTATTTTTTCTCTTCCTATCATTAATGATGCTTGTCCAATTTGTATCTGCGAAGGATTTGATTTGGAACTTGTTACATTTTAGATACTGAAGTCCATATTAGAATGTTCCCATGAGGTACCTAAATATTATTTTGACAAATTAAATATGGCTTACCATGGGATATTCTTGAAATATTTCAACCAAACCAACTGCCTGCATGCTATCAGGTCTAGATGTAGTTGAATACAAAATAATACCTATCATAGATCTATATAAAGTCTGATTTACCTTTGGTGAGATATCTTCCTTGTTAAGTTTACATCATACAATCATTGGAGCTCTTACGGAATTGTAATATTCCATTTGAAATATTTTTAGCATCTCCTTAATGTACTTTTTCTATGAAATGAAGATACCTTATTTGGATTGACTGATTTGTAGCCCTAAGAAGAATGAGAGTTCAACAAGAATTAACATTTCAAAATCCTTTTTCATGACCTTTTAAAATCCATGTGACATAGTCACACTATCACTCCCAAATATCATATCATCTACATAGACAACAAGTAGCAAATGGCCTTGTTCCTCTTTTATATATAGATTTCTATTAGCTACTCCTTTTATAAATCCTTTCTCAATCAAGTACTTGCCCAATCTTCTCTACCATGTACTAGGGGATTTATTGAGACCATAGAGTGCCTTCTTAAAAATATGAATATATTAATTGTACTCAGTGAGAGAGAAACCATTAGGTTTTTCAATGTTGACCTCCTCATTCAAGTGTCCATTTAGAAATGTTGATTTTACATTCATTTGATAAATTATAAATCCTTTGTGTGTTGAATATGATAAGAAGAGAATAATTCCCTCCATCCTAGCCATACAATAAAATTTATCATTAAAATCCACTCCTTCAACCTGATCATATTTTTTATAAATCACCCTTTCCTTATTTCTTGTAACTTCACCTTTTTCATTCAACTTTTTTCTGAACACCCACTTGTTTCTTTAGCCTAGGGAAAATCTCACAAGTTTTATTTTTTATATATTTCATCCAACTATTAATTCATTACATTGACCCAATTTGGATCCTTACTAGTGTAGTAATTTTTACTCCTACCACAAAAGGAAGGAACCCCATGCACACTGGCCTATCACCCAAAAAAAGTTGAGCGCTTACTTGAGGCATGCACGGGTACCGAGTCTCTATTTTATGTGAGTTTAATGGGAAGCATCATCGATGATTAGTGTAAGAGTTATTAGGAGGGAAGTTTAAGAAAAACAAGAACCATAGGTCTTAGAACAGCCTCTCGATCCTTGCAGTTACTTCAGACCGAGTGCTTTAACAGAATCTAGAACATATAACAGAAAGAATTATACAAGCATTCATACATAACATGAAAGGAAAGGGAACCCATATGAGAGAAAAGTTCATTAAAACCATTAACATCCATGTCTATTTGTAATAAGTAACCTCATTATATTCATTCATTCATTACAGAGTGTCACAGAGAGCAGACCGCAACCATGCATATCTATGGACGTATGTAACTAAGCAAACAAAAAAATAAAAATTACAACTCCATGCTTAGTGCATTCTTTCCTGAATACAAATATCCACTCGCAATAATTTTGCAGGGCTCCGCTCTCTCTCTAACCCACTATACCTCGTACTTCTAGAGATATCCTTTACCCCACAGGAACTTATATTTATAATTCTCCTACACTTCCAACTCGCCTTCCAACATCCTTAGATCTAGTGCCAAGTGTTGAATGTGGTCCATGCGAGCATGCTTCTTTAGGCCTAAGCTTTCCACTTTAACTCATGATGTTCTTCTAGAAGATTCTATCTAGAGCATGCTCTTTCCTAGGCCAGCCTATCGCCATGATGACATCTTATCCATGCACAACCGATCACACTTTTCACATGTTCTACCCTGGGAACTCAAATTGACTAAGTCCTGAGCCTCCTTTAATGCATAACACATGCTATTTGCTTCCCTAATCCTTTCTCTCATGCGCTTTTTCCTTGCACATCTTTTTATAATTGGGACCCTGTGCACCCATGCACCTCCATATATGGTTTAAGATTACAGGGGTCTAACATCACCCCATACTACGCCTACTCTCCATCCTCGGAAACATTTCACTTGACCAAGATGCATGTTTTCCAGGGAACCAATTAATCATCTTACACTTTACAAAGAAAGAAATAAGGAATGAAAGGATCAGGAAAAAGAATGAAGAATGGGGGGAGCATTAACTCAATAAGCTAGGAAAATCTTTCCAGAGGTCTCCCTCTAGCTTATTCCATACTCCAACCTCACCCTGTGCCTTCTGATAGAGGTCTCCCACCAGGGTTCTCACTTCATCAAAACTTAGGCCAACTCCCTGGGTGCCCAAAATGTCCACAATCTGCTCCATCTCTTTGCCTGAGTCCTCAAGTTTATCCATACTTCTAGTGATCTGGGGGTATAATTCCTTTAGATGGGCCTTAATTAAGTTCCTTAAAGCTTCAATTGCCTCTAATTTCTTCTCTACTTCAGCCAAGACCCTGTCTCTCTCTGCCCTATTCCCCTTTTTCTTTTCTTGGAACTCTTTTAGCTCTACTTCAAGTGTGGCAACCAAGGAGCTCACCACCTTATCTCTGTCCGCACATGTATCATATGTGTCTTTTGCAGAATGGGTAGTGACCTTAACCTCCATGAGTACCTGGCAGTACTCTATAATGAGTGCTACCACCTTTAATAGGTCCTCCTATTTCAAGCACACAGCCACTTTTTTAATAGACTCTAGGGCCAAGGGTCGTCTCTCCATAGTGAGGATGTGCGTTAGGTCTTCCATACACTCCAAGATGGATGAGTAATTTTGTGCAGGTGGCACTAAGTCTGGGTGCTTTAGGAGGATGACACCCTTGATAGATTCCATTTTCTTGTATAATTCCTGCACCTTTAATTTTTCTTCCTTTGACTCACACCTTAACTTTATGTTGATCAATTAATCCTACTTCAAGATCTTGGTTTTATTTGATAGTTCTTCCTCCTTCCCTTACTTCACCTCCAACATTCTAATCCTATCATTATGCAAAAATAATCTAGTCTCGGTCTCGATCGTGACCTTGTTAAGAGCATTACAGACCTGCTCGTCTTAGAGCTTCTGAGCATTCACTAAGGGATTGACCCCCTTAGACTCAGGCAATGTGATGAGCACTCCTTGGATAACTTTGAAGTCTGGATCATCTATGTGGGACTCAAACACGTAAGAGAGAATATTCTTGGTTCTGGGGTATGTGTCATTCTTCTCAAAATACCCCATGGCTATGAGCCTTTCTGTGGGTATAGTGCTCTAGAATCACGTGTGTAACACCTTCCTTGTCTTATCAACATAGCCCATTACCTGTCTCTATTATGCATCTAGAGTTCTTCTACCTGAGCGCGCACCTTTGGGGAAGCTTAGTGTCAGATCGGGGCCTCGAATGTCATGTTCTTTTTCAATTTTCTCCTCCTTCCCCTCCTTCAGCACTATTTCTGCACTGTTCTCCAACTCTTGGTCTACCAAGACCTCAAGCATTCTCTATGCTTATCTCTCTTCCACCTCCGTGATCTACTCCTTTTTAAAACTTATGGCTCCCTCCTTTTCCCTAGCAACCTCCTCATCCTCCATGTCTTTGGCTTCTTCCTCATCTTGTGTGCCCTTATGCTATGCAAATACAAACTCTTGCTTCTCATCTCCACTATCCTCTCCCGAGTTCTAGATGCTAAACACATGTAGACATTGGCCTTTCTCTATCTCTTCTTCCTTGCCACCATATTCTTCACTTTCATTCCCTCTTTCGCCCATGTATTTCTCCAAGCTATCGATTTCCTTCGAGTCAGATTCTTCATCAACCCTCTAATTTTTTCTAAGAGGTACCTCCTAATTAGGGAATTCAGCCTTATCTTCTTCCTCAGTTGATTCATCCTTGGAGAAGGGTTTCCTAGTCAGCTCTACCTCTGACATCTTATCATTAACTAGAGACTTCTTTCTCCACATGTAAGTGCTTGGCTTAGTGCTCATGGATGGCATGGTCACTATCTAAACAGTCTGCATAACTAGTGCTTCTTCTTCTCCTCTCCCTCTTTTCTTGGAGGTTAGCTTCTTCTTCCCCAAGGGTTCTTCAGGTATGGAGACTTCACCCTCTAGATACGTGACCTTCTCAATATTCAGCCTTATGTGCAAGTACACACGCGTCACTAATCCTCCAGCAATAGGTAGCATCATCAGCCTTGTCATTTGAATCCCGTGCAATACGTAATTCTCCACATAAGCACTCTTTTCACCAGGGTAATTCATCTTCTTTCTCATCTCGCTATGTTCCCGGTCAAGCCTACCTAGTTCTAGTATTAGCTTCTCTAACTCTTTAAACCTATTCACTCCCGCTTGGAAGTATTGGGTAGTAAATGCGAAGGTGAGCTTGCACTAAGGGCTCCATGATTCATCTATCATCTTGAATCTGCCCAGACAGTAGTGTTGGTAGACCATGAATTCAGCTTCTCCTTCAATGGCTACTGGGAGTTGTTCAGGGATCCTCCACTCTACCCCAAATGCATTTCTCAAGTGTGTGTACCATTTTTCTAGTTATGCCTTGTGGGGTGCTGTTATTGTATTGCAGGCATATTTTTCAAACCTCTTTGTGAGTGAGAGATCCTCGGTAGGGTACTCCCATACAAATTTGTTTGGTGTGTCAAGCACCCCAATCTCTGTGAATACAATGGTGAGAAAGATGTTTCCAAAGAGGATCATGTCCCCTTCCTTTGCACAACCTACAATTTCCTTTGTAATGTACGTGGATAGGTTATATATAGTTCCCTCCATAATCTTTCTGTAGACATGTAGCTAAGGTTTGTTGACCTATGTCCATCTTTCCTAGCCATTCAACTTAGTTACTAGATGTATGGCCATTATCATTACGGGGTCCTTGATGTCTAAAATGTCAGTACCACGACCCTTTCTTTCTGGTATATTCGATGATGGTCTCTTGAATATCTTCCTTGTCACCAAGGTCATCTTCTATGCTATCTCCCTCATATATGAGGCCTGTACATTGTGAAATCATCTGGGGAGTCACGCACATTTTACACCCTGCAAATTGGAAGTAATCTTCGTGCACCCATGACATCGACCACTGGTACAGGCACTCTAGCTTTCCAAAATAAGGCAACTCATAAAGTTGCAACAGCCCTACCTTCTCCATTTTAACCTTAACATCATCATCGTATATAGGTAAAATCCCAGGTGTTCGTTTGTTGGTGGTGCGTACTAACTCCAACGCCATTTCTTTTTCTATTGTGTTCATGTGGTGATTATAGTCACTAACAGGTATACTTCTCAAGTGTGATTCCCATTCCTTCCCCATCAACACCCCATCTGGGTATTGCATCTCTACATACCATTCTTCATTTGTGTCTACCACGAGTTCTAGTTGTTTAGCCTTGAATTTTCCCTTTCCTTTCTTTGGTGCCATGGTCAAGGTATTTTTATCACTCCTACCCTCTCCTTGTTATTTTGTCTTACATCTTCCAATCCGCTGATCTCAGATTCATGATACAACTCTTCTACACCATGCCCTAGTTTGTCAAACCCTAATTGGGATAAAATATTCATAAGATAGCACTTCTTCACTCTCTCCATGCCTGTGTAACCCCTTCTAGTTCGTAAATTCAAACTAGATGCTTCAATCTCATAGATATTCCTTCACTCGATCAAATCTGAAAGCCCTAGTTTATGGAACTCTCTTATATCTCAAACTCTTTTATTTTACAAGGTAAAAATGAGAATTCCCCAAAACTCTACTTATAGTTTTTCTCTTTTTTGAACATTAAATGCTACTTCACCTACCACCATACTTTTTTCATTTAATGTGGATTTTCTAAACAAATCCCATCTTTAGTGCCTTCCCTTACACACGTAACCTGCGCCAAAACTCCTCCAACCTTCTAGCACACAACTAATCTAACTTGACAAGAGAATATTACATGCACATAACCTATGCCGAAGGCAATTCTTCTGTCCTGATCCTTTCTCTCACCTACCCCATGTTGCTTTCAAATGTGCATTCTCCTCCTTAGTACATGGGATCTACAAGTAGCTTTACCCTGGCACCAACCATTCTTCTATCTTCCTCTTTATATACCTCTTTCAACCCGGCTACTGAATAAGGCTTTTCAACACAACTTCCTTGCTACTTTGATCACATGATTCTTCACCTTTCTCCACCCCACACTTAAAGTGATGCATGGTCCTCTATGCACTCACAAATTCTCTAAAAATAGAAATAAGGTTACCGGAACCTAAGGCACAAAACAAAACAACAACGTGAAAGGGAAACACAAGAAAGGGAAAATGCATAAAGGAAAATTCTAAACTAAATGACAAAACTACCTTATTTACAAACACCAAGAAGACTTATTTATAGTAGGGCTTCAACCTCCTATCATTGAATTGTCTAGGAAACTTTGTCCCATACAACGCTTGTAATTTGCACGTGCCTGAATCAAGGATGTACGATATTGTGTGAGGACCCAACCAATGGACTTTCAACTTCCTAGGATGGTGCAGAAACTTAGAATCATATAATAACACCATCTTTCCAACCTCAAACTTCTTGTTTCTAATATTGCGATCATGCCAAGACTTTTGATTTTCCTTTTCTAGTAATTGGCTCTATCAGGAAAGTGATCCTCTCTCATCTAGTTTCATTAGCTCATCAATTCTTTCTTTCAGTGCTTGTTCATCAGCTAACCCTCCTGCACATGTTATTCACAGAGAAGGCAACATAAATTCAACTGGAAAAATAGCTTCCATGCCAAACACCAATTGAAAAGGTGTGGCTTTGTTTAGTATTTTATACGATGTCTTGTAAGTCCATAGTACTACTGATACCTTGTCATCCCAATCAAGTCTCCCGACATCATAAATATTGGTCAAGGTATGACTCAGTATCTTGTTGAATGCTTTTGTGGTTCCATTTTCTTATGGGTGATAGGGTGTAGTCTTGTGATGAGCTACCATGAACTCTGATAATAGGATACTGACGGTCTTATTTAAGAAATGTGTACCCCTATCACTGGTCAAACTCAATGGACATCCATACCTAGTGATAATGTATTCCCATAAGAACCTTGACGTTGTTATTTCTGTGTAATCTTCAGTTGGGGCTTCTTCTACCCACCTTGTGAGATAATCTATGTAAGTGATGACATAATGTGACCTTGTCCTACATACTACCAGTGCAATAGGTCTAACAAAGTCTATCACCCACTTTTCAAAAGGTTCCGCACTAGGAATAGGGTGCAAAGGCATTTCATCTCTCCTTCTTGGTGTGCCAATGCACTGAAAATGGTCACATGCTTTACAATAATCTCTGTAATCCTTGTACAAGGTTTCCCACCATAAACCTGCCATTAATATCTTGCATGCGGTGACATCACCTGCATAATTCCCACCAAGAATTCCTCAGTGTGCTTCCTCCATGATGGCCAAGTGCTCATGTTCTAAGACACACCTGCCCAAAACTTCATCACGTCACAATTTGTATAAGTCTCCACTGATTAACATGTAGGGCGCGGTGCATATGGCCAACTATTTCTTTTCCAATGTATTCATTCCATCCGACACCACACCTTCCTTTGAGAATATTGCAATCTCCTCTAAATCTAAGGGCACGTGCCACAACCTAAACATTTATGCATCTAGAATTTCTTCCTCAATACTTTGTGTGTCCTCCCCTGAATCAATTCTTGACAGATGATCAGATCCAAAGGTTCTTTTTCTAGGTTTTAATATAACAGTGAATTCAAACTCTTGAAACAACAACACCCATTGACATATGCATCCTTGTAGAACAAGCTTGTTCACTAACTACTTCAATGCCATGTGGTTGGTATAGAACACAAAGGGTGTTGCCAACAGATACTGCCTAAACTTGAAGAGTGTGTAGATCATTGACAATGCCTCTCGCCCGATTGTGGTGTAATTCTTCTCTGTTGGTGTCAGCTTCCTGCTTGCAAAAAAAAGAGGATGATCAACAATCCCTTCACCTAGCTGTGCAAGACTACTCCAATGGCGGTCTCCATAACATTACCATTTAAAGTCATTAGAACAAGGGAATTTTATATATATATATATATATTGTTCTCTATTCTAATTTATATAATTTAGAACACACGACCAAGTTTTAATAATTGTTCTGTGTCCCATTAACGTACTTTAGAACACACAATACTTTTTAAACCAATGTTCTCTATTCACATATTTATAATATGGAACACACATTCAATGCCATTCAATCATATAACAGATACCATATGTTGTTGTAATGACTCGAAGAACTACCGCTCTCCCATTTTATGGCTCAGAGTTTCAACGATCTCTCATTTCATGACTCGGCTACTTACCAATCCTTCATGTTAATCCATGCATTGTATACTAAGTATACTTGGTTCTCTTTACCATTTTCAGTTATCAAAGTGTTCCATTAAAGAGGCCTATCTGAATATTTGTTACTGATATTCATCTGAAATCCTACTTCTTAAACTAGGTGATTAGGACAACGCAACCAACAGCTTGTGATACTTTGGCCAAATATTTTCACATTCTTTGCATGATCATATTCCTAGACGTTACACACATCAATGGAATACGTCCTTCACCTCACTTCAATTTTTTTATCTAGAATGGTCTTTTTTGAGATTTGTTAGTCCTCTCGTCCAAGGTTAAACTTTAACCCAAGCTAGCAATATGAAAGAGTATAAGAAGACACTCGCGGTGACTAAAGGTATGAAGACATACTTTGTCGACCCTAGACAACTGTGTGTGTCTAGTTACCTTTACCCTTCTTGAGTCACTCCGTATACACAATCAAATTTCTAACTTCATCCAAGTAACTTGTTCCCAGCTTATGTAAACTTGATGATTCGATTCGGGAGGGCGTTGTAACATGTCAGCTACAACATTGTGTCGTCATGAAGGCCCTGTCTTTGTGAAGACACCAGATTATAGCTAGCTTGTGCCAAGGTCCTAGGGGATCCTCTCATCAAGGGATACACATCCAGCTAAAAGTGTGTTTAGATTATAATCTTAAGTATTTTAAGAATAAGTTTCAGCAACCGTGTTGATCTTAACCTCACTGCTCGTTACAGTTGCATAGCTAAGAGAGACTTAAATTGTCTTAAAGCTTAATATGCCTTTACTCCTTACTGAAGGATTGCTTAATTCCATCTTAGTTCCTTAATTTAAGCTTTGGACTAACAGTCCACTATAGCTTAACATAGTAAGATCAACTTACTAAACTTAACCAAGTTTTATTCACAACTGAAATTAAATTTTAGAATTCCATCTCATTAGATGTCATTTAAATGAGGCCTAATTCCAAATGAATGTATTCATTTATTTACTATAACCTTACTTTAGTTAAGGTTTGATATGAGGAGGTATGGTTCCTCATACCAAATATCCTTTGATCAAAACCTCCCAAGGATATTAACGAAATCAGAATACAGAGTTCAATTGCCTCTTTACTAATATCTATTAGTTTATATTCTATTTCCGAATGTGATTCATTTAAGAGTTCATATTCACTTTACTCTTTACTAATGTCAATTCTAAATCCATATTGACCCAAGTATTAATTAGTTGCCCATTCCAACTTAAAATTTGTATTCAAGTAAATAATAGATATTATGTCCCTTTAAAATCTATCAACCATCATTTGAATATATCCACATTCAATGAATAAAATTATATTCTCAATCTTATTAAAACAGCTCCAAGATGGTACAACCATTAAAATAACACACCTTCTTCTTTTACTCTTTACTCTAGATTAAAATTCATACAATATACAAGTCCATACTACCAGACTTCATTCATGCCAAACAACATTAAAAACTCATAAAGAGAGGAGAATAAAACTTTTTCTTTTTCCATTTCCTCGTAGAAGAATAAAAAAATCTCAAAAAAGATCCATCCCTTAGTTAATCAGAAGAAGAATCATAAATAACATATCTTCATTTTTACTCACGGAATCCATCTACAAAATTAACTTGCACGGGTCATTTTATCGAATTGAGCATATTAAACACTTATCATTAAAATGAGGTGCTCTTGATTACTTGTCTCAATAAAAGAACTCTACTTTTATGAAACATATAAAAATTGAGATGGACATCATCTACGGATTAAGTGTTGATAAGGATGATCAACTTAACAACCCAGTCCCCTAATTACCATCATAATTAGATAGAAAGATTTACTAACTTTCTCTGAAATAATTACTGTAACCCACAACACTTTATTCACATTTACTTAATATTTTTCTTCCAATAACGCAAGGGGTTCATTCCGTAATTAAAACAATTACTACCAGAAGTAATTTCCCCTAAATAGTTCCAGATTAAAAACATTTGTAAGAGCTGATAGACATATGTATATAATGTTGTTATAATGTAATTACTATCAATTCCATTCCCTTATTATAGCTGAAATTTCAAGAGATGAATTTAATTAAAAATTCAAACAGAACTACTTCCCTTTTGTACTACTCATTTAATTTCAAAAAAATCAAATGCATAAGAGAAAAGTAGTCATTCACCGTGACAACACTAATGTCATTTCTCATAATTCAACAAACAACATAGTACTTCTTTCAAATCAGAAAAGAAGAAAAATAATAGTTAAATGCAGTTGCTTATGCCTAAGGCAATAAGAAATTCATTCAATATCAAATGTAGAATTTCAACTGGATAAGAGAAGAAAATAATTATTACTTCCGATTACCCGTCCAATATTCCCTTTCTTTTCATCACAACTGGACTGGATGATTTAAATAAGAAGTGATAACAATCAATGATAACAGTCAAAGAGAGAGGATAATTAAGGTCAGTAATCGAATGAAAGGAAGAAGAATCATATTCTCTTCTCAATGCCTGGCCGAATATCAACTAGTTAGTACAGACCTATTCCCATAAGATGATCTCTTATAACAAGTCTATTTCAGTATATAAAACTTACTAACTACCATTCATGGAAGCATGCCAGAGTTCATTTGCATCTAATTCCGCAATAATCAAGAATAACGACATCTTTAAATAGAACTATTTCCTTTAATTATTCACCCAAACGGACATTTCCATCTAGGTATAAAGCAAGTGAGAGTGTACAGTAAACAACGAAATCATGATTTCATCAAAAGTAATAAAAGGAATTTTTTTTTAGACACCAGAGTAAGAAATCAACTTCAGTTCCAACTTTAATGAAAACAATGAAGAATTTGTTTTAAATCCACAGGTTAAATATATATATATATATATATATATCATTGATTTCAACAAGAAACAAAATCTAAATTATATGCTCTACCCAGTCCATTCTATAGAAAGACCACTCTGTTTCCATTTAAATAATAACTTCTTTCCAAATAGTCATACACAAGTACCAAGAACAAACAGGTAGGATGTCACATCGATCTAGAATAGAAAATATAAAGATGCTATAGTTATCTTACTATCCCTGTGAGGATTCTTACCGCCATGCGCTGTAATATGACAGAGAACAGTCACACAATAGTCTCATCAAGAATTTTTATGATATTTCATAACCATTAGTGCACACAACATATAGAACATTATACACATCGCTGTTGCCTTCAACTAGATCGACCCATAACGAACAATGAAACCCCTTTACCCATTATTTTCATAATTCAAAACAACAGAGAGAGAAAAATTGTTTCATTAATTATTTCAGTAAGGAAAAACACCCATTTTCCTCAAAACGCAACAAGAATACCCAAATCGTTTTTGTTTTATAATGACAACTCAAACCAGAGGTCACACCAAAAAAATTTATCATTTCATTTTTACAAGAATGCACAGTCATAAGAGCAGATGTCTTTTAATGAAGATGCTTAACAAAGAGCAAAATGGTTTAAAGAGAAAAGCTCAACATGCCTGTAAAACTTCTTATTGCTTGAAGAAAACCACATACGTGCCCTCAAGAGCTATTCTTTTCCACGGTAACAAAAAACAAGATTTCCCCAAGGATCTCCTTACTTCTATAGGCTCAAAAACAGCCGTGGGTAATCAAAACAACAGCAACAATGGCCAGAATAGTTACAGGTTCGAAAGAACCATAAAATAAATGCAAAGTAAAACTCAAAACGTGAATGAACAACAATAACCACAAAAAATTCCTATTTCCCCTTTCCAAGACGAGCTGGTCATCAAGACCGAGATTAATAAATGCATTGAATTCATTGCTTTTTCCTTTATATCCATGCCACCACCAACTCATGTTTGGCGAGTTCCACCCTTAAATATTTGCATGTAATTTCCTTCTTAGCTATATTGCTAGTTGGATATCTCCAACTTTCCATGTTCCCGCCAAACATGGTGTTTAAAGATTCAAGGACATCATTTAATGTCCCTTATTAAATTTCAAACCTTCCCTTCTTATCCTTTTATCAACATGTATCCACAAGTCCCCCTTCTAGGGTTAGCATTAGTTTAGGTTATATTGTCCATAGCTAGGTGTTCATCTAGGTCACAAATCTTTAGGATTTGCAATATTTTACATCCCTTTTTAATTTATAAAATCCTCCTAGGATAGTTGTTAGGTCATAGGTTAGAATTTTAACCCCGTAATATTTTAAATTAATAGGTTCTTTAGTAATTTTTTCCAACTTACTCTCCTTAACCAGCATAATGTAGGACGTTCCATCCCATGCTCGACATATACCTATCTCACTTGCATCAAGACTCTTACTGCCTCATGCTTTTCGGCGTTACAATTTGTATGTAGTTTGTAAATTGAATCTTTTCCATTGGCAGCATGGTGCCGAGTAATTATACCTATGACCAGGTTCTGTAAAATTTATAACGATCTCCAGTCTAGTTCAAGACTTCGTTCAAATTAGAAAGTAAATCAACAAAGTTATCAAAAAGAAGGTCGCAACATACCTTGGATCAATGGAATTGATTTAAGGTGTGCTGTCAACAACAATATGAGTTCATCAAACGCAAAAGCAAGTTTGTTGTTTCACACTTTGCAAAACATAAGTTTGTTATGGTCATAACACCCCCCACACATATGGACATATTTGTGGGGAACCTCTTTAATTTTTGTGCAAGTTGAATAGGCTTAACTTAGTTATTGCACAGCTCTTATGAATTTCTCATGTAGAAGGTGTTTGGATTTTCAAAAGTGATATTGACTCCAGTTGATCTAATTCTTTCATCAAAGTACTTTTGATTTATCTTGAATTGGATTGGTTTTGAGAAGAGGCTAAATTTTTATCCCATACTAAAATTGAAGTTTGCTGTAGGGTGGTTTGTATTTGAGCTTGAAGTTGAATTCAAGTCTAAACTCAAATTTAAGTTAATGTTAATATCAAGTTAATATTAATATTATTTTTACCTTAAATTTGATCTTATTCTGAAACTTTAGATTTGATAGTCAAAACATTTTGTTGTGAACTAAAAGCCTAAGGTTGAAATCAAAGTGTGCAAGGTTTACTTCTCTACAAATGTTTTGATGATTCAATACTTGAGACACTTTTGGATGAATTGAAAACATAGATTAGATATGCAAAATTTGATTCCGAAGTTTTTAATATTTGTTGGAAATTTAGGTTAAAATTAAAATTCTTGAAAACCATGAAATTTGATCAAAACAAATTTTGGAAATTCGCAAGAAAAATTGGTTTCGCGCAGAATAAATTATTTCGCCAACAAATTTTTATGGAAAGAATTGCCACTTTTGTTTGCTTCGATTTCGCAGGAGATAAGGGTTGATGCCTTCTTGCAATTTTGAAACTTGACGCATGTTGATGCTCTCTGATGCTTTCTTCAAACCAAAGTTAAAAGTTTGCGAAAATTGGGATGGAGGAAAATTTTGAAGTTGTTGCCTTGGTATTTTTGCAGGGATGGTTTGCAAATATTTTGAAGACCACCAAGTGGCCCAATGTTAGGTGAACTATTTAATAGTTAAGTGTACCAATTATCAAGTGGGATAAGATTCACATAGTCACATTTTTGGCATAAGACTATTTGACAAAAGTGGAGATATGAATATCTTTTGTAAAGCTAAGTTGACCACGTTTCTATAAGTGCCAACTGCCAAATTAAATGGGCATAGGATTCTAAATGGCACTGTTCTTTAGAATTTGAGGCTGTGGAAACAAAACTGGAGAATATAGCCTAAAATGCAGGAGAATGCAGTTGGCTTGAACTGAATATGCAAGCCAAATAGATCAATTCGGGGCTGAGGGGACTGGAGGTATTAATGTGATCAAAGATTATTCTTGCAAGGATCTATAAATACTATGTAATCACCCATGAAAAGGGGGGCAGAGGAGATGAAATTTTGAATTGAAGGAGGTGAATTTAAGCAACAAAAGCTGGAGGAGTCTATTTTCAAAAATGGGTTTTATTCTCCATTGTTCATTTGCTTATGTTAGTATTGGATTTGAATAATGGAATGTTCATGGTTGAGATTCATTAATGTGAGTAAGAGAGGATGAGTTATCATAACTATTCTCTGTAAATTTCAATTAATGAACTCTTGTTCTATTGTTTCCTAGGCATTGGCAGCAAATGCATTGTTAACCTTAGAAATATTCTAGGATTATGGTGTTTGTTTAATGGACATGTTGATTTGATGATCTTGTATTTTGACAAGAAAGTAACTTTCTTCTCATCCTTATTTTTTTTAGTTTATTTTGATCCATCCTTAGATAGAGGTAAAACAAAAGTTTAAAAGAAGATTTGTTTGAAAGTTTAAAATATTTTAAAACAACCATTCCAGCCACAGAGCTTGTTAAACTGATAACTATGAACTTGAGCATTCCGTGCCATTAAGTATGCCCAGCAGTACTTGAGTTAAATGAGGGGATAATTCTGACAAACGAGCCTAGGTTGCCCTGTTCAGTACACTGCTGCTACCAGTTACAGAGGTGTAACTGAGGAGTATCAACAGTTGTTTTTGGCGCTAGAAGGAGGGCCTTGAATTGGTTGTTTTTAAATATTTAAACAAAGGAACTTTACCGGAGTTACCAGTAGTTTTGCTGGAGACAAGTGGAATTACCACTCGGTCACGGGTAACCCCAAGGACCAAATTCTTGTCTCTTAGTCCTCCAAGGTCAAGGATAAAAAATCCAAGACAATATAGGACACAGCCTAATTCTCCCATCACTAGTCCTCGACCCTTAAGTCCACCTAAAATGGCCTGGCTAGGAGGTTTGGCTATTAACATTCCCGGGGCAGTCCATGATCTACCTAGGAACCCAGAAAAATACTTACCTACATTTAATCCTGCAGGTAGATTAACTGCAGAGGAGCACATTAGAATGTTCAAGGCAGCCCAAAGATTATTAAATGTGATTCATGAGGACGTAGCTTGCAGGATTTTTCCTTTCACCCTCAGAAATGCAGCCTATGAATGGTTTCTGAACTTTCCTGAAGGCTCAATACATAGTTGGTTGGAATTTGAAAACATTTTTATTGCCCAGTTTGGAAGAATAACCAGTCCAACAACCATATACCAGCAGTTCACCACTTTGAAGAGAGATGTTAAAGATCCCATCTAAGCTTTCAATGCAAGATTTCAAAAGATGTTTAGCTTAACATCTGATCCTTACAAACCTGCAGATGCTTTAGCCTTAGAAATTTATAAAAATGCATTAGACCCTATGAATGTTGTCTTTCTTAGGAGAGCTCCCAACATTGGAACTCTTGCATTGGCCTACATGGAAGCAATTCTCATTGATGAACAACTTCATCCCTCTGGCTATGCATCTTATTACCAAGACACGGTAACCTTGAATACAAATCTAAATGAACCATTGGCCAACCAACCCATGTTAAATGTTATGCCTATTAGTTATGCCAAACCTGTTAATGATAACGTTGTGGATAACTCAAAAGCTGTGGCACTAGTAAATACTGCTCAAGCAAATAAGAATGAAGATAAGAAAAATAGTATTGACAACATACAAAAAATGGTCCAAAAACTTGGTAATGATTTTATTAATTTGCAGAGGCAAGTAGGAGGTGGGGAAGCATCCTCTAGCAGGAACTATTCCTATAAATACAATAGACCGCAGAACAATAATAGGAATGCTTCTAATGGTTCAAATGACAAGGGAAAAGCTTTAGATATTAACGTTATGGACATTACCTTGCCTGGATGGTGTAGAGTGCACAACATGGCCAAACATGGAGAGCTGGACTATATTGAGTTTTGTCATGCGTCTGAGGTCTTCCAAGATGAGGTGAGCGATTACGATGTTGTGCTTGAACCTGAGAAGGAAAATCAGCAACAAAGTAAAGCATGTGATGCAATGGTTTTAGAAACACATGATTTTCCTTTACAGGAAGAGAACACTGAGGAAGACAACATAGAGGAAGTGCATGCCTTTCAGCAAGCTCAGAAAGGTAAGTATATACTTAGGAGCAGAAATTTTAACACAACCTCTACTCCTCCAAACAATGTAGCTACACCCCCAGACATTAAATCTAGCAACAATCCTCCTCCGCCTAAAGGGAAAGAAAAAGAAAATCCAAATGAAGAAAGGGCAGCAGAGAAGACTACTGACAGATCCATAGACAATAAAACTGGTTATAACATTGTGGAAGACATGAAGAAAATCAAAGCCAACATCACTTTGCATGAGCTGGCCCAAGTTACAGAACAAAGAGACCTATTGTTGAGGTCTTTTGGAGGAAAACCACCCCAAAACACATCTGCAAATGCAAATGTGGCTTTGTATAAAGCCAGGAATGAAGTGCCTCCCTTTTTAATTACTATTCACATTTTTGGTAAAAATGTCCACAATTGTTTATTGGATTCGGGTGCTTCTGCAAACATTATGCCATACAGTATTTGTAAGAAATTAGGCTTAACTCCAATAAATTTTGATAGAGTAGTCACCCAACTAGACAAAACATGTGTTGGTGTTATTGGAGAACTTTCTAATGTGCATATGCAGGTAGCTGCTGAGCCAAGAGTGCAGCAATTCATGGACATCCAGGTAGTTGACATCCCTGATGGCTATGGCATGCTGCTGAGCAGAGATTGGTCCAAGGCATTGAATGGATATATGTCCACTGACTGTTCTCATATGTGGCTTCCCCTGGAGAGGTGTTCCAAATCAAATAAGAATAGACTGGGAGCCCAAAATGAAGTATGCTGTCACAGAGTATAATGCAAGGAATGAAGAAGTCCATTTTTGCTCACCTGATTTAGGCATTTATACTGTGGAAATGAGCTCCAGGAAATTAAAAAAAACAAACACAATGGTTTACAAAACTGGGCTGTGGAACCTCAAGGTAGATGGTGCTAGATCGCAACAAGGGTCAGGCGTTGGTATAGTATTATCCGGTCCAGAGGGACAACGTTATTTAGCCTCTTACAAATTGTAGTTTCCATGCACTAACAATCTGGCTGAGTATGAGGCATTAGTTCTTGGTTTAAAATTTGCTTTAAATCATGATATCCAAGATCTAAATGTTGTTAGTGATTCATAGGTTGTAGTCAATCAGGTCAGAGGCAAATACCAGTGCAAGCATTCTTATCTGAAGAAATACAGACACCAAGCGTGGGATTTAATTGAAGAGTTCAAAGCATTCAACATCACTGCTGTCCCAAGAGAAGAAAATAAAGAAGCTGACCTGCTGGCCACATCTGCAGCAACGTTAAAACCAGCAGAGGATGAGACAAGAAGGAAAATTAGGATAGAACTAATTACTTCACCTTCTGTTCCTAATAATGTAGATAATTTTCAAGTTTTTGATGATGATAAAAAAATCCTCAACTTTCTAACAAACTCTGATGTATTTGAAATGCAGATAATTGATGAGGAAGAAGAAACTGCAGAGGAGGACAACGAACAAAGAGATATGGTTCATCTCAAAGATAATCAGATTCCTAAAGGCATGGTGGCATTAGAGCATATTTTTGATCAAGATCAGAGGTGTGGTAAACCTAGTACTTCATCTAAGGCTAAATATTATACTGAGATTAATATTGGGACTGTTGACAAGCCACAGCTGGTTAATATTGGGACAACATGTTCCAATTTAGAAAAGGAAAGAATGGTTCAGTTGCTCAAAGATTATAGGGACGTTATAGCTTGGTCTTATGATGAGCTCAAGGTCTATGATCCTAATGTCATCACCCACACCATTCCTCTCATTGACAAACAAAAACCCTTTAGGCAAAGGCAAAGACCAGTTAATCCTTTACTTGAACCACTAATTCAAAAAGAGGTAGCTAAGCTATTGACTGCTGGAATTATTTTCCCAATTAGGCATTCAACGTGGGTTGCCAATTTAGTCCCGGTTCGGAAGAAGAACGGAGAGATCCGGCTTTGTGTGGATTTTAGAAACTTAAACAAAGCCTGCAAAAAAGATAACTACCCGCTGCCCTCTTTGGATGAAGTAATACAAAAGGTTAGTGGCTCGGAGATGATGTCCTTTTTGGATGGATTTTCTGGGTACAATCAAGTGCTTGTCAACAAAGATGATAGGATGAAAACAACGTTCACCACCAAGTGGGGAACATATGCATACAAGAGAATGCCATTTGGCCTCCTAAATGCAGGAGCCACTTTTCAAAGGGCCATGGACCATGCATTCCAAGGCTTAGTTGGGAAGTGCATAATAATTTACATGACATGACATGACAGTCTTTTCCAAGAAGAGAGAATTCCATCTTTCCCACTTGCAAAAGGTGTTTGATAGGTGCCAGAAATATGGCATTTCGCTGAATCCAAAGAAGAGCATATTTGGAGTTACACGAGGTAAGCTCTTGGGCCACATAATCACAAAGGAAGGTATGTCAATTGACCTGGAGAGAGTAGAGGCCATTTCTAAAATTAATTTTCCCAATTGCAAAAAAGAGTTGAGGTCCTTTTTTGGGAAGATTAATTTTGTTAGAAAATTTATTTCCGGATTTGTGGAAATTGTTAAATCTTTGAATTGGCTGTTAAAAAAGGATGTGAAAGTGGAATGGAACCCCGAGGCAAAGAAATCCTTTCAAGACATTAAGGAAGCTATCATGCAGGCACCGGTTCTGGTAAGTCCTGATTTTAGTAAAGATTTTTATCTTTATTCCTATGCATCTGAGCACACTATTGCAGCAGTTTTGACTCAGAAAGGGGAAGAAAAAAAAGAACATCCCATCACTTTTATGAGCACAAACTTGAAAGATGCTCAACTGAAATATTCTCCCATGGATAGGCAAGCATTTTCCTTGGTCAAGGTGGTCAAAAAGTTTAGACACTACGTTTTGAGGAGCAGAATATACACAGTAGTGGCTGATCCAGCAGTCAAATTGATGCTGGGACAGAATGAATTAGGAGAATGCAGAGGTAAGTGGATGGAAAAGTTACAAGAATTTGACCTTGAGATTAAAACTACAAAATTGGTAAGAGGTCAAGGATTGGCAAAAATGATTGCAAATGAAGATCCCAGGCTGGAGGTAATGCAAGTTAATCCTGAAATGCTCCCAAAAGGTGAGTGGTATGCTGATTTAATTCATTATTTGTTACATGGCACATGCCCAAAACATTTGGATAAAGTTAAGAGAAGAGCATTAAAAATGACTGCAGGTCATTACATGATAAAGAAAGGAATTCTCTATAGAAAGAATCATGAAGGCATTTATCTAAGGTGTGTGTCCCACGAAGAAGCTGAGGATCTCATCCTAAATTTTCATGACAAATTAGGAAGTGGACATCCCTCAGGAAAGACAACTACCCACAAAATCTTGAGGGCAGGGTATTATTGGCCCACAGTTTTTAAAGATGCCTATAACCACGTTAGGAGCTGCCATACATGCCAAGTATTTTCAAATAGAGAAATTCATGCAGCTTCGCCACTGCAGCCAGTCATTGAAACCAGACCATTCGCTCAATGGGGGTTGGACTTCATTGGAGTCATTAACCCCAATTCTATAGTGGGTCACAAGTTTTTATTAACTGCTACAGATTATTGTACTTGCTGGGCAGAAGCTATTGCTACAAAGAACTCCAGAACGAAGGATGTGATAGAATTCTTAGAAGAGAATATAATAACGAGGTTTGGGTATCCCTTCTCTATTGTTTGTGATAATGGATTAGTGTTTTCATCTGTAGAATTTAGTGAATGGGCTTACGATAATAGAATAGTTCTGAGGTTTTCTTCTAACTACTACCCGCAAGGGAACGGTGTTGCAGAGTCGACCAATAAGAACCTCATCCGAGCAATCAAGAAATCAGCTGCTTCCAAGCCAAGAGAATGGCATTCTTTGCTCAAATACGCACTGTGGGCAGACATGACTCAATTTAAACAGGCTTTGAAATCTTCCCCTTTTTTGTTAGTTTATGGATTGCAGCCTGTATTTCCTATAACACTAAGACTGCCCACGTTTGAATTCATGCAGGAGTACATGGAAGAGAGTGACCAAATCCAGGCCAGGATCCTGGATATTTTGCAAATGGAGGAATCCAGAAATGTGGCGTTGAACAACTTCAGCAGACATCAGGAGATAGTCAAGCGGTGGTTTGACAAAAGATCCAAAGTGAAAGCTTTCAGGATTGTAGACTTAGTCTTGCTGTGGGATGGGACAAGGCACATGAGAAAAAGGGACAACACACAAAGTTTGCACCCCTTTGGATTGGACCATACCAAATTGCATAAACTGTAGGCTCACACACATATAGGATAAAAAACTTGCAAGGAGAAGAGCTGCCCTTGCCCGTGAATGGCCAATTCCTGAAGCATTACTTCGAGGCTGCACCTCCCAAAGCCCAATTCGACTGAATTATTTGAAGGGGAGTATTGTTCTATGTATTCTAGTTTCCTGTTTTCATAGATTAGCTTTGTTGTTTTATTAGAGTAATTTGCTTACTGTTTTAGGGTAGTTTATTGCTTCCTTAGGATAGTTTCTTTTCAGTAGGTTGGTATTTGTTTGAATAAAACAATGTTTTGACACTGAGTTGGTTTAGATTAGTTGTTTTGTTTTCCTAGAGTAGTTTTGTTTTGTTATGTTTTGTGCTTGCTGCTCTGTCTTGTCTTCTCTAAACCAACCAATTCTCTTGGGATTGCTTTGAAATTATTGACAATTGTAAATTGATGCAACATTGGGACATAAGATTAGATATTTTAGAATGCTTAGAAGGTGGGATAGTAGAACCAAATTTAGGAAAGTAAAGTCCCAGCATTAGCTATTTCCTCTATTCATTTTTTTGAGATAATTTTCCAGAGTTTGGGAAACGAATTAAATAAAAGTTTTAGTTTATAGTAATGCTCCCTGAGTCAAACACAGTAAAACATATATAAAAAGAAGAAGAAAGATAGCTCAAAAACAAACAAGAACTTGAAGTGCTAAGATAGGAAGAGGGGGCTTCAATTCATTCATGCAATCATCCATTCCTATTGCTTAGTGGATCTCCATTCTTTGCAAGTTTGTCCTCAAAGTCTATTTTAGATAACCTTTATCGGGGCTATGGACGCCTAGCTGGAAATAGAGAAAGGTCTAAGTAGACCCACATGTAACCCTACCAGAGCTATGAACACTTGATTGGCAGTAGGGAAATTCTCGAGAAATTCCCCAAGCCTTAACACCTTCACATTTCTCGAAACTTCACTGTCTCAGAAAAATTTCAAAATTCAAAAGAAGAGCTGGAAATGAACTCACCGCACACACTGACTCAGTTTGCATTGCTTAAACTAAATTTAGTATGTTGTTTCTAAACAAACTTGACAGTTTATTTTGAATACTTGAATGTAGAAAATTGGTAATGCTGGTATTTTAGTTTACTAAACTTGTGTTTTCTAACCAGATTCTAGGTTCTAAATATTTGATAATATTTCCCTGTTGAGCCACCATTTGTTATGGTCATAATGCCCCCCACACATATGGACATATTTGTGGGGACCCTCTTTAATTTTTGTGCAGGTTGAATAGGCTTAACTTAGTTATTGCACAGGTCTTATGTATTTCTCATGTAGAAGGTGTTTGGATTTTCACAAGTGATATTGACTCTAGTTGATCTAATTCTTTCACCAAAGTACTTTTGATTTATCTTGAATTGGATTGGTCTT
Source organism: Taxus chinensis (assembly GCA_019776745.2). Lineage (NCBI taxonomy): Eukaryota > Viridiplantae > Streptophyta > Pinopsida > Cupressales > Taxaceae > Taxus > Taxus chinensis. The sequence continues at coordinate 300,908,060 of CM034154.1, forward strand.
GAGTAGAGGCTAACTTTCTATCCCGTACTAAAATTGAAGTTTGCTGTAGGGTGGTTTGTATTTGAGCATGAAGTTGAATTCAAGTCTAAACTCAAATTTAAGTTAATGTTAATATTATATTTTTACCTTAAATTTGATCTTATTCTGAAACTTTAGATTTGATAGTCGAAATATTTTGTTGTGAACTAAAAGCCTAAAGGTTGAAATCAAAGTGTGCAGGGTTTACTTCTCTGCAAATGTTTTGATGATTTAATATTCAGGACCCGTTTGGATAAATTGACAACATAGATTAGATATGCAAAATTTGATTCTGAAGTTTTTAATATTTGTTGGACATTTAGGTTAAAATTTAAATTCTTGAAAACCATGAAATTTGATCAAAACAACTTTTGGAAATTCGTAAGAAAAATCAGTTCCACACGGAATAAATTATTTTGCCAACAAATTATTACGGAAAGAATTGACACTTTTGTTTGCTTCGCTTTCGCAGGAGATAGGGTTGATGCCTTCGTAATTTTGAAACTTGACGCATGTTGACACTCTCTGATGCTTTCTTCAAACCAAAGTTGCGAAAATTGGGATGGAGGAAAATTTTGTGAAGTTGTTGCCTTAGTATTTTTGTAGGGATGGTTTGCAAATATTTTGGAGACCGCTAAGTGGCCCAATGTTGGGCAAACTATTTAAATAGTTAAGTGTACTGATTATCAAACAGGATAAGATTCACATAGTCACATTTTTGGGCATAAGACTATTTGATAAAAGGGGAGATATGAATATCCTTTGTAAAGCTAAATTGACCACGTTTTTTTGCCAACTACCAAATTAAATGGGCATAGGATTCTAGATGGTAGTATTTCTATAGAATTTGAGGCCGTGGGTAAACAGAATTGGAGAATGCTGCCTAAAATCCAGAGAGGGTAGTTGGCTCAAACTGAATTTGTAAGCCAAATGGATCAATTCATTGCTGAGGGGACGGGAGGTTTTAATTTGATCAAAGTATCTTTCTGGTGAAAGGATCTATAAATACCATGTAGTCGCCTCATGAAAAGGGGGGTAGAGGAGATGAAATCGGTTGAATAGAAGGAGGTGAATTTAAGCAACAAAGCTGGAGGAGTCTATTTTTTAGAAAAACTAGTTTTATTCTCCATTGTTCATTTTCTTATGTTAGTATTGGATTTAAATAATGGAATGTTCATGGTTGAGATTCATTGATGTGAGTAAGAGAGGATGAGTTATCATAACTATTCTCTGTAGATTTCAATTAATGAACTCTTGTTCTATTATTTCCTAGGCATTGGCAGCAAATGCATTGTTAACCTTAGAAATATTCTAGGATTATGGTGTTTGTTTAATGGACATGTTGATTTGATGATCTTGTATTTTGACAAGCAAGTAACTTTCTTGTCATCCTTATTTTTTTTGAGTTTATTTTGATCCATCCTTAGATAGAGGTAAAACAAAAGTTTAAAAGAATATTTGTTTGAAAGTTTATAATATTTTAGAACAACCATTCCAGCCATAGAGCTTATTAAACTGATAACTATGAACTTGAGCATTCCATGCCATTAAGTATGCCCAACAGTACTTGATTTAAATGAGGGGATAATTCTAACAAATGAGCCTAGGTTGCCCTGTTCAGTATAATGTTGTTGCCAGTTATAGAGGTGTAACTGAGGAGTATCAAAAAAGTTATAATGACCTCCGTCCCAAGTAAACAAGTTACAATAAACAAGGGTTCAGATCAGTAACACATTCTTTTTAAGATTAAAAGATATATCTTAACATAATTATCCTCATTTCCATAGTTACTACATCATGAAAAGAGGCTATCATAGTAGCTTCTAAAAAAGAAGACGTTACATTCCCCCCTTCTTAAAAGAACCATCATCCCGGTGATCAAATTAGCCAATTCATAGAGTTTTTAGGACAAAATTCAATTATCATCCTTCCATTCATAAGTTCATACCAAAAACTGATTTAATCATTAAAACAATGTTTTAAGATAACTATAAAATAGACCAGTAACTGTCCATATTTGGTAGAATTATTAGATTTTCAAATTCAATTTTGATCAAACAAGTATGGAAAAGTAGATCTCATTTCTTCGAAATTTTCCTAATTTGCGCTTTCTTCACTAAACTGGTCCCACTGGACCTTACATTGATTCAATTCATGATTTCTTAAGTACAACTGGTGAGTTCCTAGCACTCGAATGGGCTTAACCATGATTATTCCTGGGTCTTAGACCTGCAACGAATTCCAATTCAGCACATGTGATATATCTGATACGTATTTCTTAAGTAAAGAAATATGAAAAACATCATGCATTTATGATAAACCAGGAGGTAATGCTAGACAATAAGCTACAGGGTTGATTATTTTAATGATTTCAAAAGGTCCCATATAATGAGCCAATAACTTGGTAGCCTTGCCAAAAGTTATAGAACTCTTTTTTGACTTGACCTGAAGAAATACCTTCTCACCAAGTTTATAATTCCTATCAACCCGCTTTAAGTCTGCATAACTCTTTTGCCTATTGGAAGCCTCCTTTAAATGTTCCCGAATCATTTTAATTTGTTGTTCCATTTCCATAAGGATTTCTGGCTCAATTACCTCTCTGTCCTCTACATTGTCCTAGCTAACAAGGGTACTACAGTTTCTTCCATACAATGCTTCAAAAGGTGCCATCTTTAAAGAGGCGTGGTATGTATTATTATAGGAAAATTCAACCAACGAAATGTATTCCTCCCATTTATACTACTGGTCCATGTAATACATTCTTAACATATCCTCTAAAACTTGATTGACTCTTTTAGTTTGTTCATCCATTTCCGGATGATATGCAGAAATGAATTTTAATTTAGTTCCTAAGGTTGTATTAAGTGTTTGCCAAAATCTTGATGTCATTCTCGGATCTCTGTCCAATATGATCAATTTGGGTATTCCATGCAATCTAAAAATTTCTTGTACAAACCTTCTTGCTAACACGGGTGCATCATCTTTTTAATTACCAACAATGAAGTGTGCCACTTTGGTTAGTTTTTCGACGAAAACCAAGATGATATCATGTTTATTCCTTGACATAGGTAATCCTTGAACGAAATCCATAGTTACCACTTGCCATTTATACTGTGGAATGCTATGGGGATATAGTAATCTGGCGGGATGCATATGTTCCATCTTAACACGCTGAAATTCCAAGTAGTGTGTCACAAACTCCACCACATCCTTTTTTATTCCCTTCCAGAAATATTGCTGCTTGAGATCAACAAGCATTTTCGTAATGCCAGGGTTTCCAGAAAAAGGTGAATTATGAAATTCAGTTAATAATTTCTTTCTTAAATCATTGGCCAGGGGTATATATACCCTGTTTTCAAACCTCATAATTCCTTCATTATCAAAACAAAATCCTTTATACTTTGCATCCTTTGGATCTGCAGTAAGTGCTATTTTAACTTGCTAAAAATAAGAGTCAGATTCCATGACATCTTTCACCTCATCCTTAAACTGAGTTCTTAATGTTATAAGAGCAAAGATGTGCTTTAAGCGACTCAGAGCATCTAATACCCTATTTTCCTTTCCTTTAATGTAAGCTTATATCAAAATAATACTGAGATAGAAATTCTAACCATTTTCGTTGCCTTACATTCAGGTTTGGTTGAGTAAAAATATACTTCAACCCCAGATGGTTGGTTTTTAGCTCAAAGGGCTTACCAAGAAGGTAATGCCTCCAAATTTGAACTACATGAACAATGGCAGTGAGCTCTAGGTCATGTGGAGCATAATTCTATTCATGTAGCTTAAGCTTTCTACTTTCATAAGATATGACATGGTCATTTTGTAACAGAATTCCTTCGAGACCCTCTCCAAATGCATCCGTTATGACCGTAAAATCTCCATTTGGGTTAGGTACAGTCAGAATAGGTGGAGTAGTTAACTATTCCTTTAAATTTTTAAAGGCAGACTCACATTTGTCACTCCAGACAAATTTCTTATCTTTCTTTTGTAATGAAGTGATTGGGGCAGCAATTTTAGAAAAGTCCTTAACAAACTTTCTATAGTATCCTACCAGGCCCATGAAGCTTCTTACTTCATGCACGTTCTTAGGTACAGGCCACTCAATTATAGCTAAGATATTTGAAGGGTCTAAAGCTATCCCATTCTTGCTTATAACATGTCCCAAATAATGCACCTCTGCATCATAAAAAGAACATTTAGACAATTTACCATACAACCTTCTCTTCCTCAAAATTTCCAGCACTACCTTTAAATGCTCTTGATGCTCTTCGACATTTTTGTAATATATAAGAATTTCGTCTAAGAAGACAAGCACAAATTTATCCAAGTACTCTTGAAAAATATTTTTCATCAAATTCATGAAGGCGGTAGGTGCATTCATCAACCCAAAAGGTAACACTATGAATTCATAATGTTCGTACCTTGTTCTAAAAGTTGTTTTATGAATATCTTCTTCCTTTATTCTCAGCTGATGATATCCAGATCGAAGATCTATTTTCGAATAGACTGATGCTCCACACATATGGTTGAATAGATCATCAATCCTAGGAAGTGGATATCGATTCTTAATGGTTGCCTTATTCAACATTCTATAATCAATGCACAATCTAAGTGTGCCATCGTTCTTCTTTACAAAAATTACCGACGCTCCTCGTGGTGAGACACTCGGTCTTATCACCCCTTTGGTCAAAAGTTCCTATAACTGAGCCTTAAGTTCCACTAACTCAAGGGTGGTCATTCTGTAGGGTGCCTTATATATGGGTTCGGTTCTAGGCTTGATCTCTATTGCAAAGTCAAACTCTCATTTAGGAGGAAGACCTGGTAATTCTTCTGGAAAGACATCGCTCAAATCTCTTAATAATGGATACTTTTCCATAAAATCATTATCTTCTTCAGCATTTTCTGTCATTATTACGACATACAAAGTGCAGCCTCTATTTTTATCCCTTTTTAATTGCATAGTTGTTATTTTCCTAACTGCAACCTCACGCTTTACACCTTGAATGACTGTTGCTTTCTGTAGGTCATCAAAACAACAAATCTATTTTTCATAACAATCAACCTTTGCCTTATGTTCTACCAACCAATTAACTCCTATAATTATATCATATGACCCTAAAGGAGTAACATACAAGTCAACTTCTGTGGAGAAACTAGGCAGGTCAACAATTGCCCCAAAAAAGGCACATATCTATTGTATGGACAACATTATTTCCATAATGCACTGTCCTTGTCTTATTCATTCATTCAACTTTCCTTTTTGATTTCATTGCTAGTTTAGTAGAGATAAAACATTTAATAGCTCCAGTATAAAAAATTATGACTATAGGTGTACCGAATAACTTACTCGGAACTTTGATGGGTGTGACTTGCTTTTCATCTTGTTTGTTAGCCACCGCAGTGTGTATCCTATGTTTTTTATCATGATCATCCTTCTTCAAAGGACAGTGACCCGTGTAATGGTCCTTTCCATTGTTGAAGCAGCCTCCAACTGGCCCCTTCCTAGGTTCAAATTTACTGCCAGCATTGAAGTTATCACTCTGTCTTCCATAGGACTTTTGTCTATTACCACTAATTTTTGTAAAGCTTTTCCGCACACTATTATCAGGTTTGTTCATTATTTATTCCTTATTGTTATCCACAAAAATTTTGTTTTTCATACCAAACCTTTTCTAGGGACCCTTTTTGGGTGCGAGAGATGAAGAAGAGTTGGGAATCTTCTTCCTAATCTCCTCCCTATGAGTAGAGATTTCTCTCAATTTCTATTCTTGTCTTATTACCTTTTCGACAACTCCTTCCATAGTGGTTGGACCATGGACATCCACCTCACCACCAATGATGGGATTCAGTCCCATTATGAACTTTTGTATTCTGAACTTCTCATCAGCTTGGTACTGTGGTACATACTTAAGGAGTTTAGTAAACCCTACCCAGTATTTTGTCACCGTCATCCTTCCTTGCGACCAGTTCTGAAATTCAGTTTTTTTCTAATCAAAATAGAGTTGAGGCAGCCACCGTTGCCTAAAGCAACCTTTAAATTGATCCCAAGCTATGTCTATTTCAACAATATTCAACTCAACCTTATGGTTGTCCCACCATGATGATGCTTCATGAGAAAGTTGATATGCTCCCCATATTGCTTTTGTCTCCTCGGAGAATTTTCTTATTCTAAAGTACTTCTCCATTTCACTGAGCCAATTTTTAGCCCCGTCCCCAAGTGTTGTTCCATAAAACTTTAGAGGACTTAATCTCTTTATATCATTTGTAAGTTCAGCTGCTAATCTTGCCCTTTTATTTTCAGGATGATTAGGAGCGTTCGCATTACTATTATCAACACCCAGATTCCCTCCATTGGTGTTGTCCACAAGAGGTGGTTGATCATTTATATCAACTTCTTCCTCCTCCTCATTACCCATTTCTTGTTGTTCCAAAACAGTTAAATGATCTCTCGTATCTAGTAGGGAAGCAAGGATTTCATCTAGCTTTTGAGTAGTAGCTTTTTCTCCACTCGGTAATGGGTTGTTCATAGCAGTTCCTCTTGTTCTAACCATTTTCTGTTTAATAAGAAAATGTAAACTTATTAAATTGTGGACTCATTAGGTCTGAGAGTTGTAACCTTCAGCTCTAATACCAAGATGTTACATTCCCATTTTAAGTCATTAGAACAAGGGAATTTTTCTTATATATATATATATATATATATATATATATCGTTCTCTGTTATAATTTATATAATTTAGAACACACGACCAAGTTTTAATAATTGTTCTTTGTCCCATTAACGTAATTTAGAACACACAAAACTTCTAAAACCAATGTTCTCTGTTCGCATATTTATAATATGGAACACACATTCAATGTCATTCAATCATATAAAAGATGCCATATGCTGCTGTAATGACTTGAAGGACTACCGATATCCCATTTTATGGCTCAGAGTTTCAACGATCTCTCATTTCATGACTCGGCTACTTACCGATCCTTCATGTTAATCCATGCATTATATACTAAGTATACTTGGTTCTCTTTACTAGTTTCAGTTATCAAAGTGTTCCATTTAAGAGGCCTATCTGAATATATGTTACTGATATTCATCTGAAATCCTACTTCTTAAACTAGGTGATTAGGACAACGCAACCAACAGCTTGTGACACTTTGGCCAAAGATTTTCACATGCTTTACATGATCATATTCCTAGACGTTACACACATCAATGGAATACATCCTTCAACTCACTTCGTCTATTATCTAGAATGGTATTTTCTGATCTCTTTCAGTCCTCTCATCTAAGGTTAAACATTAACCCAAGCTAGCAATATGAAAGAGTATAGGAAGACACTCGCAGTGACTAAAGGTACATAGACATACTTTGTTGACCCTATAAGACTGTGTGTGTCTAGTTACCTTTAGTCTTCCTGAGTCACTCCGTATAAATGATCACATTTCTAACTTCATCCAAGTAACTTGGTCCCAGCTTATGTAAACTTGATGATTCAATTTGGGAGGGCATTGTAACATGTCAGCTACAACATTGTGTCATCATGAAGGCCCCGCCTTCATGAAGACACCAGATTGCATCTAGTGTGTGCTAAGGTCCTAGGGAATCCTCTCATCAAGGGATACACATCCAGCTAAAAGTGGGATTAGATTATAATCTTAAGTATTTTAAGAATAAGTTTCAGCAACCGTGTTGATCTTCTAAGCTCACTGCTCGTTACAGTTGCATAGCTAAGAGAGACTTAAATTTTCTTAAAGCTTAATATTCCTTTACTCCTCCTTACTGAAGGATTGCTTAATTCCATATTAGTTCCTTAATTTAAGATTTGGACTAACATTCCACTATAGTTTAATGTAGTAAGATCAACTTACTAAACTTAACTAAGTTTTATTCACAACTGAATTTAAATTTAGAATTCCATCTCATTAGACATCATTTAAAAGAGGCCTAATTCCAAATGAATGTATTCATTTATTTACTATAACCTTACTTTATTTAAGATTTGATATGAGGAGGTATGGTTCCTCATACCGAATATCCTTTGATCAAAACCTCCCAAGGATATTAACGAAATTAGAATATAGAGTTCAATTGCCTCTTTACTAATATCTATTAGTTTATATTCTATTTCCGAATGTGATTCATTTAAGAGTTCGTATTCACTTTACTCTTTACTAATGTCAATTCTAAATCCAATTGACCCAAGTATTAATTAGTTTCCCATTCCAACTTAAGAGTTGTATTCACGTAAAGAATAGATATTATGTCCCTTTAAAATCTATCAACCATCATTTGAATATATCCACATTCAATGAATAAAATTATGTTCTCAATCTTATTCAAACAGCTCCAAGGTGGTACAACCATTAAAATAACACACCTTCTTATTTTACTCTTTACTCTAGATTAAAATTCATACAATATACAAGTCCATACTACCAAACTTCATTTATGCCAAATAGCATTAACAACTCGTAAAGAGAGGAGAATACAACTTTTTCTTTTTCCATTTCCTTGTAGAAGAATACTAAAATCTCAGAAAAGATCCATCCCTTAGTTAATCAGAAGAAGCATCATAAACAACATATCTTAATTTTTACTCACGGAATCCATCTGCAAAATTACCTTGCACGGGTCAGTTCATCGAACTAAGCATATTAAGAACTTATTATTAAAATGAGGTGCTCTTGATTAACCGTCTCAATAAAAGAACTCTGATTTTATGAAACATATAAAAATTGAGATGAACATCATCTACGAATTAAGTTTTGTTAAGGATGATCAACTTAACAACCCAATCCCCTAATTACCATCACAATTAGATAGAAAGATTTACCAACTTTCTCTTAAATAATTACTGCAACCTGCAACACTTTATTCACATTTCCTTACTGTTTGTCTTCCAATAATGCAAGGGGTTCATTCCGTAATTTAAAAAATTACTACCAGAAGTAATTTCCCCTTAATAGTTCCATATTAAAAACATCTGTAAGAGCTTATACACATATGTATATAATGTTGTTCTAATGCAATTACTATTAATTCCACTCCCTTATTATAGCTGAAATTTCTAGAGATGAATTTAATTAAAAATTCAAACAGAACTACTTCCCTTTCGTACTACTCATTTAATTTCAAACAAATCAAATGCAAAAGAAAAAAGTAGTCATTCACCATGACAACACTGGTGTCATTTCTCTGAATTCAACAAATAGTATAGTACTTCTTTCAAATCAAAAAAGAAGAAAAATAATAGTTAAATGCAGTTGCTTACGCCTAAGGCAATAAGAACTTCATTCAATATCAAATATAGAATTTCAACTGGATAAGAGAAGAAAATAATTATTACTTCCGATTACCCATCTAATATTCCCTTTCTTTTCATCACAACTGGACTGGATGATTTAAACAAGAAATGATAACAATCAAAGAGAGAGGACAATTAAGGTCAGTAATCGAATGAAAGGAAGAAGAATCATATTATCTATTCTCAATGCCTAGCTGAATATCAAATAGTTAGTATAGACCTGTTCCTATAAGATGATTTCTTCTAACAAGTCTATTTCAGTATATAAAACTTACTAACTACCATTCATGGAAGCATGCCAGAGTTCATTTGCATCTGATTCCACAATTATCAAGAATAATGACATCTCTAAATAGAAATATTTCCTTTAATTATTCACCCCAACGGACATTTCCATCTAGGTATAAAGCAAGTGAGAATGTACAGTAAACAACGAAATCTTGATTTCATCAAAAATAATAAAAGGAATCGGTTTTCAGACACCAGAGTAAGAAATCAACTTCAGTTCCAGCTTTAATGAAAACTATGAAGAATTTTTTTTACATCCACATGTTATATATATATATATATCATTGATTTTAACAATAAAAAAATATAAATTGTATGATCTACCTAGTCCGTTCTATAGATAGACCACTATATTTCCATTTAAATAATAACTTCTTTCCAAACAGTCATACACAAGTACCAAGAACAAATAGGTAGGACATCACATCAATCTAGAACAAAAAATATAAAGACGTTATAATTATCTTACTATCCCTAGGAGGATTCATGCCGCCATGCACTGTAATATGATAGAGAACAGTCACACAATAGTCTCATCAATCATTTTTACGGTTTTTCATAACCATTAGCACACACAACACATAGAACAGTATACACATCGCTGCCACCTTCAACCAGATCGACCCATAATGAAAAATGAAACCCTTTTACCCATTATTTTCAGAATTCAAAATAACAAAGAGAGAAAACTAGTTTCATTAATTATTTCATTAAGGAAAAACACCCATTTTCCTCAAAACGCAAAAAGAATAACCAAATCGTATTTGTTTTATAATGACAACTCAAACAAGAGGTCACACCGAAACATTTTATCATTTCATTTTTACAAGAACGCACAGTCATAAGAGTAGAGTTCTTTTAATGAAGATGCTTAACAAAGAGCAAAATGGTTTAAAGAGAAGAGATCAACATGCTTGTAAAACTTCTTGTTGCTTGAAGAAAACTGTGTCCATGCCCTCAAGGGCTATTCTTTTCCATGGTGATAAACAACAAGGTTTCCGCAAGGATCTCCTTACTTCCACAGGCTCAAAAATATCCATGGGTAATCAAAACAACAGTAACAATGAACATAATAGTTGTATGTTCGAAAGAACCATAAAAGAAATGTAGAGAAAAACTCAAAACCCGAATGAACAACAATAACCACCAAAAATTCATTTTTCCCTTTCCAAGGTGAGCTGGTCACCAAGACCAAGATCAATAAATGCATTGAATGAATTTATTTTTCCTCTATCTCCACGCCACCACTGACTCAGGTTTGGAAAGTTCCACCCTTAAATATTTGCATGTAATTTCCTTCTTAGCTACATTGCTAGTTGGATATCTCCAACTTTCCATGTTCCTGCCAAACTTGGCATTTAAAACTTCAAGGACATAGTTTAATGTCCCTTATTAAATTTCAAACCTTCCCTTCTTATCCTTTTATCAGCATGTATCCACAAGTCCCCCTTCTAGGGTTAGCATTAGTTTAGGTTATATTGTCCATAGCTAGGTATTCACCTAGGTCACAAATCTTTAGGATTTGAAATATTTTACATCCCTTTTTAATTTAAAAAATCCTCCTAGGATAGTTGTTAGGTCATAGGTAATAATTCTAATCCCGTAATATTTTAAATTAATAGGTTCTTTAGTAAGTTTTTCCAACTTACTCTCCTTAACCAGCATAATGCAGGACATTCCATTCCATGCTCGACATATACCTAGCTCATTTGCATCAGAACTCTTACTGTCTCATGCTTTCTGGCGTTATAATTTGTATGTAGTTTGGAAATTGAATCTTTTCCATTGGTAGCATGGTGCTGAGTAATTATACCTATGACCGGGTTCTATAAAATTTATAATGATCTCCAGTCTGGTTCCAGACTTCATTCAAATTATAAAGTAAATCAACAATGTGATCACAAAGAAGGCCGCAACATACCTTGGATCAATGGAATTGATTCAAGGTGTGCTGTCAACAACAATATGAGTTCATCAAATGAAAAAGCAAGTCTGTTGTTTCACACTTTGGAAAACACAAGTTCTAATGACCTCCATCCCAAGTAAACAAGTTACAGCAAACAAGGGTTTAGATCAGTAACACATTCCTTTTAAGATTAAAATATATATCTTAACATAATTATCCTCATTTCCATAGTTACTACATCATGAAAAGAGGTTCTCATAGTAGCTTCTAAAAATCAAGACGTTACAGTCTCTGAGGCTTCTACATGAACACGAAAGGGATTGTCCCAAGAGGGAAACCATAAAATAGGTGTGGTAATAAGCCTATATTTTAATGTATCAAACACCATCTACGGTGCCTCTCCCCAATGGAAGGCACTTTTGTGTCTAAGCAGCTCCTCTAATGGTGCGGAAATATTTTCATATCCCTTAATGAATTTTCTTTAATAGCCCGCATGTCCAAGGAATCTATGCACTATGCTCTGGCTAGTATGCTCCCTTAACACCACAATAACTACAACTTTAGCAGGATCTATTAGCAAGCCCTCCTTACATATGATATGCCCCAATAAAGTCCCAAAAGGTGTAGCAAACACACATTTCTTAATGTTGAGGGATATCCTCAACTACCTACACCTTTCAAACATTAACCTCAAATTGTTACAATGGTCTTTAAATAGACCATATAATGTCCAGTCATCTAAATAGACCTAAAGAAATTAATGGATGAAGTCCTGGAATGCTTGCACCACTATGTGTGAAAAGATAGTTGGTGCATTCTTCAACCCAAAGGGCCTAACCGTATATGCAAAACTTCCCCACTCGGTGGTGAAAGTTGTCTTTTCTTGGTCTTCCTTTGTAATCTGGACTTGGTGGTACCCTAAAAATCCATCTGTAAAGGAATATATTTTACACCCAGCGAATCCTTATAAAATTTCTTCAGTGAAGGGGGTTAGAAATGGATCAATGACACAAATTGTGTTCAATTCCCTATAATCCACAAAAATTCTAGTCTACCCATCCTTCTTGATGTGGATTGCCTTTGAACTTATCCACTCTTATTCTTCCACTGCCTCAATGATCCCAGAAGCTATCATTTTGTCTATCTCCTCCTTGACCTTTACGCACAAGTTGGGATTCATTTGGTAGGGCCTCTTCCTAACCAAGCACACACCATCCTTCAACTTTATCTTCATCTCCCCTAAGGAATGTGGAATGCCTTTGAGATCATGATACCTACACAGAAATAAATCCTCAAATTCATGGAGCAGATCAACGATTTTTGATACTTCCTTCTCTGTCTAGCAATACCCAATAATAGCTTCCTTAGGTTCTTCTTCTGAACTAATGTTAACTTTCTTCATCTTTAAAGGCTCATGGTAGGCACGCGCATGAGCATCTACACTATCCACTACCTTGCACATCCCTACAAAATGGCTAACATCTAAGCTTTCCAATTCCTCTCCATCAATCACATATACCAACTTTCCCTTCTCTTTTTCCAAACACACACGCTCAAGTTGTAACTCTTTTGTTTCCTTTTCTTCTTCAATACTTGCCTCCAATCTTGGTTCACCTAGTAATTCCAAAGGTTATCTTCCGTCCTTGCACTATCCCCCATGGTAAGAAACTTGATACCCTACAAGGCCTTATCAACTGATGGCCTGGTACTTTGATATTCAAAGGTTTGAATAAGGTCAGCTATGAGTTATTTCCAATTCCTTGTCTGGCGGTGTGTTCCCAAATGAATGTACCATGCACACGTGCAACCCTGCAGTGTAGAATACAACTTATGCATCCAAGGTGATGGTGGAAAAGCTTATGTGCCTTCTCTCCAGACCCATTCACACTCCTGGATATTGAAATAGGTGGGATCCTTCCCATGGTACTCCTTGATGATGGTGGGTACATTACTCCTATAAAATATGATAGAGAGAGCAATTCTTACCTCATGCCACTCTAAAAGGCTCTCTTGATGTGTGGCCCACCATATAGGCTACTGTTCTAAGAAAGACATAACTTAACATCTCCCTCCGTTCCTTCTCATCCTTCCACTAAGCTTATACCTCTTGTAGAAAGATCTCAGGGAAGGATCCTCCTGAATACTTGGGTAGTTCTTTTCCTCTAAGGCACCTAACTGTGTGTACCTTTATTACCTTGGTCACCAACCCTCTGAACTACTGTCCCATTAATTCGTAAGTTCCATGCACCCAATTGTCACATGCTAGACTGGTGGTATCACTCACTGACTGAGCATCTTTAGACTGGATAACCTTGTTAGTAAGGTGTATCATCTCAATGTTTTTTATTGAGCACACACAAATCTTATCCAAAACTTCTTCCCCCAATGGTTCAATATAGGGTGTCGACTTCCCATCAACCAGGGGTATAATTAAACATTCCTCCTTGTTCTCAAAGCTGATGTACCCTTTTTTGAAATGAAGATCTGCATTTTTTTGTAACACCAAGGATGCCTAAGTAGTGTTGGGAAATTGTCCACCTCGACGAGTGCCAAAACTTCGAAATCCCTAGTAAACTTGGCTCCTTGGATAGTAATAGCCGCATCCTTCAAGACACTGATGCTCATTGCTTTAGTCTTGTTTTCCATATACACCACATTCGAAGATGGCTGTAATACAGGTATTCTCATCTAATGCCATGCATTCAAAGTCATAACATTAACCTCTGTGCATGTGTTAATGAGGATATTGCTAAGGAGCCATCCAGTTATAACTGCATTCAATGTATTCTCCTTGTCATAGTCGAGGCTATGAGGGGGAAGGTTTACATATAAGACCTATCTCTCGTGCTCTTCTCCGGTGCATGGTACCTTCTCTCTCAACCAGGTTCCTAGCAAGGGAATGATATTCTCTCACCTTAGCATTTTACACACCTCCTTGACCTCATCCAGGTCATCCTTTTACACCGTGACTCTCCTTCCTTGTTCCTCCCTCCTAGATTTCTCCTTTAGACAGTGGATCTCCCATTATAAGCTCCAAATAACATCCATGGTGTCCTGATAGATCTCCTTTTGATGCGCGGGGTCTGGATATTTTCCATGAACGACCTCCTCTCTTGAAACCAATGTTTTCTATCTTTGTATCTCTTTTGCGTGTGTAGCTTTTTCCCTTCTTGTTAACAAGACATGCTCCAAACCTTCATCCCATTTTACCTACGGCATCTAATGTATGTCTACCTTATTAATACTAACCATTGCACCGCCCCTTTCCTTCCGGTGCTGATGATTCATGTGCTTAAATAATTCTAAGAAATATTCATACTTATGCTTCTTTCCGCACCATGAGCACTGCAATAGGTCCGGGCACTCACACTTGTAATCTTCTATAGATCCATAGTTGAAACATGTTCCACATGGGAACTCACTCCTTCCTCCTCCACGGTTACCTCAACCATGGAATCCTCCTCGAAAACCTCTTCCACACATGCCTCCATCTTTGCACTCCTCATAATGATAATCATTATCCTTAGAACCACTGGCAATGCTGGTTTGGTGCACTCCATGATCAATGGAATCATGGATCTGATCAATGAGTCTATAGTTCTTAGTGTCATGGGTTGTAGAGGTGTAAATTTTGTAGTAACAAGATACATTCTTCCTGATCACGCATTGCAATAAGGGACATCTAGTTGCATCATGGTCACCATGAAAAATTTCACAATCCACTGTCAAAGCAAGTACTATCCTCTGAGGGAAATTATCCTTAACGTGTCCCTCTATTTCACAATCTATGCACCACAAACCACTACAGGTCTCATGGGCTGTGTTCACGGATAATTGTTCCAAATATTTTTCCATAGTAGTAATTTGAGCCTCTAAGAATGGGCTAACGCTAGTATTAATACTACAAACAACCTCGGCACGTAAGGCAGCTTCCAATGCTTCGCATAGGTTTGTAACAATTTTATGAGACAAGAACCTTCTAAAAGGGGTGATCAATCCTCCAACAAACCACTGTGCATGCTGAGAAGGATGGATATCATATGATAATTTAGACAAGAGAGTTTTAAAGTGTGCATCATACTCCCTCACACTCTTTGCCATTCCTTATTGAATATCATTCAAAGTGCTGATGCTCTTCTACTCAAACTCAAGGATGTGGAACTCTGTAAAGAATGCATTCTTTAAGGAAGTATATTCCACCACCGTTTTATGAGGGTTGTACTTCCTATACCATCTATGCACGCACCCTTGTAATGTGCTTGTAAACTAACTAGCCTTCCATTCTAAGGTTGTGACACCCTTCATGCGCCATAGCAGTTCACACTTGTGAACATGTTCTGAAACATCCTCAATGCCCCTTTAATCTAGAAAATGTAGAGACATTTCAAAGAATACTTGAGGTGGTGGCTGGGGTCCCTGTCCTCCTGAGCCTGAGCCTTAGTTCCCTCCAATGTTTCCTCTACCACCTAATCCACTAGGTCCTATGCCTCAAGAGCCACCAGATCCACCAGAACCACGGGGTCCAATAGGGCCTACAGGAGTTATGCCGATGGTTTGTGATAGCACTCCGCTACCACTACTTTGTCCCGTTCCACTCCCTGATGTGCTACTAAAAGCTTGTACACTCACTCCTTGTCCAAAGAATCCTCTAAATACTAGAATATGCGCAGCCATAGAAGAAGGGACTGTAAAATTATATCTCCTAGGCATGGATCTATCTCTTCCACTGATATCAACTGGGTCAATAACACTTCTTCCTGGTTCGAGAAATCCAAGCACTAGGGCTCAATCACAGGGTGGGTTTGGATATGTGCCAATGACTCTCCTTTCTCCACGTGAAAAAATCTCACCAGAATCCGAAGGGGTCTCCCTCACATGATTTCCAAGATGAGGTAGCATAAACTACTTAGATTCCATGTCCTCCATGTGAACCTCAAATCCTTCCCACAATGTCAATATCCATAGATCCATCACACTAGTAGCCTCGCATCGTCTAGAAATCTCCCTCTCACATGCTTCACTATACTTGAGCCATCTCTCTTCCCTCTCCTTCTCTATCATGATATCTACCATCTTCCTCCACCCAATATACGTTACCCAATGCTCATAATGGTTTAGCCTGCCATTGGAAAATCCTCTAAACTCATGGTAACCATCAATATCTTCATAGCTAGAGGAATAACACATAGAAATGTTCCTCTAGGTTCTCATATGAATTCAAAATCTGCAACCTCTAGATAAGAATATGTGGAAATGGCATATTCTAGAGTGTAACTAGTCAGTACTCTTCTCCACCAATGATCTACAGCATGTGTCCACGTCAAATCTACATCCTACAACCTTTGGTAGTCTTCTTCAGTCCATACATGTGATCCATAATGCCAACTTGATCTAGATGTATAGGCTAAAATCCATTCATATAATTCTACTGGGAAGCAACAGAAGAAGGTCTCATACAGATCATGGTAGAGGTTCTCTTCTACCCATCTACGTGCATTAAACTCAGATCCAGTGCTGTATCTCTGAGAAAATTCTTCCTCCATGCTCTTGAACCATGATTCAAAAATTTCCAATGTCAACCACTCTGTCATTCCTCATTACATAGATCATGATGTATGTTATAACCCACTACAACTTTGAAAAGAGGTCACAGCAACGGAACCAAGATGTAGTCATTTTTACTCCTATCACAAAAGGAAGGAACACCATGCGCAGTGGCCTATCACCCAATAGAAGATGAGTGCTCACCCGAGGCACACGTGGGTACCAAGTCTCTGTTTTATGTGAGGTTAGTGGGAAGCATCATCTATGATTAGTGTAAGAGTTCTTAATAGGAAATTTTAAGACAAATAAGAGCAATAGGGCTCAGAATGACCTCTAGATCCTTACAGTCACTTCAGACTGAGTGCTTTAATAAAATCCAAAACATATAACAAAAATAATTATATAAGCATTCATACATAGTATGAAAGGAAAGGGAACCCATATGAGAGAAAAGTTCATTAAAACCATTGATGTACATGTCTATTTATAACATGTAACCTCATTATATTCATTGATTCATTACAAAGTGTCACAAAGAGTAGACCACAACCATGCATATCTATGGACATATGTAATTAAGCGAACAGAAAAAGAAAAATTATGACTCCATGCTTAGTGCATTCTTTCCTGAATACAAATATCCACTCGCAGTAATTTTGCAGGGCTCTGCTCTCTCTCTAACCCGCTATACCTCGTACTTCTAGAGACATCTTTTACTCTACTGGCACTTGTATTAATAATTCTCCTACACTGCTAACTCACCTTCCATCATCCTCAGATATGGTGTCAGGTGTTGAATGTGGTCCATGCAAGCATTCTTCTTCAGGCTTGAGATTTTCACTTTACCTCACGATGTTCTTCTAGAAGATTCTATCCGGGGCATGATCTTTCCTGGGCCAACCTATCACCAAGATGGTATCTTATCCATGCAAAACTAATCATGCTTTTCATGTGTTCTTCCCTGGGTGCTCAAATTTACTAAGTCCCAAGCCTCCTTTCGCACGTCATGCATGCTATGTGCTTCCCTAAGCCTTTCTCTCACACGCTTTTATCTTGTGTGCCTTTTCATAATTGGGACCCTGCACATCCATGCACCTCCATATATGGTTTAAGATTATAGGAGTCCAACAGCTAGCCTCCATGACATTATTTGATTCTATTTTGGACAAGAGAGCAAGGTTTTGTTTATTTTGAGTACTTTTCAACTTCCTTATTATTTGAATGCCTTATTCCGTATTTCATATAATATGAATCGATGGGTGATCCCTTTAAACCTACGTTGAAGGTTCTTTTATATTAGGCCTTTCTTCATCTTCATCTTCTTCTTCTTGATCAAATTCTATAATTTCATCTTCATCCTAATTTTCAGTTCTTTGAGGAGTCTCTTTGGGCTGATTTTTAGTCTTATTTTGACATGATTCATCAATTGTGACATTTGTGCTCTTTACTATATTTTTTTGGTTGTTATTATAGCACCTATATGTTGAAATGAAAGCTAAGTAGCCTAATAAATGCCTTCATCACATATTGATTCAAATATTCCGAGGTTTTCATCATCTCTTTTGATGTACCACTCACTTCCAAACACTCTAAGGTGTTTTACATTTGTAGTTATTCCTCTCCAAAGCTCGTAGGGTGTTTTCTTGTAATTGATTTCAATTTGAGCTCTATTTAGGATGTATATTTTTGTGCTCACTACCTCTCTCTAATATCCATCCATAATTTTTTATTGATTCAACATAGTTATATCCATTTCTTGCACCACTATTTTCTTTCTCTCTACCACCCCATTTTGTTGAGGTATTTGTTAGTGCTCATATTTGTTTCACCCTATTTGGAATTATTTTTCTCTGATATGCTTGTTCTAAAACATTTTGTCTCTCAATGTGGGTGTTCTAAAAACTTCTACCTCCATTTGAAATGCTTCAAATTATTTGCATAATCCATTTTCATGACCCTCATTGAAGGATTCTCTGAGTTTTCCCTGTTCTTTCCCTAATTTCTTCAAAATCTGTGGGCTTTGTCATTTTCCCTATCTTTCCCCGGCCATGGAAACTCAAGAATGATCAATTTACATTTGTATGCCTTTGAAAATCCAAACCCATGGTTGAAATATGCTTGGAACCATGATTCACTTGGTTTTGTTTCAAAAAAATTCATCCTTAGTGAAAAAATCAGGTTCTAGCATGAATGATGAATTTATGTGTTTTGTACGGTCTACCAGGTGTCCTTTTCCTATCAAAATTATTCCTCAGCATTCGGTGGTCATGTGGCTTATTTTGGATTGGTTAGGGGACAGTGTGCAAATGCTTTAACTTATCACTTTTTGTTTTTTTGGCAAAAGGGAAATTTTTTTCTCGTGCGTCCGCTCATTTATGATTGGTTCTTTTGGTACTTACATGGCTTCTTCTAATTGGATGGGGCATGGTGGGTTTGATTTTGAAATTTTTCCTTTTGGATACTTCAGAAAAAGGTTTGAATTCACCCTGTGGCCCTGCCAGGATCTGATTAAAGAAAATTTCAAGTGGCAGGGAAAAAGTCTTACTTTGACCCCATAAGAGGACACGTGGAAAAGCTAATGGTGGAGATGCGGGCCTTTAGAGGTAAGTTGGATGTTTTTTACCTTTTAGAAAAATGGAATAAAATTCTAAAATGGAATCACGCCACCGCCAAATAATTTTGAAACCTGAAGGTTTTTGAAGTTGTGCCATAACAACACATGGTGAGCCCATGCTCATTCAAGGTCTCAACTTTTCAGGATCATCTCAAGATGCACCATTATGACATGTGGTAGTTTGAAAAGTAAAAGGAGCAGGGAAGTGGACCATTGAAGGAAAATTGGATTTTTTACCTCTTATCATCAAAAGGATTAAAATCTCAAAATGGCCCGCAAGCCTGACAAAAAGGAGGTCAAGGTTGGCTTTAAAAATATTAAGAGGTGGGAGGCGGGCCATCGGGGGAAACTTGTATTTTTTCCCCTTGATGTTCAAATGACTAAAATCATCAAAATGACCCACGGGCTCAATAGAGAATAGTCAAAACTTGTTCCAGTCAACGGCGGAGCTGCGGGAAAAACTTGGAAAATTTTCCTTTTTCCATAAAAGAGGTGAAATAGCAGGATTTGGCCACGGTTTCTCTGGAACCCACCTTAGGACATGTCTCAGGATCATTTCTCAAGGGAGGAGATGCAAATAAAAAATGAAAAAATTAAATTTTTTTTCAAAAGTTGTAAAAGGAAAAGGGGAACCTACAGGACCTCTCTAAAATTGAATCTTCCACGTGGACAGCCCAAATTCAAAGTAAAGATCAATGGTAGATGTGTGTTTGAAATCTGATTTTCCCCCCATTTTACTGAAAACCTCCTGAAAGTGCAAGTCTTCATGATTTCTTGGTATTTCCTGCACGCTAAACAAAGAGGGGAGCAAATTTTGATATCTAAGTTTGGTGGGTGAGATCTAGAGATGTCTTTTTCCATTAAAATGATCTGGCTATTGGGCTTAATCTTATCTTCCATTTTTCTTCTCCCGAGCATGCAAAGAACCATATTTGACAAATTAGGAGCAGAAGTGGTTAGTGAGTTGAAGAAAAGGTGATCCACCGAAAGGAGGATTTGAATTTGGGAGATATTCGAAGAGATCTGCCCCCTTGAGCACTTGACAACTTTTTAAAGATCTGATTCTGAGAATCGTGATCGAGATCATGGAAAACACTAGTACACTCAATGTTTAGGTATTTTTGGGGGGGAAACTCTATGGAAAATTCTATAAACTGCATGAGTTTATCATGCAAATGGTTGGAGTATTAGAGGTTGAAGAGAATTCCCAAGAGGAAAATTTGACAAAGCCCATCTTTTTGAGAAGCCATGTGAGGAACCTTGTTATCTCTTTTGTATTGAGTTTGATCATTTCAAGGTGGTTGCGAGTGTACAACCATTAACAAGCTCTGAGATTGTTCTAGAAACTTTCCCCTACTGATAAATTTAATCAATCTCAAATTATTCTGTGTTGATCTTGAGCAAAATGTGTCTGTTTCATTTTTGAATGTCTGCAAATAGTTTTTCTCATTCCTATCACAATCTTGTATTAAAATATTTCTAAATCACATAGGTCTCAATCCTTATGATAGTTTAGTGGCATCTGCAATTTCATGTCTCAGAAGATATTTCATCTGGGAATGAAATAAATGATATAAAATCACTTTTCTTTCATCTGTTGATAAAGATTGTCTGTAAGCCTCTAGGTGTACCTTAGGCATGATTGATCTTAGATTTTGATTCTTTTTTGGGTTAATTAACTCAAACCTTCATGTTAGAATATCATAGATTGTGTGAAAAAGTGCTAATCTGGGCCTCCATTGAAGCACATATTCTTGTCAAAGAAATATTTTAGTTATTCTATGGCATTTTGTTGGTTTAGCCTTCCATTTTGCTGAATCTCTCAAATATCTGGTGAATCAAGTCCATTGTGCCTCACCTTCCACCAAAAATTCATTAAAAACATCCAATCCTACCTATACTAACCTTGTTTGTCCTATGTGTGTACAAATGCACAATTTCTATTTCCAAAACATGCAAAAACAATCAAGATTTCAAATGTCTTTAGTGGCCTGAACTTTGTCTAGAAAATATCTCCACTATCTAGAGTGACAACTTGTGAGAGTTAGATTTTGTTTCATTGATCATATTTTCTTCAAGGAATCTTTAATAGCTTCATAAGGAAGGATATATCCATCTCCTCCATAAACAACTACAAAGGGGTTCTCTTACCTTAGTTGAAAGGCACAACCTAAAGAAGTGAGGATATATCAAATACTCTTATGGGTGCTATCCATTTCTCCACATCTGAGTGACAAAGGGCCAGTTAGATGCCATCCCCGGCTAAAAAATGACTCATTATGATCTATCTATCTCTAAGCTTCCTATCAATACTTGTGATGTTGCTCAGACATTGAGATGGAATCAATTTGGGTACCAACACATGAGTGCTAGTATTTTCAGAGACTATTTTTAAATTGTTGGGAATTGATTTACGTTGTTGAGACTAATTTGTTGATTCACTACCAGTTCATATCCATTTATCCCATCAACAACACCTGAGTGGCGCCACTAATGGGGATTGTTTTTAAATTATCGGGAACTAATTTGCATTGCTAAGACTAATTTTTTGATTCCCTTCTAGTTCATATCTATTTAGCCCATCAACAACACCTGAGTGGCACCATTTCTAGGGACATAGTGATTGCAGTTCATATTCAAACCCTGGTAAACACTTCTTGTATTCTCAAAGTGCTAATACATCTTTTCAAGCATCATCCTATGTTTAGGCCTGTAAGAAGTGTTCAAAGTTACAAGTGCTATGTGCAATATTTCCATTTTTTTACAATTATTGCACTAAGTTTCATTGATAAATCTAGGTAAAGAAAAGTTAGGTCTTTCCATTTCCAGTTGCTAGTGTTGATAGACATTTAACAGATCATATTTTAGTGCATTTACACATCTAAGGTGGAAATCCTTAGTGGCGACTCCCTGTTGATCTAATTCTTGATGAGTACCAGTGTGTTAACCTCTGTCAAGTGAGACTTGTTACCAATATTTGTAAATCTGGAAGGAAGAAGATCTTTCTTTGCTAGGGATCCTACTAGGACATTATATCCAGAGCTAGGAAAAAAAAATTCAAAAGGAATAAAATCTTGGATATTTGTTGGAGATCAGCATACAAGAAAAGGGATCTCCATTAATGAAAGTGATCGACCTATCATTGAAGACTACTATTCAAGTGATTTTGAGCCAAGTAGTCTTTTTGTGAAATTAAATTCTCCATCTGGAGAGGGGCCTGTTAGTGCAAAATCACAGCACCCCTGGATGCTGGTCAGGTTTCTAGGTTGACCATACTATCATCCAGTGTGATTGCATAACATTGAATCCTTTCTCCAAGTGTGGGACTTGAAAAAGTGAGAAAGGATTCTCCAAAGAAGGCTGGTTCCTATTCCTCTATTTAGATGCACACGAAAATATGCAGAGGGTTTGCTCAAAACCTAATCTAATCTGCTAAGGAGACAGGGTAAGAAGATGCATAAAAATAGATCTAAGCTAATAGAGGTGATGCACCGAGGAATGAAGAACACCTATCTTTCCAGTAAACATAGACCATTCAAATGTGATATAAGATCATGCATAGATAACAAAACTTGCAGTGAAAGACCAGGAGGATGTAAAAATGAACACGGAGAGGGTTGAGAATCATCCACAGACATGTATTACTTGACCCAAAGATTGATACAATACACTACAGAATTCCAAGAGATAGAGTCATATTATAGTTTCAAATGAGAGGTTCGAAATCCACAATTTCGCCTGATAGGAGAAGAAGGGAGGAGCAAAACAGAAAATGTTCGACCTTTTGAAAGAAGCTCCTCTTTACAATATATTGGAAGAATGAGAGAGGGAAGAGAGAGGAAATCCAGAATCTACCCCAACCACTTCTAGGTCTCATTTAAAATCATCTCATTATGGCAGAAGCAGCCGATCCTAGAAAAACAGCGGGCTATCTAACAGAAGCGGCGAACTGTCTGCAGCATTAAAGTTGGTTGTTGAAGCATTACTTCTGGCACTACCACACATCAGGGACGTTTTCTCAATTTTATCTCTCTAGACTACACCAAAATGCAATATTGATCCAAGAATCATGTAGATAATTTCAACAGCTTTCCGTTGATATAAAGAACATGCAAATCTGAGCTCTGGATCGAAAGATACGACGATCTGAAGATTTAGGGCACAAAACAGGTGAAAACGTGTTTTGAAAATCTTTTCCCGCACTCTGCTACCTGGATGACATGTGTCAAGCGCTGATTGGATGCGTAATTCTCTCTCCTTCCCTACTCCATTAGACACGTGTCCTCTTTTTATTTTCTTGGGTCAGTGCTTGAAACCTCACCCTTTGACTTTTGGACTTTCTCCCTTGTGACACGTGTCATGATTTGATTGGTCCGTGGGTCTGCTAGCTTTTCGTGCCCTTCCCGTACATTTGTTTTAACTGTCCTAGACTGTCTGAGACAAATTCTTCTGAACCACCCAAAATGGGCTTCCTTTGCTCTCGGTCACTTTGCCTTTTTGTGTCCTTCGCGTCCTCGCAGCCCAAATGTCCCAACTATTTTTCGATTTTCTTCTCCTTCGATCGGACCAGCTTTCCTTATCCCACGCGTCCCGAAGGCCCGATTGTTCCTTTGCGAAAGTTCTCCTTTTTGGCCGAACCGGCCGGTTCACATTCTTCACGTACGTTTGTTCCAACTGCCCCTTTGCTCTGCAGACTGCCTGGCGGTCTTTCGGCTGTTTCGCACCCAGATGTCCCAACTGTCCCAAAGGCGGCCTGGAGCACGACCTAGCCAATTTTCACGATTTTCTCCTGAATCAATCTACTTGCTTGGAACTGAAAAACTCTGATGCATGTTATCAAAATTTACCTTGGGGGGGTGAATTTTGGATAACAATTTGGTGACTTTTCGGGGTCACCTGCCTACTAGGTAGAAGATCAGTGGCCTTAAGCAGTCCATTGGGCATGGAGTCATCAAATATTATGTTCAGAACCCTAACTGACTCAGAAAGTGCAAAGAGGAAGATGGAAAGTCACCTGATGAAAGCAAGGACTGCTAAACATCTCCATGGACAACAAGCTATGCCAAAGCACTTAGGGAAAACAAAACTAACCTACAACAAAACAATGTGCACAAGCACTTAGAGGAAAGAAAATCTAATCTAATATTTACAGAGGTAGTGAACTTCCCTCTAGAAGCAACGCTTGAGATAGATTCCATTGACTGGAATCTGTAGTTCTTCACCCTCCAGTGAGGCTAATTGGAAAGCATTTCTGTTCTTGCACTTTGTGACCACGTATGGGCCACTCCAAATGGCATCGAATTTTGAATGCCTTCCCGGTTTTGCTCTGTCCACATCCCATTTCAACACTAGATCTCCAACTTGAAAAGATCTATCCTTGGCCTTTCTATCAAAGGTTTTCTTGATCAAAGCTTTATCCTTTTCTATTGCTTGGGATGCCTGATTTCTGATCTCTTGCAGCTCCATCAACTCTGCATACCTCACCTCCATGGGCCCAAACTCTAACAACTCCAGCTACTTCATGAGTTCCAATGTTGGTAACTCAAGCGACATGGGCAAGATTACTTCTCTTCCATAGACAAGTCTGAATGGAGAGTTACCTGTGGATCTCTTGGGAGTTATCCTATCAGCCCATAAGGATGATTTCAGTTTGGTATGCCAAGCCCTCTGATTCTCATCAAGAGTTCTCCTAATGATCCTCAACAAGTTCTTGTTTGTAGACTCTACCTGGCCATTACCTTGAGGGTAATAGTTTGATGAAGTGCTTAGGTAGATCCCGTTCTTGACAGCCCACTCAATCACCTTAGATCCAATGAATGCCAATGCATTATCAGAGATTATTGTAGTAGGTATGCCAAATATGGTAGTTATCCCCTCGTAAACGTCTAAGATGCTAGACTCATTTGCCTCTTTGAGTGCTACTGCTTTTGTCCATCTGGTGAAGTAGTCCGTGGCTATCAAAATCCATTTGTGCCCTTGGATTGAATTGGAATTAATGACTCTAATGAAGTCCAAACCCCATTGCATGAATAGCTGGTCAACTGAGATTGGATGTAATGGAAGGGCAGCAAGTCTTTCTTTTCCTGTGAAGAATGCACAATTCTTACACCTCTTGATCCATGCATAGCAATCACTAAAGATTTTAGGCCAATAATAACCAGCCTTCATGATTTTTAGAGCTATCACTCTTGGTGAAAAATGACCACCAGCTGGTCCACCATGAAACTCTTCCAACACCCTTTGAATCTGATTTGTGCTAATACATCTCAGCAACACTCCATTCACATCTTTCTTGAACAAAACTCCATCAACAATGACATATGGAACAGCCTGCAACTTGAAGTATCTCCTCTTCGCTTTGCTCATTTCTGGAGGGCATAGGCCTATCTGTAGGAAGTGTATCATACTATGAGTCTAATAGGGAGTGGGCACATTATCATTTTCCTATTCTTGACCATCCTGTAGTACCAAGACATCATCTTCTTCATTACCTGCTTCAACTTTTCGACTCAAGGCTAGTTGTTTGCATAGTCCCTTCCCACGTACTAGTTTGGTGACCTTGATCTCGATGTCATATTCCATGACACAAGTTATCCATCCTACATGTTTCTCATTCAGATCCTTGTTTAGAAGGAAGTCCCTGACTCCCGCATGAGAGACCAATAATTGGATTTTGTTGTTTGAGACTAGGTGCTTGAATTTCTTTAAACTCCTGATCACTGCAAGTACATGCTTTTCAATGAAAGAGTACCTAGTTTTGTATTCCTCCAAGCCTTGACTGAAGATAACAACTGGTTGTTCTAATCCTTCTTTGTTTTGTTGTGTCAAGATTGCAGAAATTGTATCTCCACCACCAAAATCATATAGCATGAAATCTTTGGAGAAGTTTGGATTGACGAGAGTTGGAGCTTGAGATATAGCCTCTTTTATTGCCTCAAAACTTGCCTTGCCTTCAGATGTCCACTTGAATGCCATGCTCTTCTTCAACATTAGTTTTATTGGCTTTACAAGAGCTGCAAAGTTTGGGACGAACCTGCAGAAAAAATTGATCCTTCCTAAGAAGCTTCGAAGAGCCTTCTTATGACTTGGCAATGGCAACACTCGAATTGCTTCAACTCTTTCTGGGTCAATCATCAATCCCTCCTTTGAAACAATATGGCAAAGAAGTTTTCCCTCATGAGCCAAGAATATGCATTTTTTGGGATTCAATGATACCCCAAATCTTCTACACCTCTAAAATACCTGCCTCAGATGAAAGAGGTGATCCACTGCATTTTTGGAGAATACAGTGATGTCATCAAGGTATATCAAAACTATTTTATTCATAAACCCCTTGAATGCCATATCCATTGCCCTTTAGAAAGTGGATCCAACATTTGATAGCCCAAATGGCATCTTCTTGTAGGCACAGGTCCCCCATTTGGTGGTGAAAGCCATCTTGAATTGGTCATCTTCCTTCACCATTACCTGATTATACCCTGAGTAGCCATCTAGGAGAGAGAATCTCTCCGAACCGGATACTACTTGCAATATTTGTTCCATTGAAGGAAGTGGGTAATGGTCTTTGAGAGATGCCCTGTTTAGGT
The DNA here is from genome assembly GCA_019776745.2 of Taxus chinensis. Lineage (NCBI taxonomy): Eukaryota > Viridiplantae > Streptophyta > Pinopsida > Cupressales > Taxaceae > Taxus > Taxus chinensis. Next base: position 300,935,321 of record CM034154.1, read on the forward strand.
CTCATAAATCTACACACAACTTGATTTCTCCACTCTTCTTCCTGACCGGAACCAAGTTTGCGACCCAGCTTGAGTGCTTGATCGGGAATATAATGCTTGCCTCTATTAGCTTATTTAGCTCTTTCTTCATTAGAGGCTCAATGTGACGGTTGACTGGTCTCTGCTTCTGCCTAATGGGCTTAGCATCTGGATCCAATTCTATGGTATGCTGAGCCAGGTTGGGATTGAAACCATTCAAGTCTTCATAGCTCCAAGTGAAGACATTAGGAAATTCTTGGCAAAGTCGTATGAAATCTGATTTCTCCTGTTCAGTGGCTACCTTGCCAATTTGAAGTGTTTTGTTTTCCCCAACCAGAATTGGCTCTGAATCTTCTCTTTTGACCTGTATGTTAGCCTTTTCCTTACGGAACTAGTCATTAGGATTGAAGATAGACTCCAATGTTACTAAACCCCTAGGAAGCTTGTTTGTCTGCAGCTGCACTACTTGATCCCCATACTGCTGCTCTACTCTATCCTGATTCCTAGCTAAGAATTCAGCCTCTTCTTGTAAGAAATTGATGATTTGTTGATCGTTCTCAAACACCTGTCAGCTGGTGTTATTATCTGGAACTGCTGGCCTCACAATCACATGGACATGTGGCTATGTTTTTTCCCTTTTGATGTTGTCAACCACATCAAACATTGCTCCAACAGCTACAAGCCTATCCGCGGCTTCATTTTTCTTCCTAGGTATGGACGTGATATTGAAAGCTTCGAAATCCTCAATGAGGTCCCATACCCTGTTCTTGTAGTTCTTTAGCAGTTCATTCTTTATAGCATGTTTTCCCCTGACTTGATTGACAATTAGTTCACTGTCACCAAAGACTTGCAAGTTCTTTATTTTCTTCTTGATTGCCCAATGTATCCCTTGCACCAAGGCTTCATATTAAGCAGTGTTATTTGAACAGGAAAACTGGAAATGGAAGGCTGAGTAATACCTTATACCTTGTGGTGAAATGAGCATAGCTCCTCCTCCTGCACCTTGTCTACTCCTTGATCCATCAAAGAACAGCTGCCATACTTCATTCTTGTCCTTATGATCTAGCTTGGTGATGCTGGGGAGAGGTTGATCCTCTTCATGTAAACAATAAACCCCTAGCTCAGATTCTTCTACTTCTTGATAAGGATTAAAAGCATGCACCTTGCTTGCCCATTCATCAAGATTCAAATCCGGGATACTTCTAACCTTGGTGTCAGCCTCGTCAGTGCTAGGGTGATCTTCTTGATCAAATGCTGAGCAATTGGCATTAATCTGACTTGGAGTGTAAGGCTCAATATGGAAGTTTGCAATAGGTTCAAACCTAATTGTAGCCTTAGTTCCATACCTTGTTCTAAATAGCATGTGAGACCAATCCGCCAAAAGATAGCCTCCAATTTTAGTAGTGAAGTCTCTTGACAAGCATAATGCAAAGAGGGGTGGAAGGTCTATGACTGATACATCTTGTAAAACAACAACATTTGGACATGCATGCAAGGTAAGAATCAAATTTCTAATCACTCCAACTATTGCTATTGCTGTTCCATCTAACTGTACTACCCCTTTGGATGTTATTTCATACTGGAGCCCTAGCTGATCAGCTATTTGTTTGGGCATGACAGAACTACTTGCCCTGGAATCAATCATGCAATTGTGCACTAGCTGATTTCCAATGATTAATGAAACATAGAAAGGAGGGGGCTTTAACATTTTACCTTGTTGTGCTCCATGACTTCCTTCAGGCTAGGCAGCATTTGTAAGCACTTTGTCTTGCATCTAAACCTGCTGATTCAAAGCTGGCCAATCCTTCATGGCAGCTTGCAGTAGATCTCTTTGGCCTGGGATGGATATGGATTCCCACATAGATATATTGACATTTGTCTTCTTTATCTGATCAATGATATTGAATGGTGATGAAGGATCTCTCTGATTTCCCTTGGTTTACACATTTACTCCTTCTACGTGGGCAGCAACAGCTGGCATTTGAGTTGGCCTAGGAGCTGTTCTTGGCTGTCCTTGTGCATTTGAAATGGGACTTTGCTTGCCAATCATTTCTGGAGTCATAGAGGGTTTCAGATTGGCTGGGGCTAATGGTTGTTCTTCACCCAAATTTCTCCTCTTTGACCTTGTGTTGGCTGCAACACCTTGAGAAACTGCTTGATTCATGCCACAGAAATCTTTTGCTTGCCAGTTCACCAACGTGGTGTCATTTGGGGCTGATTGCTGTTGGAATGCTTCTTGTTGTTGACTATTTCCTTGACTTCCCTCACCCTCCACACCAGTAGTTGTCACCATCAATGCTTGATTGAGAGCACCATTGAAACACATGGATTGGTTATGAGGCTTGTTGAATGGAAAGCACCAATCGTATTCGTGAGCAATGTTGTTCTGTGTTGGCACTAATGCCTTAGAGGCAGATATGGCATTTGGATTATAGGGCTGGAATGGTCTATTGGCAGGAGGCCTTGTTTGATTCATATTTGAAACTAGATTAGGGGGCCTTTGTGGTTGGTATGGCTGCCTATTAGGTTGAGCTTGGGGTTGATAAGAAGGTCTAAAACTTTGGGCTTTTTGCCTTTTGAGAGTAACCAGCTTATTGCCTAGATTTTGTAATTGCTTCATCACCTCTTGAAGCTCATTTGGGGAACTTGGAGATGAAGTGGAAGCTTCATTTGAACTCTAATTTCTAGGAGTGGGAGAAGGAGCCAAATTAGGTGCTTGACTAGTGTTTGGACTCTCTAAACTTGGAAATAATGGCATGGGAGGCCTAGGAGCTAGTTTACCAGCTTGAATAAGACAGTTTTCGTCTCTAATGGCAATGCTATAAGCAGCAGGGAAGGTTGTGCCTCCTATAGATTGAATTAACATAGAAATATCATAATTCAAAGCTTTAAGGTAATATAGAAAAGCACCTTCTGCTGTTGGCCTGACTGCCGCTAGAATCCTATCCCAAGACTTTTGAAATCTGAAGTTGAAGTCAGTCAGCTGCTCATTGGGGGCTCTCTTGATAGTTGTCAGCTGCTCCAAAAGAGACAAGTTGTCTCCCTTCTCTCCAAATTACTCATGAAGTGCAATACACAGCTGATTCCATTTTGTGATAGAACTAGCTCCAAGGCTCCTAAACCATTGCAATGCTTTACCCTTGAATGAAGATGCCAGTAACTTGACAGCCACTTGCATTTCATTGATTTCATGGATTACACAAAGGTTAGCAATATCTTTAACATGATCACCTGGAGTAGTCTGATTTTCTCTAGTGAAGTAGGGAATGTTCTTCAAGGCTGCAATAGGAACTGGATGTTGTGCATTGAGAGCAAGTGGGCTGCTACCTGTGAAGTTAACGTAGGGATTGTTTTGAGCCATTTTGATTGGTCTTAAAACCCTTGTTGACTGAATGAAAGGTCTACCAGGTGGAGGAGTTGAGAGAGTTCTGTTTAGAGGAGATGGAGACCTTTGAATCCTTCTTCCTCTTTGCCTTCTTCTTGGAGATAATTACAGGTATTCAAACAGCACTTCTTCTTCTCCGACTCTTGACCTTGTGATTCTTCTCATAAGTTTTCAGGCCTGCACTGCTGAAACCAGTTGATTTTTCCCATTGGATTCACTAGATATGCAAATAATAGCTCTTTTTAAGCAAGAAAAATGCAGCAGATGCACATCAACCCTGCTACAATAAAAATGAGACCTCTAGGTGTCCCACCGGGCGTGCCAAAACTGTTAGTCCAAAATCACAGCACCCATAGATGCTGGTCAGGTTTCTAGGTTGACCATACTATCATCCAGTGTGATTGCATAACATTGAATCCTTTCTCCAAGTGTGGGACTTGAAAAAGTGAGAAAGGATTCTCCAAAGAAGGCTGGTTCCTATTCCTCTGTTCAGATGCACACGAAAATATGCAGAGGGTTTGCTCGAAACCTAATCTAATCTACCAAGGAGACAGGGTAAGAAGATGCATAAAAATAAATCTAAGCTAATAGAGGTGATGCACCAAGGAATGAAGAACACCTATCTTGCCAGTAAACACAGACCATTCAAATGTGATATCAGATCATGCACAAATAACAAAACTTGCAGTGAAAGACCAGGAGGATGCAAAAATGAACACAGAGAGGGTTGAGAATCATCCAAAGACATGTATTACTTGCTCCAAAAATTGATACAATACACTACAGAATGCCAAGAGGCAGATTCATATTACAGTTTCAAATGAGACGTTCGAAATCCACAATTTCACCTGATAGGAGAAGAAGGGAGGAGCAAAATAGAAAATGTTTGACCTTTTGAAAGAAGCTCATCTTTACAATATATCAGAAGAATGAGAGAGGGAAGAGAGAGGAAATCCAGAATCTACCCCAACCACTTCTAGGTCGCATTTAAAATCATCTCATTATGGCAGAAGCGGCCGATCCTGGCAAAATGGCGGGCTGTCTAACAGAAGCGGTGAACTGTCTGCTGCATTAAAGTTGGTTGTTGAAGCATTACTTCTGGCATTACCATGCATCAGGGACGTTTTCTCAATTTTCTCTCTCCAAATTGCACCAAAATGTAAGATTGATCCTAGAATCATGTAGAGAATTTCAACAGCTTTCTGTTTATATAAAGAACGTGCAAATCCGAGCTCTGGATCGAAAGATACGATGCTCTGAAGATTTAGGGCACAAAACAGGTGAAAACGTGTTTTGAAAATCTTTTCCTGTGCTCTGCCACCTAGATGACACATGTCAAGCACTGATTGGATGCGTAATTCTCTCTCCTTCCCTACTCCATTGCACACATGTCCTCTTTTTATTTACTCAGGTCAGTGCTTGAAACCTTGCCCTTTGACTTTTGGACTTTCTCCCTTGTGACACGTGTTGTGATTTGATTGGTCTGCGGGTCTACTGGCTTTTTGTGCCCTTCACGTACATTTGTTCCAACTATCCTAGACTGTCTGGGAAAAATTCTTCCGAACCACCCAAAATGGGTTTCCTTTTCTCTCGGTTGCTTCACCTTTTCACGTCCTTCGTGTCCTTGTGGCCCAGATGTCCCAACTGTTTGTCAATTTTCCTCTCCTTCAGCCAAACCAGCTTTCCACGTCGCACGCATCCCGATGGCCCGATTGTTCCTTTGCGAAAGTTCTCCTTTTCGGCCGAACCGGCCGGTTCGCGTTCTTCACGTACGTTTGTTCCAACTGCCACTTTGCTCTGTAGACTACCTGGTGGTCTTTCGGCCGATTCACGCCAAGATGTCCCAACTGTCCCAAAAGTGGCCTGGAGTAGGACTTAGCCAATTTTCATGATTTTCTCCTGAATCAATCTACTTGCTTGGAACTGAAAAACTCTGATGCATGTTATCGAAATTTACCCTGGGGGGTGAATTTTGGATAACAAGGCCTTCATTTGATTTTGAAAATTTTTCTTCTCATTCTCCTCCTTTCTTTTCCAAATTTGATAGGGATTTCCAAGAAACAAGGCCTTTAGGGGATATCCATTTTCGAAGTTATACTCCTATGTTTCAAAGACCCTCTACCCCTCATCAATTTTTTTCCCCTCTAGGGTCACCTCCTCAAAACATCATGGACCTACCCCCACCCAGACCACCATTTGTTATAAATACCTTTGGACCTATAAATTTTGTAGGGATGGTTGGTTATCCAAATGTAGTTCCCTAGGATGTAAGGAATAGACTACTAAATTTCCAAGGAAACAATTCTATAACTAGTGATCAACATCTAAATCTTTTTATCGATATGATGGAATAATTTTAGATTGAACATGAAGATGTATATATAAATTTATTTATCCATACTTTGGAAGAGGATGAAAGGGATTGGTATAAATATTTTCCAAATAATTCCATTGATTCTTGGACAGAGATGAGCAATGCATTTAGATTGTAGTATGGTGATAGAACTGACCCTAGGTTTCTTTTGATAGAATTTGAAAACATAAAAAATAATCCTAATGAGTAAGTAAATGATTTCAACACAAAGTTTAATAATACCTTGAGGAGATTACCTGTTAGGATAAGGCCATGTGATGAATCATGTTTGATCAAATATTCAGATGCATTTGATAAAAAGGTTGCTTACTACTTAAGGGAAAAAAACCCTACTAATTTGAGGCAGGCATTCACCATAGCCCTGCAAATTGAAAGTAACATCAAGGAAATTGGAAAGCCTCCAAAAAGGGAGGGTGTAAAACTAATTAACCCAGAAAAACCTCAGACAATCAAGGCTACTGATTTGGAAGAAGTTGTGAAAACTTTGGTCAGGGATGTCAAAGATATATCATACAAATTAGCCCAGGAAGAAAAGGGAATTGGGAAAAGTTCACAAGCTCAACAAAAGCAACAAGGCTATGATAGATTCAAAAATCACCAAAGATCTAATGACAAAGGCAAGAGACCTATAGGATTTGGAAATTGGCAGTCCCAAGCTAGGGATAATATAATGGTACTTGATCCTTTGGCTGTCAGAGTTGTTGTTGGGGAAGAGAAAAATGTCATTTATTGGTGTGATAGATGTTTCATGCCCCATGCTCCATGTGATGAAGATCAGAAAGAAGAGGAAGAAGTAGATGATGATAATGAGGATGATGTCTGCATGGTGGGTTCCTCCACAAGATTACAACAAGGGGAAACTTCAAATCAAGTGATAAGTGTTAGAACTGCTACTGATTTTTGGGAATGCATTCACCAGGTACCTTTTCTCCCTCCCTCTCATAGTTTATAAGTGGATACTATAAAATCTTTTGAATTGCCCAATAATGAATTTGAATATTTAAGGGATTTAATGATAAATAAGTATAATGGAGGCATCCCATTTGAGGAGGATAGGTAGTTTTTGACGAATGTTGTTGTGACTCAAGAAAAGGATTACAACACAAGAAGTAGGGTTGTTAAAGGGAAAGGGCCTCAGGCCAAGCCAAAAAATCCATTACTTTCAAATGTCCCTAAAGAGACTCCTAAGAAATAATCATCTTCCAAGGTCCATTTTGTCCCAAACAAAAATCATACCCCACCTCATGCCCAAGTTTTCAAAAATCTTGTGCCATCTAATGAGTGTGTCAACTTTCCTTTCAATGTTGCCTTGCTAAAGTCTGTCCCTTATGATATTTCCCAAGTCTTGAGTCAGATCAAGATCTCAGTTCTAATTGTTGAATTTCTTAGGATCCCTGAGCACAAGAAGAGGGCTCTTGAGTATTTAGGGCTGAAAGAGGAGAAGACTGCCCCAAGAAAAAATATAAACATTTTGGAGACTCCACCAGTAATTGAAGAATTAGAGGTACTACCATCATGAGAAGAGCTAGATGAACCACCTAAGGTTTATTTGGGAACATTCTTGGTAGATTATCAACTGAATGTGGATCCATTCTTCACTACTTTTATCATTAAGGATATATTTTTGCACAACTGTATGTTTGATTCAGAGGCATCATGAAATGTTATGCCTCTGGAAGTTATGAATGAACCGAATATCAAAGTAATGGCTGCATATGGGAAGTGCACTTCCATGGACTGCAGAGAAGTGTGAGTGGTGGGATGTGTGAAGGGTATGGTGGTACGAATTGTAGCCTATCCAGGAAGGAATTTGAAACTTGATGTAGTTATTGTTGACTATTCAGCCAAGTGGGGTATGTTGTTATTTAGAAAGTGGGTTGTAAGTGTCGGTGGGAGTGTTCAAATGGACATGTTGTATTCCACTATCCCAATTGAGGGCAGCCATGTCAAGTTGTATGGGGAGAAGAAGATGTTTCACCTTATTAAGGATCCCAATAATGCATCCTATGAGGTATTGTACACAAGTATTGGTGCTAACAACTTTGTAGGATTTACTAATGGAAAAGAGCACAAGATTGAAGAATGTAAGTGTCTTGAGAAGTCAAAATCCCCTTGGAATTTATTTTTTGATGGAGCTTGTTCCAAGTCTGAAAATGGTGCTGGTGTTGTTATGCTTTCTCCAGGTCAGGAAAAATTTGTTTTTTCCTTCAAAATCAACTTTGAGTGCACTAACAACATTGCTGAGTATGAGGAATTGTTGTTGGGTTTAATAATTTCTTGGAAATAAGGTTTCAAAGACATCATTGTTAAAAGAGACTCAAAACTAATTATAAAACAAGTCAGAAAATTGTATGCCATAAAGAATCAGTGAATGAAACAATACAAGCATGCAATTTGGGATTTCATTGAGATATTTGATTCATTCAAAATTGTGCATCATGATAGGAAGTTCAATGACTTGGCAGACAAACTTGTAGTGTTAGGGTCACATTTTGATAATTGTGTAGTGTCCCCATATTGTGAATATGATGTTGAGGTGCTAACAACGCCATTTGTACCCGACAACATTAAGCATTGTAGGTTTTTGATGATGATGCTTAGGTCAAAAGATTTTTGTAGAATAAAGGAGAGTTTGTTGATCAAAATATCGATTGGGAGCCAATGGTGTGCATAGAAGAGGGAAAGGAATTTTTTTTAGTGAAGGAATTATCCAACTAAATACTAATACCATTCCTAGAGGGCTGGTTTCTCTTGAGTATAACTTGATAATGTTGATTGCATTATTAACAGAAGCATAAAAGCCTCGAGGGATATTGAGGAACATGACCTTGGCAGAAAGGAAAGACCAAGGAAAATTTGGTTAGGTAGAAATCTTAGCAAAGAGGAGTATTCATACATCCAATTGTTGAAAAAATACCAAGATTACATGGCTTGGGTCTATTCTAAATTAAAAGCATACATAGAGGATCTATTTCAGAATGAGATTCCCTTGGAGTCTAATGTAAATACATTCAGGCAGAAACAGAGGTCAATCAATCCACTCTTATCCCTCAAAATGCAAGAATAACTGAAGAAAATGAGAGATGGAGGGATTATTCATCCCACAAGGTATTCTTCTTGGGTTACAAACCTAGTACCAGTAAGAAAGAAAAATGGTGACATCAGGCTATGTGTAGATTTTAGGACTCTAAATAGAACATCAATGAAGGATAATTATCCTTTACCAAATATGGAAAACATGTTGCAGTTAATGATTGGTTCTGAGTTTCTTTCCACCTTAGATGGTTTCTATGGTTATAACCAAGTTGTGGTGAAGGAATCAAAAAGGATGAAGATGGCCTTTACTACTCCTTAGGGGACTTATGTATATGTCAGGATGTCCTTTAGTCTGATGAATGCTGGAGCCACCTTTCAAAGAGCAATGGATGTTGTTTCTGCTGGTTACATCAATGAGTTTATTGTTGTTTATCAAGATGATATAATTGTGTTTTCCAGGAAGATAAGTGATCACTTGCTACACTTGGAGAAGATTCTGATAAGATGTAGAGAATATGACATCTCACTAAATCCAAAGAAATGTCATTTTGGAGTGCAGAAGGAAAAGTTTCTTAGTCACATTATGTCACAAGAGGGGGTGATGATTGATCCAGAAAGAGTAGAGGCCATCAGAAAGGTCCTAATTCCAAGAACCAAGAAAGGAATTCAGTCCTTCTTTGGGTGGATAAACTTCATCAGGAGATTCATATCAAAATTTGTTGAGTTGACCATTCCAATCACTTCCATGCTAAAAAAGGACCAGGTAATCAAATGGGAGGAGGTTGTCATCCAAGATTTTAATGGGATCAAGGAGGCATTAAGGCATGCCCCTATTCTAGTAGCTCCAAATTATAAGAATCATTTCTAACTATTTTCCTTTGCTTTAGAAAACACTATTGCTTTTGTCCTACTACAAAAGGATGATGAAGGGGCTGTGGGGCCAATTTCCTTTTTTAGTAAGGCATTGCAGGGGGTTGAGCTGAAATACACTATTATGGAGAAACACGCATTTTCCTTAGTAAAAGAAACAAAGTTTTTCAGGCCTTACATTCTAAGTTCTAAGTGGTTTCTTATGTTCCCCACACCATGCTAAAAGACATCTTATCAGAGATGGAATTCTCAAGAAAAAGGTGCAGGTGGGTGAACAAGTTATAAGAATATGATATGGATATCCAAACCATAAATTTGGTGAGAGGTTTGGGCTTAGATAAGCTTATGGTTGAGAGAAACTTGAAAACTATTACGGTAAATGAGGTAGAAGAAGGTAGGGTAGATGTTTTGGAAAAATTGATGAGTGCTAAGTGGTACAAAGATGTATTATTTTATCTCAGACATCTGAACTTCCCTAAGTATTTAAGTAAGAACTAAAAAAGAGCCCTTAAGTTAGCTTCTCAGAAATATGTCATTACTAATTATGGGTTAGCTTGGAAGAAACCTAAGGAAGATCTCTTAAGGTGCATTACTAAAAATGAATCCCCCAAGATAATTATTGATCTTCATGGAGGAGTTTCTGGGGGGGAACTTTGCTGGAAGAGTCATAACACAAAAGATCTTGAGGGTTGGTTATTGGTGGCCAACCCTCTTCAAGGATACAAATCTTTTTTTTTTAAGATGTGAGAGTTCTAGTGCTTCTCTGGAAGACTAAAAGCTTCAGGTTCCTTTCCTTTATAGCCCATATCAATTGAAGCCCCATTCAAACAATGGGGGATGGATTTCATTGGTGAGATTTCAGAACCTTCAAGTGTTGTCCATAAGTGGATTCTTGTAGCCACTTATTACTTCACTAAATAGGTGGAGTAAATCCCCACCAAAAGAGCAAGAAACCAAATTGTCATGGATTTTTTGTTGAACCATATCATCTGCAGGTTTCGGGTGCCAGTCCATATTTTTGCTAAAAATGCCATGAGATTTAGAGCTAAACATTTGGTGCTGATGTGCAAAGAATACAGGATCAACTTGACATATGCATCTAATTAAAATCCCCAAAGAAATGGACAAGATGAGTCCATTAATAATTTTTTTTGAATATTATCAGAAGAACCTTGGAGCTTAACAAGAGAAAATGTGGTGAGTAGTTGAATTTTGTTGTCTAGGAAGACCAAATTACTATTAAAAGAGCCACTAGAAAGAGCCCATTTAAGTTGGTGTATAGAACTCAGGCCCTACTGCCCCTGCATATGTAATTATCCTCATATCAGTTCATTCAACAACTGAAGGATCAAGAATTAAGTCCTTATGATGCTCACATTAGCTAGATTGTTGACCTTAATGAAGAAAGGAGGGCATCCCACTAGAGACATGTAAAGTATGGAGAAAAGCTGAAGAAGTTATTTGACAAGAAGGTAACTTCCAAAACGTTCAATTTTGGAGATCTTGTGCTACTATGGGATAGCAGGCATGAAGATAAGGGCAAGCATGTCAAGTTTGACTCATTATGGATGGGCCCTTACTCCATTGATATTAGAATTGGTGAACATACCTTCTTCTTAAAGGACTTGGATGGTGAATTGCTCAAGATACCTATTAATGGCAGGCATTTAAATTATTTCTTGGACTGATTCCCCATAATTAAGGTAAAAATCTTTTGTACAGTGTATAGTCTATTGGTTTGTTTTCTGTCTTTTGTGTTTTTGCTTGTTATAGTCCTTGGTAACCTATTTTTGTTGGTTTCTCTATCCGTTCTTGGGGGATGGCTCTATTTGTCTTCTCTGCAAGCTGACTCCTTTTCCTAATAGATTTTTTTGGCACTTGGTTTACCTTTGTTCTTATGGCACTCGTAGAGAGTGCCCATCCCTGAGTTGGAGCTGATGTTGGTGCTCAGATTCATTTCACCCCATTTTCCATTATTTTCCTCTCATCTACATCTTCTGAAACATTCTATCTCTTGATGTGGGTGTTCTGAAAACTTCCACCTCTATTTGAAATGCTTCAAATTATTTTTAAAATCCATTATCATGACCCTCCTTGATGGAGGCTCCGAGTTTTCCCTGTTCTTGCCTTAATTTCTTCAAAATCCATGGGCTTTGTCATTTTCCCTATCTTTCCCCAACCATGGAAGCTTGAGAATGATCAATTTACATTTGTATGCCTTTGAAAATCTAAACCCATGGTCGAAAGATGCTCAAAACCATGATTCACTTGGTTTTATTTCAAAAAAATTCATCCTTAGCAAAAAAATCAGGTTCTAGGCATGAATGATGAATTTATGTGTTTTTTACAGTCTGGCAGGTGTCCTTTTCCTATCAAAATTATTCCTCAGCATTCAGAATTAATGTGGCTTCTTTTGGATTGGTCAGGGGATAACAAGAAAATGGTTTAACTTATGATTTTTTGCTTTTTTGGAGAAAGGAAAAATTTGGTCCCGTGGCTCCGCTCATTTCTGATTGGTTATTTTGGTGGTTACGTGGCTTCTTCTAATTGGATGGGGTGTGGAGGGTTTATTTTTGAAAATTTTCATTTTGGCTACTTCGGCAAAAGGTTTGAACTCACCCTACGGCACTGTCAGGCTCTGATTAAAGAAAATTTTAAGTGGCAAGGAAAAATTCTTACTTTGACCTTGTAGGAGGACACATGGAAAAGCTAATGGCAGAGATACGGGCCTTAGAAGGTAAGTTGGATATTTTTCCCTTTTGGAAAAGTAGAATAAAATTCTAAAATAGAAGCACACCCCCACCAAATCATTTTGAAACCTTAAGGTTTTTAAATTTGCACCATAACGACATGTGGCGAGCCCACGCTCATTCAAGGTCTCAAATTTGGGGATCATGTCAAGATGCGCCATTGTGACATGTGGTAGTTTGAAAATTCAAAGGGGTAGGGAAGTGGACCATCGGAGGAAAATTAGATTTTTTGTCTCTTGTCATCCAAAGAATTAAAATCTCAAAATGGACCGTAAGCCCGAAAAGGAGGTCAAGGTTGGCTTTGAAAATATTAAGAGGTGGGAGGCGGGCTATTGGGGGCAACTTGGATTTTTTCCCCTTGATGTTCAAATGACTAAAATCATCAAAATGATGCACATGCCCGATAGAGAAAAGTCAAAACTTGTTCTAGTCAATGACGGAACTGCGGGAGAAACTTGGAAAATTTTCCTTTTTCCAAAAAAGGTGAAATAGTAGGATTTGGCCATGGTTCCTCTAGGGACCACCTTAGGAAGCATGTCATGCTCATTTCTCAAGGATGGAAAGGTGCGGAGAAAAATGTGAAAATTTTACATGTTTCCAAAAGTTGTAAAAGGAAACAAGGAACCTGCAGGCCTATTTTAAAATGGATCTCCCAAGTGGATGGTCCAAATTCAAACTAGAAATCAACGACAACTGTGCATCTGTATCTAATTTTTCTGCCATTTTCACTCCATAGCTCCTGGGGATGCGTATTATTTTGGCTTTTTATTATTTCTTGGAGTCTCCTACACACCAAATACAGAGGAACATTAATCTGGAGGCCTGGTTTGGTGGGGAAGATCTGACTATTTTATTCGGACCAATTTTTCTTTCCTTGGCACATGAAAGACCTGTTGATATCTGGGTTTGGTGAGAAAAATTTGGGGACATCTTTTACCATTAAGATGAGATCTGAGCTATTAGGCTCGATCTGATCTTCCATTTCTTATTTTCCCGAGCACGCAAAGAACCAGATTTGACAGATTAGGGGCAGAAGCGGTTGGCGAGTTAAAGAGAAAAGTGATCTACCAGAAGGAGGAGTTGAATGCGGGAGATGTTTAAAGAAATCTACCCCCTTAAGCACCTGACAAATCTTTTTACAGATCTGATTCTAGGAATCACGATCGAGATCCTAGCCAAGCACCGATACACTCAATGTTTAGGATTTTTTGGGGGAAAGTGCTCTATGTTTAAAATGTTATAAATAGGCATGATTTTTTCGTGAAAAAGGGTTGGAGTGTTGGAAGGTTGGAGTGTTAGAGGTCAGAACTAATTTTCTAAGAGGAAAAGATTGACAAGAGCCTGTCTTTCTGAGGGACTCCATCTGAGGAAACTTGTATATCTCTTTGGTGTTAAACTGTGATCATGTCAAGGTGGTTGTGAGTGTACAACTATTAACAAGCTTTGAGATTGTTCTAGAAACTTTCCCATGCTGATAATTTTAATCAAATTTGAGTTATTTTGTGTTGACTCTTGAGAAAAATGTAGTCTGTTTGCTTTGTTCCAAAATGTCTGCAAATGCTTTCTATCTCATTCCTATTGCAATCTTATACTGAATTTTTTGTGAAATCACACAAGATCTTGACTCCTTATGCCATTTTAATGGTATTTATAATTTCATGTCTCAAGAATAGCCTTCATCTTGGAATGAAATAAGAAAATTTCAAATTAATTCACTGTTTCATTTTTTGATAAAGATTGTATGTAAGCCTTCTGGGTGTACCTTAGGCGTGGTTAATCTTAGAAACTGTAGTGCTTTAATTGAGTTCTTCTAATTTGATCCTTCGTATTGGAGTCTTAAAGATTATGTGAAAACAGTGTTGATTTGGGCCTCCATTGAAGCACACCTTCTGGTTAAAGGAACATCTTGAGCTGTTCTATGAAGCATTTCTGTTAGTGAAGTCCTTCTCATTATTGTTGAATAGTCCCTCCAAAGATATGGTATAATCAACTTTATCCTGCCTTCACCTTCCACCAAAAATTCATTAAAAACATCCAATCCTACCTATATTAGCCCTATTTTTCCTATGTGTGTACAAATGCACAATTTTTGTTACCAAAACATGCAAAAGTAGTTAGGATTTCAAATATCTTTAGTGGCCTGAACTTTGTCTAGAAAATATCTCCACTATCTAGTGTGACAACTCGTGAGAGTTATATATTGTTGCATTGATCATATTTTCTTCAAGGTCTCTTTAATAACTTCACAAGGAAGGATATCTCAATCTCCTCCATAAACAACAGACTACAAAAGGGTTCTCTTACCTTTGTTGAAAGGGACAACCTAAAATAGTGAGGATAGATAAAATCCTCTTATGGGTGCTATCCATTTCTTCACATCTGAGTGACAAAGGGCCAGTTAGATCCCATCCCTAGCTACAAAATGACTCATTATGATCTATCTATCTCTAAGCTTCCTGTCAATAATTGTGATGTTCCTCAGACATTGAGGGAGAATCCATTTGGGTACCAACAATGTTCTTTCAATTAAGAATTGTCTTCTTATTCCATGAGTCTCAAAAAACTCATCAAATTAATTTTACCAAATTTCTCCTCCTCTTTCATATCTAAAACTCTTGAGTTTTCCATTCTTCTCGTTCTCTGCTAGTGCTTTGAAAGTCTTAAACCTTACTAGTTCTTTTGATTTTTTTTTAAGGAATGTAACTCAAGTTATCCTTGCGAATTCATCAATCAATAGCATGAATTAGCTCTCTCCTTAGATGATTTTAGTTCTAGTTTTTCCTACAATATCAATATGAATCAACTCTAGAGGTCTTGTATTAGATTACTCTTTTGATTTCAAACTTGTCCTAGTTCTTTTCCATGAAGACATGTTTTACAAATCTTATCAGTTGGTTTTTTTATCTTAGGAATTTTCTTTACACATCCCATGGAGATAATTCTAACAAAATTTTCAAAATTGAGATATCTTAATCTCTTGTGCCAAAGTAAAATTTTATCTACCTTACTAGTGAAGAAATTTTCTTTGTTGATCTCCTTTATGACATACATATTGTTCTTGGTTCTCTTTACCTTTCTAACTACCTTACCTAATTTTTTTTCTTTATGTCATACCCTTTGTTATGAAAAAACATTGTATACCCTTGCTTGCACATTTTACTTACACTAAAAAGGTTTTGTTTCAAACCATCAACGTACAAGACATTTTCGATGATAGTATTTCCATTTTCAAGACTAAATTTTCATTTTCCCACAATGCTAGTTGATGTATTATCACCAAATATTACTATACCTAATGTATTTTTATCCAAAGAGATTAGCTTACTCTTGTTTCCTATCATATGGCTTGAGCACCCACTATCTATGTACCACTCCATGTCTTCACTTTGATAATGAAAGGTGGTTTGAGATATTAAACATTTCTCCTTTACACTTGTAGGACCTGATTTCACAATATACACCTTCTTGTTTTATTATGGAGGTTTTTGTAGCTAAATATTGCTATACGACCATACTTCTGATATTTTTAGCAAACTAGCTCATTATTATATCTCAAATGATATGATTTGATATGACTTCCATGACCTTTAGCATTCATTCTACACTTTGAATATTTGTGACTAAACATATTGCATGAAAAATAATAATTGTAAAAGGAGTGAGCATGAATTATTACATGGGATTGTTTGCTTGAGTTGCATCTCTTCTTGACATCCTTGACATCATTATTCCTTAATTTGGGTGCATCTTGATTTGTCTTAATTACCTTATTACTTGCTAGTTTTTCATCCTCGTTCTCCTCCTTAAATCCTAGACCATATTTTTCAATGAAATATCTTTGTTTTCTTAGGAGTTCATCTAGATCATTTTATCTTTTATCAAATTTGTGATAGGCCTTAAATTTTGTTGAATCTTGATCTAATTTATTTTTTAGAATCTCCAATTCATATTTGAGTTTTAGGTGCTCCTCTTCCTTAAATTTGAAAGATGCTTCAATAATCTATATTTGCACTTGAATTTCCTTTATCATTTATTCATGTTATTGAACCTTTTTTCCCAATATTCTCTTATGATTTCTTATCTTATTTTCATATTCTCTCAACAGTGACTTCATCTTTTGATTCTTCTTCCTTTAGAGTTTTAGTTCTTCAAGAGCACTTATTAGTTCAACTTCAAGGTTTAATCCTACATCTTCCTCATCTAAGTTATCATATACAAACTGATTTTTACCTTTTGATTCACTTGTAGCAATCACTTCCACAGCCATGAATAGGGTCTCACTTGACTACCTTCATCTTCACTTTCATAGTTGGTGGAGTAACTAGATTATGATGAGCTTGATCCTTCTTGAGTATAAAATTCTTCATTGTTTTCGAAGTAATTCTTATTACCTCCATGTTTCTTGAATTTATTATTTTTCTTGTGAGAATTTTATTCATCTTGATCTCCCTTGTTTTTGTTAAGAAACTTGGATGCAAAATGTTGTGTGACTAAATCCCTTAATATTTAATTATAAAAATCTTGTTTAATTATTATATAATTCAAGTTGGAGTTGGGATTATTTACAAAGCACGGTAATAAACTATTAAAAAATATATGGAACCATTGTGTTTGTTTGAAACTACTCATGAGAATTTTATAAAAGAGACATATGAAAGTAAAAGAGAGACATGTACTTCAGAAAAGGAAATTGGAAAGTAAATCTTGGAGTGAATTTTTAATCACCTTGATAATTGAACATATGGATAATAATTCTAAGGTAGACCAAGTTACATGAAAGTAGTGAGAAAGAGATAGGAGCACCAGAGGTGTCCTAACCATTGGTACAACGTATAACCTTGGATGGTTCATAGCCAGGGAAAGGTGAAAATACATTGGGTGTATAGTATTTCCTATCAATAGTGAGGCCATAGTCTGATGTCTTTTAACATGGGTTTACATTGGAATTTTATATTAGAATTCCTTATTGTTGTCTCAAATAAGTTCTCTCTTTGTAAAACTATGCAATTCCTATTGAAAGATAATAGAAATAAGTTAAAACGTATATTTATTCAGATAAACATGGATTGAATGTATCATGTTTATTTTGTTATGTATATTTTGAAATATATAATAGTTTTTATGAAGAACATCGAATTGCAATATTTTAGATACGTATGTCTATTATTTTAAGAAGATTTGTATAAAGAAATTGTGGAATAAGAATTGATGTATGTAACAATAAATATTATGCAGTCTGTTTGTATCTATCTCTGCCTTTCATGGTCATGTTTTCTACCTTTTTGCTGTAGACCAGAAAGTTTTCCTTGAATACAGTTAACTTTGTGGTTCAAATTCCATCAGTGTAGTGTAACATAGCGTAGTTCTAACAAATAAGAAATCTCCATGTAACTTCCTTATATCAGAACTTTAATAGACCTTATTGATTTTTGTGAATTACAAGCCAATGAGGAAACTCCACTTTATTCACAATATCATACTTTTTAGAAATTATACATGACCAATGCAAAACACAATCTAATAGAAAAAATCAAATTTAGTTTTCCATTCGCAACATCAATATTATTTTAACCTTGTCAATTGTTAATCAATTGGAATATTCCTTCATCCCATTTTTACATTAAGACTTTGTCAGAAATAGCCAAATGCGAATAAATAAAACTTGTCCACTTTCTTTCGCATTTATTTTTCCTTTATTTGTTATGTGATTAAATATATGAAGCTTTAAAAGCATTATAGTATTATTGCATTAAAAATATTTGTAATAAAGTTGTTGTAATAAACTATTACATTAATGTAAGAATGAATGTCCCAAGAATCTGATTAAAGATAATTAATTAAAGTGAAAGGGTGTGGAAACCATTGTGTTGGTTCGTAACCACCCATGAAGTATTATAAAAAATGATGTAAAAGTGAATAGAGAACAATGAATTATGATTGTGATTATGAGAAAGAGAATAACTATAAGAAAGTCTTGAGTACTTTGTGAATTTTTGTCTATGGAAATAATTCCAACGCTGATCAGGTATAGACAGGTCATGGGCAAGATAGAGGGGCTAAAGATGTGTCCTAACTAGGGATACAAATAATAGCCTCAAATTTCTCCTGGCTAGGGCAAGGTGAAAATAAAATGGGTTTATACAATTTTATCTCAATAGTTTTTCCATAGTCTAGTGTCTATTACCTGTGTGTATGCACTGGAATTTTGTGTTATAATTCCTTATCATTATCTTAGATAATTTCTCTCTGTAAAAACTATGTAATTTGTATTAAAATTTAATGGAAAGAAGTTAAATTTTTTTTATTCTGATAAGGATGTAAATGATTGTGTTTTGTTTATTTTTCTATGTAAATTTTAGAAATACGTAATTGTTTTTATAAAGTATAGTGAATTAAAAAAATTTAGATATATATGTTTTTTATTTTAATAATTTTTTTATAAAGAAATTGTAGAATAAGAATTTATATATGTAACCAATACTATTATATAGTATGTTCATATTTATTGCTATCTTTCATGGTCATTTTTTCTATCTTTATACGGGTGAATGGAAATATTTCCTCAAATACGGTTAATCCAATGGTTCTAAGTCTATCAAACACCAAATGCAATCTATCACATTACAAAGTTATAGCCAATAAGAAATATCCATGTGACTGCACCGTGTTAATTGAACATATTGACCATTGTAAAGTAAGAACCAATAAGGACACTCCACACTCTTCATAATAACAAACTTTGTATAACTTGTATCTGATCAATTTGAAACATAATCCAATAGAAAAACTCCAAGTCACTTCACATTTCGTGATGTCAGTATTTTTTTAACCTTATCGATTGTTAACCAATAAGATTATCCCATCCATCTCATTAATTTTTTTACATTAAGAATTTATGAGAATTTATCTAGATGCAAACCAATTATACTTTTCCATGTTCTTCCACATGTTGGTTTCTTTTTTTTGGAACCATGTGAGAGTGTGAAAAGTGAGCCTTTAATAATACTTCACGTATTTATGGTTTTTAACGAACCATATTATTATCAAATGATCTCTAGTTATATATGTTTCACTGAAAAGTGAAAACCAATAGAAAAACATTGTGTACATATGGCTTTCAGAGTGTTAGTCTTTACTTATCCTTTGCTATTGTGTTATTGCCATCTCTCTTTGTCCTTTTTTTTTGTTGGCTGACTAGACCTACAATTGTTTGTTTTTTAATATGTTTGTGAGCCTAGAGTCCATGATATAAGATCTTGACATGTGTCTCTTTGTGAATCATTTAAAATATTTAAGTAATCACATTTAACCATGGTTGACATATGCTTAAATTCATCACAAGTTTTATTAATCAAATATAGTTATAACTTTAATTATCTTTCTCTGTTAAATGGTATCAAAATGTAAAAGCATATCGGTATTCTACAATAAGATATTTTGTTGAGGGAAAATGTTGTATTTCATTTGGTATCAGAGAAATTATCCTCATTTGAGACATTTTGTTGTTGCATTTCATTTAGAAACTTGGTTAACTAGTTTAGAAAGATGTTTTGAATTGCAGAAAACTAGTAAATTAAGTGGAAAAAAAAGAGCTTCTTATCAACTAAAAAAATCTTCCCTCAATCGGTGGGAAGATACATTGAGATTTGTAAAACTTAAAGATCATAAAGTTCATGGAATAAGTTTTAAATTTTTTTTAAGAATAAGTATTTGTCTGAACAT
Source organism: Taxus chinensis (assembly GCA_019776745.2). Classification (NCBI taxonomy): domain Eukaryota; kingdom Viridiplantae; phylum Streptophyta; class Pinopsida; order Cupressales; family Taxaceae; genus Taxus; species Taxus chinensis. The sequence continues at coordinate 300,955,476 of CM034154.1, forward strand.
TTCAAAATGAATTATTTGATTTAAAGAATGTTTAAAAACTATCATTGAGTATAAAGAAGATTTTAAGAATCCAAATGGATTTGTGCCTTTGATTTCTAGATCTAACAGAGGTCATATTTATTAATGGTTTAAGAGAAGAATATATGGCTAGTGTATGGTGTGGAAAACTTACTTCTGTTGATGAGGCTATTCAAATAGCTGCATAATTTGAAAATTTGAAAATATTTGTTCACCAAAAGAAATGATAATATAAGAAAAAGAATTCAAACTTCTAGTTTAACAATAATAAAAGGCCATATAGTGATACTATTAAGTGTAATCATACTCAGATTAGGAAGCAACAAAGGAAACAAGATTATGTTAAAACTAAACTAGAAGACATTAAATTTTGGGATTGTGGAGATAACCATATTTCTAGGAGTTCTCCTCAGAAAAATATGAGTTGGGATAATAATAAAAATTTGAAAGTTGATGATAAACCAGAGGAAGGTAATCAAAATAGGAAATTTTATGTTGTTGTTGATACATGTATTATACATAAACAAGTGTCATTGATTGTAGTAAAATGAACTATTAATAATGTAACCCTTTTTTTCTTAATTGATTCATGTAGTAGAAATAGTTTTATATCACCTAATTTAGTTGAAAAGTTGATTTTTTTCCAGAAAAATCAAACCCGTAGCTTTAGAAATGGTTGATGGTCGGATAATAAGGAAAATGTGAGCTTTCGTGGAAGAATTAAATTTTTAAATTTATAATATTGTATCTCATGAATATTTTCATGTACTTAACTTAGGTCAATATGATGTCATTTTGAGTATTACCTGGTTATAAAATAATCATTCTCTTATTAACTATGAAAAAAAACAAGTGTGTATTCAAGATGAATACAAAGTTACTCATATTTTGTAAGGAACTAAAAGACAGCTAACTTTACAAAATATTTTTGTTATTCAACTTAAAAGAAGTCTTAAATTTTTTTTTTGTGTTGTGATTACTCAATAAAATGATAAGCTATAAATAGATATAGAATTCCACCCAGTAGTTCAAGAATTTATGGATGTTTTCCCTTCTGATGCTGAAGAGTTACTAGAAGTCTAAAAATAAAAAACTTACTCTAAGATGCACTCGACCTCCTGAGGTTCTGTCGGGACATCTGATATGAAATGGAAAGATGGTTATGAAATGGATAAATAGGGAGAATAGGTGGAATATGCAAAAATAGGTGAAAATGGTTGAAGTGAAGATCAAGGTTGATGAATGTATGCTACAAGAATGTTCTCATCTAAGGTCATGAAATCCTATATAACCTATGTGGGTGACATAGAATAGTCAAGGAGAATAGTTTCACAAAGGTTTTGATCAATATCAAAATTTCCAGATATGCCTTGAATGGTTTGTGGGATACGTGGGAATCATCCTACGTTTGCTGCGTAAAATCTCTAGAAATAGTCATGGAATTTTGAAAAGATACGTGTGGGAAGGATGAATCTATGGATCATGGAATCTAATATCAAGAAGGATGATTGTGATAGAAATAATTATATTTATCATATTCTTCATTCAAGGATATCAGTTGTGAGATAATGCTAGGTGTAACTGGGGTGGTTTGAAATAAAAATTGTTTGAGGCCCTGGTCTATGTCTATTAACTGTATAACTATGTTTGGATGTGGCAACCTTGGATCATAAACTCTTTTTCTAGGTTTCTTAGGTCCTTGTATGTTCATCTGGATGCATAAACAATTAATCTAAAGAAATAAACAAACACACAAATAATTTGAAAGAGGCAAGGTCAATTTTTAGGTAACCTAGGACAACTAAGGAAACGTCGGGAGTTGTGTTAATTCCCATCTAATTAAATTTATGTTCCTAAATTAACAAATAAATGCAAGCATACTTTAATTAAATCAAGTTGATTACTCTCCTTGAATCTAATTAAAACTACGTGTAACTAATTAATTTAACAAAAAGAAACTAATTGATTTAAACAATAAAAAAATCTAATCTACTTGTTTTTTTATTTTTAACGGTTTAAAAGAAAATAAATAAGAAAAATAATAGAAACCATATAATTTAATCTAATTTTTTGGGATTTTCTATTTTCTAGAATTAAACAAAACAATTTACATAGACAATGCAACTTATTCTAAAAAAATGAAAATTGCTTCTAATCTAAAAAAAATAAAACTAAATAGTGAAATAGCTAGATGTGTCTATTTCCCCATTGCAGGAAGAATTTAGTGTAATCTAATAAAAATATTTTTTTCCTAATTTGTAATTGTGGATATTACGTCCCCTAGTTTTACCTCAAAATCACGGGAAAATTGAAAATCTTCTCAGAAGCAATTTCTTCCCCTGAAGCTTCCCTAGTAAAACAATCAGATATACAAAAGCTTTTTAAATGTAAAGAAATGGAAACTACTGCATAGACACATAATCTTCTTTAAACAAACTTCCCTTATAAATCCATAGGGATGGGAAGGGAAGAATATTTCAACATAATCTATTCTCATATGTTAACCAGATCTAAATTATGAATGAAGTAAACTATATAGGTAAACTCATTGTGAAAAATTAATAACTATGTGCACAGGAGATTCCTTTGAATTCTTCCCAGAAAAATCCATAGGGATGAGCTGAGAAGAAATCCTCAATAGAATATTCTTATAGGAAAATGGAAACTTTTGTAAATTCTACTTCTTTGAATAGATATATTCTAAAACTATGAAAGGAAATCTATCTAAATAAATAAAGGAAGCTTCTAGGAATGTAATAACACCTCTAACCTAGAAATGTAGTACAACAAAAAATATAGCATTGGTAATGATTTCTGATCCCCTCAACTTCTTTACTAATGAATTATCCAAATGTTTCCATGGAATTGTGTTGGTAGTGTGCAGAAGAGATGAAGGAGTGTTGGAGCTAGTGTGTTTGTAGGCAGTCTTTTAGCAATGCAAGCAAGAGATAAACAATGCAAATGAATTATGTTTTCTTATGTACTTATTGGTAGGATTCCAACAATATAACAATGCAATTTCAAATCACGAGACTCCAATCAACACTTCAAGAAAAATATTGGTTTTAATAGAAAATTGGTAGAGAAGTGGTCTAGTCCACTTAGCAGCTAAGAAGTACCACATCACTCATGTGAGTAGTAGTTATCTTAATAATAATAGTAAGTAGGGAAGAAGAAGTCTATACGCATCTAACAAGCTTAAGAGAAATTGATTTAGTTAAGAAACATGTGATAAAAGTGAGTTGGAAGAAAGAAAAATGCATCTAACAGACACTGAAAAGTCTCAGTTAAATTTGCATGCAACCATCGGTCTACGCAGACCCATGGTTATGCAATCATTGTGGAAGTTGTGTAACCACCAGTCAGGGAAGACTGGCGGTTATGAAACAGTAGGGATGGTTGCGTATCCGCTAGCATGGTTCCATAACTAAAAACTAGCAAGCTAAGGAAAAGTTACAAATTAACTAAAGAAAGTGGGAAAAAGCTAGGAAAATATAAGTAAAGCACAATGAGCTACAATAACACGCTGTAAGCTAGGAAATGGACTTAGATATCATTAGAATCGATATTTAATTATCTTTGGGGATTTGAACAACTCTAATAATGTAGCATGTGAAAATTTGGGTGAGTACATATTGCCCCCTCAGAGAATTATTTTAGCCATGAAGAGGCGTAAAATGTGAAGTCTGAGCGTGGTGCTCCCAAATAGGAAAGTTAGAAATTATACTTGACACACCTATGTGTTGATACTATGCCAATCCCATATTCTCACTACCTACAATAAGAAGACATGAATCAAGTGTAGATATAATGATATAATTAAAAAAACATCAAAACTAAAATAATAAGAGGACTTACCATATCGATGGTTAGGAGAAATATACCTGCGCTAGCATTCTCACCCTGCAAAACACATACTCAAAATGATGATAAAACATACCATATATGGCTCAAAATCAAATTTACCATTTTCATAAATCATTTACACTTACCCAGCTAGTGAAATTTGAGCTCTGGATTACCTATGACTATTTCGTGAGAAAGTATAGTTAAAGCAAAGAGTGTTTCAACCCGATAAAATCCCAACCAGTGGGAGGAGTAGTGGGTCACAAACATGTGAGTTATCTAAATTTTATTATTTCTACCCTAAAATGTAAGAAATGTGAAAAAATTGACAAAGGGGGGGATTTTTAATAATTTTATAGTTAAAACAATCATAAGGTGGCACCACTTAGGATCTACAAGTTGTTTTATTTAAAATGGTCAATTTTTGTCTTTTTATTGAGTTTTTGGGGCCTTAAAGTATGGCCCACTTTTCACGTACAAAACCATCATGGTGATTACACAACCACTGCTCTACGCAGAGAGAAGGGTATGAAATTTTCATGTTGGTTACACAACCGCTACAAGGGTCGAGAAAAATGCAAAAATGTCATGATGGTTATGGAACCACCAATCTCGAAAAAGTGGCTATTATGCAACTTCCACTTTTCATAGAATGGCGGTTGTGTAAGCGTCGAGACAACTTCCATACTTTGAATAAGTATTGAAAATTTTTTAATTTTTAATATTTTAAAAATGTTTTTGAGATCTTATCATACATTTATGGGAATCTAACATGATCGTTTTTTATGTTTATGGATGCATGGCTAGTATGTTAGATGGACCAGATCTCGTGAGTGTGAGTGGTTGCCTCTAATTTCGGAGGCACTGAATTAGGTGAGAGGAAATTATTACACAGGGCTAGGATATGGAGGATATCATAGACACATTTAGTTACACCTATTATCCACTTGTTATGTGATCTATATAGTTATTGGTATGTAGTCTAGAACACTTTCTGACTGCCTGGAGTTATGAGAGAGTGGAAAATTACTTTAGAGTACCTATACCAGATTATGGGGGTTCCTGTCACTTGTAGGAAGTTGGTTTTGGCTAATGTTAGTACAATTTTTCATTCCCGCATCTAGGAAACATAGATGGGAGATGCACGTGCACCTGACATGGCTACTAAGCATGGGATGAGACTACTATCAGTTTCCTCTGATCTTATCCCTACCTTGCGTAAGGACATTTTTAACATCTTGGCTTTGTGTTAGGTTGGGGACAAGGAAGGAAACAAACTTCTTTACTATTAAGGACTCATTATTCAGAGAATTGAGAAACATGGCCACATATTTGTATGAGGCATTAAGATTTTTGGTGCCACTTATCATGATTTATACAGAGTTATCTTACTTAAGGGAAAGTCCCTTATTCATCCTACCTTAGTCACAAGCTGGGTGTATGAGAACATGATCCCCTATCAGAGAGAGATTGAAATAGAAAATATTAGGGTGATGAGGGTGGCTAGATGGCTTAACATGACTCCACTTAATGGGCCACATCGATTGGTTTCCACACTTATTACTGATGATATGATTGCATAGACATATCAGGACATGTCTGTCCTATGGGGTGAGGAGATAATTTCCTTTGCTACATATAGTTCTACTAAAAATTTAGTGGATTAGACCGATGGATTAGAGGCCCATCTAGTTCGTAGGGTACCATAGAAGTTTGTATTTCCATATGTTGATTCCCTCCCAGTAGTCTTGATAGTGTATAGAGGGATTTGAGAGGTTAGAGATGTCCTAAAGGGAAATATTGAGTGGACCATTGCCACTTCTAGAGTTCTGATCAAAATGCCTCATACTACATGAGATTCAGTTAGGTCATTACAGATTCTATAGATTGAGGAAGGACCTACACACACAATAGAGAAGAGGAGTAAGAGGAGGCTGAGATAAAGGAGGAGGTAGATACTAAGTCTGAAGTGGTGGTAGAGACAGAGAGTGACATAGAGTGGGTGGCTATTGGAGAGGCTTCAAAGATAGCTAGGGATGAGGTATAGGCTGAGGCAAAGACACTACACTCAGAGGATCCTTTGAGCATTGGAGGAGGAGGTGATGAGGAGTTAGTTTTTTGATGATGGATGGCCATAGAGGAGGTACCTACAGCATCCCCTACATTGACACCTATGGTTGATCCATCCTAGATTCCCATAGATCCTAGTAAATAACTTACTCTTTTCTCAACTTTACTCTTATACTAGATTGTTATAAAACTACACACTATCTTTATTTTTCTTATTTTTAGATATTTTCTAACTCTTCATAGTTTTAATTTATAATTTTTAGCTGCTACTGATGAATGGTGATATCTTATTTGTTAGATTATTATAGATACCTTGGCACTCTCTATAGGAAATACACAAAATTAGTTACTTGTAGATGTTGGTCAACCACTGATGGTTAGTTTTCATAGTGACATGTTGGCACTGACATGGCATGTCACAGAGGCCTTGACTCAGATGAGATCTGAGTTTACTGGATGTCAAATGGCCAAGAGGAGACAGATCTAAGACCATTCTCATAATGGAGCCAATGTTATCACTCGTAGATCACTTGCCCCATCACATGGGCACTCTCACAAGACACTCACCTATCAACACACAGAGGTTCCCAAACCACAGTGATCCACTCTTATCACTAGAGTTGTAGTAGGATCCCTCATCCTACACCTTCATTGGGATCCCATAAAGAGGGATAGGCCATAGGAACATATTTATTTGGATCTATTTTGCGTATCTACAATGTTTGTGGATTTTTGGCTCATAGATGAGCATTCTAACCACACTCGCAAGAGTGTGATGAAATTGTACATGAGACATGATATTATTATATATACATATAGACATGTATTTTTAGTTTATAAATTATTATGTAAGAGTTAACTCAATCATGGTTTTCTTTACTTGTGTGCTATTAGATAGTTAGAATTTCCTATTCTTTTTATATGCTTTTAACGTTGTGGATGATGATGATGCAAATTTGTAGACATAATAATATCTCTTTTTTGTTTTATATATGATGCATATGAGACCAAATTGTAATTTAAAACTTTGATTTTCAAGCAATATTTAGCACCTCTATTTTATTGGAAAAATGTGATGAATGTGACATGATAAGAAGATGAACTCACTCTAACCATAGCTCCACGTAACTAGTAAGATGTGAGGGCTCATCACCGAGAGCTTGGAAGAACATGAGTTATATGAATTTGATGAATGAAGATGGTGAGAAAAGATAAGATTTTGAAAAAGACCCAACTAGAACTTATAACTCAACCCTATACAAAGTTAACTAACTAGCATAGAATGCATTTTGCTTGCAATTTTAAATATACTTATATCCATGGATGACATCCTGATTGAAAAAATATGGTTTTAAGGATTAACTCTCTTGTAACTTGCACATCTAATTCATTTTTCTTGGGATTTTTTTGAAATTGCAAAGAACCTTTTATTCATTGAATTATTTACAACTTATTGACTTATTTGACAGGACCCCCTACATCTTTCCACATGCTTCCAGTAAGAAGAATGGGCTCATCATCAAGGATAAAACATAGGTGAGTAATGATAATTCCCTCCTTTCCCAACCTCACACCACCAGTAGGAAGCGTGGGATCATCACCAAATATTGGTAGGGAAAAGAAGTGTATTATTATTTTAAAATGAAATATTTTTTTCATTTATTATTGATTTATATTTTTTTACTTTTAGGATTATGTTGTTGGGAAGGAACGATTTCCCCTAGCCTCAACCCCACACAACTATTAAGATGCAAGCGCTCAACACCGAGGGTTTAAATAGGAGAACAAGATATTTGGGTGAAATGTCTAGACTACTTTTGTTGTAAGAGAGGTTTTTATGAAGAGATGTGACATCAAAATTCTTCTAGTACAGACTATGGGAAAAAACACCTAAGCTAGGAGAAACTATGAATAAGACTAAATGTGTAAGTGTTTGCATGATCAATATTAAAATTCCATCTAAGTAGCTGAAATTATAGAAATATTAAATGTTTTAAAGATGAAAAGATGTAAGATTGAAGAGACGTGATTAAATGTTTTTGCCAATATTTGAAACTTTATAAAGATTTCTTGAAAAGTAAGTTTCTTTTTTAAAAAAAATTCATAATATGATAATGCAAATGACATACTATATGGATGCAACAATGTACAAGTGAAAATGCAAATGGAATATGCATAGAAACATTTGAGGTGAACTGAATTAACAAATTCACTAAAATATTCACCCCCTAGAGTACATAAATGATAAAAAAACCATTTTTAAAGTCCTATATCACCCAATATGGGCCTAATCACTTGGGTATGAACTTTCTTCCTTCACTAGTTTTCTTGTGAATCCGGCTATCAAGTCTCAATATTAGATATCCTATACTTATTTCATGTTCCTATACCTTCTTGTTATACTAACGACACATCTTGTTAGCATAAAAAATGTAATGTTATTCAGATCTAAGTCAAACTTCATCAAGGGTTTCCAATTCATCTAGTCATGCTTCTCGATACCCATATTCATCCAAAGTGCCTTGTTGAGATATGCGAAGACTAGGTAACTCTACTTCTAATAGTAATAATGATTCTAATATGAAGACTAAAGAATAATGGGTTTCCCCTATGGGAGTTCTTTCCTACATCCTATAGGCCCACAAGGCCAGAAATAACTTGAGATTCCAATCCCTTCTGTCCTCCTTAACCATCGTAAAGAGAATGGACTTCAAGTTTTTTTTATGGCCTCAACATGTCCGTTAGCCTGAGGATAATATAAAGAGGTTGTGTGATGTGATATTTTGAATTGTACACACAATACTTGCACCTCTTCATTCATGAGAGGCATGCCCTTATGTGAAATAATGACTTGTGGGACTCCGTACATATAAATGATCTATTTTATGATAAACTCGGCAATTACAGATATGGGTACAGTAATAAGAGGCATGGCCTCAACCCACTTTGTGAAATACTCAGTGGTCATGATAATAAAGTTATTGCCATTTGATGATGAGGGGGATAACTTCCCTATCAAATCAACACTCTAAGGTGAGAAGGGCCATGGTGTTACAATGGGTTATAGATCTTGAGAAGGAGTATGTATCTCATGTGAGAACTCTTGAAATTTTTGACACCTACATAGATATTCTACAACTTTGTGTTCTAAAATGGGCCACAAATAGCCCATGCGATTAATTTTACAAGTATTTACATGCCCTCTAAAGTGACGACCATGGATTCCATTGTGGGATTTGAAGAGGATCTTCTCTAAATCTTCTTCTTCAATGAATCTCAATACCATACCATTGAAAGCTCTATGGAAGAGTAATTCTTCCAAAATTATGTACTTGACAACTATGACATGTAGCCGTCATATTTTCTACAAGGTTTCTCCCTCGGGATAATTTTTTTGATAATGTGATTGATAATATTAGCGTACCACAAACTCAAAGCAACTGAGGGATTTACTTCTATATAGAATGCAAATTCATTAGGAAAATCTAAGTCCACTAGTTCCCCACAGTCTATATGATTATCTACTAACCAATCAATGATAATTTGTCCCTTTACAAATTTTTTTTTAAAAAAAGGCGAGTTAAAACTCATCCATTAGCCTAATGAAAAAAAAACCTTATTAGAAAAGGTGGCTTGGGTTAAGAATCTTCACAACTAGTCAAATTTAACTATCATTCTTATTTCCTGGTTAAGCATGTAGTGACTTAACCTCTTCATTGTGAAAACTATAAGCCAACACTCCTTCTCCACCTATCTGTATTGTGCCTCATAATCGAGAAGAGTATGAATAATGAAATAAATGGACCACTCATAACCATCATCATCCTCTTGTGCCAATATGCACACAATTGAGACATTAGTGGTTTGAGAGTATAAAATAAAAGGATGGTCATCTTTCAATGGCATGAGTGCAGGTGGAAATATAAGGACGTGCTTCACAATCTCAAACACTTCATGACACTTGGTAGTCAAAATTTTGCAACAATATTTGGTTAATAAGCCATTGATAGGGTGAATTTCATAAGTTAAGTCAGGGATAAACCTATGAATCATGCCAATTTTACTTAAGAAAGACTTGATGTTTGACTCATCGGTGGGTGGGGACATCTCCAAAACTACTTGGATCTTTGTGGGATCAACATCAATGCCTCAGGACGAAATAATGTATCCTAAAAACTTACCTGTTATTACTTTAAACCCACATTTCTCAAGATTTAGCATTAATCCATATTTAATTAGCCACAAGAAAATGACATGAAGTACCTATTGGTTATCAAACTTACACCAATGTCTCGAATATAGTAGAACCGATTCATTTGAAACAACAGAGGAACCGTCTCCAATTTGTGGGACCTTGTGCACTTGAGATAGATATCTAGAGTAGGATGGTTCCTCTATCTATTTCTACTCCTAATTCCATTAGGTAAATTTAAGCTAACAAGCCAAGGGAACAAGGATAAAAGGATAACATAATGGAAAAATAAACTAAAAGGGAGGTGATAGGACCAGAAAAAGTCAGATGAACTCTATCTTTTTTGAGTGAAAGTGAATGATAAAACAATAGGGAAGACTAGGCAATCATAACACAAACCAAAACAAATTTACACCATAGATTTCATGAAACAAAACTAGAAAATAGAGTTGTAAGGAACTTAAAGTGACATAACAAACATATAATGTAAAAGAGAGGAAATGAAGAAGAATATAACACATTAGGATAGAGACAAAGAATAGTCACAAAATATTGCTTCTAGTATTTCATGGTATGCAAAGTCAGTTACAATGGCATCTGAAGGTTGATATTCACATTCTCAAACTAGATCTAGAGTTCTGAGACTTGGAATGGAGAGATAAAGAATCCTTAGAAAACACTAAAGGATGTAAAATTTCCAACCCTCTAGAATGAGAAATGCTCTTACATTTATAAATGAATCGATGAGGGAAAATAAGAGAAGGAGGGAAATCCGATTTGAAAAATCAACCACTACCAACGAATTCCTACAAAATCTATCAAGTCTGCTTCTCCATGTCTGTTTCGTGTGTTGGAGAAGGAAGGAGGTAAAATCAGATCATATCGGTGTAGTCATTTTTACTCCCATCACAAAAGGAAGGAACCCCATGCATTTTGGCCTATCACCCAGCAGAAGCTAAGAACTCACCTGAGGAACGCATGGGTAACGAGTCTCTCTTTTATGTGAGTTTAGTGGGAAGCATCATTTATGATTAGTAAAAGAGTTTTTATGAGGGATGTTGAAACATACAAGGACCAAAGTGCTTAGAACAGCCTCTAGATCCTTGCAGTCACCTTAGACTGAGTACTTTAACAGAATCCAGAACATATATTATGACAGAAAGAAATATACAAGCATTCATACATATCATGAAAGGAAAGAGAGCTCATATGAGAGAAATATGTATTAAAACCATTGATATCCATGTCTATTTATAATAGGTAACCTCATTATATTCATTGATTCATTATAGAGTGTCACAGAGAGCGAACCACAGTCATGCATATCACTGGACGTATGTAACTAAGATAATAGAAAAATAAAAATTATAACTCCATTCTTAGTACATTCCTTCCTGAACACAAATATTCACTCACAGTAATTCTACAAAGCTCTGCTCACTATCTAACCCACTATACCTCATACTTGTATATATTTTACTCCACAGACACTTGTATTTATAATTATCCTACACTACTAACTCGCCTTCTAGCATCCTCAAATATGGTGCCAAGTGTCGAATGTGGTCCATGCGAGCATGCTTCTCCAAGCCTAGGATTTCCACTTTATCTCATGATGTTATTCTACAAGATTCCATCCAATGCATGCTCTTTCCTAGGCCATCCTATCACCAGGCTGGCATCTTATCCACGCACAATGGATCATGCTTTTCACCTATTTTTCCCTAGGTTCTCAAATTGACTAAGTCATGAGCCTCCTTTCATGCATCGCGTATGCTATGTGCTTCCTTAAACCTTTCTTTCATGTGATTTTTCCTTGCGTGCCTTCTCATAGCTGGGACCCTATGCACCTATGCACCTTCATACTTGGCCAATATTCCAGGGGTCCAACATCACAGCACACTATGCCTGTACTCTGTCCTTGGAAAATTTTTACTTGACCAAGATTCCTGCTTTCTAGGTAACCAATGAATAGTCTTACACTTTACAAAAATAATAAGGGATGAAATAATCAGAGAAAGAATGAAGAATGGGGGGGGAAATCAATTCAACAAGCTAGGAAAGCATTTTCAAAGGTCTTCCTATAGCTTATTCCATACTTCGATCCGGCCTTATGCCTTCTGGTAGATGTCGCCCACCAGGGTGCTTACTTCATCAAAACTCAAGCCAAATCCTTGGGTGCCCAAAATTTCCATATTCTTCTTCATTTCTTTGCCTAGGTCCTCGAGTTTATCCATCCTTCTAGTAATCTGGGGCTATAGTTCCTTTAACTAGGCCTTAATTGAGCTTCTTAAAGCCTCAATTGCCTCTTATTTCTTCTATACTTTGGCCAAAACCTTGTCCCTCTCTGCTCGGTTCCCCTTATTCTTTTCTTGGAATTATTTTAGTTCTACTTCAAGTGTGGCAACCAAGGAGATCACCACCTTGTCTCTATCTACACATGTATCATATGCGGCCTCTACAAATTGGGCAGTGATCTTAACCTCTGCAAGTACTTGGCTAAACTTGGCAATGAGTGCTACCACCTTCAACATGTCCTCCTATTTCAAGTCCACGGCCACTTCTTCTGTAGATTTTAGGGCCAAGGGTCATCTCTCCATAGTTAGGACACACATTAGATTTTCTATACACTCTAGGAGGGACGAGTACTTTTTTGAGGGTGACACTAAGTTTGGGTGCTTCAAGAGGATGGTGCCTTTGATAGACTCTTTTTTCTTGTAAAATTCCTACACCCTTACCTTCTCTTCCTTCAACTCATGCCTTAACTCTGCACTAATCAATTCTTCCTATTTCAAGCCCTTGGCCTTCTCTGCTAGTTCTTCTTCATTATCTCCTAACTTCACCTCCAGTACTCTGATCCTGTCATTGCACGTGAATAATCTAGCCTTGGTCTCGACCGTGACCTTGGTCAGTGCATTGCATACTTGCTCATCTGAGAGATCCCAAGCATTCACTAAGGGATTGACCCCCTTAGATTCTAGCAATGTGATGAGCACTCTTTGGTAGACTTCAAAGTTTGGCTCATCAATGTGGGACTCGAACGCCCAAGAAAGCATCTTCTTGGTTCCGGGGTACGCATCATCCTTCTCAAAAGACCCCATGGCTAGGAGCCTCTCTGTGGGTATGGTGCTCTGGAATCATACATGTAACACCTTCTTTGTGTCATCAACATAGCCCATTACCTGTATCTATTCTGCACCTAAATTTCTTCTACCTGAGTGCATGCCTTTGGGGAAGCTTACTGTCAGAGCGGGGCCTCCCAGGATGTCATGTTCTTTTTCAATGTTCTCCTCCTTCCCCTCCTTTAGCACTATGTCTGCGCTGCGCTCCAAATCTTGGTCTACCAAGACCTCAAGAATTCTCTATGCTTCTCTCTATGCCACCTCCATGATATACTCCTTTGTAAAGCTTATAGCTCCCTACTTCTCCTTGACATCCTCCTCATTTTCCATTGTGTCTTCGGTGTCTTCCTCATCTTGTGCACCCTTGCACCATGCAAATACAAAATCTTTCTTCTTATCTCCACTCTCCTCTTCTGAGTCGTAAATGTTAAACACATGTGGCTCTTAGTCTTTCTCTACCTCTTCTTCCTTACCACCATCTTCTTCACTTTCATCCCCTCTTCCACCCATGTATTTCTCCAAGCTGTCAGTTGCCTCCGAGTCAGCTTCTTCATCAACCCTCTACTTTTTCCTGAGAGGTGGCTCCCGATCAAGGGATTCAGCCTTATCTTCTTCCTTAGGTGATTCTTCCTTAGAGACGGGTTGCCTAGGAGCCTCTACCTTTGGCATCTTATCCTTCACCAAAGACTTATTTCTCCGTATGTAAGTGCTATGTTTAGCACTTGTGGATGGCATGCTCACTGTCTGAGTATTTTTCATAATTAGTTCTTTTTCTTCTCCTCTCCCTCTTTTCTTAGACATTGGCTTCTTCTTCCCCAAGGGGTCTTCAGGTATGGAGACTTCATTCTCTAGATATGCACCCTTCTCAAAATTTGGCCTTATGCGCAAATACACATGTGTCGTGGAGCCTCCAACGATGGGTAGCATCATTGGCCTTATCATTTGAATATCTTGCAACATGTACTTTTCCACGTACATGCGCTTACCTCTGGGGTAATTCAGCTTCTTCCTCATCTCCCTATGTCCTCGGTTCAAACTACCCCACTCTAGCCTTAGCTTCTTTGACTCTTTAAACCTTTTCACCCCCACTTGGAAGTACTGAGTGGTGAATGTGAAGGGAATCTTGCACCAAGGGCTCCATGATTCTTCTATTAGCTTAAATATTCCCAGGTAGTAGTGTTGATAAACCACAAATTTGGATTTTACCTCGGTGGCTGCTGGGAGTTGTTCAAGGATTCTCCACTCTAACTCGAATGCATTTCTTAGGTGATGTACCATTTCTCCAGCCTCACCTTTTGGGGTGATATCATTGTATCATAGGCATATTTTTCAAACCTCTTTGCGGGCAAAGGATCCTCAGTGGGGTACTCCCATACAAATTTTTCTGGTGTCAGGTACCCCAATCTCTGAAAATACAATGGTTCCCTTTGTAATATTCCTATAGACATGTAGCCAAGGTTTATTGACCTGCGTCCACCTCTCCTCACCATTCACATTAGTCACCAAAAGCACATCCATTTTAATTAGAGGGTCCTTGATGTCTGAAATTTCATAGTACCGTGACCCCTTCTTACAGGCATACTCAGTGATGGTCTCTTGAATGGCCTCCTTGTCATCAAGGTCAGCTTCCAAGCTATCTCCCTCACATATGAGGCCTAGTAATTGTGAAATCAGCTAGGGAGTCATGTGCATCTTGTGCCCTGCAAAGTGGAAATAATCTTTGTGTACTCATGACATCAATCATTAGTTTAGGCACTCTAGTTTTACAAAATTAGGCAACTCATAGAGTTACAACAACCCTACCTTCTCCATTTTAACCTTAACATTATCATCATATATAGGCAAACCCTCATGTGTTCATTTGTTGGTGGGGTGTACTAATTCCAATGCCAATTATTTTTCTATTATGTTCGTGTAGTGATTATAGTCACTAATAGGTACACTTCTTAAGTGGGATTCCTATTCCTTCCCCATCATCACCCCATTTTGGTATTGAATCTCTGCATACCATTATTCATTTGTGTCTACCACAAGTTCTGATTGTTTAGCCTTGGCTTTTCCATTTCCTTTCTTGGGTGCCATGGTCGAGGTATTTTTATCACCCATATTCTCTCTTTGTTACTCTATCTTACTTCTTCCAATTCTTCGATCTTAAATACATGATACAATCCTTCTGAACCTATGCCCTAGTTTTTCGAACCCTAACTGGGATGAAAATCTTCGCAAGACAATGCCTCTTCACTCTTTCCATACCGATGTAACCTCTTTTAGTTTGCAAACTCAAACTAGCTTCTTCAATCTCACATATCTTCCTTCACTCGATCAACTCTAAAAGCCCTAGTTTATGGAACTCACTTTTATCTCAAACTCTTCTATTTCACAAAGTAAAAAAATGAGTTTCCTGACCCTTTACTTATAGTTTTTCTCTTTTCTAGACATTAAATGCTACTTCACCTACCACCATACATTTTTCATTTAATGTGGATTTTTTAAACAAATCCCATCTTCAGCACCTTCACTTACACACCCAACCTGCGTAAAAATTCCTCCAACCTTCTGGCACGCAACCAATCCAACCTGAAAAGAGACTCTTGTGCATGCATAACCCACGCCAAAGGAACTTATTTTGTCCTAATCCTTGATCTCGCCTACCTCATGTTGCTTTAAATGCACTTTATCCTCCTTAGTATGTGGGATATACAAGTAGCTTTGCCCTGGCACCAACCATTTTTCCATCTTCCTCTTTATATACCTCTTTTAACTTGACTACTCAACAAGGCTTTTCAACACAACTTCATTGCCACTTTGATCATGTACTTCTTCACCTTTCTCCACCCCACACTTAAAGTGATGCGTAGTCCTTTTCAAACTCACAAATTCTTCAAAATAAAAATAAGGTTATCAATGCCTAAGGTGCAAAACAAAACAACAACGCGAAAGGGAAACACAAGAAGGGGAAAATGCATAAAGGAAACTTCTAAACTAACTAGCAAAACTACCTTATTTACAAACACCAAGAGGACTTATTTATAGTAGGGCTTCAGCCTACTACCATTGAAGTGTCTAGGAAACTTCATCCTATCCAGCACTTGTAACCGGCATGTGCCCAAATCAAGGATATATGAGATTGTGTAAGGACCCAACCAATGGACTTTCAACTTCCCAGGATGGCACAAAAACTTAGAATCGTATAATAACACCAATTGCCCAACCTCAAACTTCTTGTTTCAAATATGGTGATCATGCCAAGCCTTTTTCTTTACCTTTTCTACTGTTTGGCTCCATCGGGTGAGTGATCGTCTCTCATCCAATTTCCTTAACTCATCAATATATTCTTCCAGAGCTTGTTTATTAGCTAACCCTCATACATGCACTATTTGTAGAGAAGGCAACATAAATTCAACTGGAAAAAAATCTTCCATGTCAAACACCAATTGAAAAGGTGTGTCTTTATTTAGTCTTTTATATGTTGTCTTGTAAGCCCATAATACTGCCGATACTTTGTCATCCCAATCAATTTTTCTGACATCAAAAATTTTGGTCAAGGTATGACTCAATATCTTGTTGAATGCTTCCATGGTTCCATTTTCTCATGGGTGATAGGGCCTAGTCTTGTGATGAGCCACCATGAATTCAGATAATAGGATCCTCACGGTCTCATTCAAGAAATGTGTACCCCTATCACTGGTCATACTCAAATGGCATCCATACCTCGTGATAATGTTTTCCCACAAGAACCTTGCTGATATTGTTGTCATGTAATTTTTAGTTGGGGCTGCCTCTTCCCACCTTGTGAGATAATCTATGTAAGTTTTGGCATAGCATGACCTAGTCCTACATGTTGCCAGTGCAATAGGTCCTAAAAAGTCTATCGCCCACTTTTCAAAAGGCTCGGCACTAGGAATAGGGTGTAAAGGCATCTCATCTCTCCTCTCTGGTTTTCCAATACACTAACAATGATCACACACTTTATAATAATCTCTACAATCTCTATACAAGGGTTCCCACCACAAACCTACCATTAATATTTTACACATGGTGGCATCACCTGCATAATGCCCACCCGCACTTCCTCTGTGTTCTTCCTCCATGATGGCCAGGCGCTCATGCTCTAAGACACATCTGTGCAAAACTCCATCACATCCCAATTTGTATAAGTCTCTACTAATTAACATGTAGGGCGCGATGCATATGGCCAACTGCTTCTTTTCTAATGTCTTCATTCCATCTGGCACCATACCTTTCTTTAAAAATATTGAAATCTCTTCCAAATATGAGGGCGTGCACCAAAACCTGAACAGTTGCGCATCTGGCATTGCTTCCTCAATACTCTACGTGTCCTCCCCTGAATCAATTCTTGATAGATGATCAGGCCCATAGTTACTTTTTCCAGAATTCACTACAACGGTGAATTCAAACTCTTGAAACAAAAATACCCATCGACATATGTTCCCTTGTAGAACGTGCTTGTTCACTAAATACTTTAATGCCATGTGGTCATTGTAGAACACAAAGCATGTTACCAACATATATTTTCTAAACTTGAAGAGTGCGTAGATCATTGACAATGCCTCACGCTTGATTGTGGTATAATTCTACTCTACTGGTGTCAGATTCCCACTTGCAAAACATAGAGGATGATCAACAATCCCTTCACCTGGTTGTGTAAACACTGCGTCAATATCGGTCCCGGAGGCATCTTCATGAACATGAAAGGGCTTGTCCCAAGAGGGAAACTATAAAATAGGTGAAGTAATAAGCCTATCTTTTAAGGTAACAAATGCTCTCTGTTGTGCCTCTCCCAAATGGAAGGCACTTTTATGTCAAAGCAGCTCTTCTAACGGTGCAACGATCTTGGCATATCCCTTAATGAATTTTATTTAATAGCCCACATGCCCAATGAATCCATGCACTCTGCTCTGGCTAGTAGGATCCCTTAACCCCACAATAACTACAACCTTAGTGGGATCTACCAGCAATCCTTCCTTACATATGATATGCCCCAATAAAGTACCAAAGGGTGTAGCAAACACACACTTCTTAATGTTGAGGGATATCCTCAACTACGTACACCTCTCAAACATTAACCTTAAATTGTAATAATGGTCTTCAACCAGACCATATACTATCTAATCATCCAAATAGACCTGAAGAAACTTATGGTTGAAGTCTTGGAATGCTTGCACCACTATGTGTGAAAAGATAGCTGGCGCATTCTTTAACCCAAATGGCATGAGTGTATATGCAAAAATCCCCCACTCGGTGGTGAAAGTTGTCTTCTCCTAGTCTTCCTTTGTAATCTGGACTTGGTGGTACCCTGAAAATCCATCCATAAAGGAATATATTTCATGCCTTGTGACTCCTTCCAAAATGTCTTCAGTGAAGGCGGTCAGGAATGGATCAATGACACAAACTACATTCAATTCCCTATAATCCACACAGAGCCTAATCTGCCCATCCTTCTTTATATTGATTACCATTATACTTATCCACTCTAATTCTTCCACTACCTCAATGATCCCAGAAGCTATCATTTTATCTATCTCCTCCTTGAACTTCACGTGCAAGTTGGGATTCATCCGGTAGGGCCTTTTCCTAATTGAGTGTGCACCATCCTTCAGTTTTATCTTCATCTCCCCCAAGGAATGGTGAACACATTTGAGATCATGATACTCACATGGAAATAAATCCTCAAATTCATGCAGCAGATCAATGATCTTTAATACTTCCTTCTCTATTCAGTAATCACCAATAATAGCTTCCTTAGGTTCTTCTTCTGAACCGATGTTAACATTCTTTGTCTTTAAAGGCTCATGATAGGCACGTGCGTGAGCATATACACTTTCCACTACCTCACACATCCCCACATAATGGCTAACATCCAAGATTTTTTATTCCTCTCCATCATTCACATACACCAACTTTCACTTCTCTTTTTCCAAACACGTGCGCTCAAGCTGTAACTCTTCTGCTTCCTCTTCTTCTTCAAAGCACGCCCCCAATCTTGGTTCCCCTAGTAATTCCAATAGCCTATCCTCCATCCTAGCACTATCCCCCATGGTAAGGCACTTGATACCCTATAAAGGCCTTATCAACTGATGGCTTTATACTTTGATATTAAACATTTTGAATAAGGTCAGCCGTGAGTTCTTTCTAATTCCTTTTCTAGCAGCGTGTCTCTGAATGAATGTACCATGCACGTGTGTAACCCTACAGTGTAGAATAAAACTTGAGCACCCAGAGGGATGGTGGAAAATCTTCCACACCTTCTCTCCAGATCCGTTCACAATCTTGGATATGGAAAGAGGTGGGCTCCTTCCCATGGTACTCCTTGATGATGGTGGGTACATTGCTCCTTAAGAATCTAACAGAGAGAGCAATTATTACCTCACACTATTCTAAAAGGCCTCTTGATGTGTGGCAGACCACCGAGCTGCTATGCTAAGAAAGACATAACTTAACACCTCCCTTTGTTCCTTCTCATCCTTCCACTAAGCTTCTACCTCTTACTGAAATATCTCAGAGAAGGCTCCTCCTAAATACTTGGGTAGTTCTCTTCCTCTAAGGTGCCTAACCATGCACACTTTTGTTACCTTGGTCACCGACCCTCTCAACTGTCGTCCCATTAATTCATAAGTTCCATTTTCCCAATTGTCACATGTCAGACTGGTGGTATCACTCACTACCTAAGTATCTTCAATCTGGATAACCCCATTAGTAGGGTGTATCATATTACGGTCTCTGATTGAGCGCACATAAATGTTGTTTAGAACTTCTTCTCCCAACGGTTCAATATAGGGTGTCGACTTCCCATCAACCAGGGGTACAATGACCCATTCCTCCTTTTTCTTAAAGATAATGTACCCTTTTTTGAACCAAAGGTCTGCATTGTTCTTGTAACACCACGAGCACCCAAGTAGTGCTGGGAAATTGTCTGCCTCAATGAGCACCAAGACTTTGAAGTCCCCAGTATACTGGGCTCCCTGGATAGTAATAGCTGCATCCTTCAAGACACCGATGGGCATTGCCTTAGTATTTTTTGCCATATACAACACATTCAAAGATGGTTGTAATGTAGATATTCCCATTTGATGCTATGCATCCAAAGTCATAACATTAACTTCCACACGTATGTCAATGAGGATATTTCTAAGGAGCCATCGATCTACAACTACATTCATCATAATCTCCTTGTCATAGTCAATGTTGTGAGGGAGAAGGTTTACATGAAAGACCTATCTCTTGTGCTCTTCTCCAGTGCATGGTACCTTCCCTCTCAACTAGGATCCTAGTAAGGGAATTATATTCTCCTTAGCATTTTACACACCTCCTTGACCTCATCCAAGTCATCCTTTTGTGCCTCGACTCTCCTTCCTTGTTCCTCCCTCTTGGATTTCTCCTTTAGACACTGGATATCCCCTTGTAAGATTTGAATAACATCCATGGTGTCCTGATGTATCTTCTTTTGATGTACGGGGTCTGGATATTTTCCATAAACGATCTCCTCTCTTGAAAATAGGGTTTTTTGTCTTGGTACCTCTCTCGTGCGTTCAGATTTTTCCCTTTTTATTACCAAGATAGGATACAAACCTTCATCCCGTGTTACCCGCAACATCCATTATATGTCTACTAATACTGACCATCGTAACACCCTTGTCCTTCCGGTGCTTCTGATTCATGTGCTCAAATAATTCCAGGAACTCCTCATACTTATGCTTATTTCCACACCATGAGCACTGCAATAGGTCTAGGAACTCACACTTGTACTGTTCTGTAGATCCATAGTTAAAACATGTTCTGTGTAGGAACTCACTCCTTCCTCCTCTGCAGTTACCTCAACCACAGAATCCTCCTTGAAAACATCTTCCACACGTGCCTCCTTCTACGCACTCCTTATAATGGTGATCATTATCCTTGGAACTACTGGCAACATTTCTTTTGCGCACCCCATGATCAATGTCCTCATGGATCTGATCAATGAGCCTACAGTCCTTAGTATCATGGGTTGTAGAGGTGAAAATTTTGCAATAACAAGATAAATTCTTCCTAATCACATGCTTCAGCAAGGGACATCTACTTGCATCATGGTCCCTATGAAACATTTCACAATCCACCGTCAAGGCATGTACCATCCTCTGGGGGAAATTATCCTTAATGTGTCCCTCTATTTCACAATTTGTGAACCACAAACAACTGCGAGTCTCATGGGCTGTGTTCACAGATAATTTTTCCAACTGCTTTACCATAGCAACAATTTGAGCCTCCAAGAATGGGCTAACATCAGTATCTATACTACCAATAGCTTTGACATGCAAGGTAGCTTCCAATGCTTTACGCGGTTCTGTAAAAGTTTTATGAGATAAGGCCCTTTTAAATGGGGTGATCAATCCTCCAACAAACCACTATACATGCTGAGAAGGATGGATGTCATATGATAATTTAGACAAGAGATTATTAAAGCATGCATCATACTCCCACACACTCTCTACCATTGCTTGTTGAATCTCCTTCAAAGCACTAATGCTCTTATGCTCAAACTCAGGAATGTGGAACTCTGCCAAGAATACATTCTTTAACGTAGTATAGTCCACCACCATGTGATGAGGGCCATACTTCTTATAACAGCTATGTGTGAACCCTTGAAATGTGGTTGCAAACTTACTAGCCTTCCATTTTAGGGTTGTGATAGCCTTTGCATGTCATAATAGTTCACACTTGTGACCATGTTCTGTAGCATCCTCAATGCCCATGTAATATGGAAAATGCAGAGACATTTCAAAGAATACTTGAGGTGGTGGCTAGGGTCCCTATCCTCCTAAGAAAGAGCCTTGGTTACCTCCGATGTTTCCTCCACCGCCTGATCCACTAGGTCCACTAGGTCCTATGCCTCCAAAGCCACCAGATCCACTAGAACCACTAGGTTCAATAGGGCCTGTAGGATTTGTGCCATGCACCCCAATGGTCCCACAGAAATATGCGCTGATCATCTATGATAGTGCTCTGCTCCCACTACTATGTCCCACGGCACTCCCTAATACGAGACTGAAATCTTGTAAACTTGATCCTTTTCCAAAGAATCCTTTCAATACTAGAATGTGTGTAGCCATAGAAGAAGGGACTGTACAATTGTATCTCCTAGACATGGATCTATCTCTCCCACCGATGTCAACTGGGTCAACAACACTTCTTCCTAGTTCAGGAAAACCAAGCGCCAGGGCTCGGTCACTAGGTGGGTTTAGATATGTGCCAACGACTCTCCTTTCTTAGTGTGATGAACTCTCACCAGAAGCCAAAGGGATCTCCCTCACGTGCTTGCCAAGATAGGGTAGCATAGACTGTTCAGGTTCCATGTCTTCCACGTGAACCTCAACTCCTTCCTGCAATGTTTGTCTCTATAGATCCATCACACTAGTAGCCTCACGTCATCTAGAAATCTCCCTCTCACATGCTTCACTATACTTGAGCCGTCTCTCTTCCCTCTCCTTCTCTGTCATGATATATGTCATCTTCCTCCACCCAAGCTCCCTTACCAAGTGCTCAGAATGGTTTAGCTGGCCATTGGAAAAGCTTGTAAACTCATGGTAACCATCAATATCTTCATAGCTTGAGGAATAGCATGTAGAAATGTTCCTCTAGGTTCTTGCAGAAATTCAAACTCAGCAACCTCTGGAAAAGAATACGTGGAAATGGCATACTCCAAAGTGTAACTAGTTAGTACTCCTCTCCACCAATTATCTACAACAAGGTTCAACGTCAGATCTGCATCTTGTAACCTTTGCTAGTCTTCTTTGGTCCATACATGCGATCCATAATGCCAACTTGATCTAGAAACATAAGATGAAATCCATTCATATAGTTCTATTGGGAAGTAGTAGAAGAAGGTGTCATACAAATCATGGTATAGGTTCTCTTCTACCCATCTACATGCATTAAACTTAGGTCCAGTGCCAAATCTCTAATCAAATTCATCCTCCATGCTCTTGAACCATTATTCAACATTTTCAAATGTTAACCACTCTTTCATTACTCACTAAATAGATCATCATGTATGTTATATCCCACTATAACTTTGAAAAGAGGTCCTGGAAATGGAACCAATATGTAGTCATTTTTAATCCCATCACAAAAGGAAGGAACCCCATGCATGTCGGCCTATCATCTAGCAAAAGTTGACTGCTCACCCAAGGCACGCATAGGTACTGAGTCTCTCTTTTATGTGATTTTAGTGGGAAGCATCATTTATGATTAGTGTAAGAGTTTTTATGAGGGAGGTTGAAACATACAAGCACCAAAGGGCTCAGAATGGCCTCTAGATCCTTGCAGTCACCTTAGACTAAGTACTTTAATAGAATCCAGAACATACATTATGATAAAAAGAAATATACAAGCATTCATACATAGCATGAAAGGAAAGAGAGCTCATATGAGAGAAATATGTATTAAAACCATTAATATCCATGTCTATTTATAATAAGTAACCTCATTATATTCATTGATTCATTATAGAGTGTCACAGAGAGAAGACCAGAGTCATGCATATCACTGGGCATATGTAACTAAGATAACAGAAAAATAAAAATTATAACTCCATGCTTAGTACATTCCTTCCTGAACACAAATATTCACTCACAATAATTTTGTAAATCTCCGCTCACTATCTAACCCACTATACCTCGTAATTATATATATTTTACTCCGCAGACACTTGTATTTATAATTATCCTACATTGCTAACTCACCTTCCAGCGTCCTCAGATCTGGTGCCAAGTATCGAATGTGATCCATGCGAGCATGCTTCTCCAGGCTTGGGCTTTCCACTTATATCATGAAATTATTCTAGAATATTACATCCAAGGCATGCTCTTTCTTGGTCCAGCCTATCACCAGGCTATCATCTTATCCATGCAAAACTGATCACACTTTTCACATGTTCTACCCTGGGCTCTCAAATTGACTTAGTCCCAAGCCTCCTTTTATGCATCACACATGCTATGTGCTTCCTTAAACCTTTCTCTCATGCACTTTTTCCTTACGTTCCTTCTTATAGCTAGGACCCTATACACCTATGTGTCTTCATACTTGGCCAATATTCCAAGGGTCCAACATTAGGTGGTTAAGGAAATTAGATCTACTTATTAATGGCATAAAAGACATTTTCTAGATTCTTGCCTACTAAATCTTACTGAAATTTGAATTTTAATGGTCAACCATGTATCCCACATCTGCATCTTTCCAAAATTTTAGGTGCACAAGGATCTAAGTACTGGAACAAAATTTATGATTTTTAGAGAATCTGTAGTGTAAAATGGGCAAGCAAGACACATGGTGTGTGTTGATTGGCTGAAGAAATGACCAACTATTGATTTATCTTGTCATTTCTACCATGTATCACCCACTAATTTGTTGTAAGGATTTGGTACTCTTTTATTTTGCTCTTATTGGTTATGTGTAGCACAATTAATCTTGTTAGATGATGAAGTGAAACAATATGGTGCAAATGAAGGTGTAAGGGTAGGTACATGGAAGAGTGAGGCATGGGAGGAAGATAGAAGGAACGCGCACAAAAAAGTGATGTGCATGGGAAAAATGAGAGAAATACCTAAGGAAGAAACATATGGTTGAGGCACAATTATTACAAGGTATGTTATAGCATGTGAGGAAAGGGCATGTTGGGATGCTAAGGACTTAGATGATTTTGAGAAGCAAGGCCAATGCACGAGCGAAGGGTACATGAACTGTAGGGAAGAAGGAAAATACATAGAGGGTGTGCACAAGGGGGAAATGGAACAAAGAGGAAAAGGAAAAAAATGGTGAATGAAATAATGAGCATGAAAGGGCATGTGAAGATTTTACAACCAAGGGAATGTATAAAAGGATCAAATGAGTTATGCGCAAGCTACAATGTAGAACCACAAAGCTAGAATGTGAATGCAAGTTATCCAAATAACTAGGTGAGTTATTTAAATAACAATTTTGGTGACTTTCAAGGAAATATTCCAACTAGATAAAGGAGATTAGTAGCCTGGATCATCCATTGGGCATGAATTTCGCTATACAATCATGAAATTCTGATCTATAACATTGAAGAACTACCCCTAAAGTCACTTGATAAATCATTTCTGAACTCTGTTTTGAATCCTACAAAACTACTAAAACTATTGAAAGACAACCAAAATCTTGGAAGTAATGGAAGAGTGTGCGTAAGAAGAACGTGAGAAGAAAAAATAATGTCTAAAAAAGATAATGTGTGTGTGGTGCACTTAGAGGAATCGAAACTACTCTAATATATACAAACTGATGTAGCATGCTTAATGGAATGGTTTGAGATAGATCTCATTTACTAGGATTGAAAGTGCACCTTCATTAAGATGAGATAACTCGAAAGAGTTAGCCTCCTTTTAGGAACTAATAGTATATGGGCCACTCCAAAGTGCATAAAAATTTGAGTGGCACCTTGGTTTATCTCTGTCAACATCCCATTTTAAGACCAATTCCCCAACTTTGAAAGCTTGAGGCCTAGCCATTTTGTGAAACCATTTCTTTGTTGATTATTGATGCTACTCTAGCTTGATCATGATAGATTTTATGAGTTCTTCAAGTTGAACCAATTATTCCATTCTAATTTCTCTATGGTTTATAGCCTCAAACTCTAACTGTTGGGAAATCTCTAATGAAGGAAATTCAAGAGATAAAGGGTTTCTATCTTCCTTACTATAAACGAGTTTGTAGGGTGAAGTACATATTTCCCTCTTCACCATAATTTTTTTTCCGAAGCTTACGCGAGACTCTTGTATGCCATTATCTTTAGCTGATGCTCATTGTGCACTTCATGATTTTGATCAAGTTATTATTTCTAGATTTATCTAGACCATTTCCTTAAGTGTAATAATTAGAAGAAGTATTCAAGTATGTACGAAGACTAAGAGCCCAATAAGTGATTTTGGTACCAAGGAATACTTTCACATTATCCGAGATAATGGTTTGAGGAATGCCAAACCTTGTTATGATACCCTCGAGAAAGTCCAAGATCACTGACTTGGTTGACCTTGAATGTGAAAACTTTTGTCCATCTTGTGAAGTAATATATAGCTGTCAACATCCACTTATTTCCAATGCTTGAAGGAGGATTGATCATGCCTATGAAGTCAATACCCCATTGCGTAAAAGGATGATCCACTTAGAATGGTCAGAGGGGAAGCACTTCCAATATTTTATTTCCTGTAAAGAAAGCACATTTCTTATATTTCATGATCCATTTATGCACATTCGCGAACAGGGTAGGCCAAAAGAGTTTTGCCATTATGATCTTCATTGTTGTAGATTTTCTAGAGAATTGTCTACTTAAAAATCCATCATAATACATCTCAACAGCATGAAATCAACATTATTTTTGAAGATAAGACCATCAATTAGAACATATGGAATAGATTACATCCTCATATGTATTCTATTTAATTTGTTATAACTGGGAGGGTATGTGTCATCAGAAAGGAATGTTCTCATGTCCTTCATCTAGAAATAATTAAGTCTCAGATTCATTTTGTGCATCCTTAGGAATACTCTTACAGATCATGCTACCTCTAACAAGCTTTATGGCTTTGATAGTCATGTCTTACTTCATGATTTTTCACCCATCGCACCCTATTTTTTTTAATCTCTTCTCCCATGATGAATTCTCTCACACCTGCATGTGAAACTAGCACCTTAATGTGATTTTTGGAGAGCATGCTCTTGAATTTATTAAGTGTGTGCATGATGGCATAGACTTATTTCTCCATGTCACTGTATCTCAATTGATAATACTTCAATGGGTGGATCAAGAAAGCCAATGGTTGTTCTATTCCTTCTTCATTTTCTTACGTTAGGATAGAAATAATAGTTACATCAAATCCATAACCATAAAGGATGAAATCCTTCAAGAATTCTAGGTTGATAAGTGTTGGTGCACAAACAATATCTTGCTTGATCTTGTTAAAAACTTTCTTCCTTATGTTGTCCATTTGAAGGTTATGTCCTCCTTGAGCATGAAGGTGATGGGCTTGACCAGTCTTATAAAATTAGAATAAATCTCCTAACAAAGTTAAATTATCCTAGAAAGGACTACAAGGATTTCTTGTGTGCTAATAGGGAAAGAGATAAGATGGATGAAATATGCTTAGGATCAATTGTGATTACATCCTTTGAGACCACATGGACCAATAAATTTCCCTGTGCCATAATGAAATTGCACTTCTTGGGGTTTACAGATACCTTAAACTTTCTACATCTCTTAAATACTTTCTCTAGATGCACCATATGATCCACACTCTATTTTGAGAAGACTATAATATCATCTAGGTAGACCAAGATGAACTAATTGATGTAACCTTTAAAGGTAATATCAATGGCCCGCTAAAATGTTGTGTTTGTGTTTGATAGACCAAAGGGCATATTATAGATAGGAATATGTTCCCCACTTGGTTATAAAATTCATTATTTATTGATCATCTTCCATTACCAGGATCTGATTGAAACCTGAGTACCCATCCAACATATAGAATATTTGTGTGTCAACCACAGTCAGCAAAATCTACTTTATAGAAGGCAACGGGTATTGATCCTTTAAGGATTCCTTATTCAAATATCTGATATCAATCTAGAGTCTCTTTTCACCATTATTTTTGCTTACTAGAACAATATTTGTGACCTAGGTAGAGTATTTGATGGGAAAAATGATCTTTTCCTCAATGAGTTTAGACAACTCTTTCCAAGTAAGGGGATTTGTCTTTGGATTGACTGATCGCTATTTTTTCTAATGAGCTTGATACTAGGATCAAGGTCAATAGAGTGTTAAGAAACACTTGGATCAAAACCTTTGAGGTATTTACACTCCCATGAAAATATATCACTATATTTCTAACACAGAGATATGAAGGCGTGCTTTTCTACATGTGCGTAAGCTTTACTGAGAAATACCTCCTTGCCGTGTGTAATAATGACTTAGGAGAATTCTTCTTGTGTGGTGAACATATTATTTTCTTCACCCTTGAAATCATCATCAGGTATAAATATTTGTTCTAAGGTGACCAACCCTGTAGGAAACTTATTTTTCTTTAGCTGTATCACTTGGTCACCATAGCATTCATGCAAGTCATCTTACATTTTTTATGAGAATTCACCTTCATTTTGAATGAAATGGATGATCTATGTGTCATTTTCAAACACTTGCTAGTTGGTATTACTGTCTAGAATGGATGGTATAATCACCATTTTGATGTGCTACTCATTTCCTTTGACAAAGTCTTCATTTGGGGATAAGTGTGAACCAAGCGTGGCCATCTAATTAGCTTCTTTGTTAATTTTTCATGGCACTACCTACAAATTCAGATCATCAAAGCTCTCAAGGAGGTCCCAAAATCTATGTTTGTAAGTGTTGAGAAGCTTATTCTTTTTCACACATTTTTTGGTAACCTGGTGGATAATCAATTATGTGTCCCCAAAGATCTGTAGTGCCTGGATATTTTTCTTTTCAAGAGTAAGTAGACCATGTACCAATGCCTCATATTCTAGCACATTGTTAGAACATGCAAACTGTGATCTGTACATGAAGAAGAATTTCTCATCCTTGGGAGAGATGAGAACAACTATTGCACTTGCACCATTTCTACTTCCGGATCCATTAAAGTATAACTTCCATAGGCCCTTTCTTTCTTCAATCCACTTTAGTGCACACAACAACACTTATTCTTCAAGGATGCAATATATACAAATCCCAATTTCATAATCTTCTATCTCTTTACCATATGGATCAAATTTTTGGTGCCTCACCACCCACTCATCAAGCACTAGATCAGGAATAGGAGGTGGAAGAGGCTGCTCTTTAGAAACTGAAACTTGTTCTTCTTGGATTAGATAATTAGCCTAGGGAGGGGAAGGGTCATATGATTCTACATGATAGGAAAATATTGTCTCATATTGTATGATAAACTAGGTACCATACCTCATCTTGAGTAACATATGGGACCAATATAAAGACAAATAACCACCCACTTTAGTAGTAAAGTCCCTTGATAGAAAAACAAAAAACAGAGAGGGAAGATAAATGATTAACACATCTTGAGCTATTATTAGACTTGGACATGCATTGAGAGTTAACTCAAGGTTCTTGATGATTCCTACAGTGGTGATAATTGAACCATCAAGTTGTAGGACTCCCATTGTCAAGGGGATATACTTAAGACCTAAAACATCAGGAATTTTCTTAAGCATGAAATAAGTACTAGAACCTGAGTCAATCATGCAATTATGCACAAGGTGTTTTCCTATAATCATGGACATATGAAATGGTGGGGTTTTCACAACCTTCCTTGTTTCTCTTATTTTTTAATAGATGTTAACAATGATGTATGGCTTTTAAAAATTGGATCAATGCGTAGAAGTTTGGCCAGAGCTTCATGAAAAAAAATATACTAAGATGGAATGGTCAAAGCATCCCAAATCATGACATTTATGTTTGTATTCTTCATCTGGTCCATAATGATGAGTGGAAGACCCACCGACTTATGTATATCAATCACAACAACATATTTCTTTGATTGTTTAGGTGCAAAGGAAAAATCCTTAGCTAGAACAAAGTCTTGACCTACCAAAGGAGGGGAGAACATTGCTATAGGAGGAGAATTACATGAAACCTCATGCTCAAGAACTTTAACACCTTTGGTGCTAGATGCGTTAGTTGCATCCTTCTATTTTTTAGGATTGGATAGTGATACTGGAATTGTGACCTGTGCACTATATTTGAGAATTCTCTTCTTTTACCTTGTGTTTTATACAACCTACGTGCTTGGCATTTTTGAACCATCTATAGCTTGGATGATTGCACATAAGTCTTTAGCACCAAATAATATAAAGTTTGATTCAGGAGGAACTTCTGAGATTTCTTAGTTTTTGAGATCACTTGTGTTGATGGAAGGTTCACATTTAGAATCATTCTAAATCATATATGCTTATGCACATGCAACATTAGTGTAGTAATATTGGTTGTGAGGCATGTTGTAAAGAAAGAACCATTCCGACTCTTGTGCCATATTGTTTTGAACCGAGACAGGTTCCTGACTTTTATGTGGCACTAGAAGAGGTTATGCAGGAGGAACAAATTTTAAGGGAAGATGCGCATTAACATGCCATATATCATTTTGTTGGTTCTGTGTGGATCTTTGGTTTCCATACTAATTCTATAAAGGATGATTTATTTAGATTTGCACCTAATTAGAAATAGTTTTGTAGGCTTGCACCTGCTTATTTTCCAATGATATGACCTTGTTGAATAATTTTATAATCAAGGTCTTAAATTATTCATCCTCTTTCTACTGCATGGGAGAGTAAGATGTGGATGAAACTGGTTACATGCTCTGTACCAAAAAATGAGTAATAGAAAGCTGGGGCACTGGAGACAATTTTTGAAATAAGGGTGTGGGATGTCTAGGGGCCAACTTTCCCACTTGAATGAGGCTGTTCTCTTCCCTTATTGCAATGTTGTATTCAAAAATTAAGGTTCTACCTCCCATGGATTGAATCATGACTGAGATGCCACTATTTGAAGCCCTTACATAATATAAGAAATCATGTTGGGCTCTATGCCTTACCTCTTAAGGAATCTTGTCCCAAGTCTTCTAGAATTTAATGTTGAAATAAGTCATCTGCTAATTGGGCACTCTCTTTTTTGTAGTCAGTTGCTCCACAAAAGATAGGTGATCTGACTTTTCCTCAAAGTAATTAGATAAATTTGTTCCAAGGTGGAAATAGATGTAGGTCTTAGGCCATAATACCACTAGAGTGCTTTACCTTTGAATGAGGTTGTAAACAACTTGATCGCTACATTATCATGCGTTATCAAATAAATAGAGAATACATTTGCAACATCTTGGATATGCTCAATAGGGGTGACTTGATTTTCTCCCGTCAAGTATGAGATACTTTTGAGTGTGGCTGCTGACATATTATATCGTGGATTGACATTGAGTGGGATTCCACCAGTGAACCTTACAAAGTTCCTTGGAGGAGGAGGTGGTTAAAGTGCCATGGTAGGGAACACTTTTATGTTGTGATGAGGATTAGAGTGCATGTGGAGCATTGGAGATGGAGATGCGCACACAAAATTTATGTTATGTGTGCTTCTTGGAAAAATTTGGAGATATTCGAATGATCCTTCAACTACAACACTTTTTCTAGTGTGCACTCTTCTCATAAAAGGTTCTCTAGATGATAAAATAGTATATCTGAGTGTTGGGAGTCACCAGATGTGTGTAAATAAGCCTCCTAAGGCTGGAAATTGCTGAATCACACACAAAACTTTAGCAATATGAAATTTAATATTTTAATTATACTCCCATCGGGTGTGACATAAAATTTTAGCTATCAAACTTTCACCCATGTCTCTAATCTAGTTAAACCGAGTCATTTGAAAAAATAATTGAAATATCTCCAAGTTGTGGGACCATGAAAAATTGAGATGAATCTCCAGAGAAGGTTGATTCTTCTATCTATTTCTACTACTACTACTGCTGCTAAAGTTGGAAGGAAAATTTAAGGTAATAGGCCAAAGGACTAGGGATAGAAGGAAGAAAGAATGGAAAAAAAAACTAAAAGGGAGGTGATAGCACCAAAAAAAAGTGGGATGAACACTATCTATTCTGAGTGAAAATGAAAGAGAAAACAAAAGGGAATACTATATTATACCCTAAAATATTTTCTAAGTTCCAAGAGGGATGAGCACGCAAGAATAGTAAATAGAAGAGCATTAATGGAAAATCATGTAGTACAAAGGGGTTTAAGAAGAGTTTAAGTGAAACTAAGGTGCGTGCAGGAGGTAAAAAAATTGTTTAGAGGACTTAGCCATATTTGGCATCATGGAGTCACTTGAGGAAAAAATTGAGGACCCAACTAGGTGTAATGAGTGGATAAGGTGCTGGCATGGAACCTTGGAGGTCAAGAAAAGGATATTCCATGTAGGAAATATTCCTAGAGGCCTCATTGCAGTTAGTGGAAGGTTTGAAAAAAGGATAAGCATTCACAAATGGAGGATCACATTGAAACTTGGCATGTGATATTCTCAGAAGAGAAGTCATGGAGGTGTACGATGATCCTATTTAAAGAGGTGGTTGGGACAGGAATAGACACATAGAGAGATAAGGAGAGAATTCATAGAGTGTGGACACATAGAGAAAGAGAAGGAGAGTAATGAAGTGCTGCAAAAATGCTAAGGGTTTAGAGTTCATGGTGTTAACGTTTAGAGTACTTAGTACTAAAGGGTTATAAGGGATACCATTAAGCATATGTATGGGTACTGGAGTCTATAACAAGGGCTATAATAGGAAAGTATAGTTAGGATCTCTAATAAGATTAGTTTGCAGGGGTTGGATCTTTTTCATTTAATGTATATAGTCTGAGATGACCCTTTTGAATGTAGTATGGCTACCAGAGACTCTGTTAAATCAATATACATGTACCGATTATGTACTTATTGTTTATGGGTGTAAAATCTCATGTTATTTGGATTATCATGACTCAGATCTAGTTTCTTATACTTCCAACAATGATTACTTAGCTTCTATGATGCATTGATGTGTAGATCTATTAGTTATATCTTCTTCCTTTTTGAGTAGATGCATGAACTTCTGTTTCTACAAATAATCCTCCATTAATGGTGAAAATATTTTACAAATATCACATAAAGGAAGGTCTCAACACCCACACATGCTTCAAGAGAGCACCCATTGTATGTTGGATGATATGCCAGAGTGCTTGGGGTTAGAAAGGAGTATTGAGGGTAAAATAATGACTTCATATTGGTTCCATTATCGAGACCTATTTTTAATCTATTGTGAGATAAATTTGTGTTGACGAAGCATTTGACCTTGGATAGTGTCGAATCATGGATAAAAAACACATATGATGATTTTTCTTAGAGGTTAAATAATATATCTAAGTTTGATGCATGAAAATGGGTGGAGGAGAACCTGTATCACAAAATCTATGAGACCTTCTTTTGTTGTTTCTCAATAGAGTTGTATGAATGGCTATCATCATATGCATCAAGGATGATTTGGTACTATATACCTCATGTCTAGAACTAGGAGGAATATAGGTGGTTACATGATGTCGATCTGACATGAACCCATGATGTTGATCACTGGTGGAGTAGAGTGCTAACTAGTTATACCTTGAAATATGTAATTTATACGTATTCTTTCCTAGATATTGTTTTGTTTGAGTTCTTAAGGGATCCTAAAGGATCATTATTTCATGTTATTCCACTTTCTATCAAGATCCTAGTCATTACTTTGAGTTTGGAAGCCTTTCCCATGGTTGGCTAAATTCTTGCTAGGTGCAAGGTGCAGAATATGGCGTAATAGAAGGATGACAGACCTTGCGGAAGATATGGAGAGAGAGGAGATGTGTCTCAAGTATTATGAATTTTAGAAGAGGGATTTGGTAAGACAAAGTGAAGCTTTAGGAGTGATGGATTTATGGAGGTAGATGTTATGAGAAGGATTTGAGGTTTGCACAAAGGATGTGGAACCTGAGCAGTCTGATCTATGCCATCTTGGAAAGCACAAAAGAGATCTCATCATATGAAGAAAATATAATATCCATAGGTACACATCTTAACCCACATGGAAACCAAAACCTTGTGCTTAGTTTTCTAGTCCCTCAGATAAGTTTTGATAATCAAGTTGGTATCGGTATTCGTAGTCGAGCGACACCTAGGAGGTATAATTTTTCATTTGGTACATCTATGATTGCATAGTGATTTCCTATGTTTGGGGGTATATTTTCTGGCACAATATTTGGACAAGGTTTGAGATCATATCATGTCTAGGAGTGGCATGGGAAATAAATATGGGAATTTTTTGGTATCATATACTGTTGGCACATAGTTTAGTACGGAGGCGGGTTCACAGGGCACAACTGCTTTAGGCCCCTTTCCTATGACAAGAGGAGGATTTGGTGGATCTAGTGGCATTGGAACTAGTGGATTTAGTGGGTTTGGTGGTAGAGGTAACCTCAGAGGGAATCAAGGTCCTGGATCTGGAGGACAAGGTCCATAACACCATCAACAAATGTTTTATGAGATGTCACTTAACTTATCTGATTACAAGGGTGTTGAGGATTCCACAGAACATAAACACAAGTTTGAGTTATTATGGCTCATGAAGTTGATCAATACTTCTAAGAAGAAAGAAAGTCAGTTTGCAACCATGTTTCAAGGATGCACGGATAATTAGTATAGGAAGTATGACCCTCACTAGATAGTGGTGAATTATATTACACTACATAATGCCTTTTTGGCAGAGTTCCACATACCTGAGTTTTAATAGAAAAGCATCAGCGCATTGAAGGAGATTCAATAAGGAATGATGGAGAGTGTGTGGGAGTATGATGCGCATTTCAAGATTCTCCTATCAAAGTTATCTTATGACATTCATCCTTCCCAACATGCTCATTGGTTCATCAGAGGATTGGTCACACCATTTAGGAGGGTGTTTTCATAGAGGACTTTCACAAATCTGTGTGAGGCCTTAAAGGCTTCCTTGCACGCTGAGGCATTAGGAAGTGTTAATACAGGAGTTAGTCCATTCGTAGAATCCCAAATTGTTGTAATGGAAAAACAACTAGAGAAATTATTTGAAAACTCGGATCATAAGACTTGCAGCAGTTTATGGTGTATAGATTGTGAGGTAGAAGAGCATATGAAGGACAATTGTCATCAAATATCATTAGGCACGATGATGGTAGACTATGAGATTTTCCATAAAGATCATGATGCAATTACATGTCTACTACTACATCATGTGGTCCGTATGAATGTGTCTTACTATTAAAAAATTTTCACCTCTACTACTCATGACACCAAGGATTACAGATTGATTGACCAAATACATTATGTCATTGATATTGGTGTACGCTAGACCAATGTTACAAATATCTCCAAGGATGATGGTCATCATTATCAAGGGCACGTAGATGGAAGGGGTTGAGGAAGATGCTTTTGTAGAGGATCTAGAGGCCATGGAAACTGTAAAGGTGGAAGAAGTGAGTTTCCACATGGAACTTGGTACAAATGTGGGTCTATAAAACACTATAAGTGTAAATGACTTGATCAGCTATATTGCTCTTGGTGTGGAAAGAAGTAAAAGTATGAGGAGTGCCTGGAATTATTTGAACACCTGATCTGGAAGTGGTGAAAGGATAAGGTTGTTGGGATGGTAAGTGTAAATCATGTTGATTAACAGTGGATGCCTAAAATGGCGTGTGAGTCAGAGTTAGAACTTGTACTAGTGAGGACGTGAGATGAGGTTGTGTGTGTCACATAAATATCAATGTAGAGACTACTAATCACAAGAGAAGAGGTGGTATATGGGAAGTATATAAACCCTACCCATCATAAGGAAGTATATCAAGATACCATGGACATAATCAGAAGTCTTCAAGGGGAAATTTTGTATCGAAAAGTGCAATCCAGGAAGTTGGAGTAGAAGAAAATCACTGAGGTCCATTAGTCAGATACACATGATGTCAAAGAGGTATGTAAGATGTTGCACTAAGAGAATATCATTCCTCTATTATGATAATGGTTGAGAGGTAAGATACCAATTACTGGAGGATATCGTGAGAGGCAGATTTTGCATGCTAACCTTCCTCCTTACAACCTTGACTATGATAAGGAGATTACCTTGAATATACTTATTGATGGATGGATCTTAAGTAATATTCTTATTGACACATGTGAGGAAGTTAATTTTCTCACCCTGGATTCCTTGAATCAAATGGGAAGGCCCCCATTATAGCCATTTTCAAATGCCATAACATAAAGGAAATTCCCATTAGTGTTCTAAATGATGTTGTTATCACTCTCTAAGGAGAAAAATTCACTGGAGACTTTGAAGTTTTAGCACTTGTTAAGGAAAAAAACTTTCCAGCATTACTTGGGTGCCCCTGGTGCTATAATAAAAATGTTGAATTACATTTCAATAAGGTTTATATAAGTTTTGAGAACAAGGAGGGGCGTGTTATTATTCCTTCGACTGATTGAAATTCAACACCCTATATTGAGCCCTTGGGAGAATAAAACCTAGATAGAATATATTTGCACACTATCAAGGACCCTGAGGTTGTCGAACTAAAAAAATAAGGTGTTATTTAGTGGGCATACGCTTAATATATAAGTGATACAACTAGTGTGGAATGTGACAATTGGGTGCACAGAAAGTATGAGTTATTTGAAATCCAAGTAAGAGGCTCGGTGATAAGAGTAACAAAGGCACACTCAGTCAGGTTCTTAGGATGAAATAATTTTCCAAGTTATACTGGGGGAGCCAACCCTAATGTTTTCCTGCGAGAAATGGAGACCCAGTGGATATGTGAGATCAAAAGGAGAAGGATGGTTACATATACCTTACTCAGGACCACAACACATTGGTGAGAGACACATCACGATAACCTTATAGAGTGGCGTGAGGTGAGAATCACATTCTCTATTAGGATTTTCTAAAGCAACGGACCTACTATTATACAAGATTATCATGGGAAGGAACCTTCCTTATTGCACACCAAATATTTAGAGAAGTCTTAGATGGAAGGAATGTAAGCCTTTCTGCCTTCTTTGTGGGTGCATAAGCTTTACTCCACTTTACAAGGTTACCCAAGTGCATGGTACATTCACTTAGAGATGTGCCATCAGACATGAAAGTGGCAAGAGTTGACGGTTGACCTCTTTCAAGATTTCGAATATTAGAGTACTAAGCCATTTGAGGATGAGGCATTGTAGGTTATCAAGCATCTAACTATAGGAGATAGTGCCATGGTGTAGGATAGAATACTATAATTATTGGGTGGACCTAGCTTATAAGAAAGCTTTGCTGAGTAAGAATAAGAGGAGATACAACTTGAGTGTGCATGCATAGAAAACGAGAAAGGAAATATGGTCTATTTGATTGATGGTGAAGAGGTGGAAAACTTGGATGTTAACCATACTGTGGGTACCCATGAGGTTATGGATATTGATAATGAACAAGCATGTTCTAGATATGAACCCCTAAAAACTAAGAAGGTTAACATTTGTTTTGAGGTAGAACCTAAGGAGGCTAGTATTGAAGATTACTGGACAGAAAATGAGATTTCAAATATCATTGATATGTTACGTGAATTTCAAGATTTGTTTCTGTGCAGATACAAAAAACTTAAAGGATTTCATGAATACTTGGGAGAAATTAAGATCAAGTTACAGGAAGGTGTGGGATTAGTTCAGAAGATACCTTATCGAATGAATCTGAATCTACGCATCAAAGTGAAGGAGGATATTGACAAGATGATCCCATGAAGCATCATTTAGGTTAGTGAAGAATTAGAATGGATATGTCCAATGGTCATCAACATTAATAAGGATGGAAGGATAAGGATTTGTGTCAATTATAGGGATTTGAATTCGGTATGTGTCATTGACCCTTTTCCAACCCCCTTCACTAAGGAGATCCTAGAAGGATTAGCTGGGCAAGAAATCTATTTTTTCATAGATGGATTCTCATAATATCACCAGGTTATAATTGCAAAGGAGGATCAAGAAAAGAAAATTTTTCCCACTAAATGGGGATTTTTTTGCTACATGGTCATGCCTTTTGGGATGAAGAGTTTTCCTAATGTATTTTCATGCATTGTGGTTCACGAATTTCAAGACTTCATCCACAAGTTTGTACAAGTCTTCCTGGATGACTAGACAATATATGGATTAGTGATGGACCATTGTGAAAATTTGAGGTTGATGTTTGAAATATGTTGGCAATTGAGGATATCCCTCAACACTAAGAAATGTGTTTTTGCTACTTCATTTGGAACCCTGTTGGTGCATATCATATGTAAGGAAGGTTTGTTGGTGGATCCTCTCAAAGTTGTCATTATTCTGGGATTAGGGGAACCTACTAGCTAAAGCAAGGTGTGTGGATTCCTTAAGAATATGGGGTATGCCAAGATCACCTCGCCATTGGAAAATTTATTGAAACACAAAAGTACATTTCATTGGGGAGAGTTACAAAAAATGGAGTTTGATATATTAAATAATAGGCTTATCACCATGTCCATGTTACTCTTTCCTTATCTGGATAACCCATTCCATGTACATGTTGATGCTTCAGGGATGGTGATTGGAGAAATATTATCACAACCTAAAGAGGGAATTGTTGACCACATTTTGTGATTTTCTAGTAGGAAGCTAACCCCAATAGAACATAACTATACTACTACTAAGCATGAGGCATTGTCAATGATCTACGCATTGCACAAATTCAAGAAGTATCTATTAAAAAAACACCCTTTATATTCTACATGGACCACATGACATTGAAGTACATTGTCAACAAGCTCATTCTATAAGGGAGTATATATAGTTGGGTCCTATTATTTCAAGAGTTTGAGTTTACATTTGTTGTAAAACCAGGTTAGAGTAATTTGGGGCCTGACCACTTATCAAGGATTGACTTAGGGGAGGATGTGTAGAGAGATGATGATAATGTTGAATCCTGAAATCTTGACTAAGTACCAAAGGGCACACGTATATGACTAGTAAGAAGAAGAGCACTCAGGGGAAAGCGTGCATGAAAAAGGGGTTTAAGAGGGTTTAATTAAAACTAGGGCACGCGTGGGAAGGATAACATAGTTTTAAAGGACTTATCCATATTTGGAATTCTAGATGCACTTGAGGAAAAATGTGAAGACCTGACTAGGCATGATGAGTGTATAAGGTGTTCGCCTAGAACCTTGGAGGTCAAGAAAGGGATATTCCATAAAGGGAATATTCCTAGAATACATCATGATAGAGAGTGGAGGGTTTGTAAAGGGATAAGAATTCACCATTGAAGGACCACATCGACACTTGGCATGTGATCTATTCAAAAGAGAAGGCATGGTGGTGGGTGTTGATCCTATAAAGATAGATGCTTGGGATAAAGATAGAGAGGAGACACATAGAGGATTATATAAAGGATAATAGACAAGAGGGACGAAGAGATAGAAAAAGACAAAATGCAAGATATTATGAGAGGAAAAGGGAACACATAGAGAATAAGAAGTAGAATAACAAAGCATTCCAGTAATGCTAGGTTTTAGAGACTTAGTGCTAAGGTTTGTAAGGGATGTCATTAGCCTTTGTATGACAGTAGGATATATAACAAGGGTTAGAATGGGAAAGGTATAGTTAAGGTTTCATACCAGGGAGTATATACGAGAGTTAAGTCCCTGTCATTCTATGTATAGGGTCTGAGATGACCCTTTTAACTGTAATGTGGCTACTTGAAATATGCTAAACAAATAGATCTTTGGGTTCATTCAATATATTTTTCTTAAGGGTGCAAATCATCATGTCATTTTACTTATTATGGCTCAGATCTAGTTTATTATGCTTCTTGCAATGTTCTTTAGATTTTTTTATGCACTAATGTTAGATCTACTTGTTGCATTTTCTATCTCTTTAAATAAGTGAATGTACTCCTGCTTTTACAAATCATCCTCCATTAATGGTGGAACCTTCTGACAACACTCACATAAAGAAAGGGCTAAACGCCCACGCATGCCTTGAGTGAGCACCTAGCACCCGTTGGGTGATAGGTTAGTGCACTTGGGGTTGGTAAAATTATTAAGGGTAAATAAATGACTACATATTGGTTCCATTATTGGGAGATATTTTCAAAGATGTTGTGAAAATGGTGTAGGATGATAGAGCACTTGACCTTGGATGATGTCAAAGCATGACTTAAAAACATGAAGGATCAATTTTCTCAGAGATTTAGTACTGGACCTGATTTTGATGCACGTAAATGGGTAGAAGAACATCAATATCATGAGTTATATGAGAAATTATTTTGTTTCTTTCCACTAGAGTTGTATGAATGGATTTCGATGTATGCATCTACATTGAGCTGGTATTATAGACCTTGTAGATGGACCCAAAAGGAGTATCAAAGGATTCATGATGCCAATATGACTTGGCCACATGTTGTTGATCATTTTTGGAGCAGAGTGTTGAAAAGTTACACCTTGGAGTAGGTAATTTCTACGTATTCCTATCTAGATATTGTTGAGTTTGAGTTCTTGAAGGAGCTAAGGGGATTGTTCTTATGTGTTATCCCTTTAGCTATAAATATCCTGGTCATTACAGTTAGTTGGGAAGTAATTCCTATAGTTGGCTAAGATTATTCTGATCACTGGGTGAGGAAGATAGGGTGGAGAAAGATGGCATACCTTGTGACTCAAAAGGAAATGGAAGAAATATGACTCAAGTATAATGAATCTTTTGAGAGGGAATTAGATAGACAATGTGAATTTATAAGAGTGATGGATTTATAGAGGTATAAATTGCAGGAAGGAATTGAGGTTTACTTATAGGACATGGAGCATGAGTAGTTTGTACTACTACATCTTAGAAAGCGTAGGAGAGAGACCCCTTCAACTTATGATGAGATCTCATCCCTTGGAGAAAGGATATCCATCATCACACATTTGAATCTTCCTGGTGACCAACCCCTCAAGCTTAATTTTCTAAATCCATAGATAAGTATTGCTACCCCAGTTGGTATTATTGGATGTGAACCATAAACACCTAGGAGGTATAGCTTTTCATTTGGCACATTTATGGCTGCACAATCATTTCCTATGTTTGGAGGTGTATTTTATAGAGCACCATTTGGGAAAAATTTGGGTACACAAAGCTTGGGTATCATGTCTGGAAGTAGCATGGGACACATGTCTGGTAGCGGTGCAATATCAAAAAATGTTAATGCATAGTTCCGTGTGATAGTGGGGACACAAGGCATGACCACTTTAAGACCTTTTCTAGCCACAAGAGGAGGATCTAGTGGACTTGGTGGACATAGAAGATCTGGAGGACCTAGTGGTAGAGGTAACACTAGAGGAAATCAAGGTTCTAGATAGGGCGGACAAGGGCCTCAACCACCTCAGAAAGTATTTTTTGAAATGTATTTTCATCTAGTATATTAAAAAGATGTTGAGGAGGTTGCAGAGCATGTACATAAGTGTGAGATACTATGACACGCAAAAGGGATCACTACCCTGAAACAAAAGGCAAGTTAGTTTGCAACAATGTTACAAGGATGAGCGCATAGTTGTTACCAGAAGTATTACCCCCACAAGATAGTCGTAGATTACACCATCATGTGTAATGCCTTCTTAGTTGAATTTCATATACCTGAGTTTGAACAGAAGAGCATTACCACACTGAAGGAAATTCAACAAGGTATGGGAGAGAGTGTGTGGGAGTATGATGTATGTTTTAAGACTCTCTTATCAAAATTATCTTATGATATTAATACATCTCAGCATACTCAATGGTTTTTTGGAGGACTAATAACACCTTTTAGGAGAGAACTTTTGCACAAGAATTTCACAGACCCATGCAAGGTCTTGGAGGCTACCTTGTGTGTTGAGGCTATAAGAACCATAGATACTAGTGTTAGCCCTTTTCTTGAAGCTTAGATTGTTGTAATGGAAAAAAAATTGGAGAAGATATATGAGAACTTGGCACATGAGACTTGTAGTGGCCTATGGTACATAGATTGTGAGGTATAGGGGCATAGAAAGGATAGTTGTCCTTAGAGATTGGCACGTGCCATAACGGTAGATTGTGAGATTTTTGATGTAGACCATGATGTAAGTATGTGTCTGCTACCACAACACGTAATCCATAAGAATGTGTCTTGCTACTACAATATTTACACCTCTACTACTCATGACACTAATTATTGTATATTCATTAACTAGATGCATGATGTCATTGAGATTGGTGTGCACCAAACAAACATTACACATAATTCCAAGGATGATGGTCATCACTATGAATTGTGTGTGGATGGAGGAGCTCATGGAAAAGGATTTTGTGGAGGATTTAGAGGTTTTGGAAATCATGGAGGTGGGAAAAGTGAATTCCTATATGGAATATTTTACAATTGTGGATCTACGGACCACTATAACCATGACTGTCCTTACCTACTATAATGCTCTTAGTGCGGAATGAAGCACAAGTATGAGGAGTTTCTAGAGCTATTTGAACATATGAGCTAGCAAAAATATAAATACAAAGGTGTTAGGATGGTAAGCATTAAGAAAGTAGACTCACAATGGATGTCAAGAGTGGCACGTGAGGTAGAGTTAGAACTTATACTAGTGACGATGTGAGATGAGGTTACGCGTGCCAGGGAGATACCAAAGTAGAGACCGCTGATTTCAATAGAAAAGGTGGTGTATGGGAAATATATGGTCCCTACCCATCATAGTTAATTCTATCAAGATACCATGGACGTAATCAAGAGTCTTCAAGGGGAAATTAAATTTCTAAAGGATCAATCCTAAAAGTTAGGGTGAAGAAGAGAATTGAGGATCCACATAAGGATCTAGATGATGTCAAAGAGGTATGTAAAATATTGAGGCAAGATAATATCATTATGCATTTAGGATAATGGTTAAGGAATAATATACCAATCATTGAAGTAGAGCACAAGAGGTAGGTTTTACATGCTAACATTCCTCCCAAGATCCTCGAGTACAATAAGGAAATTACCTTGAATGTAGTTATTGATGGATGGATCCTAAGAAATATTCTTATAGATATGGGCACGAAAGTTAATGTTATTACCTTAGACACCTAGAATCAAATGGGAAGGCCCCCATTACAACCATATTCAAATGTGTTGTACATATACAATAAAATAAAGGTGATGCCCATTGGTGTTTTAAAGGATGCTGCTATCACTATCAAAGGGGGAAAATTCATTAGGTACTTTGAATTGTTAGCGCTTGTTGAGGAAGAAAACTTCCTGACATTACTTGGGCACCCCTGGTACTATAAGAATAATGTTGACTTAAGTTTTAATAAGGGGTATATAAGATTTGAAAACAAAGAGGAACGGGTTATCATTCCTTTGACAGATGTGAAGTCAGTGCCCTATATTGATCCTTTAGGAGAAGAGGACCTAAATAGAATTTACGTGTGCACTATATAGGACCCTGAAGTTATAAAACTAATAAAGGAGGTAGTTATTCATTGGGAAGATGCTCAATATATAAGTGATACAACTAACATGAAATGTGACAATTGGGCGCATGAGACATAGGAGTTGGTGGCAAGGTAGTTAAGGGGATCTATGACAAGGACAAAAAAGGCGTGCTTTATCAAATTCCTATAAGGAAATAAGTTACCAAGTTATTTTGTAGGAGCCAACCCTGATGTTATCCTACAAGAAATGGATACCAAATAGAGAAGTGCGGTTGAGAGGAGAGAAATGCTCAACTATACCTTGCTCAGGACCATAACACATTGGTGGGTGACCCATCACGATAACCTTCTAGAGTGGCATGAGTTAAGAATCACATTCTCTATTAGGTTCATCTGAAGAAATGCACCTACTATCATACAAGATTATCATGGGAAGGAACTCACCTTGTTCAATGTCTAAGTATGTGAGAAGGCCTTGAGGGAAGGCATGGAAGCCTTGCCACCTTCTTTATGGGTGCATAATTTACACTTCAGCTTACAAGGCTACGTGTGCACATGGTACATTCACTCAGAGATGTACTGAAAGATAGTAAATTGGTAGGATTTGATATATCACCTCCTTAAATATTTTGAATATTAGATCACCATTCCATTGGTGGATGAGTTGTTACAAGTTGTTCAGCATCTAACACTGGGAGATAGTTTCATGGCTGAGGATAGAATACTGGAACTATGGGGTGAACCTAGTTTAGATGCACACTTTGATGAGGAATAATCAGAGGAGATATATCTTGAACATGATTGCATGGAGAAAGAAAAAGGAAAATTGGTCTATGTAATCGACGGTGAAGAAATAGAAGATTTGGATGTTAACCATACTAAAGGTATGCAAAAATTTATGGATAGTGCTGATGAGAAAGTGAGCACTAACCATAAACTGCTCAAAACAAATAAGGTTAACATTGGCGCAGAAACAGAACCTAAGGAGGATACTATTGGGGACTATTGGTTAGAAAAGGATTTTTTGAAGATCATTGATCTATTGTGTGAGTTTCAGGACTTATTTATACATGGGTACCATGAGCTAAAAGGAGTTCACCACTGCTTGGGGAAAATGAAAATCAAGCTAAAGGAAGGAGCGCACCCAATTCAGAGGATACCTTATCGAATGAATTTTAATCTTTACATAAAATTCAAGGAGAAGATTGAAAATATTATCACATCAGGCATCATTGAGGCCATTGAGGAATTATAATGGTTAAACCCAATGGTCATTAGCATTAAAAATCATGGGAGAATAAGGATCTACATTGATTACAGGGATTTTAATGTGGTATGTGTCATTGATCCCTTTCCAACCCCCTGCACTGAGGAGATTTTAGAAGGAGTATATGGGCACGCGATCTATTCTTTTACAAATGGATTCTCAGGGTATCATTAGGTTAGAATTACAAAGGAATACCAAGAAAAGAAAACATTTTCCACTGAATGGGGAATCTTTTCCTACACAGTCATGCCTTTTGGACTAAACAACACCCATGTTGTGTTTTCGCGCTTTAT
Organism: Taxus chinensis; assembly: GCA_019776745.2. NCBI lineage: Eukaryota > Viridiplantae > Streptophyta > Pinopsida > Cupressales > Taxaceae > Taxus > Taxus chinensis. Next base: position 301,000,321 of record CM034154.1, read on the forward strand.
GGTTTAAGCACTTCAATAATTCATCCATAATTTTCTTCAAGTCTACCTTGATGATTGGATAGTATCATTGTGACAATATGAGGATGATTTTTGAAATATGTTGGTAGTTGAGGATATCCCTCAACATTAAGAAATGTGTTTTTTCCACTCCATTTTGAACACTTTTGGGGCATATCATATGTAAGGAAGGTTTGTTGGTGGATCCTACCAAAGTTGTCATTATTGTGGGATTAGGGGAACTTACCAGCTAGAGTGCAGTGTGTGGATTCCTTGGGAAAATGGGATATTACCATAAATTTATTAAGGGGCATGTTAAGATCACCACACCATTAGAAGCGTTACTAAAAAATAAAAATTCATTTCACTAGGGAGAGGTGTAGCAGATGTCATTTGATACATTGAAGAATAGGCTTATCACTACGCCCATATTAAAATTTCCTTCTTGGGATATGCCATTCCATGTACATGTTGATGCTTTGGTGATGTAGATTGGGGAAATCTTGGCAGAACCTAGAGAAGGAATTGTTGACCACCCCTTATGTTTCTCTAGTAGGAATTTGACACCGGCAAAGAAAAACTATACCACTATTGAGCATGAATCATTGTTCATGATCTATAAATTAGACAAATTGATGTGATATCTACTAGAAACACCCTTCATAGTCTACACGAACCAAATGGCATTGAAGTACTTAGAGAACAAGCCCATTTTGCAAGGATACATATACCGATGGGTTCTGTTATTTCAAGATTTTGATTTTACAGTCGTCGTGAAATCAGGAAAGAGTAACTTAGGACCTAGCCATTTATCCAAGATTGACTTAGGGAAGGATGCACAAATCATTGATGATACAATGTAAAATACAAAACTACTTAGATTATGGTGCACACCCTCTATCTTAGAAGATATTTTTATATTTCTCAAGAAATATGTTGCACCAGAAGGAATGAATAATTTAGAAAGACATCAGTTAGCCATGTGCATCATGCCCTACACATTAATTAGTGGAGAATTATACAATCTAGGCCATGATGAGGTTTTGCATCATTGCGTGTTAGAGCATGAACACACTGTAATCATGGAGGAAGCCCATGGTGGAATTGTAGGAGGTCACTATGCAGGGAATGCAACTGTGTGAAAGATCCTTCTAGCAGGGGTGTTGTGGGAAATCATCTACCAATATTGTATTGAGTTTAGCAAGGCTTGTGACCATTTCCAACACCCTGGAAAACTAGGAAGAAGAGGTGATATGCCCTTGAGACTGATAGCTAGCACAAAACCACTTGAGAAGTGGGCGGTTGATTTTGTAGGGTGGATTTCACATGCCACGTGAAGGAATGGTTCACACTATATCATTACTTGTACTAACTACTTAACTGTATTGGCGGAGGTGGCGCCCATAAGGTAGTGCACAGCAACAATAGTAGCTCAGTTCTTGTGGGAAAATATAATCAGTAGATATGGATGTATGCTAAGTTTAACAAGTGATAGAGGTACTCATTTCTTGAATGATACAGTTAGGATTTTGTTGGAAGAATTCATGGTAGACCACCACAATACTACCCCCTATCACCCACAACCTAATGAAACTGTTAAGGCATTTAACAAAATAATGAGTCACAAACTAACCAAAATTTGTGATGTGGGAAGGTAGGATTAGGATGATAAATTTTATGTTCTGTTATGGTCATACTAAACTAATTTTAAAAGACTCAATAAGGCCACACCTTTTCAACTGGTGTTTGGCATGAAATAACTATTACCCATTGAATTTATGTTACCATCAATGGGTATAGTGCATGTAGGAGTATTATTTGATGAACAATAACTTGAGGAGAGGATTGATAAGTTAATGTAGTTAGATGACAAGTGGGCCATTTCTTGCTAGAGTTAGAAGATAGAAAAATCCAGGCAGAAGGCATGGCATGATATACACATCAAGAACAAAACTTTTTACGTTGGGCAGATGGTTCTATTATGTTATTCTAGGTTTTTGTGCGACCCTAGGAAATTTAAAGTCCATTGGGTGGTCCCATCCATTGTATCCTTTATATTTGATTCAGGTGCTTGCCAATTACAAAAACTAGATGGAACACAGTTACCAGGCCATTTCAATGGGAATAGGCTAAAGCCTTATAATAAATAAGTCTTCCTTGTCTTTGCAAATAAGGAAATATTTCCCTTTAGTAAAGGATTTCCTTTTATGCATTTTCCTTTCTTTGTGTTCCCTTTCTTGTTGAATTCTCCTTTTCTTTTTGTTGTTGTGTGCACATTGTGCATTGGTAGCTACTTATAATTTCAAAAAAATTATATACACAGAGGACTGCACATCTATTTTTGAGTGGGGTGAATTAATATGACAAGGAATCAAAGCTGGTAGTGGAAGTTGTGTTTCATTGGCCTTCATCCCGATTTGAAGGATCAAAAGCATGTAATCTGGAAGAGCACATGTGGAAAAGGTGAACATGAGGAGATTGTTATCAGGAAGGATTTACAAACACCATGTACAACAGTGAGAAGCGCAAGAATAACATGAGGTAGGAGATCTCAAAAATTAGGGTAAGGAAAAAAGAAGTTCCTTCGATGCTACAAGCACATCCGTAAGGATCTTCGGTCAATAAGGGCTTTTACGCACTAGAATATTGTAAAAATTTTTGTGCAATATTAGCTATGGGGGTAAAATCATTGAAGGTTGGCTTTAGAATTAAATTATGCCTTTATTACAAAGGTATGTTGGTAGGTGGCATATCATTTATTACGAAAAAAAAATCAAAAACTATAAGTCAAATTTTTGGGTACATTATTGTTTACCTGACAATTGTGATATCGAAGAACTCTTGCGAATTATGACATCCTTGAAGAAAATTTGTGCAAAAAAGGGTTGTGAATATCTAAGTGCATAGCCAATTTTTTTATTGAACCAGAATGGAAAAATAGTACATGGGTGTGAGGGAGAGGGTCATAGAATGTTTCAAATCCCGCTAGTAAATACATCATCTTATGGAAAGAAGGGTTTTTCCAGGTTAGGGTTTCGTATCTAGGGCATAGGATTAACGGGGTTTTTAGGAAAGGGTAGAGCCATAGAATTGAGTAGAGCCATGATTAGGTGGAAGAAAGAACTTTTAGTGACCCAAAAGAGAAATGTCACTAAGGAAAGGAACAACTGTTTCACCAAAGAATGGTAAGGGAAAAGAGAAACAAGATGTTTCCATCAATTTCAACGAAGAATGGTATTTGGAGATGCAATATCTAGATGGTGTGTTTCTTAGAAAATAATGGGTGTCTCATATATGAAAGATGACCATAAGTGAGTACAACTGTTGGATGAGCACCACAGAGAATGAGATAGCATTCGAACTGGTTCACCCTATAGATAAAAGGACATTAGATGGAATGTCTATCTATGATGATGAGGAAAAGGTGAAGATGGTGAAGGAAAAGTTATTGAAACTCTATGAGTTTTCTTATTTTGGAAAACCTAAATGATTGTACTAGTGGTTAATGTCGCGCATACATGAAGACCATTTCTACTTCACAGGATGCAGGCTGCAGATAACTCCCCAGGTGGTCTCTAAATTTACTAGTCTTACTTGTGAGGGAGAATTATTTGATGATAACTTGGATGATAAGGAGGCCATCCTGAAGACTGTTGAATCCTATGACTACAAGAAGGGGTCACGATACTTTGACATCTCTGTGATTTCTGACCCTATAATGAGGATGGTCACATGCTTGGTCACAAAACTAAATCTGTAATAGAGATGGACATAGATCAACAAGGATTTTTTGAATGTTTTCCAGAAGATCTCAGAGGGGACCATCTGTAACCTCTCAAAATTCATAGGAGAAGAAATCATTACTATCGGGTACAATGGATAAAATATCATGTTTTTCAATGCCCTCCTTACCATTGTATTTTTGGAGATTGGAGTGCCTAATGGGCAAGATAAATTTGTGTGGGATTACTCAGATGAGAATGCCTCCCCTGCCAAAATATTTGAGAACTACACATATGACACCATGATGAGCACCCACAAAGTGCACCTATAAAATTTGTATAAGTCAATCCATGAAACATTCAACACAGAGTGGAGGATACCTGAGCAATTACCAGTTTTACTGCAAGGTGAAGCTAAATTCACTATATACCAACATTTTTGCACTGGAAGGTTTACTCTGGAAGATGGTACCAAGGGTGCCTAGTGTAAATTTCCATTCTCCTTCACAAAAAAATAATTCTCGGCTGGAGTCATTATATTCAAGGAGACAAAGAAGCTAAGGTTTGACCTAAGCACGGTAGACCAGGATTACCAAAATTTGTGCAGGACATTGATATATCTAAAGAAGCATGCTTATGTGGAGAAGTATGTCTCCCATGATGTACATATGCTAAAGCCAGTAACATTGCTTGTTGTTGGGAGGACCACAGTAAGGGTATACCTGCCTATAAGGCCAAAGTATGAGATGGGTGCTTACATTCAAAATGATGTCTCTATCCTAGTAGATCCCACCGGAAGGAAGAATGATGTGCCAAGGAAAAGGAAAAGAGAGGAGGCCCCAGAGAAAAAAATTTCAAGTACAGAAACAATATAGTTTATAGGTGTGTAGGAGTTAGGTGCAAAACCAGGCACCTATGCATGGAGGAATAAGTCCCCCGCAGAAGAGATAGATAGATAGAGAGAGAAATAATACACATGAGGAAGGAGCACAAGAGCTAGAGAAGCCCCCTGAAGAAGAAGATTCACTAGAAAGAAAGGAGTCACCTAGAGAGGAAGAATAATAAGGGTCTCCTATATTGGAGTCACCAATTAGGAAGAAACAAAGGGTAATCGAAAAGGTAGACTCAGAAGAAATAAGGAGCATGGAGGCTGACAAGGGAAATAAAGATGACAAAGAGAATGAAAAGGCTCAACACCATCCTATGTATGATGTACATGAGTCAGAGGAGGAGGATAATGAAGAGAAGGATGAGGATGTAAGAGGTGCTCAAGGAAAGGGGGAAGTGAGGAAGTAAACATGAAAGATCAAATGACTCCAAGATTGACCAGGAATTAGATAGAGGATGCCACAGAAAGGGAGGTATCATGAATCATAAAAGACTTGGTAAATTAAGAGGTAGAGCACAATGCCGAAGAAGTTCTCAAGGAGAAGGATGGAAACAAGAGAGTAGAAAAAGGAGTATGGAAGCTTGGGTGGAGATCCCAGCCTGGCATTAAGTTTTTGAAAGGAATCACACATAGGAGGGAAGTATATGGTATCAGCGCTGGGATAAGGGATTACCTACATCAATGATCCAAATAAGGTACTATGCGTGTGTTTCCAAAGTACCATGCCTTCAAACCAACTCCTTTCATGGTCTTATTTCTATGAAGATGGTGTGTACCCACACACAAGGAAGATGTTGTCTTGGGATTTTGAGTCCCACATTGATGGGATCGAATTTGAGGTCAACTGTGAAGCGTTGATGAAGATAATGGATACCAAGGGAGTAAACCCTCTAGTGAATTCTCAAAAACTATCAAATGGGAAATTTTGTAACGTACTCAACAAGGTATCAGTGATGGTTGAGGCGAGGATCTTCAGGAGAAATAATAGAGTAAGGGTCTTGGAATAAGGTATTGAAAAGAAAAATGAAGAGATCATTAAAAATAACAAGGAACTAAAGCAGGAGGAGATAATTAACACACAATTAAGGCATGAATCAAGGGAGGAAAAATGAAAGGTGTTAGATATCCATAAGAATATAGAAACTATTTCAAAATTCATACTCTTGAGGCACTCGAACCTAGCCCCACCTAAGAAAAAATATGATTTGACCATGTAATGCTTGGAAGACCTGACCTACATCCTCACCATGGAGAGGAAGCCACTCACATTGGAATCAACAAAAGAGTCATTGGAATTCCAAAAGGAAGAAGATAAACTAAATATCGGGGAAATAATTACTCGGTATTCCGAGATCCTTTCTATTGTGAAGACTACCCCACAAATGGCTGAGACTATTTATGACAATTGCAATGAAAAAGATAGGGTAGCAAGCATAATAGTTACTACACATGAGGTGGATCTAAAGTAGTTTCAAGAGAATAAAAAAGGAAACAGGGCAGAATATGATGCGATCCTAGCTAAGTTTGAGAAAAAGTTTGAATCAATCAAAATCTTATGAGGTTCAATTAAGAATCGTCTTAAGGATCTATATCCCCAGGTCACCTACAAAATGGACACATTAGAACAATCTTAGCAAGCAACTAGAAGGAATTATATACACACTGAAAGCAAAGAGAGATGAACTGATTTTTGATGTGGTGAGCGCTTTAGTAGGTGACCTACTTTAGCAAGTGTAGGGTGAGGTGGATGCCTGAGAAAATATTGAAGAAACAATAAAGAAAGAATTTCCCTTCCTCCTATAGTAGTAGCAGATTCTTCCAATATTTAATTCTTTATTTAGATTGTCCATGTTCCACTATTCTTTATTATTTAAATAAGTAGGATGTTTCTGAGGATAGAGAACATGCGTAGTGTGGGGTGATGTTGGGCCCTAAAATATTAGCTAAGTACCAAAGGGTGCACACACTGGGTCAGTAAGAAGAAGGGCACTCAGGGGAAAGCACATAGGACAAAGGGCTTTAAGAAAGGTTTAAGTGAAACTAGGGCACGTGCGGGAAGCAAAACATGAGTTTAAATGACTTATCCATATTTGGCATTCTAGATGCACTTGAGGAAAATGTGAAGACCCAACTGGGCATGATGAGTGGATAAGGTGCCAGCCTAGAACCTTGGAGGTCAAGAAAAGGATATTTCATCCAGGGAATATTTCTAGAAGACATCATTGTAGAGAGTGGAGGGTTTGCAAAGGGATAAGAATTCACCATTGAAGGACCATATCAAAACTTGACATGTAATATGTTCAAGAGAGAAGGCATGGTGGTGGGTGTTGTTCCTATAAAGAGATATGCTCGGGCTAAAGACAAAGAGTATAATATAGAGGATAATAAATAAGAGGGATGGAGAGATAGAAAAATACAAAATGCAAGAGATGATGAGAGGTAGAGGGAACGCATAGAGAATAAGAAGCAAAGTAATAAAGTGCTACAATAATGCTAGGGTTTATAACACACAGTGCTAACGGTTGCAAGTGATGCCATAAGCATCTTTATGGCACTAGGATCTGTAACAATGGTTAGAATGGGAAAGTTATAGTTAAGGTCTCATAGTAGGGAGGATTTACGAGAGTTAAGTCCCTATCATTTATTATATATGGTTTGAGATGACCCTTTTGACTAAAATGTGGCTACCTAAACTATGCTAAAAATATATATATTTTGGTTCATTATGCATATTTTTCTTAAGGGTGTAAACCCTCATGTCATTTGACTTATTATGGCTCAGATCTAGTTTACTATGTATTCTTACAATGTTCTTTAGCATTTTTGATGCACTGATGGTAGATCATCTAGTTGCATTTTCTACCTCTTTAAATAAGTGAATGTACTCCTTTTATAAATCATCCTCCATTAATGGTGGAACCTTCTCACAAAACTCAGATATAAGAGGGTCTTAGTTCCCACGTGTGCCTTGGGTGAACGCGTAGTGCCTACTAGGTGATAGGTTGATGCATTTGGGGTTGGTAAAATTATTAAGGATAAATAAATTACTATAGACACAATGTCAAATGCGCAACTATTTAGATTGTGGCGCGTACCTTCTAACTTGGAAGATATTGTTGTGTTTCTTATAATGGGTGTGTCACTGGAGGGAATTAAGACTTTGGAAAGGAATCAATTATCCATACCTACCATGCTGTACATGCTAGTTAGTGGAGACTTATATAAGCTAGGACGCAATGAGGTTTTGCGTCGGTGTGTGTTAGAGCATGAGCACGTTACAATCATGGAAGAAGAACATGGTGAAATTATAGGAGGACACTATGTAGGGAATGTAGTTGTGTAAAAGATCCGTCTGGTAGGCATTTGGTGGGATTTTTTTGGTAAATATTATATCAAGTATTGCAAGGCATGTGACCATTATCAGCACCTTGATAAACTAGGGAAAAGAGATGAAATTCTATTAAGATTGATTACCAATGTAGAACCATTCAAGAAGTGGGAAATTGACTTTGTAGGCCCTATTTCCCCACCCATGTGAATTATATGTTCATTCTATATCATTACATGTACATATTACCTTAAAAGGTGGGAAAAATTAGAACCTATAAGGGATTACACAGTGGCAAAAAAAACTAGGTTCTTGTGGGAAAATATAATTAGTAGATATGGATGCCTATTGAGTTTAACAAGTGATAGGGGTATTGATTTCTTAAATGAGATAGTTATAATCTTATTAACAGAATTAAATATAGCCCAACACAAGACTACCCCTTATCACACAAAATCCAATGGGACTATTTAAGCATTTTACAAAATTTTGAATCACACATTAACCAAGATTTGTGATGTGGGAAGAAAGGATTGGGATGATAAATTTTCTATTTTTTTATGGTCATATCAGACTACTTATAAGAGACTGAACAAGGCCACACCTTTCCAATTCATTTTTGGTGTGGAATTTGTGTTACTTGTTGAATTCATCTTACCATCGCTATGTATAGCACACACAGGAGGGTTAGATGATGAACAAGTAATTGAGGAGAGGATTGATAATTTGATGTTCTTAGATGAGAGGTGGGCTATTGCTCACTGAAGTTAGAAAATAGAAAAATCCAGGAAGAAGGTATGTCATGATAGACACATCAAGAACAAGTAGTTTCAGGTTGGGCAGATGGTTCTACTGTATGATTCTAAGTTTCTACGCCATCATGAGAACTTCAAATTCCATTCGATGGTACCATACATTATATCCTATATAATTAATTCAGGAACTTGTCAGGTACAAGCACTAGAGTGAACAAGGTTTCCAAGCCATTTTAATGGTAGTAGGATGAATCCCTACTTTGAATAAGTCTTCTTTGTGTTTGTAATGAAGGAAATATTGTCAGTTATCTTTGGTTTTCATTTGACGCATTTTCCTTTCTTTGTGTTTCCCTTTCTCGTTGATTTTTTGTGCGCATTTGTGCGCTCGTAGCCACTTAATATATTTTTTAAAATATATGTGTAGAGGACTACACATCCATTTTTGTGTGGGGTAGAGTGATGTGATAAGTTTTGGAAGCTATAGTTGTGGATGGCCCAGGTTGAAAAATCAAAAACACGTGGATTGGAAGATCACACCCAGAAAAGGTGAACATAAGGGAAGGATGGTATTAAAAGGATTTGAGAAATCATGTACAAGGGTAATAAGTGAAGGAACAACATGAGGTAGGTAGCAGATAGAACTTGGTCCAAGAAATTGAAGAAGAATTGAATTTGGTGTGGGAGAAAGTGTGAAGCACTCTATGGTCGAGGTGGTTGTGTGATAAAAGGTTGTAGAAGTATTTTTGTAGTATTGAGTGCGGAGGAAAAGCGATGAAGGTTGGTGTTGGAAAAAATACACATTTATTGTGAAAGTATGTTGGTAGGTGGTATGGTATTTATTGCGGAGAAAATAAAAATTTATAAATATAATATCGGGGGTGTGTTATTTACTACCTTGCATTTAAGTTATCGAAGATCTCTCATAAACTAGGGCATCCTTACAAAAAAAGTTTGAGAATATTTGTAAGAATTTGCGTGCATAGCTAGTTTGATCAGCAAACCAAAATTGGAAAGGAGTACACATGCGTAAGAGGAGAAGGTTGTGTGGAAGAATCCCACAGGTGTTATGCCATCTTATGGAAAAATGGTTTTCTAGGTTAGGGTTACATATCTAGGACATGGGGTTTGATGAATTTTCACAAAGGAGTTGAGTTGTAAATTTGAACAAATCCAAAACCAGGAGAGAGGAAGAATTTCTAAGGACCCGACAAAGGAATGACACCAATAAAAGCATAAAATGTTTCACCGAAGAAGGGAAAGGACAAGGGAAAACAAGTTATTTCCACAAGTTTCAACGAAGAATGGTATTCAGAGATACAATACCCAGATGGTGTGCTGCTAGCAAAAGAGTGGGTATCTCATATCAATAAAATGCCCATCAATGATTACAACTATCAAACGAGCACCACAGAAAATGAAATGACACTATAACTAGTTCTCCCTATAGAGAAGAGGACACATATGGAATTCCCATCTATGACGACGAGGTGAAGGTAAAAATGGAGAAGGATGGGTTGCTACAATTCTATGAGTTACCCTATTTCAAAAATTCTAAGTGAATTTACCAATGATTGATGTCACGTGTGTATGAATACCACATCTATTTCATAGATCAGAGGATGTGCATAAACCCCAACAAATTTCTAAGTTCACCAGACTTATCTGTGAAAGAGATTCATTAGATGATGACTTGGAAGACAAGGAATCCATTAAGAAGACTGTTGAGGATTATGACTACAAGAAGGGTTCGTGTTACTTCAAAATTTATGTAATTACTGACCCAGTGTTAAGGATGACCGCATGCTTGGTTACAAATTTGAATGGGAAATAGAGATGGACACATATTAATAAGACCTAGTTGAATGTGTGCCATAAGATCTTAGAGGGAACCATCTATAACCTCTTAGGTTTCATTACAGAGGAGATCATAGACATAATGTGTGATGGAGAGAAGATCCTATTTGGTAATGTCCTCCTCACCATTGTCTATTTAGAGATTAGAGGCCTGATGGGCTGGATAACTTTGTTTGAGAATACTGTGATGATAACCCCTCCCCCACCAAGAGGTTTGAACAATATACCTATGACACCATGGCATCCGCTCATAAGGAATGCCTAGAAAAGTGGTATAAGTGGATGTGCGATGCATTCAAGGCTGAATGGAGAATACTCAAATAGTTTCCTTCACTAGTGCAAGGATAAGTTGAGTTCATCGTATACCAAAATTTTTGCATCAACATATTTACTTTGGTATATGGCACCGAGATTCCTTGGTGTAAGTTACATTTCTCCTTCACAGTGCATTACTTCCAGGCCAAGGTAAATCGTTTTAAAGAGGCGAAGAAACCAATATTTTATCTAAGTGTAGTAGATCAAGACTACTACAAGATGTGCAAGAAACTAATATACTCCAAAAAGTGTGCCTATGTGGAGAAGTATGTCTCCCATGACCCGCACATGTTGAAACCACTAACATTACCTATTATAGGTAGGAAGACAATGAGGATGTATTTCAAATAAGGCCTAAGTATGAAAAGGGATATTATGTTGAAGATGATGTCTCCATTCCTAAGGATCCCACCACATGGAATAAGCATGTGCAACGGAAAAGAGACAGAGGAGAGGCTCCTAAGAAAAAGGTGCGAAGCGTGCAGATAGTGCAGACAATAGGGGCACAGAATTCAAGTGCAAACAAAAGAACTTACATCAACCAAAAGAAGTCTCCCATGAGAAAAGAGTCACCACAGAAGGAAGATCCACTGGTAAGGGGAGAGTCACCTGAGAAAGAAGAAAGAGAGAAGTCCTTTGAACTGGAATCACTAGTAAGAATGAAGTAGAGGGTGACAAAAGGATCAAACTCAGGAGATATAGAAAGCATGGAGGCCGACAAGGGTGATGAAGACACTCAAAATCATCATGTTTTTTATGTACATGAGTCAGAGGAAGAAGGAAATGAAGATGAGGATGAGAATGAGGAATCCACTCACGAAAAAGGGGAGAGTGAGGATATAAACATGAAGGATCATAAGACCCCAACTCTGACCCAAGAGCAGATGGATAATACCATAAAGAGGGAAGTGGCAGGAATTTTCCAACAGTTGGTGGAGCATGATGTCAATCTAAGAACTGAGGAAGTGTTGAAGGAAATAGAGGAAAGCAAGAGTGTGTGAAAGGAGTATGGAAGCATGGGCAGAGACCCCAACTTAGCAGTTAACTTCTCAAAGTAAGCGTACATAGGTAGAAAGGGAATATTAGCAGTGTAAGAACAAGAAATAAAGTACATTAATGATCTAAATAAGGTACTACTCGTGAAATTTTAAATTACCATGACCATAAACCAACTCCTTTCTTAGTCTTCTTTTGATGAAAAAGGTGTGTACCCATGCACAAGGAAAATGTTTTCTTGAGATTTTGAGTCCCACGTTGATGAACACAAGTTCGAGGTAAATCAAGATGCATTGATGAAGATACCAGATGTCAAGGGATTAAACCCTCTGGTATATGCCCAAAAATTGTTTGATGAGAAAGTTTAAAATGTGATCAACAAAGTATCAGTGGAGGTAGAGGCAATAATCTTTATAAAAAATGACAAGATAAGGGTCTTAGAGGAAGAAATAGAGAAAAATAATGAGGAAATCATTGATTGGAATAAAAAGATAAAATAAATTGAATTGATTAGTGCACTGTTAAGGCACAAGATGAGGGATGAAAAGGAAAAGGTGCAAAAAATCCATAAGAATATAGAGGCCATTTCAGACACCATAATCTTAAAGCACCAAGACATGGCCTCTCCTGAGAAAAAATATGAGTCAACCATGTAATACTTGGAAGACTTGACCCACATCCTCTCCATGTAAATGTGACCACTGGCATTAGAGTTAACAGAGGAGGTGATGACACATTAGAAGGAAGAGGAAAGGATGAAGATTGGGGAGACAATGACTTAGTACTCTGAGCTCCTTACCACAGTAAATACCTCTGTATAGATGGCTGAATACGTGTATGAAAACTGTGCCAATAGGGATAGGGTAGTAAGCATATTGGTTGCTACACATGAGGCAAATCTAAAAGAATTTCTGAAAAAAGCACAAATTCTATAAGGAGGAGTGCGAAAAGATACTGGCTAAAGTTGAGAAGAAATTGGAAACAATTCGAAACCTTGCAGAGTTTGATTAAGAATAAGCTAAAGGAACAGTACCCCCAATTTTCTCACAGGATGGATGCACTAGGTGATCTTAGCAAAAATATGGAAATCATTATTTATACGCTAAAATCTAAGAGCTAGGAACTTAGTTTTGATGAAGCTCATTGGTGGGTGAACTACTTCAGCAGGCATAGGAAAACATAGACACATGGGAGAAGATTTAGTCATCCGTAAAGAAGGAGTTCCCACTCCTCATGCAGGAGTAACATATTCTTCTATTGTTCCATTCTCTCATCCTTCCATTCTTTAATTGTTTCAATACCTCTATTCTTTATTCTTTGAGGAAGTAGAATGTTTCCAAGGATGGAGAACATGCGTAGTGTGGTGATATGTTAGACCCTAAAATATTGACTAATTACCAAGAGGTGTGCACGTGAAAGAATAGTAAATAAAAGGGCACTTAGGGAAAAGCATGCAGGAAAAAAGGGTTTAAGAAGGGTTTAAGTGAAACTAGGGTGCGTGTGGGAGGCAGAAAAAGGGTTTAGAGGACTTAGCTATATTTGGCATCAAGGATTCACTTGAGGAAAAATGTGAGGACTCAGTTAGACATAATGAGTGGATAGGGTACCATTTGGGAACCATGGAGGTGGAGAAAAGGATATTATATGCAGGGAATATTCCCAGAGGCATCACTATTATTAGTGGAAGGTTTTCAAAAAGGATAAGCATTCACGAATGGAGGACCACATCGACACTTGACACACGACAGACTCAGAAGAGAATTCATGGAATTTTTCGATGATCCTATTTAAAGAGGTGCTTGGGATAGGAATAGACACACAGATAGATAAGGAGAGAATGCATAGAGTGTAGACATGTAGAGAAAGAGAAGGAGAGTAACGAAGAGCTGCAAAAATGCTAAGGGTTTAGAGTACTTAGTGCTATAGGGTTATAAGGGATACCATTAAGCATATGTATGGGTATTGGGGTCTATAACAAGGTCTATAATGGGAAATTATAGTTAGCATCTCTAATAAGATTAGTTTTTAGGGGTTAGATCTTTGTCATTTAATGTATATGGTCTGAGATGACCCTTTTGAATATAATATGGAAACCAACAACTTTGTTAAATCAATAAACATGGATCTATTTTGTACATCTTTTTTATGGCTGTAAACCCTCATGTTATTTGGCTTATCATGATTTAGATTTGGTTTTTTGTGCTTCGTGTAATGTTTATTTATCTTTTGTGATTCAATGATGTGTTGATCTACTAGTGAATGTAATTTTTTTTCTGCAAATAATCCTCCATTAATGGTAGAATCTCTTGCAAAGCTCACATAAAGGAGGGGCACAGTGCCCGTGCATGCCTCGAGTGAGCACAAAATGTATTTTGGGTGATACAATGGTGTCCTTGGGGTTAGAAAGAAGTATTGAGGGTAAAATAATGACTACATACTAGGCATGTGTAGCAAAAACTAGAATGCATTAACAACATTGATTTCATGAAACACACCCAGAAAATAGAGCTATAAGGAACTTAAAGTGACACAACAAGCATACAATGTAAAATAGAGGCAATGAAGAAGAATATAACATTTCAGGATAGAGAATAGTCACAAAACATCACATCTATTATTTCAAGGTATGCACAATCAGCTACAATGGCATTTGAAGGCTGATATTCACATGCACAAACTGGATCTAGAGGTCTGTGACTTAGAATGTAGAGATAAAGAATCCTTAACAAACACTAAAGGATGTAAAATGTCTAACACTCTAGAATTAGAAATGCTCTTAAATCTATAAATGAATCGATGAGATAAAAGAGGAGGAGGGAAATACAATTTGAACTTAACCACTTGTAATGAATTCCTACAAATCCACTTGAAAAATATGTGAAGTTGTCTTCCCCATGTCTGTTTGGCATGTTGGATAAGGCAGGAGGGAAGATCAAATCAAATCAAGTGGTTGAGGCAATCAGATCTACTCATTAATGGTGTGAAATACATTTTTTGACTTCTCACCTATAAAATCTCACTAAAATTTGAATTTGAATGGTCTTGCATGTAACCCACGTCAACATCTTTCAAAACATATGTGTGCACAAGGATCTGAGTACTGGAATAGAAGTTATGATTGTTATAGGATTTGCAGTGAAAACTAGGAAGGTAAGGCACGTAGCCAACACTGGTTTCCTAAAGAAATGACCAACCGTTGATTTTTCTTGTCATTTCTGCCATGTGTCACCCACTTATTTGTTACAAGGATTCAACACCCTATTATTTTTCTTTGAGTGGTTATGTGTAACACACTCGAGCTTGTCAAATGATGACACACAAGATGGAGTAGAAGAAGGTGTAAGGGTAGGCGCGTGGAAGATTGAGGTGTGGAAGGAAGGTAGAAGGAGGGCATGTGAAAAAATTATTCCCACAAGAGAAATGGGAGATATACTTAAGGTAGAAACATATAGTCGAGGTGCAATTATTACAAGGTAACTTACATCTCATGAGGAAATGGAATGTGGGGATGCCAAGGACTTAGCTAATTTTGAGAGGTAGGGCCAAAGTGTGGGAAAAGGGTACATGAACTATAGGGAAGAAGGTTAATACACAGAGGGTGTGCGTAAGGGGAAACTGGAACAAAGAGGAAAAGGAAAAGGAAAGGTGAATGAAAGGAGTGTGCAAGGGTGTGTGAGGAATTTACAACCAAGGGAATGTATCAAAGGAGAAAATGATGTGTGCACAAGTTGTAATGTAGAACCACAGAGCTATAATGTGAATGCAAGTTATCCAAATAACTAGGTGAGTTATTTTGATAATAATAACTCAAGGTGGTCACCACATTTATTTGCTTTCACAAAAAAGTCATCAACATATGACTGAATGATCTTATGAATAAGATCATGAAAAATGTATGGCATTACCCGCTGGTAAGTGGCTCTAGAATTCTTCAAGTAAAAATAAATGACTACATATAAAAAGTCTCCCTAAGTAGTTTTGAAATAGTTTTATTTTGGTCCTCCTCGAAGATCCTTATCTAGTTATAACCATATATTTTTTCCATGAGAAACAACAGATCATACCTAGTCGTTACATCTATGATTACATCAATCGAGAGTAGTTAAAAATCCTCTTTGGGATAATCCTTATTAATGTCCCTGAAATCAATGCAAATATGTATCTTCCCATTCTTTTTTAGGACTAGGAAAATGTTTTATACCCACATGGAATAATCTACTGGCTTAATAAACCCTACTTGTAGGAGTTTTATTACTTCCTCTATAAATATTAAAGCAACCTTAGCATCTAACTTCGTAACTAAATTTTACACAACAACATCAGGGGCGACACCTCTCATTTCCTTATAATTAAAGGTAAAGGATTTTGATTTCTCTTTAAGCACCTTCATTTTCACTTCTACCTCTTTTGAATACAATGAAGAACCAAGTTTCAAGATTTTAGGTTCTTCTTTTTTCCCTATGTTTATTTATGTGGTTTCTTCATTCAAAGAGGAATCAACCTCTTCAAACTTATATGGGGTTGGAGGAAACTCCATCTCTTCTTCCTCAACTTCATAGATTTCAAAGTCTTCAAATTAGGAAGAGTTCATCGTGTGGTCCCCAAAGTAGGAGGAAGGGTGAGGTATAAGGTAAAATCCCTTCTTATGGTGCGTGGAATGGAGGTAGGTGTAATAATTAAGGTATTATAAGAATTCCACATCATTTTCCTCAAAATTCATAGTGATGGGCTCCTTATCAGCCTCAACATATGACAAATTGGATTAGTTGGTATCCTTTAAACCAATGTTTCGGATTGGACTGAAACAGTGAGTTCAGTTTCCTTCAAGTCCTCACTTGGAAAGAAATGAGAGAAGTAACCATAGAATCAAAAAATAGGTTTTGTTATTATGCAATAGATTCTATGGATATGAAATCAAAACCTTTGCAAATCTCAAGAACAACGGACTTGTAGAGTTGCATGTGCTCTAATCTAGTCTCATAGACTTTTGAGACTTGATTAGCAATGAGTTGAAAGTCACTTAGGACTGTGACATTGTTAACACCCATTCTTTTGGCCATAATAAGACCAATAAGTAGAGACTCATATTCATATTTGTTGATCATGCATTCAAATTTTAGTTCAAAAGAAAAGGGCATGATCCTCTCCTTAGGGGAAGTGAGAATCACTCATGTCCCAGTGCCAAAGTGGTACTTTGCACCATCGTAGTTGAGAGTCCAACAGTCATTGGGAAATATATAAGCTTGATTATTCTTGGAGTCTTATTCCTTAACTTCTAAGAACTCAACCATAAAAACATTGTCAAAAGTCACTAGAAGGGAGAGATTAAATTCCAAGAGAATGACCTATACCCAAAGAATCAAAGGGGAGATTAATAGGTAGATCATTCTCTAAAATTTTAACAATTTTAGCTGTGGTTTTTATTTACACAGTTTCTACCACAGTAGATTTTTTTTCATTGACGTCAACCCCTTTGATTGCCTTGGGTGGTTCTAACTCTATCATTGACACAAGATTAGATGTGGGAATTGATCCATGAAGAGGATTAGGATCTTTTAACAGGTTAGCCGGGAGTTTGAATTCAGTTTGAACCTCGAGTTTCTTCTTCAAGTTGGAAAAATGGATATCAGATGGCTTTGAGTCACCCTAAGCCATGAAGACCTTCCCTAGATGTAAGAATCTAACTTCTTGGAATAACTTGGAAGGGATTTCCTTCATTTTATAGTTAGTTTCCCAATATATAATATAAAATTAATTCAACATGGTCTTGGGTGCAAGAGTGACTGGAAGTACTATGGTTTTAATAGAGGTCATTTTGATAATATCATAACCTCTCAGCGTGTTTCAATTGGACGAATAATTTGTTTCTCCATAGCCTAACTTTTGTAGAAACAAAAAGGGGACTATATTACCAACAGCCCCATCATCTATCATAGCTCACTTAATGTAATTATTGTAAATCCATACTTGTAGATACAAGGTGGGATCGCCTCTTCATACTAGCTCAACGGTAGTAGGAACCTTTATGAGATCAAACACAAATCTGGCATCTCTCTCAGGATGTCTTGGGGGATAGACATCAAAGTCTATTTGATTGATCTGGGGCTCTGGAGGAGGGGTGATTTGGATTAGATGGCCAAGACCTAGTGCTCATAATAGAATTCTTTAACAAATATAAAAAGGAAATGTGGGGAAAGGTCTTAGTTAGATCTAGGATAAAATCATAGGATCCTACTGGCTTACAAGCTACTAACATATCATTTGACATGGATATATAAATGGGGAGAGGTTGTGAAGAATAATCATGTATATGAGTCACTGCATGGACTTATGATTGTGTTTTTAACTCAAATAGGCCTACAATATTAGGCTTATTTAAGTTGTCCAAAGGAGGAGCTACTCAAGGATCCATAGACGTAGAAGCTTCATGATCATTGTTTCCTACAGAAACCCTTTTGTTGGTACCATGAGGATTAAGCTTCCCATTTTAAGGACACATTGGGAGGGGATCCCTATAAATCCCAAGAGTATAATTCTATGGAAAAAGAAGCCCCATATGATTGTTTTACATACGTTTTGTGGGGTTAGAAAAGAACATCTCAATGAAGAGTTGTCTCTGGTCTTTCAGAATATTTTGTATGAATTTATTGCAATCACGAAATGTGTGAGAATCATTTCTTATAATCCTATGGAATTCATAGTATAATTTGGGATCATAATCGCAATGTCTTTGGTTCTAGTTTTACTAAACCCCATTATTACTATTGTTATTCTCCTATTGATTTTTGTAGTTGAAGTTTGGAGTCCTCTGGCATTGGTTCTAATATTGATTTGGAAATTGGTTCAAATATTGGATTTGGTATTAAACCAAGACTTGGGCCTTCACATATTAATGAGGAAGAGAAGGTAAACTGAAATTAACCACATTAATGAAAGGAGTGAAATTATTACTCCTTTGGTTGTTCATGCTTACATTATTATGGCCATTATTTTCATTGTTAGTACTAACAATGTTCAATTTCTAAGATTGATCAGTTACACCATCTATTATAGCACCACAGTTTTCTTTAGGACCTTGGATTCTTTATTTTTTATTTTTTAAACCATTACAATAATTTGAATTACCTTGAGAGGGAATGACCAATCTCTTATTTTGACCATAATTATTTCACCCATTGTCGATTACCACTTAGTCAATGCAGAGAGAAACCTCTAAGACCTCCTCATAGATCCCAAGAGGAAAATTTTGTACCTCCTCCTTAGTTTCTCAATTTAGGTAGTCGAGGAATAGATCACAAAACTCCATTTTATCCATGTTGGGAGCACTTGCAGAGGAGTAGAGGAATTACATAAACCTATGGATTAAATGGGTAGCAGATTAGTTATGCTCTTTTTAATGTGAAGGAATTCCCTTATTCCTTTAACTAAGAGTTTTTTCATGTCAAAATATTTTATGAACTCTGAAATGAGTTGCTTAAATGAATGAATAGAGGATTTTGGGATCTTATAGTACTAGTTGAGAGCAATCCCCTCAAGGATCTTGGGGAATATTTTCACTATAACCGCATCCCATGAGAGTAGCTCTCTAATGGTGGTGCCATATTCTTTGATTTGCACATTCAGATCTCCCTCCCCTTTGAATTTTGGAAGATGTAGAAATGGTCATGGAACCATTCCAATTCTTATGGTGAAGTCAAGAGGCTCCTTGAAATACTCATAATATTTTCCTACTACATAGGAATCAACCATTAATGATCCTTCATGAGGAGGTTGAGGTGAAATAGGAGCTTGGTATGGCATATCATAGGAATTGGTCAGGGCATAAAGAACCCCATCTTGTTGAGTGTATGGAACAGGATAAGAAAACATGCCCCCTTGTGGTGATTTTGAATACATGCGAAGATATGGGGGAACATTGTTCGATATAAATTGGTAGGGACAAAACAAGGGAACATCACATTTCTGGTTGGAATGAAATTTGAGAATGCACTTCCATTTGGCCCCTATGGTGGGTATCCATATGTAGAATAAGGGGAAACTCTTAATGTGCCCAATCTAGTAAGAAGGTCTCTAGGGATAGGAACACCCATATAGACCTTAGAAGGTGATGGTGCCTTGTGAATGGTGTATAATGTGAAGGTTAGGAAAACTCTAATTCTCTAACTCCATCCAACAAGATTGAAATCACATCACCCAATGAGGGTGTTGCATTTAGCTTAAGCATGTGTTGAGCCTTGTTGAGGGAAAAATGAACATGATGTCCTACTATGAATTTATCCTTAGTAGGGCACCCCTATTTAGGTGGATTTTATGTCCTAGGAGGAGGGGTAACAATGTTGTTCTAAAGAAGAACATTAGTATACCATTGCATCCTATCCAAGGATTTATATATGGTTTTGAGACACTCATCTCTTTATTCTTTTCATGATAAGAACTAATAATTTGGTAACAAAAAACAAGGAAGTGAATCAGTTTGGATACTGATTTGAGGCCTAGACAAGACTCGAGGATAGAACCTTTGTTCTTTCGTAAATGTCATGTTATTTGGGCTGGAGAACTAGGGTTACACTTAGTAGTGGGGTTGGTCAATCTCCTAAATTCTAACCAATTAACCAGTATTATACCTTTGATTAGGGGGAATGTGAAGAGATAATATATTTTGTGATTAGTTATCATCTCACCCTAATAAAGAAGGTGATTGTTGCATACTCATTTGAGCGTAATAAGCTTCAAAACCCAAAATGGGTCTATCTTAACCATAACCTAACATATTTTTTGGGTGTTAAGAAACTCAAAAAATAATGGGAGAGGAAAAATATGGATGAAAGAAGGAAAGAAAAGAGAAAATGGAAAGGAACTAGTCCTTCACGTTGAGTTTATCAATTTTATACATCTGAGAATCAACACGTGAATATAGGACAAACTTGATCTCTTGATTTCATGCTGAGATAGCCTCTATGAGATTGAAAGATGGATATGGAATGGATAAATAGGGAGAATAGGAAGAATATGAAAAAATAAGCAAAAATACATAAAGGGTAGATCAAGGGAGACAAATGTCTACTACGGGAACTATGGTAATGTACTTGTCTAAGGAAATGAAAAAATGTCTAACCTATGTGGGTGAGATGGAACGGTCAAGGAGAATGGTTGTACAAAGGTTTCGATCAATATCAAAATCACTAGATATGCTTTGAATGGGTTGTAGGATATGTGGGAATCCTACTACGTCTGCTACATAAAAATCTCTAGAAAAGGTCATGGAGGTGTGAAAAGAGACATGTGGGAAGGAAGAATCTATGGATTGTAGAATATAATCTCAACCAGCATGATTCTGTCAAAACGTGTTAGCTTTATCTGCTTTTTCATTCAAGGATATCAGTTGTGAGATAATGTTGGGTGAAACCAGGGTTATTTGGAAAATAAGTTTTCTAAGGCGATGGTCTATGTCTTTCAAATATGTAACTGTGTTTGCTTATGGCACAATTGGATCACACACTCTATTTTTGGATTTCCAAGGGCCTTGGATGCTCATGTGGATGTGCAAAATATTAATCTAAGTAAATAAAAGAACACACAAAGACTCCTAAAGAGGCAATGTCAATGTTCAGGTAACCTAGGCCAACTAAGGAGACATATGGAGTATTAATTCCCATCTAATTAAATATATGTTCCTAAATTAATAAATAAATGCAAGCATATTTTAATTAAATCAAGTTTATTACTCTCCTTGAATATAATTAAAACTACGTGCAACTAATTAATTTAACAAAAGGAAACTAATTGATTTAAGCAATGAAATAAATCCAATCTACTTTTTCCTTTGTATTTTCAATGATTTAAAAGAAATGAAATAAGAAAAACAACAGAAACCAACTAATTTAATCTAATGTTTTGGGTTTTTTTTTGGGAATTAAAAAAAGAATTTACACAGACAATGAAACTTCTTCTAATAAATGAAAATTGCTTCTAATCTAAAAAAAATTAAACTCGATAGTGAAATAGTCAGATGTGGTTATTTCCTCGTTGTAGAAATAATTTAATCTAATATAATAAAAGTAAATGTTTTCCTAATTTTTAATTGTGGATATTACTTCCTTTGGTTTTACCTCAGAATCACGGGAAGATTGAAAAGATTCTCAGAAGAAATTTATTCCCCTGAAGCTTCCCCAGTAAAACAATCGAATCTACAAAAGATTTCTAAATGGAAAGAAATGGAAATTGATGCACAGATGTAGAATATTCTTCAAACTAACTTCCCATGCAAATCTAAATGGATGGGAAGGGAAGAATCTTTAAACAAATTCTTTGTTCGTAAGCAAACCAAATCTAAATTATGAATGCAATAAACTATATAGGTAAATTCATTGTGAAGAATTAACAACTCTTTCCACAAGAGCTTCCTCTGAATTCTTCCCATAAAAATCCACACAGATGAGATGAGAATAAATTCTTGACAAAAGCTTCTGATAGGAAAATGGACAATACTCTAAATTATACTTCTTTGAATAGATATATTCTAAAACTATGAAATGAGATCTATCTAAATAAAGGAAGCTTCTAGGAATGTAATAACTCCTCCAACCTGGAAATGTACTACATATACAAATCCAACGTTGGTATTTCTTTGTGATCCCCTCTGCTCATTTTCCAATAAATTATCCAAATGTTTCCATGGAATTTTGTTGGTAATGTGCAGAAGAGATGGAGTGTTGGAGATAGCTAGTTTGTAGGTAGTCTAGTAGCAATGCAAGTAAGAGATAAATAAGAAAAATGAATTGTGGTTTCTTGTGTACTTCTTGGTAGGATTGTGGTAACATAACAGTCCAATTCCAAATCAAGAGAATCTAACCAACGCTTCGGGAAAAATCTTGGTTTTTAAATAAAATTGGTAGAGAAGTGGTCCAACCCACTTGGCAGCCAAGAATTGCCACATCATTCATGGGAGTAGAAGTTAACTTAATAATAATAGTAAGTAGGGAAGAAGAAGTATATATGCATCTAACAAGATTAAAAAAAGCTGATTTTTTCAAGAAATGTGTGAGAAAAGTGAGTTGGAAGGAAGAAACACGCATCTATAACACTCTGGAAAGTCTCGGTTAAATGCACATGAAGCCACCGGTGTACACAGACCATTGGTTATGTAACCACTTCTTAGGACACACTGATAGTTACTGTGTAATCATCGGTGTGGTTCCATAACTAAAAGCTATTAATCTACGAAAAATATGCAAATTAACTCAAGAAAGCGAGAAAAAGATGGGAAAAGATAAGTAAAGCATAATGAGCTATAAGAACATGCTGCGATATATAAAATGGACATAGATAACATTGGAATCAATATTTTATCATCATTCTATGGTTCTTAATAAATATTACACAAAATTAAGAAATTTGGGGGAAAATGGAAGAACCTTTAGGCAAGACCATGGAAGGGATCAAGAGGATCCAAAGGAGAGTATAGTTGTAGAAACACAAGTTGTGGTTGAGGCTGAAGCTGAAGCTGAAGAGGATGATCCAAAGAACAAGGTGGAATGGGGTAAAGAAGAAAAGGAGAAGACGAGTGAAGAGGAATTTTTCCCAAATCTAAAACATAAGGAAACTAGGTATCTTTTTTATTCAGAAGGGAACTATGCATTGAAAGTGGCTCAAGGACCTTCCCTGGAAGAGCTATCCTTGATTGGACAAAGCTATTTTGGCCAAAGACAGGAGCAAGGAATCTCAAATTAAAATGCTTTTGATCTTTTGATGGGAGGTATTGTTCTAGATTATGTTGATCAAGTGTCCTCCCCTATCACTCCCGAAAAAGGTTCCAAGTTTATTACTGAAAGTAATTTCAGAGCTGATGTGGGTAAAGAATTAACTGTAAAAGGGTGAAAATCTAACAAGGAAAAGAGGGATACCTTGGTAAAGAAAGATATGGATAAAGGGTTACGGAAACCTCTTAGGTTTTCTCAATCAAAGAATAAATGATCTTACTCTCTTGGAATATTAGAAGGTTGAATAAACCTAGTAATAAAATAATCCTAAAGGATTTTAGGAACAAATACAAACCTGATATTTTGTTGATACAAGAAACAAATATGAGTATGAAAAGATTCAAAGAAGTGGGAAAGATGGTCTAGAAATAATGCCTTTGGGCTGGGGTAAGCTTGGAAGGGGATTCATGAGGCATTGTCACCATCTAAAATCCCCTCTTGGTTAAAGTCTTGGTGCTCCCGTCATTGACCAAACACCTAACCATGGGTTTTAATGATTTAATTTCAAACAAGTCCTGGATTGTTTCTAATATCTATGCCCCCAAATATATGGTTGGTAGAAGGAATATTTTCGTATAACTTACTAATGGGAGGTTCTTATTTAAATATGGTGATTGGATTATTTGAAGAGACTTCAAAACCCCTCTTTCACTGGGGGAAACAAAAGTGGATTCATTTCCTATACTGATAGCATGGATGAGTTAGCTAATTTTTTAGTAAATAATGATCTTGTGGACCTTGAGCGTGGAGGGTCCAAATTTACTTGGGTGAAAAGAAGAACTGGTCAGGACCTTATACAAATTAGACTGGACAGATTTGTGGCAAGTCATTATAGCATTCTTAATCAACTCTACTCTCTATCCACCTTGCCTAGAATTGGATTTGACCACAATCCGATCATTCTCAAGCTAGGTATGGCTATTGCTAGAAACTCTAAACCTTTCATATTTGAAAAAATGTGGCTACAACATCCTGACATCCTGTTGAGAATTATAGATTGGTGGGGGATCATGATGCATGGGGCACCAATGTAAAAATTAAGTTTTGAGTTGAAACATGTTAAACAAAATATGAAAACTTGGAATAAGGAAATTTTTGGGAACATATTTCAGTCTAAGATAATAATAGAGGAAGAATTAAGGACTAATGAGGAACTGATTGAGGAATATGGGCTCAACCAAGTACTTAAGAGTCAAGATAAGGATCTCCTTATTAAATACCATGATATCTTGGCTAAGGAGAAATTCTACTAGAAGTAAAAATCTAGAGCTAAATGGCTAAAAGAGGGTGACAGAAACACTAAAATATTCCACTTCTCTACCACCTCCAAGAAAAATCATCTCAAGATCAAGAAAATAAGTAAAAATGATGTTACTCTCATAGAAGATGAAAAAGAAATCAATGAAGTTATTGTCAAATATTTTAAGGATCTCTTTCTCCCTGGGGATGATCCAAATAGAACTTCTTGGGAGAAGTCCCTCAGTCTCTTCCAGAATTTCATTTTGCAACAGGAAAGTAGAGATATCATGCTCATTCCTAGGGATGAAGAAATCAGATATGCCATTTTTGACATGGAATTAGATAAATCCCCTAGACCAGATGGGTTCCCAACTTTCTTCTTCCAATAGTTCTAGGAATTGGTCAAGAATGAGGTCATTGAGGTGATCCAGATTTTCTTCAGCAATGGTTAGATTCTGAAACATATCAATATCACTTTCCTGGTCCTTATTCCCAAGATGATAGGGGCCAAGGATGTGAAATATTTTATACCCATTAGTATATGTAATACCAACTACAAATTAATTACCAAAATTATCACTTTCAGGCTCAGGAAAGTGTTGGCCAATTTTATCTCTCCTAATCAAGGGTCTTTTTTTCCTGGGAGACAAATTCTTGATAATATTGTTCTCATCCAAGAAAACATTCACTCTGTCAAAATTTCAGGAATATCCACCATATTTTTCAAGCTGGATATGCACAAAGCTTATGACAAAGTTTTATGGGCCCTTCTTTGTTCTATTCTGACCAAGTTGGGTTTTGATGCCTTGTTCCTCAACATGGTTATGGTCAGCATTTCTTTACCTAATTTCTCTAATATTATCAATGGAAAACTATAAGGATTTGTTAAAGTTGGTAGAGGACTCAGATAGGGAGATCCCCTCTCCCCCTTCCTCTATATGATTGCACCAAAAACTTTAAGCAGACTCTGTAACCAGGCAGTTTCCCTTAACCTCTTGCAAGGTTTCAAAATTTCTAATTGCCTTTAGCCTACTTTCCTCGACCAATTAATGGATGAAAATTTTTTGATGGGGAAGGAATCTATACATGAAGCCTATATCTTTAAAGAGTTTCTTAATGAGTATGAGGATGTCTCTAGCCAGCTAGTCAAATTCCTCAAAAGTGTTAGTTTCTTCATAAATGTGGAAGAGAATTTCCAAGAGAGACTAGCCCACATTTTTGGATGTAAGATAAAGAATTTTCTAGACTCTTATTGGGGAATTCCCCTCATTCATAAAAACTGAATCATTCCATTTGGAACACTCTGGTCAAGAGAGTTTCCAATAATTTTTCTTCTTGGAAGGGGATTCTACTATCTCAAGATAGAAAAATTCAAATCCTCTAAAACTCTCTACAAGGTGTTCCAATCTATGTCATGTCCCTTTTTCAGCTCCCGCATAATATCTTGGAAGCTCTTGAAAAAATTCAAAAAAGGTTCTTGTGGGATGGTGCTGAAGAGAAATTTGAATTTCCTCTTATGGCTTGGGAAAAAGTGACCTAGCCTAAGGAGTGTGGGGGGATGGGATTAAAGAATATGAGACTCATGAATGAAGATCTTATGGCTAAATCTAGTTAGAGAGTGATAAAGGAAGAAGTCTTATGGATTGATATCATCAAAAGAAAATATTTAAGGAATACTGGAAGAATAAATACTTTCTTTCTACAGGACCATATCCCCAAGGGATCCTTTTTTTGGAATTATTTTCTCTCTTCTAGGGAGATCCTGAGTAGGGGTATTAAATGGAATATTGGGAAAGGAAATAGAATTTACTTTTGGAGGGATTTTTGGCTATCTGATAAACCTCTAGTGGAGGAAGATTCTAGGAGAACTGTGGCACAATTCTTTGAGGACAATGGTAAAGTTTGGGTTAGGAACTGTCAGAGTTTCTCCAACAATCTTGTTATTTGGGAGAAGGTGCTTCCCCCTCCCAAATTCATTGGGGACACTCAACTTTATGATGAACTCAACTCAAAGTTAAAGAATATTTATATTCCAATCTTCCAACAAAATGAGGATTCTATTATTTGGAAGGAAGAGGATTCTAGAAATTTCTCTGTTAAATCTGCATACCTCTTAAACTTCAAGAATTCTAGCCAAAAATATTACTGGATTAAACTTTTGGTAAAATAAATTCTACCTAAATTTAAAATTTTCCTTTGGTTGGCTACTCAGAAAAAAATTATCATTGCGTATAATTTGAGGAAACATGGCATGCTCCTCTCCAATAGGTTTATTCTTTGTAAAAAAGAGGAGGAAAGTGTCAACCACCTCCTCATCTCTTGTCCCTTTACTCAAGAGGTGTTATCCAAGGAATTGGAGCTTTTCAAGGTTCAATGGGTCTGTATTAATTCCATTGAGGAATGTTGGTTATAATGGGATTTCCCTTTTAGGTATTCCTTTCTTATGCTTACCTAGAAAATGGCCTTTCTCCACTTCATCTAGAGCTTATGGAAGGAAAGAAATTCTCATATTCAGAAATCAGAAGTCCAATATAATAAAGGTTAGTGTTGTTTTGATTTCCTTGATTAAAGAGAAATATAAACTCATTAAGGTGAAGACTAAAAGTGTCATTTCTAGTAGAGAAGAGGAAGTGCTCAAATAGTTTTCCTTCATTCTACCTCAAGTCAGTTTCCCGTCCACTAAAATTAAGTGGTCCAAACTTGAAAGGGGAAAATTCTAACTTAATTTTGATGGGGATTATAAAGGAAACCCTTTCCTCACTGGTGGAGGGGGTATAATCAGGGATCATAATGGGGACTGGATATTTTCCTATGCTGGTCCTTTTGGGACTTATAGAAATAATGTGGCCGAATATCCTGCTCTTCTCTAGGGTGTTAGTCTTGCTAAGGAGAAAGGAATTAAACATATTCTTATTGAGAGGGACTCTCTTCTCATTTTAAATGCAATCAACAAGACTAGTCACAATAATTGGGTCTTGGGAAATATTATTAATGATATTAAAGAGCACCTTAAGTGCTTTGATTCCCATATCATTACTCATATACCTCTCATTGAAAATACTTATGTGAACAAATTGGAGAATGAGGTAGTTAAAAATAATGATTACAAAGTGTGGAAAAAAGGTGAGGTCATACCTGTGCATATTAATGATATTGTTAATCATGAAAAGTTGTAAGCACTTCACCTTAAGCAGCATGAGGGAGAATAATGGGTTCATTTTTCAATGTTACAAAATAAATTTTGGCTTAAGCTATTCTTGGAAAGGCAAGTTTAATTTCACAATTTACAAAACTCAAGTGTTGTGCATTGGAGTAAAAATTTGGCTTCCATGGGCGGTGATAGAACTAAAGTCGAGCCATCCAGCCATGGGCATATTGTGGAGGATAAGTCTATGTGGCACCTATTTGAAATTAGGAGTTTCAAGAACTTTATCACCAGACTCCAACGACATGATCCCTCACTTACTATGGAGTTCAGGCTGGTGTGGAAGGAGGGGAAAATAGTGATCCATGGCATGTAAATTGAAACATTAGAGGAATTCATTGCCCGTGTTACATGCATGGACATGGAAGGTCTGAAAATCTTTAAGGATAGAAATTGGAGAGAGTATGAAATCAATACTTTCTTTTTGGGGAAGAAAATTGTCCATTACTTCACCGATGGCATCACTTGTTCTTGTATTCCATGGGTATAGAGAGAGGTATGGCTGCACATCATGAAGTATTTGACTCTAGAGGGTAAATATCACAAGATATATACCCACCACTTGTCATTTCTTAACATGTTTAGACATAAGAAATTCCTCAGTATTCCCTCCTATTCTCTGACCACCTTGGTGAGGGATTTCCAATGGAGTAAGGTGGAGTCTCCCATTCATGAGGGTCTCATTCTTATCCTTTTCCATAATGGGAAACAAGCTTGGGATAAACAAATTCCCCTAATTGAAGATGAGGAGGATATTACCCTCGCTCAGTGTCTGTCCATGATGAGGGAAGGAATTTTGGGTTTTAAGAATATGGGTGAGGGGAAGAATGTGGAAGGGCTGGAAAATCAGGAAGTTGGTCCATCGAAGGGGAAGGATAAAGTTACCCTAGAAGGAGAGCATTGTACTAATACGTGGAAGAAAAAATTTTAGTACTTGAAGATGGTGGTCTAGGTCCTGGAAGAGACTAACTTGGTAGTGAGAAAGGGCATGATTGACAATATCAAAGCCACCAAGAAAATTTTCTTGTCCTAGAAGAACATTTAAGGGGATATCAAGCAGTTGGATTCTTTGGTTCGGATTTGGGTGCTCATTTGGATGTTGTGGAAAAAGAGAAGTGAAAAAGGAGGTGGATCAGTTCTGATGATGTTGAAAAGGATTAGGAGGATTCTCAGGAGGACACTGAGTAAAACGTAAAGGAACCCCCCCAGATGAAGCTGAATTCTAATTCTAGTAGGAAATAAGAGACCAGGGAGGTTAAACCCTCTAACAAAAATAAAGATAAATAATGGAACTTCTTCCTAACTATCTGTAGACTTTCGGGGAAATTTATCTATTTTTTCTTGTTTAATGGCATAGTTCTCTTCTTCTCATGGTTTCTTGGACCCCCTCCTCTATTTTAGAGTTAATTATGTTTAACTCTAGGGTCTTATTCCTTTTTTTTCTACCTCTTCTTCTATCACAATGTAATCTTTTTGTTCTCAGCCTCTAGGATCCTATCCATGTTTTTTACTCTATCTAATAAAAAAAATATCATCATTGGGGATTTGAACTATTCTGACAATGTAGCATGTGTAAATTTAGGTGTGTACAGTTACCACCTAGGATATATTTAGAACGTGTTATTGACTTCATTCCTGGAACTAAACCTATATCAAAATCACCTTACAGACAATCTATACCTAAATTATCTGATCTAAAAATACAATTGATTGAATTATTGAAATAATGAAAAATTAGACCTAGTGTTTTTCTCTGGGGTGCACCAGTGTTATTTGTTAATAAGAAAGATGGTACCGTGAGATTGTGTATTTATTATAGACAGTTGAATAAACTAACTATTAAGAATCAATATCCTTTACCTAGAATTGATGATTTATTAGATCAATTCACTAGTGATAAATTATTTTCTAAGATTGATTTACGTTCTGGATATCATCAAATTAGAGTAAAAGATGTTGATATTGTAAAAACTACCTTTAGAACTAGATATAGACATTATGAATTTGTTGTTATGCCTTTTTAATTAAAAAATTCTATGGCCACATTTATGACATTGATGCATGATGTTTTTATACCTTTCTTAGATGTGTTTGAGATTATATTTTTAGATGATATTTTGATCTATTCCCAAAATGAAGAATAACATGAGAAACATGTTAGGTTAGTACTTGAAAATGTAAGAAAACATCAGTTATATGGTAAGTTAAGTACATGTTAATTTTTCAAAATTGAAGTCTCCTATCTAGGACATATTATCTCTAAAAAAGGAATTGCACTAGATCATTCTAAAGTAAAAGAAGTACAAGATTGGGATATGCCCAAAGATGTATAATAAATTAGGAGTTTTCTTGGTTTATCTAGATTCTATCAAATATTTATTAAGAACTATTATAAAATAGCCACTCCACTCACAAATTTAACAAAGAAAAGTAACACATACCATTGGTGTGAGGAATGTGAAGTTTCTTTTAGTAAATAAAAAGAAGCATTAACCACTGCACCTGTGTTATGTATTCCTGATTTTTCTAATCCTTTCACCATTGTTACTGATGCTTTTGGTTCTGGTATTGGATATGTATTGATGCAAGATAATATATTTTTGTGTTTTGGATCTAGAAAATTGTTTCCTACTAAAAATAACTATTCTAATCATGATTTGGAATTGTTAGGGATTATTTATGCTTCGAAAATTTGGAGACATTATTTGTTAGGTCGTAAATTTGTTTTAAAAATGGATCATAGAGGTTTTTAGTATATGTTTACTCAACCATTACTAAATATGATACAAAGAAGATGAGTAGAGTTACTAAGTCAATATGATTTTGAAATACAATATGTTCCTGGTAAGGAAAATTTGGTTGTTGATGCTTTAAGTAGAAAAAGAAAGTGTGTAAATTATTTTCCCTTAGGAAGAAGTCAATTTGAACAAGAGATAAAGGATGAATTTCCTAATGGTAGTTATTTTGATGAATTGTATTCCGATTTGAAGAATGAAACATAAAATATGCATTTAAAGGATAGAATTACTTCCCATTTACTTGGTGTGAATGGGTTGTTGTACTATAAAGGTAGAATTTGTATTCCTAACCTTCCTAACATAAGACACCAAATTTTAAGAGATTCTCATGATATACCTATAGAGCTGGACATCCTAGAATGAACAAAGACATTATAAAATATGTACAATAGTGTATGGCTTGTCAAAAAGTTAAAACTGAACAATGTAGTAAACCTGGTCAATTACAACCTTTATCTATTCCTGATTGGAAACGGGAGTCAGTTAGCATCAATTTTATTACATGGTTACCTAAAACCAAGAATGGCCATGATGTTATTCTTGTGGTTGTTGTTAGATTAACTAAAATGGCACATTTTCTACTAACCAAGATCAAAACCACTGCTTCTTATATAGCTCATTTGTTTACTAAGGAAACTTTTTGTTTGCATGCTCTTCCTAAATATTTAGTAACTGATAGAGATCCTAGATTTACTTCTTCTTTCGGGATATCTTTGTTTGATGAATTGGGTAGTATTTTGAGCTTTAGTACTTCTTATCATCCTGAGTTGAATGAAAAAACTTAAAGGATAAATATAATTTTATAAGATATGCTCAAATTGTATACAAGTGAAAAACCTATAAATTGGGAACAATATATGCACTTGATTGACTTTTCTTACAATCAATGTTATCAGACTACAACCAAAATGACCCCTGTTGAAGTTATGTATGGTAGGAATTGTACTTCTCCTATTTATTGGTCAAATATTGAACACAGATCTTGGTATGCAAATTATAATTTAAAATAAATGGAAGATATTATAAATAAAGAAAAATAAAAGATGAAAGCTTCCCAATATAGGTATAAACCTTGGGCTGATTTAAAAAGATCTATTAGAGAATTTGAAATAGGTGATCATATATTTCTTAGAGTTAAACCTAAGAAAAATTATTTAAAGTTGGGTAAATATGCTAAATTAGCTCCTCACTATTGTGCATCATTTGAAATTTTGTAAAGAATAAGAGATCTTTCTTATAGACTTGCTTTACCTACTGAGTTATATAGAATTCATAATTTGTTTCATGTAAGTTTGTTAAAGAAATACGTATATGATTTTAATCATGTTATTGATTGGAAAACATATTTATTGAATCTACATGTGAATTTAAAATTGAACATGAATTAATTTTTGAAAGGAATAAAAATCTTAGAAACAAAGAAATGAAGGAGGTTAAAGTAAAGTGGAATTTTTGTAATATTTAAAGTGCTACATGGGAAAGATAATATTTTTTGAAAGATAAATATCTTGAATTATTTAACTAATGACTTGTGTTTTGTTCTGTGTAATTTAACTATAGACTTGTCACTACTGAGGATGGTAGTTGATTTAAGGGGGGCAGAGATATTATGTGACTAAATCCCCAAAGCTTTAAAAGCATTAAAGGCTTGTTCAATTGAAATTATTTATAACAAATTGAATGTAATAAAGTATTGGATTAATGTGGGAATGAATATTCTGAGCATCTGATTAAAGATAACTAATTAAAGTGAAAGGATGTGGAAACCATTGTGTTCATTTATAACCACCCATGAAGTATTATAAAAAAAGGGATGTAAAAGTGAATAGATAATAATGAATTATGATTTTGATTATGAGAAAGAGAATAATTATGAAATTATTGAGGAATTTGTGAATTTTAGTTTTCAGAAGTAATTCCAATGGTGACCAGGTACAAACATGTGATGGGCAAGAGAGAGGGGCACAAGAGGTATCCTAACCAGGGGTAAAACATATAGCCTAAGATGGTCCATGGCTAGGGCAAGGTGAAAATACACTGTTTATATAACATTTCCTCTCAATAGTGTGTCCATATTCTAGTGTCTATTACCTATGTGTGTGCATTGGAATTTTGTATCATAATTCCTGATCATTGTCTTATATAAGTTCTCTCTATAAAAACTATGTAATCCCTATTAAAAGTTAATGTAAAGAAGTTAAATATTATATTCATTCTTATAAATGTGCAAATGAATGTAATCTATTTATTTTTCTATTTATATTATGGAAATACATAATTGTTTCTATGAATAATAATGAATTACATGATTTTAGCTATATATGTTTTTTGTTTTAAGAATATTTGTATAGAGAAATTGTTGAATAAGAATTGACATATGTAACTATTGTATTATATAGTCTATTTGTATTTGTTTCTATCTTTCATGGTCATGTTTTCTATCTTTCTGTGGTGGACCTAAAATATTTCCTTGAATATGGTTAATCTCATGGTTCTAAGTTTTCCAAACACCAAATGTAATCTATAACATTGTGAAGTTCTAGTCAATAATAAATCTCTGTGTAAATTCGTCATGTCAGAAATTTTATAGATCATATTAACCGTTGAAAAGTGCAAGCTAATGAGGAAAATCCACACTCTTTGAAATATCAAACTTTGGATAACTTGTATCTTACCAATGTGAAACACAATCCAATAGAAAAACTCCAAGTCACTTCGTATTTTGTGATGTTAGTATTTTTTTAACCTTATCGGTTGTTAACCAATAAGATTATCCCATCCATCTCATTACTTCGTTTTAAATTAATAATTTATCATAGGTTAGCCATATGTGAGCTAATAAGACATGTCCATGTTATTTCACATGTTTTTTTCCTTTGTTGGAACCGTGTTAGAGTGTGAAAAATGATCCTTTAAGAAGACCTCATGTATGTATAGTTTTTAACGAATTGTTTTTCTATTAAATGATTTTTGCTCATATATGTTACACTACAAAGTGCAAACCAATAGAAAAACATCACGCACATATGGATTTCATAGTGTTAGTCATTAATTATCCTTTTCCATTGTGTTATAGCCATCAGTCTTTGTCCTTTTTTTCGCTTACTGATCAGACCCAAAAAAATTATTTTTTTGTAATGTTTTGATCCTGAATTCCGTGAGACAAAATCTCGACATGTCTCTTTCCAAACTATTTAAAAGATTTAACTAATTATGTTTAACTGTAGCCCTTGAAATTTTAAATTCATCACAAGTTTTATTAATTGAATATAATTATAATTCGACTTAGCTTTTTGAGTTAAATGGTATTAAAATATAAATTTGTATCAATCTTCCATAATGACATATTTTATCAAGGGAAAATGTTACATTTCATTATTGGAACCATGACTAGTGCAAAAATGTGAGCCATTAAGTAGACTCCATCTATGTATAATTTTAATAAACCATGTTTCTATTAAATTATCTTCAGTTATATATGTTACACTGCGAAGTGTGAACCAATAGAAAAACACCATATACTATAGATTTTGTAGTGTTAGACTCTAATCATCCTTTGTTGTTATGATATCGCCACCTGTATTTGTCCATTGATCTTACTCACGATACAGACTTGAAAA
This sequence comes from Taxus chinensis, assembly GCA_019776745.2. NCBI lineage: Eukaryota > Viridiplantae > Streptophyta > Pinopsida > Cupressales > Taxaceae > Taxus > Taxus chinensis. The sequence continues at coordinate 301,034,798 of CM034154.1, forward strand.
TTGTTTTATTTTTGGTTAATTCCACGTGTTAGGTGTTTGTAAGGCATAACTGTTGAAAAAACCCACATAATTTCCACACATGTCTTTTGTCATTCCATTTTAAACCTTTAATGAATCATGTTTAGTCATAGCCCGAAAATTCATAAATTCATATTAGGTTATATTAATACAGTTGTAACATGACTTAGCTTTCTTAATTAAATAGTATTAAAATATAAAAAAGCTTATAAATCTCCAATGATGACATATTTTTTCAATGGAAAAAGTTGAATTTCATTTAGTATTAGAGAAATTATCCTCATTTGATACATTTTGTTGTTGCATTTAAGATGATGATGTCTGAAATACTCAAGAGTTTTATTATTCTTAGTCAAATATTAGGTGATTTTCTCACAAATATGAATTGTGTATACACGGAGAAAAATCGAGATCGATTTTAGGTGGAATGAACTCGCAAAACAACATGAATTATGATGAATTAGAGCACCAAAACAAAAAATTGGGTAGAGAAGTAAATTAATTATCTTTGTAATTATAAATTTTTGAAAATCAATTTGTGAAAACTAAGAGTAAGTCTATTAAATCTAGTAATTCAGAAAAGAAGATAAGAAAGATAAATCATTCTTCTTCAGATGATGATTCTATGTCTAGTATAATACATTTTTTTTAATTTCTTGTGATCATCTAGTTCTTCTGATTCTTCTAGAGTTGAGTGATAAATTTAAAGTAATAATTCTAAAGAAATACAAAATTGTGCTTGAAAAATTAAGTTATCTGAATAAGCAAGGGAAGTAGGAACTAGAGAACAATTTGAAACTTGGCTAACTAGTTTAGAAATTTATTTTGAATTACAGAACACTAGTAAATTAATTCCAACACAAATAGCTTCTTATCAACTGAAAAGTTTTCCCTTAACTAGTGGGAAGATATGTTGAGATCTAAAAAACTTAAATCTCATAAGGTTCCATGGAATAAGTTTAAAAATTTGTATGACCATTTCTTACAACAAAGGAAAGATTAATTCTTTTATTTAAAAAAATGTTTAAATTTTTTTAATGAGTACAAACAAACTTTTCAGAATCTTAATAGATTTGTGCCTTTCATTTTTAGAACTAACAGAGTAGTCAGATTTATTAATGGTTTAAGAGAGGAATATAAGGCTAGTGAATGGTTTGGATAACCTAATTATATTAATGGCGCTTCTCAAATAGATGAACAATTTAAAAAATTTAAAAATTTTGTTCACCAAAAGAAAGAAGAGTATAAGAAAAAGAATTCAAATTTGTAGTTTAACAATAGAAAAAGGCTATACAGTAAGACTATTAAGTGTAATCATGTACTTAGATTAGGAATCACCAAAGGAAACAAGATTACATTAAAACTAAACTTGAAAAAATTAAATGTTTGAATTATGGAGGTAACCATTTTGCTAGAGGTTGTCCTCAGAAAAATAAGAGTTTGGCTAATTATAAAAATTAGAAAGTTGATGATAAACTAAAGGAAGGTAACAAAAATATGAACGTTTATGTTGCTATTGATACAGGTCTTGTACGTAAACAAGTATCATTGATTGAAGTAAAAGGGACTATTAATAATGAAACCCTTGTTTTCTTTATTGATTCAAGTAGTATGCATAGTTTCATGTCACCTAATTTAGTTGAAAATTGAATTTTTTTTCCAAAAAAATCCAACCCTTAGCTATAGAAATGGTTGATGGATGGATAATAAGGAAAACAAGAGCTTTAGTGGAAGAATTATATTTTCAAATTGATAATATTGTATCTCATGAATCTTTTAATATAATTAACTTAGGTCAATATGATATCATTTTTGGGATGACCCAGTTAGAAAATAAACATGCTCTTATTAATTGTTAAAATAAACAAGTTTGTATTCAAGATCAATATGAAGTTACTCATATTTTGCAAGGAACTAAAATATAACTAACTTTATAAAATATTTATGTTGTTGAACTTAAAATAAGTCTTAAAGAATAATGTAAAACTTTCTGTGTTGTGATTACTCAACAAAATGATAAGCTACAAATAGATATAGATGTTTACTCATTAGTCCAAGAATTTATGGATGTTTTCCCTTTTGATATTAAAGAGTTACCACCAAGGATATCTATATAAAATTCTATTGACCACATTCCTCAAGTTGAACCAATATCAAAAGAACCTTATAGGATGTCTACACTTGAATTAGCTGAGCTAAAAATATGGTTGATTGAATTATTGAAATAAGGAAAAAATTAGACCTAGTGTTTTTCTCTAGGGTGCACCAGTGTTATTTGTTAAGAAGAAAGATGGTACCATGAGATTGTGTATTTATTATAGATAGTTGAATAAACTAACTATTAAGAATCAATATCCTTTACCTATAATTGATGATTTATTAGATCAATTCAATAGTGATAAATTATTTTCTAAGATTGATTTATGTTCTGGATATCATCAAATTAGAATAAAATATGTTGATATTGCAAAAACTACCTTTAGAACTAGATATGGACATTATGAATTTGTTGTTATGCCTTTTTGATTAAAAAATTCCCCAGCCACATTTATTACATTGATGCATGATGTTTTTAGAAATTTCTTAGATGTGTTTGTGATTATATTTTTAGATGCAATTTTTATCTATTCCAAAAATGAATAAGAATGTGAGAAATATGTTATATTAGTACTTAAAATTTTAAGAAAACATCAGTTATATGGTAAGTGAAGTAAATGTAAATTTATAGCGATGGGAGGGAGCATGGAGCATGAGGAGAGAGGAGATAATTCAAACAACGATTGGCGGGAAAAAAATGGAAGGAAGATTCCACCTACAGATGCAACAAAGACAAAGAGACAAATTTCACTAGAGACAAGGGAGATTGGGCCAATGATATTCCCCTTGCATGGGATATCTAGACCAGATGGTCCCCCAATATCATTTGCAAGGATTTTAAGTTTTGGAAATGACCAAAGTTTTAGGATCATCCCTCAACTTAAGGACAACACGGGTATGTATCTTGAGATTCCCGAATGTATCATTGATAGAACTTTGTGTAGGATGGAAGATGCCTTGATTGGAAATCTTATGGGAAGAAGATGAACATTTAATCGATAAGGTTATGGTCCATCTAAAAATGGAAGCCAAGAGGTCATTTAGAAGTTTCAGCCCTTCCTAATGGCTTCTTTTTATTGAACTTCAACAATCCTAAAGATCCTCAAAGGGTATTGAATGACGGCCCTTGGTTCTTGGGTAAAATGGATCTTTTTCTTCGTAAATAGACTCCAATTTTTAACTTGATAAGGAAAACATCAACCAATTCCCTGTGTGGGTGAAATTTCTAGGTTTACCTTTGTAATTATGGGATGTGTAATTTTTCAAAGGGATTTCTAGCACCCTTGGTACTTTTGTGGCAGTGGAAAATTCCACCCTCACAAAAACAAGGGCAATTTGTGCTAGTTTGTGTATCTACTAACTTATGGGGACCTCCTAACCGAAATCTATAGCTCTGAAATCATGTGTACAAATGTGGGAACAAAATATTAAATTCTGAAAATAACCTTAGAGATGTGAAAAGTTCTATGGGTGGGGACATGTGAAACAACAATGTAAACTGGTAATCCTAAAGGTTTACAAAAAATTCCCCAAATCGAGGAAAAATAGGATAAAGGAAAAGAAGATGAGACTTTTGAGCAGACCAGAACTGATAGAATTATGTTCCCAAATAAGGGAATTGTTATCAATGAAAATAATGAAGATGAACCCCCTAAGGTAAATGAGGTGGAAATACCATGATCTAACATCTCCCTAGTGGCGGATGATGGAGGCTTCATTGAATTCAAGAACATAAAGTATCATAGAAATGCCTTTTAAGATCTAAATTTCTAGGAAGCAAAGACACATATTTAGGCAGATAGGATGATATCATTGAATAAGCTATAACCTTTATTATTAAAGGTCTTGGTAAACGAAAACAAAATCTAGATTCTAAAAAAGGGCCAGGAGGAGGAATTAAACGTTGAAAACAATTTAGGACCTTTATCTAATACCTTCGATAATTTGATGGGTTTAGAGGATGTCCTGGCTATTTCTAAAGATAGATATGTAGAAGAAACAAAATCAATCAAAATTACAAGTATCGTAAATGAAGTGAAATCTTCAAATAAAACTAAACAAAATGAACAAAGTGGTTTTGAAAGAGTGGAAATATCTGGAGGAGAGGATAAAGCTTCCATAGAGATTCTAAAAACACCATCAAATATAGGGGAAACATTAGGGTAGAAACTTCCCCTAAGGAAAAGAACATAGGTTCAAGTAGACCAAACAAACAAATATCTAGGAAGAAGATCAGTCGGAGAGATATAGATGACAGAACCCAATCTAAACTCGATTTGAAGAGCTTTAGAAGAGAAAAGAAGAAAAATTTCAAATGAATTTCATCTCTTAAACTGCAAGGGGTTTGAACAACCTGAAAAAGTGTGGGATTATTAAGGAACTCAAATCTAAACACAAATCTGAAATCATTTCTATTTAGGAAAAAAATATGGAGAATGAGCAGTTTATGATAGCTAAAAATGCATGTTGGAGTAAGGTATAGGTTGTGGCTGTCAGCTCTAGATGTACTATAGGTGGACTAACCATTCTATGGGATCCTAAAATACTCCAAGGTATGAATTTACTTACAAAAACAATCAGTTGGCCATGCTTTTCAAAGATAAGAAAACTAATTAAATGTGGGTTATGTCAAATATCTATGGACCTAACCATAAAAGAGAAAGGAAATTTTCTGGAATCATTTATCTGAATTCCATAAAATAATATCTCATGTGGAATGGATTTTTATGGGAGACTTAAATACTCCTTTAATGTTGGGTGAAAAAAAGGGGGGAATATTGAACTTACTGAAATAATGGAAGACCTACAAGAATTTTATCTCATGCATATTGAGTTGAAATGGGGAAAATATAATTGGCCTAACAGGAAAAGGGGGATCAATTAATATAAGTTAAACCGGAAAGGTCTCACCTCATTAGGCTACTTGATTAAGGAGACATGCCTCTTTTCCCTCCCTAGAATAGCCTCCAATCATAATCCCTTACTTTTCCAAGTGAAAGATAAGGAAAGAAGAAGACCTCGTTTAAGATTTGAAAATATGTGGCTGCAACACAAGGACATTAAAAATATTGTCAAAGAGTGTTGGGATATCAAGATTCAAATCACTGCAACAATGTTCAGAGTTTCAAAAAAGCTAGCTCAAATGAAGAATCATTTGAAGGGGTGGAATAAAACAAGCTTTAGTAACAATTTTGAAAAGAAGAGTTCTTTAGAGAGTGAAATAACAACGTTGCAAGCCATGATGGAATAATTAAGTTGTGACAGGTTGGATAAAGGTTAATGAAAAGAGAAAGAGATGTTTGCTGATTACCATAATATTCTCTTGAAATAAGAAACATTTTGGAGAAAAAAATATAGTGTGCAGTGGCTTAAAGAAGGGGATAAGAACATGAATTTATTCCATATTGCAACTTTGAAAAGAATAGGTTCTAATAGGATTTCCAGTATTTCTAGGGAAGGAGGGTTTACCTTAATAGATTATGGTGAAATCCAAAAGGTTGCAGTCTCTTTCTACAATAGACTTCTATCTTCAGCTCCTACTTCTAATAGCTCCAAGGAAACTCTATTTTTGAATTGCATCCCACATCTTCTTTCAAATATTTATAAAAATATACTTGTTAAGGTTCATTTTATTGAGGAAATTGAATTCATGTTGAAGACTGTGTCTGGATAAATCCCTAGACCCCGATGGCTTACCAACCCTCTTCTTTCAATTTTTCTCAGAAATAGTCAAGAATGATGTATGTCTACCCATCCAAGAATTCTTTATAAATAAGCAGATTCCGAAAGATATGAATTTCACATTTTTATCTCTCATTCTCAAGAATCATAATGCTACTAATTTTAAAAAATTCATACCAATCAGTCTCTGCAATTATATCTACAAGATGTGCTCTAAGATTCTAGCTTTAACAATTAAAATTTTCCTTCCCTACCTTATCTCTAACCAGCAAGGTGGTTTTTCGTTGGGAAGGGATATTCAGGACAACATAGTAACAATCTAGGATAAATTGCATTTTGTCAAGCATAATAAGAAATAAACCATGGTGATAAATTTTGATATGGAAAAATCTTATGACAGGGTTTTGTGGAATTTTCTTCACAAATTCTTGGAGATGTTTGGTTTCAGTGAATACTTTAGCAGCATAATCCAAACTTGCATCTCTACATCTAAAATCTCAATGCTAGTTAATGGCAATCCATGTTAGTTTTTTAACAGCACGAGAGGATTAAGACAAGGAGATCCCATATCTCCTTTTCTATTTATCTTAATGGTGGAAACTATGAGTAGAGATTTGAATCAAGAAAATTTTAAAGGTAGAATTATAGGAATATTTCCTATTGGTAATAGTGAAAATGTGGTTTATCAAAACTTTGTGGATGACACCATATTGGTTGGAGAAATCATGGTTCTAGAAGTAATAGAATTTAAAATCTTGTTGTTGATTATGAAGAAGTCTCTAATCATCTCATAAACTTCAGTAAAATTCCAAATTTTTTTCAACACCCCTGAGGAGAGATGTTTGAAGATATCACATATCTTGGGCTGTGATATAAAAACCTTTCCTATCATATATTTAGGGATGCTCATCAGGACTTAAAGACCCAAAAAATTAGACTGGAAGTTCCTAATTGACATATTTATCAAAACATCTGATGGATGGAAGGGATCCCTACTTTCTCAAGGAGGTAAGGCCACTCACCTGAAATGTTCTATTCAAAATATCCCTATTATAGCATGTCTATTTATAGAATTCCTAGAGAAATTACAAATAAGTTGGAAAGTATTCAAAATAGGTTCCTATGGAGTGGATTAGAAGAAAAACCTAGAATACCTCTCATACCTTTGAAAAAGATAGGTAAACTGAAGAAGTTAGGGGTTCTAGGTATAAGATAATGGGAAAAGATGAATAAATCACTCCTATCAAAAATAGCATGGACACTTTTCAAGGAAGTGAGTGTATGGACCTCAATTGTTAGTAATAAATATTGGAGGAACCTAAGTGTTAATAATTGGTGCTTCATTACAAGTAATTTTGAACAATCTACTTTCTTGAAATCTATTAATTGGGCAAAGCACATTGTTTCAGGAGGTTGCAAATGGAAAATTGGTGATGGGTGCACTATTAAATTATGGGAAGATAGATGGTTGGGAGATTTTAATCTCAAATAGTCTTATTCCAATCTCAAAAAGGATGCTATTGAAAAGTATGGAACTAAGGTGAGAAATTATTTTAATTTTCAGCATCCTTACAGGTTATGGAAAAACATATAGCGGGAGGGCCTAAACAGAAGCAACATTGATTCTCTTAATAATCAGTTGTGTGGGGTAATATTTGCTAGGAAGAATAAACCAGATGGCATATATTGGTCAAAGGAGGTAAATGGTACTTATTCAGTTAAGAGTGCCTATAATACTTATTTTGAAGATGATATTTAATCTATAATCTTCAAGTGGGATAATTTTAGATCAAGGAAGTATTTCCAAAAGTAAATATGTTTTGTTGGTTGGTACTACATGACAAAATACTAATGGTGGAAAAACTTAACAAAATGAACTAGGATATGGTTAATAGGTATGAAAAAGAAGTTGAAAAATCAACCCACTTGATCCTTGAATTCTCTTTTCTTGAAAATATTGGAAACACTTTATTAAATTTATTTGATATAAATTGGATTTTTCCTTCTTCTTTAAAAATGCTTCGGAATCAGTGGTGTTTCCCTTTCAGAAGTGAGGTACTAAAGAACTTGTGGATTCTAGCCCTCATAAATCTATGTTGGGAAATTTGGAAAGAGAGGAATAGGCACATATTTAAGCTTAAGAAGGCTCAGGAGAAGATAATTGTAGCTCATTGTTATAATTGAATAAATGCTAAATTTTCTATTATTCAGAACAACAAGAAGACAATCCTAGAGACAGAATGCAAAAATTTTAAAAACTGGGGTATGATGTCTACCCAAAAAGAACCCCCTAAAATGAACCCCAGATTAAAGGGTTAGTAAAAACCCATCAAGGAGTGGGTCAAATTTAAATTTGATGGGGAATTAAAATGAAATCTAGGTAACATTGGTTATGGGGAGGTTTTAGAGATCATAATGGTAAATTCATTCTTGGGTATTATTATAACTTGGGAAACCAATCTAACCACATAGCTAAGGTTGTCGCTACATTTTGGGGAGTCACAATTATTTTTAAAAGAAACTTTCAGATGTTGGAGGTAGAAGGTGACTCACTTAATATTGTAAATATCATTTTAAATAAGGGTACTACCTCTATCTCAATTCAGGACTCTATTACTAACATTAATGAAATGGAAATAACTTTCAAGGTATTAATTTTGGACATATTTATCATGAAGCTAATAGTATAGTTGATCATTTTTCCAATAAATAGGTCTTTAATGATGGAGTGAAATTGATTTCCAATTATTTTGATATTGATCCTTTAGTGAGAACCCAATTGGAAAAATAATATGGTGCTAAAAAACATCATTACTTGATCTTTGTGACAAGACTAAAAAGGTGACTCCAAATAATTATGCATTTATGGAAAAAAAATTTGAGATTCTTGGTAAATTGTGTAGGGTTTGTTTTAATAATGAGAATTTGGGGCTTCACTCGTGACAACTATTTATCGTCCCAATTGATTTTAATCGGTGTAGAGGTGTTATTACTTTGGATCCAAGAATGTGTATTCCAAGTTATCTTAACTGTTAATAGGAAATGGGGGGTGATCTGGTACATACTAAGCCATGGGATACCAATTTTATCAAACCCAAAGTAATGAAGGTGTTCAAAAGAATGGGACTGACCCGTTTCCTAAAAGAAATTGAATTCCACAACATACAACTTAGAAAAGATTTTGGGTCCACATGGGATCCTACTAAGAAGTGGAAAGGGTGCAGCATGGTATTTTGTGGAGTAAATATTGACCTACCTATCAACATTGTTGCATATGTAATGGGTATGGAAAAGGAAGGGTGTGAAGTCTACAAGCGTAAAAAATATTCTGGAGATGAGGTGAAGCTCTTCTTGAGAGGTAAGGAAAAACATACCAATCATTTTACAGGATTCTTAAGGAACTCTTGTCCCACCCATTTCAATGAGGTTACCGTCAAATTAATCTAGATTTTTACTTTAGATGGCCACCATAAGTGCATCTTCTCATACCAACTCCCTATGCTTAATTTTATTAGGCACAGTCACAATTAGATTTTCCCAAATAATATGCTATGCTCTCTCTGTACAACCCTTAGTCAGTTTAAAAAAGGAAAAATCATTGTTCCCTTACAGTAAGGGTTTATCATGGTAATTGTGAAAATACATGTTCAGGACATGGACAAAAAGGTTAAAGGGGTGAGTGTGCTGTTAAAATTCCTAGAGGATTACAATGTCGATGATGACACTAACTCGAAGGATGAGGAATAAAATGACCCCTCATCTTTGAGTGAAGGGGAAGAGAAAGATGTTGAAGAGGTTAAAGGTATGGAGGGTCTTCAAGACCTCAAGAAGAAAGAGGTAAAGGAGTTAATGGTGTAAGAGGTTGAGAAGGGTGAAAATATTCAGCAAGGGAGATAGGTCTTTGATATCACCCAGGTGTTGGTGCTTGTTTTGATCTCTCACCATTCTGCCCTAATTTTCATCTATTTGCATGCTTTGAAATATTTTGTCCCTCGATATGGGTATTCTGAAAAAATTTACTTCCTTTTTGAATGCCTCGAGTTGTTTATAGAATCCATTCTCATGCCCCTCCTTGAAAATTCTCCGAGCTTGCCTCTGCTTTTTCCGTAATTTCTTCAAAATCCGTGGGCTTTGTCATTTTTCCTGGATCATGGAAGCTCAAGAATGATCAATTTATATTTTTATGCCTTTGAGAATCAAAATCCATGGTTGAAAGATGCTCGGAAGCATGATCCACATAGTTTTGTTTCAAAAAAAATTCATCCTTAGCAAAAAATTGGGTTCTGAGCATGAATGGTGAATTTTTATGTTTTAACAGTATGACGGGTGTATTTTTCATGTCAAAATTATTCCTTGGCATTGAGTGGTTATGTGGCTTCCTTTGGTTGGTCAGGGGATGGCGGGCGAATGCTTTAACCTATCACTTTTTGCTTTTTGGGCAAAAAGGCAAATTTGGTCCTGTGGCTCCGCTCATTTCTGGTTGGTTCTTTTGGTGCTTACATGACTTCTTCTAACTGGATGGGGCATGATGGGTTTGTTTTTTGGAACTTGTTCCTTTTTGCTACTTCGGGAAAAGGTTTGAACTTCACCCCGCAGCCCCACTAGGCTTTGATTAAAGTAAGTTTTAAGTGGCAGGGAAAAAGTCCTTACTTTCACCCCACAGAGAGGACACGTGGTGAGCACGCGATCATTCAAAAGGTAATGGTGGGGTTTGAAAAAGATGTGGGCCTTTGGAGGTAATTTGAATGTTTTTCCTCTTGTTCATCAAAAGTGGAAAAAAATTCTCAAAATGGCTCCGCAAGCGCGCCTTAAGGTTTTTGAAATTGGGCCATAATGACATGTGGCGAGCCCACGACTCATTCAGGGGTAATCAAATTTTTGGGGGACCTGATATTCAAAGGTGCATCATGAATGACACATGGCAGTTTGAAAAGTCAAAAGGGGTAGTCAAGGTGGATGACTCTTGGGGAAATTTGGAATTTTTTGCCCCTTGGATATTAAAATGACTAAAAATATCAAAAATCGCCTACAAGCCTGATAAAGGAAAGGACCCACCTCGGGACACGTGCTCCACTCAACATTTTTGGAGGTGCGGAGATCTTGGGGGAAATTTGGAAAAATCTTCCCTTTCCCAGAGAAAAGAGTTAAAAGTGAGAAAAGGAAGAGTGGTTTCGCATTAGGACCCACCTTAGGACACGTGTTAGGCTCATTTATCAAGGGTGGAGATGCGGAGTAAAATGGAATTTTTTTCCATTGTTTTAAAAGTTTGTAAAAAGTCAAGGGAAACCCCCATGCCTATTTAAAGTTGAATCTTCCACGTGGATGGCCCAAATTCAAAGTAAAGATCAACGTCAAATGTGAGTCTAAATCTGATTTTCCCCCCATTTTTATTGAAACATGACTAGAAGTGCGAGTCTTCATGATTTTTTCAGTATTTCCTACATGCTAAACAAAGAGAGGGAGTTAATTTTAATATCTAAGTTTGGTGGGAGTGATATGGAGACATATTTCGCCATTAAAATGGTTTGACTATCGAGCTCGATTATGATTTTACGTTTTTCTTTTCCCGAGCATGGAAGGAACCAAATTTGATAGATTAGGGGTGGAAGAGGTTGGCGATTTGAAGGAGGAGTGTTCTACTAGATGAAGGAGTTGAATGTTTAGATTTTTGAAGAGATTTACCCCATGAGCACCTGACAACTTTTATAGATATGATTCTGGGAATTGGAATTGAGAGCATGGTGAGCACTGGTGCATTAAATGTTTTTAATCTTTTGGGGAAAAAGGGGCTCTGTTGTAAATGTTATAAATTGCACAAATTTTTTTTTGTAAATGGTTGGAGTGTTAGAGGTCAAAGAAAATTCCCAAGAGGAAAATATGACAAAGCCTATCTTTTTGAGAAGTCGTCTGAGAAGCGTGTATATCTCTTTTTGTATTAAGTTTCATCATGTCAAGGTGGTTGCAAGTGTACAACCATTGACAAGCTATGAGATTGTTCTAGAAACTTTCCCCTACTAATAAATTTAATCAAACTTGAAGTTATTTTGTGTTGATCTTAACCAAAATGTGTTTGTTTCATTTCTAAATGTCTGCAAATAGTTTTTTCTTGTTCTTAATGCAATCTTGTATAAAAATTTGTCTTAAATCACACAAGTCTCAATCCTTATGACAAGTTTAGTAGCATCTGCAAAATCTCATTTCTCAGAAGAGATTTCATCTGGGAGTGAAATAAAGGATTTAAAATCACTTTTCTTTCATTTCTTGACAGATATTGTTTGTAAGCATCTAGGTGTACCTCAGGCATGATTGATCTTAGATTCTGATGTTTTATTGGGTCTTCTAACTTGAGCCTTTGTGTTAGAATCTCATATATTGTGTGAAAAATTGCTAATCTGGGCCTCCAATTGAAGTACATATTCTGGTTAAAGGAACATTTTAGCTATTCTGAAGTATTCTATTATCTAGACTTTCCATTTTGTAAGAGTTCTCAGATATTTGTCAAATCAAGTTCATTCTACCTCACCTCCCACCAAAATTCATTTAAAACAATTAATCCTACCCATACTACCCCTATTTTTCCTGTGTGTGCACAAAAGCATAAATTTCCATTACCAAAGACATGCAGAAACAATCAAGATTTCAAATGTTTTTAGTAGCATGAACCTTGCCCTAAAAATATCTCCACTATCTAGAGTGACAACTCGTGAGAGTTAGATTTTGTTTCATTGATCATATTTTCTCCAAGGTCTCCTAAACAACTTCATTAGGAAGGACATCTCCATCTCCTCCATAAAAAACATGCTACAAAAGGGTTCTCTTACCTTGGTTGAAAGGCACAACCTAAAATAGTGAGCATAGATAAAATCCTCTTAAGGTGCTACCCACTACTTTTCAAATCCTGAGTGCTAAAAAGTCATATAGATTTCTTCCCTGGTTGTAAAACGACATACATAATCATCTATCTACCTCTAAGTGTCCTGTTAAATCCATGATGATGCTCACCCTTTGAATGAGATTAAATTTGGGTACCAACACAATTTTGGCACTGTTGTCAAGGAAATAGTGGTTATAGTTCATATTCAGACCCTGGTAAAACATTTTCCTTATATATTCCAAGTGGTGTGTGTAATTCTTTCAGTTCCCACACCTAGTGCACTAGCTTTCATTTGAAAATTTTGTGTAAAGAAAAGTCAGGACCTTTCATTTCCAATTTCTAGTGCTGACAGACATTTAACAGATAAAATTTAGTACATTTACACAACTAAGGTGGAAATCTTTAGTAGCGACTCCCTGTTGATCTGATTTTTTTAATGAATACTAGTTTCTTAAAAATCTGTCAAAGTTAGATTTGTTACTAATATTTGTAAAGCATAGAAGGAAGAAGGTCTTTCTTTGCTAGGGATCCTGCAAGGATAATGTTTCCAGAGCCAGGAAAAGCAAAATCAGAAGGAAGAAAATCCTGGAGAGCTTTTGGAGATTAGTAGACAAGAAAGGGTATCTCCATTGACGAAACTGACTGGCCTATCATTGAAGACTACAACTCAAGTGATTATAAATCTGGTAGCATCTTTGTGGAATTTAATTCTCTAGCTGGAGAATGGCATTCATTCAATTTTGAAAAGTTTGCTTCTCATTTTTCCCATGTCTTTTTTGAAGTTGATAGGGATTTCTAAGAGACAATACCTTTAGGGGATATCCATTTTGAAAGTTATACCCCTATGTTTCAAAGACCCTTTTCCCCTTATCAATTTTTCATCCCTCTAGGGTCACCCCCTCAAAACAACATGGCCCTACCCCCACCCAAACCTCCATTTGTTGTAAATACCTTTGGACTTATAAATTTTGTAGGGACGACTAGTTATCCAAATGTAGTTCCTCAAGAAATAAGGAACAAACTACCAAAGCTCTAAGGAAACAATACTATAACTGGTGATCAAAATTTAAAGCATTTCTATCAATATGATGGAAAATTTTGAGATTGAACATGAAGATGTGTATATCAAGTTGTTCATCCATACTCTAGAAGAGAATGCAAGGGAATGGTACAAAGCTTTTCTAGATAACTCTATTGATTCTCGGACTGAAATGAGCAATGCATTTAGATTGCAGTATGGTGATAGAACTGACCCTAGGTTTCTCTTGACATAATTTGAAAACATAAAAAATAATCCTAATGATTCAATACATGATTTCAACACAAGGTTTAATAAGACCTTAAGGATATTTCCTGTTAGGATAAGGCCATGTGATGAATCGTGTTTTATCAAATATTCTAGATGCATTTGATAAAAATGTTGCATACTACTTGAGGGACAAAAACCCTACTAATTTGAGGTAGGTATTCACTATGGCTTTGCAAATTGAAAATAATATCAAGGAAATAAGAAAGCCTCTTAAGAGGAATGGTGTGAAGCTGGTTAACCCAGAAAAACCCAAACAAGCAAGGCTGTAGATTTGGAAGAAGTTGTGAAGACGTTGGCAAGGTCTGTCGAAGAAATTTCCTACAAATTAGCTTAGGATGAGAAAGGAAATTGGGCAGAGCTCACAAGGTCAAAACAAGCAACAAGGCCAAGATAGGTTCACAACCCACCAAGGATCTGATGATAGATGTAAGGGACATGTTTGATTTTGAAATAGAAAGTCCCAAGATAGGGATAACAAAATGGTACCTTATCCTTTGGTTGCCAAAGTTTTTGTGGTGGAGGAGATATATGTCATTGAGTGGTGTGATAGATGCTTCATACCCCATGCTCCTTATGAAGGATATCAACAAGAAGAAGAAGAAGCAAATGATGATAATGATGGTGATTTCTGCATGATGGGTTATTCCATGAGCTCACAACAAGGGGCATCTTCAAATGAGGTGATAAGTGCCCCGACTGCTGCCACTTTTTGGGACTGCATTCATAGGGTACATATTATTTCTCCCTCTCATACTTTAGAAGTAGATACCGTACAAGATTTTGAATTGCCCAATAATGACTTTGAATATTTAAGGGCTTTATTGATAAAGACGTATGATGGAGGAATCCCATCTAAGGAAGATAGATAGTTACTAATAAATGTTTTTGTTCACGAGAAGGAATATAACACAAGAAGTAAGGCTGTCAAAGGGGTAGAGCCTCAAGCCAAGCCAAAATCTCCCTAAATTTCAACCATTCCTAAAGAGGCTCCTAGGAAATATGCACCTGCTAAAATCCCTGCACTTCCAAAAAAAAATCATACGCCTCCCCATGCCCAATCTATAAAAAATCATTGTACCACCTAGTGAGTGTGTTAGCTTTCCTTCCAGTACTGCATTGCCAAAGAATGTCCCATATGACATTTCCCAAGTTTTAAGTCAAATCAAAGTCTTATGTTCCAATTGTTGAGTTTCTTAGGATTCCTGAGCAAAAAAAGAGAGCTTTTTAATACTTGGGTTTGAAAGAAGAGAAGACTGCCCAAGGTAGAATTGTAAATATTGTGGAGACTCCTCCAATCATTGAAGAATTAGAGACACCACCAGCATTGGAGGAATTAGGTGAACCACCTGAGGTCTATTTGGGGACATATTTGGTGGACTCTTAGCTAAATTTGGATCCATTCTTCACTACCCTGATCATTAAGGACAAACTGCTACACAACTACATGTTTGACTCAGGGGAATCATGCAATGTCATGCCTTTGGAAGTCATGAACGAGCTGAATATCAAAGTAACAATAGCATATGGGAAATGTATACTACTATGGAATCCTGAGAGGTGCCAGTGGTAGGGATGTGTGAAGGGTTTGGTGGTATAGCTTGGGTAAAAATTTAAAACTTGATGTTGTGTGACTGAAAGTGGGGCCTGTTATTGTTTAGAAAAAGGGCTCCAAGTGTTGGTGGGAGTGTCGAAGTGGACATTTCCTATGCCACCATCCCAATTGAGGGCAGCCTTACACCTTATTGAAGATCCCAACAATGCATCCTATGAAGTATTGTACACAAATGTTGATGCTGATAAATTTTGTAGGATTTGCTGATGGAAAGGAGCACAAGATTGAAGAATCCTTGGACAGGATCTCTATTTGTTTGATGGAGCTTGCTCCAGGTTTGGGAATGGTGCTGGTGTAGTTCTACTTTCTCCAAGTTAGAAAAAAATTGTTTTCTCCATCAAAATCAACTTTGAGTGCACTAACAACATTTCTGAGTATGAGGCATTGTTGTTAGGTTTAATAATTGCTTGGAAATATGGTGTCAAGGACATCATTGTCAATGGGAGACTCATAATTAATTTTAAAACAAGTTCAGAAAACTGTATGGCACAAAGAATCAACGAATGAAACAATACAAGCATGCAGTTTGAGACTTCATTGAGATGTTTGATTCATTCAACATAGTGCATCATGATAGAAAATTCAATTACTTTTCCAGACAGTCTTGTAGTGTTGGCGTCTCATTTTGAAAATTGTGCAATGTCCCCATATTGTGAATATGATGTTGAAGTATTGACAAGACCCTCTGTCCCTTGACAACATTAAACACTGGCAGGTATTTGATGAAGCTGCTCAGATTAGAAGATTTATGCACAACAACAGAGAATTTTCTTATCAATACATTGATTTGGAGCCATTGGTATGTGCAAAAAAGGTGAAGGAAACCTTTTCTGGCTAAGGGCATCATCCAGCTAAAGACCAATAACATTCCTAGAGGGTTGGTTGCTCTTGATTCCAATTTTGATAATTTTGGTCGCATTGTTAATAGATGCATAATAGCCTTGAGGGATATTGAGGAGCGTGACCTTAGCACAAAGGAGAAGGCAAGAAAAATTTGGTTAGGCAACAATCTCAGCAAAGAGGAGAAGTAGTCATACATCCAATTGTTGAAGAAATACCAAGATTGCATGGCTTGGACTTATTGTGAATTAAAAGCATACAGAGAGGACCTGTTTCAACATGAGATTCCCTTAAGGTATAATGAAAATCCATTTAGGTGGAAACAGAGGCCAATCAATCCAATTTTATCTCTCAAAATGCAAGAATAACTGAAGAAGCTTAGAGATGGAGGGATTATTCAGCCCACAAGGTATTCTTCTTGGGTTGCAGACCTAGTACTAGTGAGAAAGAAGAATGGTGATATCAGGATGTGTGTAGATTTCAAGAATCTAAAAAGAGCATCAATGAAGGATAATTATCCTTTACCAAATATGGAAAACATGTTGTAATTAGTGACTAGTTCTAAATTGCTGTCTACCCTAGATGGTTTCTCTGGTTATAACCAAGTTGTGGTGAAGGAATCAGAAAGGATCAAGACAGCCTTTACTACTCCTTGGGGAACGTATGTGTATGTTAGGATGCCCTTTGGTTTGATGAATGTTGGAGCTACCTTTCAAAGAGCAATGGATGTTGCTTTTGTTAGTTACATCAATGAGTTTATTGTTGTTTATCAAGACGATGTGACTACATTATCCAGGAAATGAAGTGATCACCTGCTGCACTTGGAGAAGATGCTGATAAGATGTGGAGAATATGACATCTCACTCAATCTAAAGACGTGCCATTTTGAAGTGGAGAAGGAAAATTTTCTTGGTCACATTGTGTCACAAGAAGGGGTGATGATTGATCCAGAAAGGGTAGAGGCCATTAGTAAGGTCCCAATTCTAAGAACCAAGAAAGGAATTCAGTCCTTCTTTGGGCAGATAAACTTCATCAGGAGATTCATATAGAAATTTGTTGAGTTGACCATTCCAATCACTTCCATGTTAAAGAAGGATCAGACCATCAAGTGGGAGGATTCTTCCATCAAACATTTCAATGGGATTAAAGAGGCACTAAAGCACGCACATGTTGTGGTAGCTCCAAACTATAAGAATCCCTTTCAACTGTTCTCTTTTTCTATAGAGAACACTATTGCTTCTGTCATGCTGCAAAAGGATGATGAAGGGGATGAGAGGCCAATTGCCTTTTTTAGTAAGGCATTACATGGGACTGAGTTAAAGTACACTATTATGGAGAAGCAAGCATTTTCCTTAGTAAAAGAAAAAAAGGTTTTCAGGCCTTATATTCTAAGTTCTAAAATTGTTGCTTATGTCCCCCACACCATGGTGAAATACATGTTATAAGAGATGGAATTCTCAAGCAAAAGGTCCAGGTGGGTGAACAAGATGTAAGAATATGACATGGATTTCCAAACCATGAAGCTGGTGAGAGGTTTGGCTCTGATTAAGTTTATGGCTGAGAGCAACTTACAAACTATTGAGGTAAATGAGGTAGAAGAAAGTAGGGTAGGTGTTTTTGAAAAATTGATGAGTTTTGAGTTGTACAAAGTTGTAATTTTTTATCTTAGACATCTAAACTGCCCTGAGTATTTAAGTAAGAACCAGAAAAGATCCTTTAAGTTGGCTTCCCAGAAATATGTAATTACTGATTATGGGTTATCCTGAAGGAACTCGAAGGACTCCTTTTAAGGTGCATTACTGAAGAAGAAGCCCCCAAGATAATTGTTGAAATCCATGGAGGAGTTTGTGGGGGGAATTATGCTGCAAGAGTCACATCACAAAAGATCCTGAGGGCTAGTTATTGGTGGCCAAATCTATTCAAGGATACAACCTTGTTGGTTAGAAGATGTGAGATTTTTCAGTGTTTCTCTGAAATGCTAAAAGATTAAGGCTCCCTTCCTTTGCAACATGTATCAATTGAAGCCCCATTCAAGCAATGGAGAATGGATTTCATTGGTGAAACTTCATACCCTTCAAGTGCTGGCCATAAGTGGATTCTTGTAGCAAATGATTATTTTACTAAGTGGGTGGAGGAAATTCCCACCAAAAAAGTAACACACTAAATTGTCATGTATTTTCTGTTGAACCATATCATTTGTAGGTTTGGGGTGTCAGTCAAGATTGTTTCTAACAATGCTATGAGATTTAGAGCTAAACCTTTGGTGGCAACGTGAAAGGAGTATGGGATCAACTTGACATATGCCTCTAATTACAATCCCCAAGGAAATGGACAAGCTAAGTCCAGTAATAAAAATTTGCTGAAGATTATAAGAAGAACCTTGGAGCTTAACAAGAGAAAGTGGGGTGAACAACAGAAGTTCGTTGTTTGGGCATATATTATCACTATTACGAGGGTTACTAGAAAGATTCCATTTGAGTTGGTAAATGAGAATCAGGCCTTCCACACCTTCATATGTAACTATCTTCATATCAGTTCATTCAATAGCTAGAGGATCAGGAGGTAAGTCCTTATGATGCTTGCATTAACTAGATTGTTGAGCTTGATGGAGAGAGGAGGGCATCCCACCAAAGGCATGTAAAGTTCAGAGAAAAATTGAAGAAGTTATTTGAAAAAAGGGTCACTCCTAGAGCTTTCAATGTTGAAGATCTTATGTTGCTATGGGATAACAGGAACGAAGATAAGGGAAATTCATGGCAAGTTTGACTAATTATGGATGGGCCCTTATTCTATTGATATCAGGATTGGTGAACATACCTTCTTCCTGAAGGATTTGGATGGTGAATTAATTGAGTTACCTGTTAATGGTAGGAATTTGAAGCATTTCTTGGATTTATTCCCCTGAATCAAAGTAAAAATCTTGTGTACAGTGTATATTTTGTTGTTTGTTTCTTGTCTTTTGTGTTTTTGCTCATTTTGGCCCTTGGTGACCTATTTTTGATGGTTTCTCTGTTTCATTTTTTTGGGAGATGGCTCTATTTATCTTCTCTCCAAGCTGACTACAGTACCCAATGAATGTTTTAGCTCTTGGTCTACCTTTGTTCTTGTGGAACTCGCAGGGAGTGCCCATCCCCGAGTCGGAGCTGATATTGGTGCTCATTTTGACCTCTCACTATTTTGCCCTAATTTTCCTTTGATCTACATGCTGTAAAATGTCTTATTTCTTGATGTGGATTATTTCAAATATTTTACCTCATTTTAAATGCCTCGAGTTTTATGAAGAATCCATTGTCATGTTCCTTCTTAAAGAAGCCTTCGAGTTTTCCCTATTTTTACCCTAATTTCTTCAAAATCCACAAGGTTTGCCATTTTTCCTATTTTTCCTCAATCGTGAAATCTTGAGAATGATCAATTTATATTTGTATGCCTTTGAAAATCCAAATCCATGGTAGAAAGATTCTCAAAAGCATGATCCACATAGTTTTGTTTCTAAAATTTTTCATCGTTAGCAAAAAATCGGGTTCTGAGCATGAAGGGTGAATTTCTATGTTTTGACGGTTTGACGGGTGTATTTTTCCTGTCAAAATTATTCCTCAGTGTTCAGTAGTCACGTGGCTTCCTTTGGTTTTTCAACGGATTACGGGTGAATTCTTTAACCTATCACTTTTTGCTTTTTGGGAAAAAAGGCAAATTTGTTCCTGTGGGTCCGCACATTTCTGATTGGTTTCTTTTGGTGCTTACGTGGCTTCTTCTAACTGGATGGGGCACGGTGGGTTTGTTTTTGAACTTGTTCCTTTCGTTTAGTTCAAAAAAATGTTTGAACTCACCCCGTTGGCCCCATCAGGCTCTGATTAAATAAAGTTTTAAGTGGTAGCGAAAAAGTCTTACTCTGACCCCGCAGGAGGACATGTGGCAAAGATAATGGCAGAGATGCAGGACTTCAGAGGTAAGTTGAATGTTTTTCCATTTGGGAAAAATTGAATAAAATTCTAAAATGGAAGCGTTCCCCCGCCAAATAATTTTGAAACCTTAAGGTTTTTGAAATTGCACCATAACAACACGTGGCAAGCCCGCGCTCATTCAAGGTATCAAATTTTTGGGGACCATCTCAAGGTGCTCCATGGTGACAAGTGGTGGTTTGAAAATTCAAAGGGGATGGGAGGCGGACCATCGGAGGTAATTTGGATTTTTTGCCACTTGATATTCAAATGACTAAAAACATCAAAATGACCCGCAAGCCTGATAAAAGAAAGGTCAAACCTTGTTGCAGTCAATGACGGAGGTGTGGAATCTCGAGGGAAATTTGAAAAAGTTTCCTTTGGGAGAAAAGGGTCCAAAGTGAAAAGGGAAGCACAGTTCTGTTGGGACAAACATTGGGACACGTGTCAGGCTCATTTCTTAAGGGTGGAGGTGCGGAGCAAAATGCAATTTTTTTCCATTTTTTCTAAAGGTTGTAAGTCAAAAGAAACCCCTGGGCCTATTGAAAGGTGAATCTTCCATGTATACGGTCCAAATTCAAAGTAAAGATCAATGGAAACTATGAGTCTAAATATGATTTCCCCCCTATTTTTAATGAAATGTGCCTGGAGGTGCAAGTCTTCATGAGTTCTTGGTATTTCCTACATGCCAAACAGAGAGGGGAGTTAATTTTGGTATCTGAGTTTCGTGGGAGAGATCTGAAAGACATTTTTCACCATTAAAATGGTTTGACTATCAGGCTCGATCTGATTTTCCATTTTTCTTCTCCCGAGCATGCAAGGAACTAGATTTAACAGATTAGGGGTAGAACTGGTTGGCGAGTTGAAGGAGGAGTGTTCTACTAGATGAAGGAGTTGAATGCTAAGATTTTCTAAGAGAGTTTCCCCATGAGCACCTGACAACTGTTAAAAAATTGATTCTGGGAATCGCGATTGAGATCATGGTGAGCACTAGTGCATTAAATGTTTTTGTCCTTTGGGAAAAAAGGGGATCTGTTGTAAATTTTATAAATGGCACAAATCTTTCGTGTAATTTTTTGGAGTTCTAAAGGTCAAAGAAATTTCCCAAGAGGAAAATTTGACAAAGCCTATCTTTTTGAGAAGTCATCTAAGAAGCCTATATATCTCTTTTAGTATTAAGTTTGATTGTGTCAAGGTAGTTGCAAGTGTACAAACATTAACAAAATATGAGATTGTTCTAGAAAATTTCCCCTATTGATAATTTTAGTCAAACTCAAGTTATTCTCTGTTGATCTTAAGAAAAATGTATTTGTTTCATTTTTGAATGTCTGCAAATAGTTTTTCTTGTTCTTATTGCAATCTTGTATAAAAATTTGTCTTAAATCACACAGGTCTCAATCCTTGTGACAGTTTAGTGGCATTCTGCAATCTCATTTCTCTAGAAGAGCTTTCATCTGAGGAGTGAAATAAATGATTTAAAATCATTTTTCTTTCATTTGTTGACAGAGATTATTTGTAAGCCTCTTGGTGTACCTCAGGCATGATTGGTCTTAGATTATGATGTTTTATTGGGTCTTCTAACTCAAGCCTTCATGTGTAAGAATCTCATAGATTGTGTGAAAAAGTGCTATTCTGGGCCTCCATTGAAGAACATATTCTGGTTAAAGAAACATTTTAGCTATTCTAAAGTATTCTTTTGTCTCGACTCTCTATTTTGTAAGAGTTCTCATAGATTTGGAAAATCAAGTTCATTTTGCCTCACCACCCACCAAAATTCATTTAAAATAACTAACCCTATCCATACTACCCCTTTTTCTCATGTGTGTATACAAATACACAAATTTTACTACCAAAACATGCAGGAGCAATCAGGATTCCAAATGTCTTTAGTAGCCTGAACCTTACCTAGGGAATACCTCCGCTATCTAGAGTGATAACTCATGAGAGTTAGATTTCATTTCATTGATCATATTTTCTTCAAGGTCTCCTCAACAAATTCATTAGGAAGGATATCTCCATCTACTCCATAAAAAACAAGCTATAAAAGGGTTATCTTACCTTGGTTGAAAGGCACAACCTAAAATAGTGAGGATAGATCAAATCCTCTTAAGGTGATACCCACTCCTATTCAAAGATCGAGTTCCAAAGGGCCAGATAGATTGCTTCCATGACTACAAAATGACACACATGATCATCTATCTTCCTCTGAGTGTCCTGTCAGGTCAATGATGCTGCTCAACCTTTGAAGGAGATTAATTTTGGGTACCAACACCAGGGAAAAATCCAAGTTAAGACACAAGTAAAATATGTTGTTGAGAAGAGAGCGGTTTTTGTTGAAATTTTTGAAGACCTTGAGAATGTGAAGAGTGATACCCATCTCACTAAAATACTATACATTTTATCTTTAATGATTGGCATGCTATGAAACTAAAAGTGGAAGATGTAGCTTAGGTTCTAAGTGGTAGGAGTATTGAGATTTTGAAAGAAAAATTAAAGGGAACAAATAGTTACATGGAGTAGTTGAAGTCCATGTTTCAAAACTTCATTGAATGGAGTATCCCAAATTTCAAGAATACTATACAACACCTCCATATTCTGGGGCAGTTGGCCAATGCATATAGATAGTGTGAAGACCAAGACACCTCAAAGAAGATAAAGAGGGGTATGTCTGAGTAAGAGATGACTAGTCTAGGAACAAACATTGAGTCCCTGGTGAAGGAATGGGCCACTTTGTTGGCTAACTTTGAGAATAAGGATGAGTGATGGTTTTTAGTTTGTTATTTTTTCCTATTTTTTCTATATTCATTTGTGTTGTTAGTTTACTAGTTATCAGTTGTAGTATTTCTTTGATCATGCTTTATTTTATTTTTACTGTTATGTTATTGAATTTCTTCTCTGTATAGGAGACTCTTACTATACGGGGTAGGGTCCCCTCAACCCTCTTTTTACTAATATAAAAAAAAAATTTAAATGTGATTTTTTAAAACTGAAGTTTCTTATCTAGGACATGTTATCTCTGAAAAAGGAATTTCACCAAATTATTCTAAAGTAAAAGTTGTACAATATTGGGATACGGACAAAGATGTACAAGAAATTAGAAGTTTTATTGGTTTATCTAGATTCTATAAATATTTATTAATAACTATTCTAAAATAGCTACTCCAATCACATATTTAACAAAGGAAAGTAATGCATATGTTTGGTATGAGGAATGGTAAGTTGATTTTAGTAAATTAAAATAAGCATTAACCAGTTCACCTATATTATGTACTCCCGATTTCTCTAATCCTTTCATTGTTGCTACTGATGCTTGTGGTTCTGGTATTAGATGCGTATTGATGCAAGATAATAGAGTTGTGTGTTTTGGATTTAGAAAATTATTACCTGCTGAAAATAACTATCTTACTCATGATTTAGAATTGTTAGGGATTGTTCATACCTTGAAAATTTGGATACATTATTTTTTAGGTCACAATTTTTTTTTTGAAAATATATCATAGAGGTTTGAATTATATTTTTACTGAACCCTTATTAAATATGAGACAAAGAATATGGGTAGAGTTACTAAGTCAATATGATTTTGAAATACAATATGTACCTGGTAAGGAAAATTTGGTTGTCAATGCTTTAAGTAGAAAAATAATGTGTGAGAATGCCTTGTCCTTAAAAATAATTGCATTTGAATAAGAGATAAAGGATGCATTTCCTAATGATAGTTATTTTGAGTAATTTTATTTTGGTTTGAAAAATGGAACATCAAATATGAATTTAAAGGATAGTTTTGTTTCTTATTTACTTTATGTGAATGGTTTTTTGTACTATAAAGGTAGATTGTGTATTCCTAACCTTCCTAACTTAAGATAAAAAAATTTAAGAGATTCTAATGATATTCCTATAGCTGGACATCCTGTATTTTAAAATATATTCTTATCAATTACAAATAATTATTTTTTGCCTAGAATGAAGCACAATATTAGAAAGTATGTAAAATAGTGTATTACTTGTCAAAAATTTAAAATTAAGTAGTGTAGTAAAGCTGGTCCATTTCAACCTTTTTCTATTTCTAATTAGAAATGGGAGTCATTTAGTATGGATTTTAGTATAGGATTACCTAAAACCAAGAATGGTCAAGAATTTAACCTTCTGCTAGTTGATAGATTGACTAAAATTGCACATTTTCTACCAACCAAAATCAAAACCTCTCCTTTTTATATATCTCATTTGTTCACTAAGAAATTTTTTCGTTTGCCTGGTCTTCATAAAGATTTAGTAACTGATATAGATCTTATATTTACTTCTTCTTTCCCGAGATAATTTTTCGATGAATTGCATAGAAGTTTGATATTTACTATTGCTTATCATCCTGATTAAGATGGACAAACTGAAAGGATAAATATAATTTTAGAGGACATGGTTATAATGTATACAGGTGAAAAACCTAGAAATTGGGAACAATATTTACACTTGATTGAGATTTCTTACAATCAAGGTTATCATACTACAACCAAAATGACACCTTTTGATGTTTTTTATGGTAGTAACTATACTACTCCAATTTCTTGGTCGAATCCTAAACATAGATCTTGGTATGTAAATGATAACTTGAAATAAATGGAAGATATTTTAAATAAAGCAAAACAAAACATGAAAGCTGCCCAAGATAGGTATAAACATTGGGATGATTTAAAAAGATCAGTTAGAGAATTTTTAATAGGTGATCAAGTATTTATTAGAGTTAAACTGAAGAAAAGTTCTTTAAAATTGGGTAAATATGCAAAATTTGCTCCTCAACCATAATTTTGTTAAATTTGGAAATTTTACAATCTAGATTAAGTATTGAAATCAGCTATATTGGTTTTCTTATACAAAATATTGGAAGTTGATTTGGTTATTATTGGAATCCAAAAAGGGGACTTTTGGGATTTGATTTGGCTATTATTGAAATCAAAAAAGGTATTTTTGGAATTATATATCATGTATGAGGGATTTCAACTTTATGGGTATACAATTTTTTACTACGAATACGAAACACTTATTGGAATAATTAATACATTTATAGCTTTACAAAGCATAGAAAATACTTATATTTTCCATTCTCATACAAACAAACATTTTTTATCTTCTATTTGGGCATATGCCAATTCTCATATAAGAATAATAGAAGAAAAATAGAGGTAATGTTTAATTTATTTTGGAATGGACAATTTCCCATTCTCACATCCTTTATAGTGATATGAAAAAGATTAAGTTCATTATTGCTTAAATGAGGTAGAATGGTTAGAATAGTCATATGCCCATTCTCATAAAAATAAAGAGTTTTATTATTGTGATGATAATTTTATCATTGTGATGAGAATTAACATATGCCATTTCTCATACTAACAACTATTTTTATCATTGTGATGAGAATGGGCATATGCCCATTCTCATAAGCTTAATATAGAAAGAAAGAAACAATTGGATGTGATTTATTTTAACTATGGGGTCGTGCAAATTTGCATGTTGTATATTTTACATATTCTGATCATATATATTTGTATCTATTGCTACTTATAATTTATGATATCAATAAAAATTGACAAATGTTTAGCTATAACATGGATTTATTTACATAGAATGAAGGTTGGAAATGTGTTTTTATGAAATACATACAACATAAAAAGATGGTAATAAACGAATTCTTAAGAGATAGTCTACAAACATAAACCAATATTTATATATTTTTATGAGATAGACTAAAAAACAAACCAACTATTTTATATTTATTAATCAACACAATAGTAATAAGTAAACTCAATCAAGCTCAATATTCATGGAAATTTGTTGTTATGATGAAAATACAACTTACAATTTTTTTTTTTATAAAATGACGATAATAAATCCATTGTTATTAAATAGACTAAAAACACCAATATGATTGAATTTTTATGAGAAAGACTACAAAAATAAACTAAATTTATCTACATATATTAATCAACATAATAGTATCAGATACACTCAATCAAGCTCACTAATTTTTTTTTTTAATATTTCCAAAGACCAGCGTAAATTTGGGTGTGGACCCACATGATTTAACCATGTACATAAGTGTGTGAAACAAATTCTATCAGAATGCATTGTACCGTCAAATTTCCAGCTAGAAGGCAATCCAAATAAAAGTTCCTCAGTTTTCTTATGAACAAAACATTTTGTTTTACCTATGCACAATATGTTTTCTACTCCATATATTTGGGTTTACTTGTCGAGAACCTTTCACATTTTTATTTGTAAACTGGCATAATATTCCCCTTCTTCGATCTTAAAAGTTTTTTGCTAATTTCACACTCCAAAATGCCCTGGTAGCAAAAAATGAATTCAATATTTCATAGCCAATCAATTTTTTTAACGAAGGAATGCCATTCTCTTGAATGTAGGTATGTAAACCACAATCCAATATAAAAATGTTTTTGTGTTATCCTTAACAATTTTGGGCTGAAAGTACAACTGAAGTATTTGTAGAATGTATATGTAAATTTTTGTTGTATGGTCAGCGATTTAAATTAAGAAAGCCCCGAAACTCCAAAGAGCGATTCCTTTACCCCCAAAACCAATAACTTCTTTCCATGGAAAATGAGATCTAAAAAACCAAGCAAGAACAAAAAAATAATTCAATAAAATAAATCATAGATTATATTATCTGATTTTATTGATAATTACTTTCTTTTTGTATAATCCTATCGAAGCTAGTTTTTATCATTAAAAGGTAAACTATCAATAACATCCTAATTTTTCATTATCTACTAATCACATAATTTTGATGAAACATGAACAAAAACTAAAAAAAATGTAATAAACACATTTTGATCATTACATACTAATAACCATCAATAACATCTTATTAAATATTATATAATAATCACTTCAATTGGAAAATGGGAAAAAGTAAAAAATGTAATAAACACAATTTTATATATTCATTTGTTCCATTATTTTTTGAAATAGATAAAATCCCTTTTAGACGACTCTTACATCATCTACAACCCATACCGTGGATAGTTGAGAAAAAAAATTAGACATAAGCCACCTATTCTTTTTAAAGTCTTTCTTAGAAACCTTTGGAGACACCAAAAAGTTTTCTTCAGGAACCTATTTGTTGTTTATGTTAACTGCAACCGTAGTTTCACAGTTATATGGAAATTCTGGTGTCTTCCAAATTGTTTCTAAATTTTTAATAAATTTGTCTCCCTCTTTTTCACAATGTTGCATACCCCAATAAAACAAAGGTTGCAATTCCACTTTAGCTGAGAGAAATATTTTTGTTACTAGTTTTTCTACACTAGAATATGTATCCATCGTTGACGACCATAATGTTATTTGATGAAACTCTTTAAACATAAAATTTAGAAATTGGGTAATAGACATTCATGGTAGGATGTGCTCATTGTTCAATTGAAATGTATTTTCCTTTTTAGAAGTACGCTTTTGAACTAACAATTTTTCTATTTCAAGAACAAGAAAATGTTTCTTTGGAGGAACTACAAAAAATATATTAAACTTCATT
Source organism: Taxus chinensis (assembly GCA_019776745.2). Taxonomy (NCBI): domain Eukaryota; kingdom Viridiplantae; phylum Streptophyta; class Pinopsida; order Cupressales; family Taxaceae; genus Taxus; species Taxus chinensis. The sequence continues at coordinate 301,062,707 of CM034154.1, forward strand.
ATTAACCTGTATGTATTTCAAATACAATAATAATATTTCACAAAAAAAAAAATTCATATTTCTTTACATCTATTTGTTTGTTGCGGATTTTCTCCAACTACATCTTCACATAAAAATTGAAATTAGGATATATTTATCAAAATGATTCCTACTAATATTGACAAAAAAAATATTAATATTTTTACCTATTTCTTTACACATATTTGCTGAATTATATCCAGCTGCATATGCACATAAAAATTACAATTAGGATATATTTATCAAATTGACTCAAACTAATATAGACAAGTAAAAAATATTATTAAATTTTAAATAATACTTGATACTTGTTCACGAACAACCTGTCATAATTGATGGTGAAGGGTTTAATGTAGCTTTAGTATCAATCACCATCAATTGTGTGTTTTGTGTCTCTTGTTGGATAAATGTTTCTTGATTGGTCAACATCATGTTATTGTTAGGAATACTATATTTCTATTTTTTGGTCGACATCATGTTATTATTAGGAATAGTATCTTCCTGGAATGGATTAACCTCGTGGCTTGCATTTTGTTCTCCACTCATAATCATGCTATTAATAGGAATATTATCTTCCTATATTGGATTAACCTCATGGTTTGCACTTTGTTCTCTACTCATGATCATTTGCAAGGGATCAACAGTTTTTTCTAGTGAACATAAATACTTAAAATATAAAGTAACAATTGTAAACAATAAACTGTTATCCATTCTCACTTAATTACTATAATTTCTTATCTATTTTGTATTCATCGGGTGGATACCTACTCACTGTAATAATTGTTTAGTCTTATATTCATTTTGAGGATACTTGTTCTCAATTAGGAGTCATGGAAGAAGAATAGAATGTTGCATACAATTTTTTTTTTGTATAAAAGAGATGTTACATAATCTGATTTTCTGATGTAGAGCCTAAATCACTTACAATCTATCACCAAGGTTAGAATGACCCAAGACTTCAAAAAATACCTTTTTACTTGGCCAATAAATACTTTTCTCTAGGTCTCCACTCTTCAAAACTTGAAATTTTTACCTTATGATAATTATTCATAATTGTATTATATTGGTTGGACTATCCCTGGCAGAGCCGAGTGTTGCACTACATACCATTGACTAGAGGGATCAAGCCTTATGTAGTTTGCATATTTTAGGAGTTACAGGGGCCATTCCTCATTATTTATAATATACTTTATAGACGTAAATTAAATATGATTAATTTTAATCATTTTATTGAATGTGTGTATACATGTTCTTCTATAGGAATCATTGAAGAAAAATATATGATTGATATATGATAATGTACATATACTCATTCAATACATTCAATATTAAACTTGATCATTTTAAAATATCTATAAAGGAAGTGGTCAAAAAATTCAAAATATTTCTAACTCTAATATAAAAGGTTCACAGGAATGATTTTCTCTAAATCAACCCATGATTTAGATTATCATCTGGTTTATTTATCTCCACTTCCTCAACCTGTTTAGGCTCCTCCTCAACCCTACTACATTTTGTTATAGCACCATGAATTAGATTGGATCTAGTACGCTTAGCCACAGGTTTTCCAAACAGGTCTTGACTAAGACTGTCCTCCTTGGGCACCTATCCTTCAGTGGAAAATGCCCCAAATTTTTCATTTTCCCCCAAAATGGGAGTACCCAACTTGAGAAAGGCTTTAATGAGGCCCTGATGTAGAGGAGGGAGAAGGTCCCTTTCTCCACCATACTAATAGATTTCACCAATGAGGTATATAGAAAGAAAGGGAAATTGTAGGCCTTTGCGTTACGCACATGGTTCAACATGGGAAAATGGTAACCATAAATCACTTTATACCTACCTTCTAGGGTGATGTATGACATAAACAATTGATAAAATTCATCATAAGGGTGGGGCATATTTCCCCGAGCATACCCATTGTGAAGAGAGACAAGCGTACCCTTACCTTGTATGAAACATTCAATCTCCAGGCTGTAGTCCGAATTTGGCTTATAGATGCATCTACCTTCCAGAGATAAACCTAAAACCTTGGAAATAAGCTTAGGAGAAATGGTAAAGGAGAAATTGTTGACCCGGATGTGGCCCTCCTTCCATGTTTTTACCACATATTCACTTATCTTCTCATCATGGCCATCAAAAATATTGAAAAAGGGCAGCATGCCCACCTTTTTTAGCAGAGTTTCTGCCTTGACAGACATCTCTTACCTCTTACAGGGTTCAGTGTGAACTAATTCTCACCCTATGCTACATAAATTTAATTGTATGTAGCAATGGCATATCATAATCTTTAAATTCTACATCTCATGTTTTACCTCCCTATGTCTCCTTTGGAGAAGCACCTTAAAATACTTATAATAAAATTATATAAAAATACATAAGATTTGCCCATCTACAATTCTAAATGTGAAAGTTGCATTTCATGTGAACTTGTTGAATATTGTTAAGTGTTAATATAAAAAAATGCAAACTTGGCATAAGACAAGATAATAGATTTTAAACCCCATATAGTGTGCATCTATTTTGCCTTTTCACATATCATTTTTTGAATGAAGGTAGAGAAAAATGGTACTTAGAGTAATTAATAAATAAGGATGTCATATACAATATGCTAATACAGTGCATTCCTTACTAGATAATTGTCAATAACATTGTATTCTTCACTACTATAATTAAATCTTGAAGAGAAACAAACAAAAATGTACTCTATAAAAAATTAAATGAATTTTTGTTAGTTTGTATTTTTGAATCATTCAGGATATATTTTCCAAAGCATTGTGTAGAAGTCTAAAACTCCACAATTTCATTATTTAAAAAAATAATGAGTAAATATTTTATTTCAAATACATAATTATTGATATAAATTATTTATTTAAAGAGGGATCCCATAAATTCGTTGAATCTCGCACATGAGAAAAATTTGAGAGTAGAAAATATTTATCAATAAAAAGTAATAATATAAATCAACATTCAAAAATGGTTTTTACATCTAACCAGAACATATAAACAAAATACAATAATCATTATTTCGATTATAGACATCTCTTATAGAGGAACTAATTAAATCTTCATCTCGGTTTATTTTGTAACATCCAAATATAAAAAAATTATAATAAAAAATATTTATCAATTAAAAAGAAACAATAATCATTCATCTCTCCCTGATGCATACCTGGTAAAGATAACACCCATTAAATCTTCAAATCTATATAAGAAAAATTTATGAATTAAAAAAATTACCAGTAAAAATAAAAATTAAAAATCAGATGTAAACAATTGTGGTAACTACATCCCAAATGCCTTATTTGATTTCATTGCATGTTCTATCCCATTAAACTTACACCATCGTGTTTGGAATTTAATTTCAAATTTTTAGATAACTCGCATAAAACTCTCAACAAACTCCATTAATTTATTCCTAAATTATTTATTTAAAACAATCCATAATTAGAAATAATCCTTTCTTTCTTGGTGTATAATCTCATCCTTGAATTAAAGGTTTGATTTCATTCCTAAATTTAAGATATCCTTAACATAAAAATCGTATTCTCTCATATTTATCTTTAAATTTGTGAAACAATAATTAATATTTTTATAATAATTTGAAACTTTTAATATTGTTTTTTATTCATATTTTAGGCTGAATTATCCAAAATTGTAGTATACTTCATATCAGATGATGTTAATCCTACCCTCTTTATCTCTTCCTACATCAATGATACTCGCATTTGATGTGTTATGATTGATGCAGGTGCTAGCATTAATATAATTTCTTCCCATGTGTATGAACAATTAGGCATACCCACCCAATTCATGCATAGTAACCCTGTTATGTTGCGTTATTTTAATGATGCCACTACTTATACCCTTTGCATCGTCATTCTCCACATACACGTGGGTCCCCACACCAGTCCTAAAATATTCTATGTTCTTGAGGGGTAATTTCAATATAACTTACTACTTGGATGACCCTTGATTCATGCCATGGAGTGTGTACCTTCATGACTAATGTTAGATTCCCTAATCTATTTTTTTCATTTCTTAATCTTTCTGAACTTGATTCCCTGTACAACCCAATGTTAGGTAAAGGATACATGGGTGGCAATTGAATCTCATGCTCAACCCGCCTTTTTAAGGCAAACCCCTTAGGAGTTTAAAAATATTCCCTAATCTATTATAAATAAATTTTATTTATTTCTAACTAAAAATATGTTAAAACCATAAAAAAATATATATTTAGTTTTTACTTGCGTATACAATAAAAAATCATTTACAAAATCCTTCAAATAAATAACAATACAATATATCACAATCTATGAAGAACTCCATGAATATGGAAAAAAGAAAAAAAATATCAAACATAAATAATTTAAATAAGGACCATGTCCACGTAATTCATAAACACTTTTGTTAGAAATACTTAGGTAAAAATAAAACTCAATATAATCCAGAATTTATAAATTCATGTTAAATTTGATATTAATAAATGTAGAATATAAAAATTACACATCCTTCTCTATTCAATATAAATTCTCATAAATTTTATATTTTCTCATAACTTTTATAATTTCATTATTATGGAATGCATAAATTGTGTTAAAAATTCACAATGTTAATTTTATTTTTTTAAAATTGTTTAAAATAATTGGGATCATGTTGACTATCCACAATTATATTTACACTTTCCACCTTTAGCATACTTCTCCATTCAAGATGAGTTATCACATTTTTTTAAAAGTTATTATTATGTTTAGTTTATTTTTTTGAATTGTGAAAATAAATTTATTTATTTTTAATTGTCTACAATTAATTTTTATGTAATTTATCACAAAATAAAGAATAAGAAACAATATAATGTAAAACTCATTGGAATTGTGAAAAAATGTATGTTCATGTGGATTTTCCACAACAAAATTTATGTATTGTAGATCTTTGACAATTTTCTGAAATGTTATAATAATATTGTATAACATCCACAATATCATTTTATAATTTATAAGGTTATTGCAGATATTGTACAAATGTTTCACAATATTTAGTTTTTGTGGAAACGATTGTGGGCAAAGGGGCCTCTTTGTAGTAGTGATGTTATATGAGAATGGGAATCTTTGCATTCAATTCAAACAAACAAACAATTATATATCATGAGAATGGGCATCTACCCATTCAATACAAACTAACTAACTTATCGTGGGTAGATGCAATCATAGAAAAAGAATAGATTTTAAAATGGGAAGTTGAACGTTATCATAGCTTGTTAATTTTAAATAAAATGTAAAGTTTTTGAAGATTTTGATATGTATTACACTAATATAAACAAAAAATTATATCACATGAGAATAGGAATCTTCCCATTTAATAAAAACAAACAAACTTATCATGGGCAGATGCAATCATTGAAAAATAATAGAGTTTAAAATGGAAATTTGAACATTATCACATCTTGTTACTTTTATTAAAGATGTTAAATCTGTGAAGATTTTGATATATATTGCACTAACAACAATTGTAACAACAAAAAATGGATCTTATTACCATGACCCCGTATAAGGAAATTCCATTTATTGATGGTGCATATGATTATAGAAGAAGGGATGAAGCATGGTTCATTGAATTTTACACCCTTGTTAATTATTATAATGATCTATGGTTGTTTTATTCCTTAGGAGACCAACACACATCAGTTGGCATTCCTGTGAGCATAAAGTCTATAAGAGATACACTTGTATCTCTTCAAGTGGAAAACATGGATGATGAATTGAGAACATGCTCACTATATAAAATGGAATAGGTAAGCGCAGCAAGTTGGGGGACCAAAAAGGGGACATAAGTGGACATATATTGTAAATAACAATAAAATATCAACTTTTATGGATTATTAACAATGCGTGCAATCAATCAATTTCAAGGGTATAGTCCCTTTCAAAAAACTATTTGCCAATATTAAAAAAAACAATGCGTGCAATCAAAATTATAAAAAAATTATATAAATATGAATCGTAGAATCCGGAATCTAGTTTATAAACTACTAATGTTTTTAAATAACAGACAAGTTTAGCTATATTAAACAATCAAAATTCAATGGCTTGGTTTTTTTTTAAATCCTATAATACTGTAGTCTATCACCTGCGATTTGGATGACCAAAAATAGATTTTTTTTCCTTTTGTGAAAAGTGAGATGCCGTTGTCTATCTTGGGATAGATTTTATTTTTTATTTTTTTGAGCAATATTTTTTTATGATTTTTTTCCATGAAATTGATCTGAAAAGAGAGAAAACAAAACACTTTCCATTTTCCTACCATAACTTTATAAAAAAAAAATCAAAATCAAATAGTTTTTTTTAACGTGTATAGAATCTTTCCACTATTGGGATGGTATAGGTTTTATCACATTCTAACAAGTGAAAAAAAAGTTTCAATATTAAATGTAGACATGAACATTCACAGGAAAAAGTCTCTTAAAGACCTATTATTACTAAAAAATTATAAAATGATATTTATCATATTATATTCACTTTAAAATCAATATTTCTACAAAGATAACAGTCTCCCCTATGCGATGGTAACATTTTTGTAACATGTTTTCAATTTTTCTACATGGTTCAAGTCCACAGAAGAGAAAGTTTGATTTTTTTTGTTTTTGATGTAAAATTCAGGATTTGATGTCCACTTTTTAGTCCCCCAACTTACTGCACTTACCTGAATCACATGTTTCTCTTTACAAAATAGAGGGCATGGAAAGGTAAAAAAAAATGCAAAGATTCATGTTATATTTATGGTTGGAAAATTGAGCCATACACAGGAGGGGACACGAGTGGTGTGCATATTAATGTAGCTATTTGTGTAGGAATTTTCACCATATTCAAAATGCTATATCAGTATGCAGTCACTTCATCTGTTTACCACCACTTGAATATGGATAAGAAAGTGGGCCAAAAAAAATTACATTAAAAAATGTTTACCATGCTCAGAAGACAAAAATTATCTAAGATGGAAAAACACATTTTAGAATCACACTTTCAAGAGGTGAAGCAATCTGTAAAAGAGAAAACATTATTAAAACAAACTCAAACTAAATTTCGAAGAAGTCAATCTACATTATTTGAAGAGCTTGATATTTATTATTTGAAGAAAATTCAATCGAAATTGATATTGGTCATTTCCATGTAGCTCCTGCAAAATGCCAATATAGACCACTTGATAAATCAAGTGTCAATCTACTTGTGCACTTTATGTTGTGCAACCTTGTACCTCTTCAATGGGATACAATTTTTATTCCTTTCAAAAAGTTTACTGGTGATATTTTTGACATAGAGTATGAGCATGAAATTATTGACATAGAAACTCATTTCTATATTATTAATGGGAATCATACAATTGAAGCCCAAAAACAAATCCTTACAAATCCTGAGTTTTCATTTGTTCATGATAGAATCAAACAAAGGTTTTCCCGTATTCTTTCTTCCAAAGAAACAATGGAACAAATAATCAGTATTTGCAAGAAAAAAAAAATGGAAAACAAAACATGGACAAAACAAATATTTATTGACTCAATGTATAAATCCAAGTCAAGGTGGATCTTAAAGAGAAGAGGCCAAAATGTTATGGTTCTAGTCACAAAAATTCAGAGGGCTGGAAGGTATTTATAAATTCTATTAATTTTTTTTTCACATAAAAATTAACTTACATTATTTCTCATAGAATGATAAACTAATAAAATTTATTTTAATGTTCACATGTAGTCATTTGAAAGGAAAATTTTTCATCTTTTTGGGAAGGGAAAATTAGAAATTTTGAATGATAAACTTGCATTTCCTATACTCACAGATGAAATTTAGGATAAGTAAGTTTTAGTGTTTGATTTTTATACCAATGGTGGGTTTCTTTGTAGCCCAAAAAAATATACAGATCCATATTTCAAGCAAAATTCATTAGATCTTCTTATACCAGGACTATTCAGATGCACAAAAGGTATGACAGATGAAGAATTAGATGTACTTGTAGATAAATTAATTAGTGGTGAAGTTTTTTTCAGAGATGAGTATGGTTTGAATGAAATGTTTCTAAAATATTATTGCAAAAGACTAAAGCAGGGTAGAGCAACAAAGTCCAAAGTTCTAGAATACGCTGGAAAGAGTTCTAGAATACGTTGCATATATAGGATGTAATGTATTAAATGTGATTGAAAATTTTTCCATCCACAAGTCACATTTTTCTCAACTATGTCAATATATTAGAGAAGAAAATAATAAAAAATAAAAGGAGAAAAACAAAATTAGGGGAAATAATTTTCCAAATTATTCAAAACCTGCTATTGAACTACTTGAAGTGTGACTACGGCTAATACAAATTATTAACCAAGGATGCTAGATACATATGAATTCACTTGTCAATGTTCTTATCCTTTTTTTCTTAGTAGAACATTGAGAGGTTTGGAATTCCATTTACCTCCACTCACTGTAGAAGTTGTAATTACTAATTTATGTAATATTTTTAGTATTTTCTAACAAAACGATATTGTTCAGCTTCTCTGTGTCATTGGGTGCAATATAATGAGTTGTGTTTACGTATGTATACTTACAATAGTACAAGATATATTATTTTATAATGCTATAAAAATATACATGAATTTTTTTAAACAAATCATGTATAATTTTAGAAGGATGTTACATAATTTTCAATGCAGAACATGCATTTCAAGAGATGTCAATGATTTTTACTGTATATGGTGTTCATAATTCAACCTCTATGGAGGTGGAAGATGTTACAGTGGAAATAGATTGGAAACATTCAGAGCCCTTGGATATTATAAACCCAAATTAAATTGGAGTTTCCATCCTTGAACATCCTTTCAAATGTGAGAGATTATTGCAATTTTGGGAGCACATTATTGAGAGATGAAACATTAATGTGTCCCCTATATTAATATTATATGGTGGAAAAAATACATTAAAGGAAACACATGATACAAATAGGTCCTCACTTATCTTTATTGTGGAGAAACAAAAGTAGGAGATCATGACCGAACACTATTATAAATGTCTAACTACGCCTCCAAGTAAATAGCCTCTATGATTTTTTGTGTTCTTTTCATTATAGTCATTATATAAGTTAATTATTAAAAATGTTTATGTTTTTCTAATATTAATATGTGCATCCTTCATATAGTTTTCTTCGAAGTTATTTCCATATTATAGAATATATATATAAACAAAAGTTAGTATTTTAATTATAATTAAATTAAATTTGTTTCAGAATATTTAGAGGTATTAAAATGATTTAGTTTAGTATTGATTCTAGTTGAATTTTTACAACAGGCATATTCCCATTCTTTGAAAAACATACATTTTTGTCATTGTATTGAATTAGCAGTTCATAAAATATGTATCATAGAAGAATGGAATAAAATTCACTTTTTTTATAATGGTGAATAAAATTCACTTTGTTTTATAATGGTAAGTAATGAATTAAACTTGTTTCAGAATGAGAAGTAGATTCTTGCTATATCTGTCTCGATGATAATCAGAATCATGGGTAGAGTAAGAAACAATCATTCCTCTGATCATCTTATAACAATCATTCCTTTTAAATTTTTATACTAGAGTTATATATATTCTTAAATTTTTAACCACTTCCTTTATAGAGGTTTTATAATGGTTAAGTTCAATATTGCATGTATTGAATGGGCATATGTCCATTCTATTGGAGTTAGAAATAGTTATAAATTTTTGACCACTTCCTTTATAGAGGTTTTATAATGATAAATTTTAATATTGTATGTATTGATTGGGCATATGTCCATTCTCATATATCAATCATATATTCTTCCTCAATGATTCCTTGAGAATAACAGGTATCCGCACATTCAATACAATGATTGAAATTAATCATTTTAATACCTATATAAATTATGCTAGAAATCATGGGGTATGGCCCTTATAACTTATAAAAAAGGAAAACTAATGAGGAGTTAAAATTATAATTTTTTTTACAATTGGGAAATTGTTTGGCCTGAATGGGAAAGTAAACCAGATGATAATCTAAATCATGGGTTGATTTAGAAATAATCATTCTTGTGAATGTTTTATTGTAGAGTTAGAAATATTATGTATTGTTTAACCACTTCTTTTATAAAGGATTAATAATAATAAACTTCAATATTGCATGTATTGAATGGGAATATTCCCATTCTCATATATCAATTATATATTCTTCCTCAATGATTCCAATAGAAGAACAAGAATACACACATTCAATACATTAATTGAACTTAATCATTTTTAATATGTCTATAAAGTATATTATAAATCATGGGGAATGGCCCCTTTACCTCATAAAAGAGGAAAACCACATAAGGCTTGATCCCTCTCATCAATGGCATGTAGTGCAGCACTTGACAAAGTTAAAAGTATATTTTTTTTACAATGGGAAATTGTCTACCCTAAATGGGTCTAAATTCAGGGGAAAACCACAATGGGAATCCAGACTTGTCAGGTTCCAGTTTGGACAAGGCCGTTGCAGATGGGGATAACAACGATGAAGGAGAGAGTGAGAAAGCTTTGGATTCTGTTGATGATAAACACTCCAAGAATTTAGAGGATGCCATTGAGATCTTTCACGCTCTAAAAATTACCCAATCTAAACTATTCACTGCTCAAGACTTGGTTGTCAAGAATCACTCTTTCATGCAGGATTTCAAGCATTGTAGGCTTCATACTAACATTAAAAGACATAGGATTAGTATGGTCTCCATGGATTTGAAGGATTTAACTGATAAAGTGGAAAATATTTCCTCTTTGGTCCTCAGTGAACAACTCAAGAATGCCAATGAGAGAATCTTGGAAATGGCCAAGGACATGTTAAAGATGAAATAAGTTGTGTTCTAGATTTGTGGCATCCATCTCCTGAACGTTAAGAGTACCATCCACCATCTCAAGCTTTTAGCTGAGATGATTCACTCCATGGATCTTTCTAAGGAAAGGGAAAAAGAGGGTAAAGGCCCCAAAGTGGAGATCCCTGAGCCAAACTACAAGGTTTGGAAAGATACCATTGATTCCCTCGTCAAAGAATGAAACAAATGCATGACATCAGTAGGGGACCTGATAAAAGAGTGACTGCATATATGGGATATCGTCTGGTTTCTGTTATTTCTAAGTTGTTTTGTTATTAGTCTCTTGGTTATACTACTGTTAGATAGTTTATTTGTTGTTTGGTTACTTTCGTTTATGTTTGTATTTCTTTCTTGTTGTTCTTGTGCTATTTTGGTTTTGTGATAGGGATTCAATGGTATATCTGTTGGCCTTTTGTAAGGAACTGGTAACATTATGCATGGGGTAGGGTCCCCTCAACCCTTCTTTTACCTCTAATAAAAAAAAAATTATGTACACAAATTTATTACATAGGTATAATTGTAATTGTATTTCTATTTTTTTTCTCTATTTCGAAATGTAGTGAACACTGGAATTATATTTAATGAAAAAAATATGTCACAAAAATAATAATAATGTTTATGAAAAAGAGTAATAGTTTCATATTTCTTGCTAAATTTGTTTTCTTTTCCAATTCTCAATGGTCTATTAAGTAGGGAAGGAATTATTATTTTATCTTGTGAAAATTTTATTTTCAAAAGTGTTTAGTATCTGTATATTAAATTATTTAAAAATATACACTATTGAAAATATTGAATTTGATTTTTTTTTACGTTTAATAATTTTATTCTTTTTTATGTAAAATATAATAAATCTAATAAAAAAATATTAGCGATTTTATTTTTCTTAAAAATATAGGTATGAATATAAAATTTTGTTATCAATTATAATGTATTTAATTGAAAAATTATATATAATCTAATTTTTTTTACAATTAAGTAGTAATGTGCTCAATTTAAAAATTGTCACATTTGTTCCAATACAAGAATTATGTATTCAAAATTCTTTTACATTTTTTTGTGAATAGAATGTTTAAAATATTGAATCTAATATTGTGGTTTCCACATACAATTTTACTGTGGAAACACTAAATGTGACAAATCTTTTGGAAACTTCTACAAGTTTAATATTGTTGTAGATTCACAATTATTAAAATTGTAGATATTTCCACATTTGTTGCCATAATTTTTTTTTTCACAATAGAATTGTGGGGGGATTCCACAAATTCGGATTCGTAATTTTAAATTTTTTAGTCACAAATAAATTGTGAAAAAATTGTGGATAACATACACATTGTCTTGTAGTGCATAACTATTAGAAGAAGAAAAGTTATCTTCAATTCATAATTTTTTAGAGTTATTAGAATTGCCAAGTAGAGTGAAAAATTTAACTTTGTTTTAGAATGGGCAGATGCCAATTAGAACAGATATTAGAGATATTAAAATTATCTACTCATTCCCATATAGGAATCATGGAAGAAGAAGAATATAGTTTAGAGCTATTAAAATGAATGTAATTAATTTATTGTAGAAGGAAATATGGTCATTTATGTTGTTTTCTCTTTCTAATTTGCAGGTTTCAGAGTTTCAAAAATATTTTTAACTCTGAATGTTTATGCTAATTTTACTCTCTCCACCTTATTTTTTCATCCTTTCTGCTTTAAAAGTGCAGATTCCCATTCTCACATATAACTAATAGAAAAAGAATAGAGATAAATCTGCTCATTTTCATGTATAACTAGTAGAAATCTCTTATATATATAATTTAATACAAGAATAATAGATATAATTTTAATCTCAACATATTATATTTACATTCTTTTAACATGGGAAGGTTATTATTATATAAAAAAACATTGTTTGTCTCTTGTATATCTTATTTAATACAAGAAGAATATATATAATTTTAAGCTCAACATATTATATTTACATTCTTTTAACATATGAAGGTTATTCTCATACAAACAAACATTGTTTGTTTTCTAAGAATTTAGGAAGTACTTCTATGATTCGAATTACTTTATCTCTACTCTATTTAATAGTTTATAATTATATCATATTGGTTAGACTATCCCTGACCAAGCCAAGTGCTGCACTACATACTCTTTAGAGGGACCAAGCCTTTTGTAGTTCTCATCATATTAAAGACTGTTATCTCTACTCTATTTAAGTATTTATAATTGTATCATATTGGCTAGACTATCCCTAGCCAAGCTAAGTGTTTCACTACATACCCTCTAGATGGATCAAGCCTTATTTATTTCTCATCATATTAAAGACCGTAGTAATATAAGTGAAGCATTTCATTTTTAAGAAGAAGTGAAGCGTTAAGATATTAATATAAGTGATGCATTTATTCCTAAATTTGTGATTCAAGCACATAATGGTCTTGCATTACCAAACATCAGCATGAATCACATATTCATGATTAAATGATAAAATTTTGTTGTGACTATTGATTGCAAATTCCTTGTTGAAGAAATGATTAGGTGCTCCTATTTTCCTGCACCCCATCTTGAAACTTGTATAAAATAGGAAATCATTCATTGCATAGCTCAAGTTCTTGTTTATAATTATATCATTTTGGCTAGGGTAATGGATTCAAATATATTATATGTTTAGAATAGAAAAGTTATTCTCTACATACCCTTGAGAGGGATCAATCCATTTATGTAGTTCTCATCTTACAATATATAGATATATATCCATTCACATTTGGGAAGGATAGAATAAGAATAGATATTTTTAATGGTTGTATGCCCATTTTCATATAAGAATTATAGAATAGAATTGGAAGATGTACCTTGTGATAGTTTGAACATGATTTGAATAAATGTTTATGCTACTTTTTTTCTCTCTACTTTATTTGTTCATCTTTAAAAGGGAAGATGCCCATTCGAATACATAACTAATAGAAGAAGAATATAGAAGAATTTTCTCATCCTCATGTATAAATAATAGAAATATCTTATTTATCTAATTGAAGAAGATTATATATAACTTTAAGTTCAACATATTATATTTACTTTCTTTTAACATGGGAAGGAATGGGAAACAGTTCATTGTGACAACCTTTATAGAAGATCTGCACATTTATTATGACAGCCTTTATAGAAGATGTGCCTGTTTATAATGGGCACAAGCCCATTCTAATACAAACAAACAATATTTTTTTTGAAGTAATTAGTATTATTGTATTACACTAGCTAGACTATCCATGGCAGTGCTAAGTGTTGCACTAGATACCCGCAAGAGGGATCAAACCTCATGTAGTTCTATTACTTTTTGGTATCACCTGTGAGAGGAATCAAAACTTATGTAGTTCTATTAATTTTTTGTAAAATTGTATCATTTTGTCTAAACTAACCTTTGTGGAGCCAAGTATAGGTACCGCCAAGTGTTGCATTACATACCCTTAAGAGGGATCAAGTCTTATGTAGATCTATTATTTTTTTTAATTGTATCATTTTGGCTAGACTAACCTCGGTGGAACCAAATACATGCATCGTCAAGTGTTTCAATACATAACCTTGAGAGGGATCAAGTTTTATGTAGTTCTATTTTTTAATATAATTATATCATTTTGGCTGGACTAACCTTGGTGGAGCCAAGTATAGGCACCACAAAGTACTGTGTTGCATATACCCTCAAGAGGGATCAAGCCTTATGTAGTTATATTATTTTTTTAATAATTGTATCAGTTTGGCTGGAATAAAATTGGTGGAGCCAAGTACAGACGCCGTTAAGTGTTGCACTACATACCAGCGAAAGGGGTTAATCCTTCTGTAGTTCTATTATTTTTTAATAATTGTATAATTTTGGCTAGACTAACCTTGGTGGATCCAAGTACAAGCAATGCCAAGTGCTGCACTACATACCCGCGAGAGGGATCAAGCCTTATGTAGTTCTATTATTTTTTTCATAATTGTATCATTTTGGCTGAAATAACCTTGTTGGAGCCAAGTAAAGACACCACCAAGTTCTACACTACATACCCTCAAGAGGGATCAAGCCTTATGTAGTTTTCAGTTCTCATCTTACTATATATATATATATGTATGTATGTATGTATGTATGTATGTATGTATGTATGTATGTATGTATCCATTCACATTTAGCAAACATTGAATGAGCATATAACGATTCTCATATAAGAATTGCAATAGATAGAATGGGAAGTTGTGCATTGTGACAGTAACATATATATGATGAGACGTTTTGCATTGTGATAGTAACATATATATGATGGGAAATTATGTTGCACTACATACACTTGTAAGGGATTAAGCCTTATGTAGTTCTCATCTTACTATATATACATATATATGTATGTATGTATGTATGTATGTATGTATAATTTTTCAATTTATAAAATGGCTTTTGAGAATAGGTTAATATGCTAATTTTTTAATTTATATTTTATTAGACCATGTTATAGTGAGCAAGACCACCATGCAAATATATTGTTTATCACTATTTACCTATAAATGAAAATAACCTAAAACATGGTTATACTAATAGAAATGTTGATGATTTATACATGTGATTGGAATATATCAAGATCAATAATTTATCTAATTTTACAGAATATGAAAACTTAAGATAAGTAATTTTATGGCTAATAAGAAATTTTATGATCAAAGATAAAAAGTGTAAACCACAAAATTCATATTTAATTTACCGTAAAAGATTGAACTAATAGTCAAAATTAGTCGCCATCAGCAATATTAGTCCAAATTAGTTGATTGGCTCCACTTTTACATTAGCCAAAGAGAAGGAAGAAAAAAAGGAGCTACCCTGAGTAGCCATTCTATGGCGACCACCACTATCAGTGACAATATTTAATAGGAATCTGTAGGCAGGAAGCTGAATCTTTTGTAATGGAGAAACATCATCATACTCAGGGTGGATAGGAACATAAATATGTGTTAAATCAACAGGTTTAGGTAGATGGAGAGGTAGTCAGTCTGGTTCCTTAGATGTACAATAGTCTACTAAATCCTGTACAAAGTGGTTTAGGCATCAGTTAACCTCCACCAAGGGTTCCACCAATGAATGGTGGATCCAACCAGCTTCTGCATCAGGATCATGGAATAGGGAATTTTTTTATATTATAATGCTTGAGTTATTCATCTAAACCAACCCTAAGAGAGAAGTTGATAAAAAAGTTAGCAATATTAGAAACATTTAATTTTTAATGGCTAACCAGTAGAAGATTGGAAACAAACACTGAGGCAATTTTTGATTTTACCCAAGCTCTTTTGGAGTCACTGAGATAAGCGTTACCCAGAATATGTTCAATTGCTTCACAGACAGATGGCAAATCAATTATTAAAACCCGCTTGAGATGCGACCGAGAAATAGAATTGAAGAATTCCATTTCTTTTCTATCACTTCACAAAAAAATTATAGGAAGATAGGGAAACACCATGATGATAGAAACAACAAGGAGAAAGGCTACTTAAAAATCAAACCACATGAGGCAAGGCCAAAAGTAATAATCCCTTCCCAATTCTCAAAGATATTAGATGAGGGATATTCTAAAGTTGATGTCGTCGACTCAAAATATATGCCATGTACAATTCTAAAGACAACACATAGTAGCCAATGTCATTGAGAATTTAATATATGTCAACCCACAGCCAATTTAAGAAAACCCAGTCTTTGACATGATGGGGTATAATTGTTCCTAGTTTTTCACAAGTTAACATTAAATTTCCATGTATTTATGCTAACTAAAAAATGGCTATGATAATGTTGGAGATTTAAATTTTTTTACTAAGACATCAAGAGGTCATAATTCAATTATAAATTTTAATTTATTTTAGAATAGGTAGTTTCCCTTTATAAAATAGGTATCATATAAGAAAAGATAAATTTTTATTTTTTTTGAACGGGAAATTCCCCTTAATAACAACCTTCATAGGTATTAAAATTATTATCTTTAATCTTGTATCAAATGAAAACTTCCCAATCCTATAAAAAAGATAAGATAAAATCTTGTAATCAAATGCAAATTGCCCATTCTCACAGCCTTCATATAGTTTTTTTTGGTGCTCAAAATAGTAGCGCCCTAGTTTTCCTTTGAATATCTATCAATTTGCAGCCTCTGTCACTTTATTTTTTCCCATGTTGTGTCGGGTTAATCTTTTTTTATATTTTTAATCTATTCATGGGTCATAGATCACTTATGGGTCCATGGTTTGCTCCTTGTTTCTTTGTTCCTCCTGAAAAAGGTCTGTAATTTAGGTCTCTTGTTCTCTGTTCATTTAAAAACTCAGGTTCTCCCATATTTTCCATTCTCCACAGTAAGGATTTTTCTTCCTTATCTTTTCTGCCCTAAATACTTGAAGAAAAATGAATGGATGTATCTCTGAGAAACATATTTGAGCCTTGTAACACTTATAAATTCTCTGTCCTTGGAGGAATTTTCATTTTCGGGCTCGAATGATCATTTTTCTATATTTTATGGTTTGACGGGTGTTTCTCCCAATCAAATTTACATCCTTGCATCGACAGGGGATGTGGCACCTTTTGGTTGGATGTGGCTCAACTGGGTACTTCAAAATTTCTATGAATAACCTCAACCTAAAAATTTGTCCACGTGGAGGAACGAAACTTGTTTGAAGATCTACTTTTTGGTTTGGCCTTGGAGTAACGGTGGGAGGACATGTGGAGGTTTCCACTACTTTTCCTGGACATAGAAAATTTTTATGTAGCTAAAATAGTGTGGCAGAAAATGGGGACGCGTGGAGAGCCCATGCTTCTTCAGGGTCTCCTCTTTGGGAACCATTTTGAAATAGCACCATGGAGACATGTGGAGGCTTCTGCCGGATCTTCCCATACTTAGTATTTTTCAAAGGGTTTTGGGAGGTTCAGGACACATGGAGGATCTACGCATGTTTGGGGACTAGCCCTTGAGTTTCATTTTAGAGACGTGTTGTGAGGACACGTGGAGGCCTCCGCTCACTTTGCATTTTGCTTATACTTTTCAACAGCCAAAGGAGACTGCCTCATAACATGACACATGGTGCCTTCCACTAAGATTCAAGCATTCAGACAAAATTTTATGATTCAAAACACGTGACGAGCCCTCACTCATTCAAGGTATTAAATTTTTGGGACCATCTCAAGGTGCGCCATGGTGACATGTGGCGGTTTGAAAATTTAAAGGGGCGGGGAGGCTTACCATCGGGGGCAATTTGGGTTTTTTTTTCCCGTTGACATGGAAATGACTAAAAACATCAAAATGGCCCGTAGACCTGATAAAGGAAAGGTCAAAGCTTGATCCGATCTACGGCGGAGGTGCAAACTCTCAGGGGAAATTTGGAAAAATTTCCTTTTGGGAGAAAAGAGTTAAAAGTAAAAAGGGAAGCGCAGTTCCACTGGAACAACATTGGGACACATGTCGGACCTGTTTTTCAAGGGTGGAGTTAAGGGGAAAACTTGGAAAATTTTCTTTTTTCCATAAAGAGGGTCAAATGGTAGAATTTATCCGTTGTTCCTTTCGAACCCACCTCAAGAGATGTGTCAGGCTCATTTCTAGAGGGCGGAGGTGTGGAGTAAAATGGAATTTTTTTCCATTTTTTTTCAAAAAATTTAGAAAGTCTGAGGAAGCCCCCAGGTCTATTTTTAGGTTTGAATCTTCCATGTGGAAAGCCCAAATTCAAAGTAAAAATCAACGGAAACTGATATTTTGAATCTGATTTTCCCCCCATTTTACTGAAACACACCTGGAACTATGAGTCTTCATGATTCCTTGGTATTTCCTACACGCCAACCAGAGAGGGGAGTTAATGTTGATATCTGAGTTTTGTGGGAAGATCTGGAAGATATCTTTTTCCATTAAAATGGTTTGACTATCGTGCTCGATCGGATTTTCAATTTTTCTTCTCCCAAGCATGCAAGGAGCCAGATTTGACATATTAGGGGCAAAAGTGGTTGGAAAATTGAAGAAAGAGTGATCTACCAGAGGAAGGAGCTGAATGTGGGAGATATTCGATGAGATCTACCCCCTCGAGCACCTGTCAAATTTTTGTAAATCTGATTATGAGAATCACAATCGTGATCATGGAAAGCACTGATAGCACTCAAGGTTTGGATTTTTGGGGGGAAAATGGTCCCTATTGTAAAATGTTATAAATGACATGAATTTTTCATGTAAACAGTTGGAGCATTAGGGTTCGGGACTAAAATTTCTAATAGAAAAAAAAAATCTTGACAAAGCCCATCATTTTTGAGAAGCCATTTGAGAAGCTTGTATATCTCTTTTTATTAAATCTGATCATGTCAAGGTGGTTTTAAGTGTACAGCTATAAACAAGCTCTGAGACTGTTCTAGAAACTTTCCCCTGGTAATAGATTTAATCAAATTCAAAAAAAAATTTGTTGTCTTGAGAAAAATCTTTTTTTTTTTAATGTATGTGAATAGTTTTTCTTGTTTCTTTTGCAATATTATATTAAAATCTGGTTCAATCACATAGGCCTCAATCCTTGTGACAGTTTAGTGGCATCTGCAATTTCATTCCTCAGAAAAGCTTTTATCTGGGATTGGAATAAACTATTTAAAATAACTTTTCTTTCATCTGTTGACAGAGATTTCCTGTAAGCCTTTGGGTGTACCTTAGGCGTGATTTGGATTAGATCTTGATACTTTGTTCTATTTCCTAGCTCAATCCTTCATGATAGAATCTCAAATATTGTGTGAAAGAGTGTTAATCTAGGCCTCCATTGAAGCACATATTCTAGTTAAAGAAACATTTTAGCTATGCGGTTGCATTTTGTTGGTTTAACCTTCCATTTTGTAAGATTCCTCAAGGATCTAGTGAATCAAGTTCATCTTGCCCCACCTCCCACCAAAAATTCATTCAATAACAACCATACTACCCATTTTTCCTGATGTGGTCAAATGCATATTGCTACCAATCATTTAACTAACATAATATTATGTCAGTGTCATTCTAAACTAGGGTTGTGTCCTAAGAAGTATGTAATGGAGTTTAATGGAACTAGTTATCTGTTGGGTTTGTTGGGGGTTGCTTAGTTTAGTGACTTATCTATAGAAATGCAATACAAATCTACAGAATTGAAATATAGTTCTATAGAATACAACTATTCGTGAAGAAAGGAAACTAACAAATAATCTTCTACTAGAAAATGAAATGTGCACACAATACTTGTAACACATGAAATTACAACTGTTTAAATGAAGCTTAGCAGAAAGTGAGATTAGTTGTTAACTAGATTTTCATAATGGAAACATCTATTCTAAATGAAATTGGTAATGAAGAAAACAAATATAGTCAATCAAAGCATGCATGTAATATTCTCAAACAACAATTACAGTAAATCCAAGAAAAGAACTGTATGCGTAAATGAACTCGAAATAACTTCTTATCTCATTGGCTGAGTGGGCCCTTTCTCTTCCTTAGGATAGAGGGATTAACAACCTTTAATTCTCAAAATGTCGTGACTTTGATTAACTCAGAATAAGTTTCACAACATAGACAGTATAATAATGCCAAAAAACTGAATGTAGATAATCTATCTTAGCATATCAAAAGTAGTTTTTTTATATGTTCTGAAGAAGAAGTCTTCATATAGGTATTGTTTTTTTTTAATATTGGCAAATAGTTTTTTGAAAGGGACTATACCCTTAAATACAAAATAAGGCCTTTAAGCCAGAATAAGAGTGAGAAGCATAGCAGGACTAACCAAGTCCAAGGCTTGCCATAATAGGTATTGTTAGTTACAAGGCTTACCATAATAGGCAACATTAATCATGGTCCACCAAATACTAATTAAAACACATAAATTTCTACGGGAAGTTAGGAACAAGCCCCAAACTAATAGGTCAACTTTGGTGGAAACAGTCTCCCGCCACTTTCTCTGAACTCGGGCTCCAAAACTACCAGCAACATCCATCATTTCCTGCACACATCATCATGTTTTATCTCATAAAGACAGTTAGTAAGAGGTTCATGTGATAATCAGTTTTCATAAACTATAGCAAGGAAAATGCATCAAACCTACTAAGATATAACTACACAAAACATCCCCATGTATTAATAAGTCATATCAAAATGGTATTTTCGGCTTGAAAAAATGATATCAATGAGCCAAAAAATGCACTCATCACTTCCTATACTACCCTTATTTGCCTTGTGTACATATAAATTTAAAATCTCTATTACCAAAACATGTGGAAGCAATCAGGGTCCCAAATGTCTTTAGTAACCTTTGCCTTGTTGTGAAAATATCTCCATGATCTGGAAGTGACAACTCATGAGAGTCAAATTTGGTGTGTTGATCATATTTTCCCAAGGTCTTCTCTATAAAATTTATGCAAAAGAAGGATCTACCGGAATTCTTCAATAACAACGGTTACAAAATAGGTTCTCTTACCTTGGTTGAAAGGCACAACCTAAAATAGTGAGGATAGATCAAATCCTCTTGAGGGTGCTATCCATTTCTCCACATTTGAGTGACAGAGGGCCAGTTATATCTCATCCTCAGCTACAAAATGACTCATTGTGATCTAATTTTTCTCTAAGTTTCCTATCAAACCAGTGATACTACTCAGACTTTGAGGGATAATTAATTTGGATACCAACATCAAAGTGGCGACATTTCCGGGGAGTTCGGTTCAAATTCAAGACCCTGGTAAGTCACTTATTGTACGCTCCAAGTGTTGTGTGCAGATCTGTCAATTTTCACACCTAGTGTGGTAGCTTTCATTTGATAAATCTAGGTAAATAAAGTTTAGAATCTTTCCATTTCCAGTTTCTAGCATTGATAGACATTTGAAAGATCATACTTAGTGAATTTGCACAACTAAGGTGGAAATCCTTAGTGGCAACTCCCTATTGATCTGATTTTTAAATAAGTACCAGTGTCTTAAAACTTTGTCAAAGTCAGATTTGTTACTAATATTGGCAAAGCTGGAAGGAAGAAGATCTTTCTTTGCTAGGGATCCTACTAGGACATTATTTCTAGAGCTAGGAAAAGAAAAATCAGAAGGAAGAAAATCCTGGAGAGTTGTGGGAGAATAGTAGACAAGAAGAGGGATCTCCATTGATGAAAATGATCAGCCTATTATTGAAGACTGCAATTCAAGTGACTCTAAATCAGGTAGCCTCTTTGTGGAATTGAATTCTCTAGTTGGAGAAGGGCCTTCATTTGATTTTGAAAGGTTTTCTTCACATTCTACACCTTTCTTTTACGAGCTTGATAGGGATTTCCAAGAGACAAGGCATTTTGGGGATCTCCATTTTGAAAATTATACTCCTTTGTTCCAAGGACCCTTTGCCCCTTATCAATTTTTCACCCCTCCAGTGTCACCTTCTCGAATAAACATGGCCCAGCTCCCACCTAGACCCCCTTTTGTTGTAAACACCTTTGGACCTATAAATTTTTTGGCAATGGCTGGATATCCAAATGCAGTGCCTCAAGATGTAAGGAACACAATGCCAAAGTTCCAAGGAAACAATGTTATTACTGGTGATCAGCATCTAAAGCTTTTTATCAATATGATGGAAGAATTTGAGATTGAACATGAAGATGTATATATCAAGTTGTTCATCCATACCTTGGAAGAAGATGTTAGGGACTGGTATAAAGCATTTCCAGATAACTCTATTGATTCTTGGACTGAGATGAGTAATGCATTTAGATTGCAGTATGGTGATAGAACTGACCCTAGGTTTCTTTTGATAGAATTTGAAAACATTCAAAAAGAATCCTAATGAGTCAATACATGATTTCAACACAAGGTTTAATAAGACCTTGAGGATATTTCCTATTAGGATAAGGCCATGTGATGAGTCATGTTTGATCAAATATACTGATGCATTTGATAAAAAGGCTGCATATTACTTAAGAGATAAAAACCCCACAAATTTGAGGCAGGCCTTCACCATGGCTCTAGCAAATAGAGAACAACATCAAGGTAATTGGAAAGCCTCCAAAAAGGGAGGGTGTAAAGCTAGTTAACCCATAAAAGCCTCAAACAAGTAAGGCTACTGATTTGGAAGAAGTTGTGAAAACTTTGGAAGGGGCTATCAAGGAAATTTCCTACAAACTAGCCCAGGCTGAGAACGGAATTGGGCAGAACTCACAAGGTCAACACAAGCAACAAGGCCAAGATAGGTTCACAAATCACCAAAGATTTGATGACAGAGGCAAGGGACCTGTTGGATTTGGAAATAGACAGTCCCAAGCTAGGGATAACATAGAATGGTACCTGATCCTTTGGCTACCAGAGTTGTTGTTGTGGAGAAGATAGATGTCATTGATTGGTGTGACAAATGTTTCATGCCTCATGCTCCTTGTGAAGAAGATCAGCAAGGAGAATAAGAATAAGTTGATGATAATGATGATGATGTCTGCATGATGGGTTGTTCCACAAGCTTACAACAAGGGGCAACTTCAACTGAGGTGATAAGTGCCCGGACTGCTACCACTTTTTGGGACTACATTCATAGGGTACCTATTCTTCCTCCCTCTCATACTTTAGAAGTAGATACTGTACAAGATTTTGAATTTCCCAATAATGATTTTGAATATTTAAGGGATTTAATGATAAAGAAGTATGATGGAGGAATTCCATCTGAGGAGGATAGACAGTTACTGATGAATGTTGTTGTTGCTCAAGAGAAGGAATATAACACAAGAAGTAAGGTTGTCAAAGGGACATAGGGCCTCAAGCCAAGGCCAAAATCTCCCTTACTTTCAAACATTCCTAAAGAGGCTCCTAAGAAAGAGGCATCTGCCAAAATCCCTACAGTTCTAAACAAAAATCATATCCCTCCTCATGCCCAAGTTATCAAAAATCCTGTACCACCTAATGAGTGTGTTAGTGTTCCTTCCAATACTGCCTTGCCAAGGAATGTCCCATATGATATTTCCCAAGTTTTAAGTCAAATCAAAGTCTCTATGTTCCAATTGTTGAGTTGCTTAGGATTCCTGAGCACAAAAAGAGAGCATTTGAATACTTGGGATTGAAAGAAGAGAAGACTGCCCTACGCAGAAATGTAAATATTGTGGAGACTCCTCCAATCATTCAAGAATTAGAAACACCACCAGCATTGGAGGAACTAGGTGAACCACCTGAGGTCTATTTGGGGACATCCTTGGTGGACTCTCAGATGAATGTGGATCCATTCTTCACCACTTTGATCATTAAGGACAGACTGCTGCACAACTGCATGTTTGACTCAGGGGCATCATGTAATGTCATGCCTCTGGAAGTCATGAATGAGATGAATATCAAAGTGAAAACAACATATGGGAAGTGCACTACCATGGATTCCAGAGAAGTGCTAGTAGTGGGATGTGTGAAGGGTTTGGTGGTGCAGCTTGCAGCTTACCCAGGTAAAAATTTAAAACTTGATGTTGTCATCGTTGACTGCCCAGCCAAGTGGGGCATGCTACTGTCAAGAAAATGGGCTGCTAGTGTTGGTGGGAGTGTCCAAATGGATATGTCCTATGCCACCATTCCAATCAAAGGCAGCCTTGTCAGGTTGTATGGAGAAAAGAAAATGTTGCATCTTATTGAGGATCCCAACAATGCATCCTATGAAGTATTGTACACAAATGTTGATGTTGACAACTTTGTAGGATTTGCTGATGGAAAGGAGCACAAGATTGAGGAATGCAGGTGTCTTGAACAAGTGGGCTCTCCTTGGACTCTATTGTTTGATGGAGCTTGCTCCAAGTTTGGGAATGGTGCTGGTGTTGTTTCTACTTTCTCTTGGTTAGGAAAAATTTGTTTTTCTTTCAAACTCAACTTTGAGTGCACTGACAACATTGCTGAGTATGAGGCACTGTTGTTGGGTTTAAGAATTGCTTGGAAATATGGTATCAAGGACATCATTGTCAAAGGAGACTCAGAATTAATAGTAAAACAAGTCAGAAAGTTGTATGCCACAAAGAATCAGTGAATGAAACAGTATAAAGCATGCAGTTTGGGATCTTCATTGAGATGTTTGATTCATTCAACATAGTGCATCATGATAGGAAATTCAATGACTTGGCAGACAACACTTGTCAGTGTTGGGGTCTCATTTTGACAATTGTACAATGTCCCCATATTGTGAATATGATGTTGAGGTATTGACAAGACCTTTTGTCCCTGACAACATTAAACATTGGACAGGTTTTTGATGATGATGCTCAAATCAGAAGATTTTTATAGAACAAGGGAGATTTTCTAATCAATGCATTGATTTGGAGCCAATGGTATGTACAACAAAAGGAAAATAAAACTTGTTTGGTTAGGGAATCATCCAGCTAAAAATGAATACCATTCCTAGAGGACGGGTTTCTCTTGAGTCTAATTTTGATAATGTTGATTGCATTGTTAACAGATGCATGGAAACCTCAAGGGATATTGAGGAGCATGATCTTGGCAAAAAGGAGAAGCCAAGGAAAATTTGGTTAGGTAGTAATCTCAGCAAGGAGGAGAAGCTAGTCATACATCCAATTGTTGAAGAAATACCAAGATTACATGGCTTGGACCTATTCTGAACTAAAAGCATATAGAGAGGACCTGTTTCAGCATGAGATTCCCTTGGAGTCTAATGCAAAGCCATTCAGGTAGAAATAGAGGCCAATCAACCCACTCTTATCTCTCAAGATGTAAGAGGAACTGAAGAAGCTGAGAGATGGAGGGATTATTCAGCCCACTAGGTATTCTTCTTGGGTTGCAAACCTAGTACTAGTAAGAAAGAAGAATGGTGATATCAGGTTATGTGTGGATTTCAAGAATCTAAATAGAGCATCAATGAAGGATAATTATCCTTTACCAAATATGGAGAACATGTTGCAGTTAGTGACTAGTTCTGAGTTACTTTCTACCTTGGATGGTTTCTCTAGTTATAACCAAGTTGTGGTGAAGGAATCAGAAAGGATCAAGACAGCCTTTACTACTCCTTGGGGAACATATGTGTATGTCAGGATGCCCTTTGGTCTGATGAATGCTAGAGCCACCTTTCAAAGAGAAATGGATGTTTCTTTTTTGGTTACATCAATGAGTTTATTGATGTCTACCAAGATGATGTGACTATGTTTTCTAGAAAGAGAAGTGACCACTTGCTACACTTGCAGAAGATTCTGATAAGATGTAGAGAATATGGCATCTCACTCAGTCCAAAAAAGTGCCATTTTGGAGTGCAGAAGAAAAAATTTTGTGGTCATATTGTGTCACAAGAAGGGGTGATGATTGATCCAGAAAGAGTAGAGGCCATCAGCAAGGTCCCAATCCCAAAGAACCAAGAAGGGAATT
Organism: Taxus chinensis; assembly: GCA_019776745.2. Taxonomy (NCBI): domain Eukaryota; kingdom Viridiplantae; phylum Streptophyta; class Pinopsida; order Cupressales; family Taxaceae; genus Taxus; species Taxus chinensis. The sequence goes on from CM034154.1 coordinate 301,088,931, forward strand.
TAGTCCTTCTTTAGGTAGATAAACTTCATAGAAGGTTCATATCAAACTTTGTTGAGTTGACCATTCCAATCAATTCCATGCTGAGAAAAGACCAAGTCATCAAATGGGAGGAGGCTGCCATCCAAGATTTCAATGGGATTAAAGAGGCACTAAAACATGCCCCTATTTTGGCAGCTCTAGACTATAAGAAGCCTTTCCAACTATTTTCCTTTGCTTCAGAGAACACTATTGCTTCTGTCCTACTGCAGAAGGATGATGAAGGGGCTGAGAGGCCAATTGCCTTTTTTAGTAAGGCCTTGCAGGGGGCTGAGCTGAAGTACACTATCATGGAAAACATAGGCATTTTCCTTAGTAAAGGAAACAAAGGCTTTCAAGCCTTATATTCTAAGTTCTAAAGTTGTTGCTTATGTTCCCCACACCATGGTGAAGGACATCTTATTAGAGATGGAGGTCTCAAGAAAAAGATGTAGGTGGGTGAACAAGTTGCAAGAATATGATATGGATATCCAAACCACGAAGTTAGTGAGAGGTTTGGGCTTGGCTAAGCTTATGGCTGAGAACAACTTGCAAACTATTGAGGTAAATGAGGTAGAAGAAGAAAGGGCAGGTGTTTTTGAAAAGTTGATGAGTTCTGAGTGGTAGAAGGATGTGATTTTCTATCTCGTACATTTATACATCCCTAAGCATTTAAGTAAGAACCAAAAAAGGCCTCTTAAGTTGGCCTCCTAGAAATATGTCATTACTGATTTTGGGTTGGATTTGGAAGAACCCATAGGGAGTCCTCTTAAGATGCATTACTTAAGAAGAAGCCCCCAAGATAATTGTTGATCTCCATGGAGGAGTATGTGGGGGGAATTTTGCTGTAAGAGTCACAACACACAAGATCCTGAGGGCTGGTTATTGGTGGCCAACTCTCTTCAGGGATACAACTCTTTTGGTTAGAAGATGTGAGAGTTGCCAGCACTTCTCTGGAAGACTGAAAGCTTCAGGCTCCCTTCCTTTGCAACCTGTATCAATTGAAGCTCCATTCAAGAAATGGGGAATGGATTTCATTGGTGAAATTTTAGACCCTTCAAGTGCTAGCCATAAGTGGATTCTTGTAGCCACTGATTATTTTCACTAAATGGGTGGAGGCAATCCCCACCAAAAGAGAAACATACAAAATTGTCATTGATTTTCCGTTGAACCATATCATTTGTAGGTTTGGGTGCCAGTCAAGATTTTTGTTGACAATGCCATGAGATTTAGAGATAAACCTTTGATGGAAATGTGTAAGGAGTATGGGATCAACTTGACATATGCCTCCAATTACAATCCCCAAGGAAATGGACAAGCTGAGTCTAGTAACAAAAACTTGCTGAAGATTATCAGAAGAACCATTGGAGCTAGAACAAGAGAAAGTGGGGTGAACAGTTGAAGTTTGTTGTTTGGGAAGATAGGATCACTGTCAAGAGGGTCACTGGAAAGAGTCCATTTGAGTTGGTATATGGGACCCAGGCCCTACTGCCTCTTCATATAAGTTTATGCAACAGCTGGAAGATCAAGAGGTAGTTCCTTATGATGCTCGCATTAACCAGATTGTTGAGCTTGATGAAGAGAGGAGGGCATCCCACCAGAGGCATGTAAAGTTCAGAGAGAAACTGAAGAAGTTATTTGACAAGAAGGTCACTCCCAGGGCTTTCAATGTTGGAGATCTTGTGCTGCTATGGGATAGTAGGCATGAAGATAAGGGCAAGCATGGCAAGTTTGACTCATTATGGATGGGCCCTTACTCCATTGATATCAAGATTGGTGAGCATACCTTCTTCCTTAAGGATTTAGATGGTGAATTGCTCAAATTTCTGGTTAATGGTAGGTATTTGAAGCATTTCTTGGATTTATTCCCCTGAATCAAGGTAGAAATCTTTTGTATAATGTATAGTTTGTTGTTTGTTTCCTGTCTTTTGTGTTTTTGCTCGTTCTGGTCCTTGGTGACCTATTTTTGCTGGGTTTCTCTATTCATTTTTGGAGATGGCTTTGTTTCTCTGCTCTGCAAGTTGACTCCATTTCCCAATGGATATTTTTATCACTTGGTCTACCTTTGTTCTTGTGGCACTCACGGGAAGTGCCCATCCCCGAGTCAGAGCCAATGTTGGTGCTCAAAATAGTCTCGCCCCAGTTTGCCTTTAAAATCTATCAATTTGTGGCCTCTGTCACTTTCTTTTTCCCGTGTTATTCTTGGTTGATCTTTATTGCCATTTTTTAATCTATTCCTGGGTCGTAGATCACTTATGGGTCCATGGTTTGTCTCCTTGTTTCTTTATTCCTTCTAGAAAAGGTCTGTAATTTAGGTCTCCCATTCTCTATTTGTCTAAAAACTCAGGTTCTCCCATATTTTCCATTCTCCATGGTTGGGATTTGTCTTCCTTAATATTTCTACCCTAAATACTTGAAGAAAAATGAATGGATGTATCTCTGAAAAACATATTTGAGCCTTGTAACATTTCTAAATTCTCTATCCTTGGAGAAATTTTCATTTTCAGGCTCGAATGATCATTTTTCTATATTTTATGGTTTAACAGGTGTTTCTCTTGGTTAAATTTACATCCTTGCATTGACAAGAAGATCTGGACTTTTGGTTTGTGACTTGTACTTCAAAAACTTCTACTGAATCACTTCACCTAAAAATTGTCCATGTGGAGGCTTCATTTGAAATCTACAAATTGGTTTCCCTTGGAGGACTGACGCTCGTTCCGAGAGGATCTACTTTTGGTTTGGCAGTTGGAGTACGGTTTGGGGAACAGTCTTGACACATGGAGGCACCGAGTTTTCCCATACTTAATATTTTTCAAAGGGTTTTGGGAGGTCTGGGACATGTGGAGGAACTGTGCATGTTTGGGGACCGAGCCTTGAGTTTCATTTTAAATAAGTTCCAGGAGGACACGTGGAGGCCTCCACTCACTTTGCATTTTGCTTAGACTTTTCAATGGCCAAAGGAAACTACCTCGAAGCATGACACATGGTGCCTTCTTTGAGCTTCAAGAATTCAAATAAAATTTACCGGGCCAAGACACTTGGCGATGCTGTGCTTGTTCAAGGTATAAATTTTTTGGGACCATCTCAAGTTGAGCCATGGTGACACGTGGCGGTTTGAAAATTCAAAGGGGCGGGGAGGCAGACCATTGTGGGAAATTTTTGATTTTTTACCCCTTGACATGCAAATTACTAAAAACATCAAAATGGCCCGTAGGCCTGATAAAGGAAAGGTCAAAGCTTGCTCCGGCCAACGGCGCAGGTGTGGGCTCTCAGAGGAAATTTTTAAAAAACTCCTTTTGGAAGAAAAGAGTTAAAATTAAAAGGGGAAGCGTGGTTCCACTAGAACCACATTAGGACACATGTCGGGCCCATTTTTTAAGGGCGGAGCTGCAGGGAAAACTTGGAAAATTTTCCTTTTTCCAAAAGAGGGTAAAATGGAAGAATTTGATCTGTGGTTCCACTGGGAATCACCTTTGGACGCGTGTCAGGCTCATTTCACCGAGGGCAGAGGTGCGGAGAAAAATGGAAATTTTTTCCATTTTTCAAAAAATTGTAAAAAGTCAGAGGAAGCCCCAGGTTTATTTTTAAGTTTGAATCTTCCATGTTGACGGCCCAAACTCAAAGTAAAGATCAACGACAGCTGAGAGTCTGAATTTTATTTTCCCCCCATTTTACTGAAACATGCCTGAAAGTGTGAGTCTTCATGATTTCTTGGTATTTCCTACATGCCAAGTAGAGAGGGTAGTTAATGTTGATATCTTAGTTTTTTGGGAAGATCTGGAAGACATCTTTCACCATTAAAATGGTCTGGCTATCATACTCGATCAGATTTTCCATTTTTCTTCTCCCAAGCACACAAGGAACCATAGATTTGATAGATTAGGTGCAGAAGTGGTTGGAAAATTGAAGAAAGAGTGATCTACCAAAGGAAGGAGTTGAATGTGGGAGATATTCGATGAGATCTACCCCATCGAGCACCTAGCAACTTTTTACAGATCTGATTCTGAGAATTGTGATCGTGATCATGGAAAGCATTGGTAGCACTCAAGGTCTATATTTTTGGGGGGAAAAGGGTCCCTGTTGTAAATTTTACAAATGGAAAAAAAAATTCATGTAAATGGTTGGAGTGTTAGGGGTCAGGACTGAAATTTATAATAGAAAAAATCTTGACAAAGCCCATCATTTTTGAGAAGTGGTTTGAGAAGCTTGTATATCCCTTTTGTATTAAATCTGATCATGTTAAGCTGGTTGCAAGTGTACAACCATTGACAAGCTCTGAGAATTTTCTAGAAGCTTTCCCCTACTGATAGATTTAATCAAAGTTGAGTTATCCTTTATTGTCTTGAGAAAAATGTGTTTGTTTTATTTCTAAATGTATGCGAATAGTTTTTCTTTTTTCTGCGGCAATCTTATATTAAAATTTAGTTCAATCACACAAGCCTCAATCCTTGTGACATTTTAGTGGCATCTATAATTTCATTCCTCATAAGAGATTTCATTTAGGATTGGAATAAATGATTTAAAATCACTTTTCTTTCATATATTGACAGAGATTTATTGTAAATCTTTGGGTGTACATTAGGGATAATTGTGTTTAGATCTTGATACTTTGTTGGGTTTACTAACTTGAGCCTTCATGATAGAATCTCAAATATTGTGTGAAAGAGTGCTAATCTAGGCCTCCATTAAAGCACATATTCTAGTTAAAGAAACATTTTAGCTATTATGTGGCATTCTATTGGTTTAACCTTCCATTTTGTAAGATTCCTCAAGGATCTGGTGAATCAAGTTCATCCTGCCCCACCTCCCACCAAAAATTCATTAAAAAACAACCAATCCTACCTGTACTACCCCTGTTTGTCCTATGTGCATAAAAATGCAAAATCTATATTACCAAAACATACAGAAGTGATCAGGGTCCCAAATGTCTTTAGTAACCTTTGCCTTGTTGTGAAAATATCTCCATGATCTGGAAGTGACAACTCGTGAGAGTCAGATTTGGTGTGTTGATCATATTTTCCCAAGGTCTTCTCTATAAAATTTATGCAAAAGAAGGATCTACCAGCATTCTTCAATAACAGAGGTTACAAAATAGGTTCTCTTACCTTGGTTGAAAGGCACAACCTAAAATAGTGAGGATAGATCAAATCCTCTTGAGGGTGCTATCCATTTCTTCACATTTGAGTGACAGAGGGCCAGTTAGATCTCATCCCCAGACTACAAAATGACTCATCATGATCTAATTTGTCTCTAAGTCTTCCTGTCAAACTGGTGATGATGCTCAGACTTTGAGGGAGAAGAGAAACAAATATATATACAAACAAACATTTGTATCTTGAATGGGCATATGCCTAGTCTCTTATAGGAATCATTGAAGAAGAATTTACGTTGAATTTATAAGTTGAGAAACAAATATATAGAGGATAAATAGAAGTATTTCTTGTTTTTCAATTATAATAATGGGCATATTCCCATTATCATACAAACTAACATGTGTATCTTGAATGTGAAGATGCATAGTCGCTTATAATAATCATTGAAGCATAATTTAGGTTGAATTTATAAGTTGAGAAACAAATTTATAGAGGTTAAATAGAAGTTAATTAACAACTTCATCCAAATATCTTCATCATATTAACATATCATAAATTAATTTTCCAAGAATTCCTCATGGTTCCCATATTTCCTGACTATTAGAATAAGCATCTATCCATTTTAAATATTCTCATAAAAGGATGTAATTGCATATATTACATTTACAAGAATTTCTCATACTTCCCATATTCCCTGACTATGAGAATAGGCATAAATAGAATTATTTCTTGTATTTTAATGATAACAATGGGAATATGATCATTATTGTACAAACAAGCATTTGTATATTGAATGGGCAGATGCCCAGTCTCTTATAAGAATCATTGAAGAAGAATTTAGGTTGAATTTATAAGTTGAGAAACAAATATATAGAGGTTAAATAGAAGTTAATAAAAACTGGATTGCTAAGAGTTTCATCCAAATATCTTCATCATATTAACATAGCATATATTACTTTTTAAAGAATTCCTCATACTTTCCATATTTCCTAACTATTAGAATGAACATATGTCCATTTTAAATATTCTCATAAAAGTATGTAATTACATATATTACTTTTACAATAATTTCTCATACTTCACATATTCCCTAACTATGAGAATGGGCATCTGTCCATTTTAAACATTCTTATAAAAGGATGTTGGAGAATTTTTATTAAGCTTATGAGAATATATATAGAAGTTAAATTCAAATGCCATATTCTCATTCCCATCACAATCATATAATTCTTTGTTTGTATGAGAATGGGCATATGTTTATTCTAACCATTATACCTCATTGAAGCAATATTGAACTTAATCATTTTTTATATCACTATAATGGATGTGGGAAAGGGAAACTATCCATTCTAAAAATAATTATTATTACGTATATTTATCTTATATGCATATTCCCATTCAATACAAGTTAAAAATATTTGTTTTTATGAGTATAAACATATGCCCATTCTGTCTAGGTGTATATTACCTCTATTTAGCAATATTGAACTTAATAATTTTTATATCACTATAAAGGGTGTGGAAAATTTCTATCTAGGTGTATATTACCTCTATTTAGCAATATTGAACTTAATCATTTTTATATCACTATAAAGGATGTGGGAAAGGGAAAGTGTTCATTCTATAAAAAAATTATTATTACCTCTATTTCTCTTCTATGAGAATGAGCATATTCCCATTCAATACAAGTTGAAAAAAATTGTTTGTATGAGAATGAACATATGCCCATTCTGTCTATGTGTACTTTTTCATTTTTCTTCTATGATTCTTATATGAGAATGGGCATATGCCCATTTAATACAAGATATAAAATGTTTGTTTGTATGAGAATAGACATATGTCCATTCTATCTATTTACCTCATTGAAGCGATATTGAACTTAATCATTTTTATATCACTATAATGGATGTGGGAAAGGCCAACTGTCCATTACCATCTATTTGAATAGAAATATTGACTTACCTCTATTTTCTCTATCACTATAAAGGATTCCTGGGATAGGGAATAGTGTCCATTCTAATACACGTTAATTATTACCTCTATTTTATCTTGTATGATTATTATGAGAATGGGCATATTGTCCATTCTATATAAGTCTAAAAAATGTTTGGTTGTATGAGAATTCCTCTATTTAGCAATATTGTAGTTAAAAATGTTTATATCACTATAAATGATATGGGAATGATTCTATCTAGGTGTATATTACCTCTATTTAGCAATATTGAACTTAATCGTTTTTATATCACTATAAAGGATGTGGGAAAAGGAAACTATCCATGTATGAGAATGAACGAATGCCCATTTTTACCTCTATTTCTCTTCTATGATTCTTAAATGATAATGGGTAGATGCCCATTTAATATGAGTTAAAAGTGTTTGTTTGTATGAGAAATGAATGTATGCCCATTCTGTCTAGATGTATATGTACCTCTATTTTCTCTTCTATGATTCTGATAGGCATATTTCCATTCAATAAAGTTAAATTTTTTTGTTCGTATGAGAATGAACATATGCCCATTATGTTTAGGGTGTAATATTGCTCTCTAATTTTATATCAGTCTTGAACTTACTCGCTTTGCCCATTCTGATGTTCTCATCTTTGATTCTTATAGGCATATGCCCATTCATATGCCCACTAAAAAATGTTTGTTTGTATGAGAATGAACATATACCTCATTCTTCAATAGGTGTCTTACTTACTCTGTATTTAGATAACTATAGAGGTACTTAATCATTGATTCAAGCCCATTCACATATAACAGGATTTATAGAAAATTATTATGTGATAGGAGTATTATCACCTCTATTTATCATTTTTAGTATTATGAATTAATGTTGTAATATCACTAATAAAGGATGTGGGAAAGGGAAACTGTCTATTCTCTGAAAAAATTAATGATCACCTTTATTGTCTCTTATATGATTCTTATTTGAGAATAGGCAATATGCCCATTCAATACAAGTTAAAAATGTTTGTTTGTATGAGAAAGAACATATGTCCATTATTTATATATGTATATTACCTCTATCTTATATGATTCTTATATGAGAATGACCATATGCCCATTATGTTTAGGTCTGTCTAGGTCTGTCTAGGTGTATATTACCTCTATTTCTCTTCTATGATTCTTAAATGAGAATATGATTCTTATATGAGAATGGGCATATGCCCATTCAATACAAGTTTAAAATGTTTGTTTGTATGAGAATGAATGTATTCCCATTTTGTCTAGGTGTATATTACCTTTATTTATCTTCTATGATTCTTGTATGAGAATAGGCATATGCCCATATGACAAACAAGATAGAAAATGTTTGTTTATGAGAATATGAGAATGGGCATATTCCACTATATTTCAATACAATATATAAAAATATTATTGATTTTATATGAGAATGGACATATGCCCTTCAATACAAGATAAATAAATATTTGTTTATATGAGAATAAACATATGCCCATTTTGTCTATGTGTATTGCCTCATTTTCATTGTTCTTGTTACTCACTTTTTCAGCCATTAATAATTTTTGTCTATGTGTACTTTTTCATTTTTCCTCATTTTTGTATGTTCTTGTTTCTTATATGAGGAATGGGCAATTCGATTCATTCTCCCATTGTAATTTTTCATACAACAACAAATAGTTATTATTAAATGAGAATATACATATGCCCATTCTATCTATGTGTATTGCCTAATTTTCATTGTTCTTGTTACTCACTTTTTTCAGCCATTAATAAAAAAAATTAATGTTGTCTCAAAAATGAATAAAAATTAATTGCTCTAAATTTTTCTTTATGGTACCATCTCATTATTTAGAACATCTAATAGCAAACCTCTCAAAGATGTAGAGTACTATAAGTTATATAAAATTTTATCATTTTCAAATCCATATTATATTATGAGTAATAGAATAAATTTCTTGTCATTTTAGCACGTAAACTAACTTTGTTCTCACAACAAACATAGTCAAAGAATAGAGATAACTATAGAGGTATTAAAAACAATTCAAGCATATTCACATACAACAATTCCATTCACATACAACAATTTATAGTTATTATTAAATGATACAATATTATTTCTTATATTTAATTATTAGTATTATTAATTACTATTGTTAATTAATTAATTTTGATTAGTCCTAATATGATATGTTAAATACATTAATGAAGCATTATACGTGAAGAAGAATTGTAAATAATAATGGAGTATATAAAGTTTAATCATATTTTTTTATTCGTTTGATTTCTAATTTTTTGATAATTTAAGTTTAAATATGTGAAATTATTTTTTATTCATTTGATAATATAATTAGATGTCATTTTTTAATATAATAATTGAAGCACTAATAGTAATTAATTATAATATTATTAATTAAAGTTTTTAATTAATTAATTAATACTAATATTATATAATCACGGTGATTTTTCTATTGTTTCAAATTTCAAATTTTTGGTGCTTTATTATAGGGAGGCAATTTGTACCGGTCATTTATTATGGTAGGTTTGACTCAAATTTTAAATTTTTGGCTTAATTTTTGGGAGGCAATTCATAATTGTCATTTATTATGTCAGGTTTGATTCAAAATTTAAAATTTTTGGTGCTCTTTTTATAGCTTAATAGATTAATTTTTGGGAGGCAATTCATAATTGTCATTTATTATGTCAATTTTGATTCAAAATTTGAATTTTCAACTCTTTTTTTCACGAGGCAATTTATTTTGGCATTATAAAAATATTGATTTTGAATGAATCAGGTTTTTTTTTCACTCTATTGGGACAAATATTTTTTCATTCAGAGATTTAGCTAGGGAAAGATGAAGAATGTAGAGGAACATAGATGTGGTAGGAAAAATATGAAGATAAATAGATTTTGCAAAAGAAAGAAGAAGAAACAACTTTTGAAATAGTGATTTTGCAAGGGAGACTATTGGAGATTTCTCAAATGGAATACAACAATGGCAGAGCAGGCTATTCAAGGTTTTTATATCTCAATTTTTCCAAGTTTACTTCTAAAGCGTAAAAAAATATCTCAATTTTTCCAAGTTTACTTCTAAAGCGTAAATAATGTATACTAACAAAGACATTTTAATTCACAATCAACTATTTGAACTGTTTTTCTATATATCTCGTTTATTTTAATGTCTAAAAAATGTATCGATTTGTTTCCTTGCATAAACATAAGAGAAAAAAAATACATAAATCATTTTTTACATTCGTAAACATAACAACTACCAAATATACAAATCAAAATTGTTTCGTTCCTTTTTTAGTGTTATAAGGTCTAAAATGCGTACCTGTTTATGGTGCAAAAAAATGATTAGATGGACTCAGTAATGCTTGTGTCTCTCTGTGTCTTTTTTATGACAACTAAAACAATTTTTATTACCTCTGCAACAAGTTTATTTTTCGATAATCTTTGTATCCAATCAGCCCAAATCCTTTCGCATACCTTCATCTTTCTCCTACAAAATCTCTGAATGAAAAAACCTGGCCATAAGAGAGAGAAAAATAAAAACTTGGCCATTAGAGAACAAACAATCAAAACCCGATCCATTCAAATTCAATATTTTTATAATGTATTTGACCAAAGAAAATCGCCTCTAAAAGAAAGCACCCAAATTTGAAATTTGAATTTTTCGTACCATAATAAATCACCACCTTTTAATCTATCCTACCATAATAAATCACCAAACTATAATACTTAAATGCCTTTAATATACTAAGTCTATCGTAAATACTTAACCACGAAAGGGTACATATTTAAATGCTTTAATATTTTATTATCCCAATGTTTAGAAACATTTAAATGTTTTATAGATTCATTAGAATAATTAAAATGCATTATACCATTTTAGACAAGCGTAATATTTTTAAAATGTCCACGTTTACAAAAAATATGTGTTAATAATGAAATTATGAAATTTTGAAGGTTTTTTTTAAAATATTGATAAAATACTGTCTTATTTACGCAAATTTATTGTGTTTTAGAATGGTCACCCATACTCATAAAATAAGTTATAAATAAATTGATCTATTTACAATAATAAATCAACACCTTTTTACTAGAAACTATAATGCTTGAAATCGAAAATAATTTGAACATATATTTTTCTGAATGGTCACCCATTTTATATTTTTTGATTAGATATTTAATTCTCACGGCATGTGTAAAGTTATAAAAAAAATTAATCTATCCTACAATAATAAATCAACACCTTTTAATGTTAAAATGCTAAAATGTAATCCTAATATCCTAAGTTTAGATTAAATGTTTTAATAAAAATATTTTGAAATTGAAACCCATTCTATGTTTTAATAAGATATTTGAATTATGAAAATATGTATTATAGTAGAAATTAAACATAAACTAATTAAAACACTGATAATAATACCATTTTTTATGGCACCCATTCATCTACAGCATGGTCTAAAGTTAAAGCAAAACCATTTTAGAACATAATGTTTTGAATTGTAAATCCGACATTTCATGTAGGAAATAGAATATTGCTAATAAGAAAAATATAATTGAAATCGATATCAGGACTACTTAATAGAGGAATACTTGATACCTAATCAATATTTTTTCCAAGCATAATATCGGTTAGAATGGGCACCCATTCTCACGAGCTTGTATAAAGTTATAGAAATTGATTAAATCTTTTTAAAATAGCCGATGAACACTTTGATTTTGAAATCATAGGAATCATCCTAATTATAATGGTCACAACTTTTAAATAGGTAAAAAAATGATTGTAATCATAGATATTTTGAAAAATAGGAATCAAATGGGAGATCCATACTCATTTTAGCTTTTTGTATATGTCTTGAATCTGAATAGTTATAAAGCTCCCTATAAAATAAAAGTATGAATCTATGTCCATTCAATATGACTTATGAGTAATTTTAAAAGAGCAATGCCCACTCTCATTAATATCCTATGAGAGTTTGTCATAAAATATTTTTAAAATATATTTGAATTGATTGGACCCATTTTATGTTTTAAAAGATATTTTAATTAATGAAAATTATATAGTAGAATTTATCATCAAACTTAATTAGACACTTATAATTTCATATTGACTTTAATTGTTAGAATGGGCACCAATTTTCACGACTTGTATAAAGTTAAGAAATTGATTTATATTTTTTATATTGTCTTGTATTGAATGGGTAGGTGTACCTTATCATGTAGAAATCATAGAAAAAATAATAAGAAAATTATGAATAAAACAATCTCACAATTTTTAAATAGATATAAATAAGAATAATAGAGGCATATTCATAATATCAATATTGCTTGTATTACAATATTTAGAATGGGAATGCGAAAAAAAAATTGTTTTGTCTTGTTTTGAATGGGAATTGTATTTTTGATCTTCCTATTCTCATATAGGATTCATAAAATAATTTCTTGTACAAATAGGAAACATAAAAGAAGAGTATTATTTATAAATGGTCATGGATTTTAAATAGGTAAAAAATTGATTGACCATGTTTACATTGTCTTGTATCAATTGAAAAATTCCTATTCTCATATAGAAATCCACCTGTTCTCATATAGGAATCAAAAAATAGTTCATAGCGATGATAGAAGAATATATAGAATAAAAGAAAAGAATTGAGATAAGAATATTAGTGTGTAATGTATGACAGAAGATCTGTGATGTAAAGACATGCTCTCATAGAATGAAAATTGTTTGAATGAGAATGTTTAGAATGGGCACATGCCCATTTTTGCTTATAAATATAAGGAAATATGTTTCAATCTTGACTGTGCCCATGCCCATGGGTCTTAAAAAAATAAATATTACGTTTGGGATTTGTATTATAAAGTTTAGAATGGGAATATGCCCTTTATGATAGGAATAATCAAATTTATTTATTTTAGAATGGGCACCCATTCTCACATCTCGTGATGGAGCTTTATCACAAATTGTCATTGTATTGAATTGGTAGATGCCGCCTTCTCATTTAGGAATCATAGAAGAAGAATAAAAGAGTATGGATAAAACATCTGATTTTTTAAATAGATATAAATAGGAATAAAAGAGGGAATATCTAAAACATTACTTGTATCACAATGTTTAGAATGGGCATATTCCCATTCTCATGCAAACAAAATTGTTTCATCTTGTTTTAAATGGGCATTGCATTTTTAATCTGCTCTATTCTCACATAGGATTCATAAATACTTTCTTATACATATAGGAATCATAAAAGAAGAGGATTCCTTATAAATGGACATGACTTTTAAATAAGTAAAAAATTGATTGAACATCTTTACATTGTCTTGAATCAAATGGGAATTTTTTTCATATAGGTATCAAAAAAGAGTTCTTAGAGAAGGTAACAATCATTATTGAGTAAGTATGACGAGTGTGCACATTCCCATTCTCAAGAATCAAAATTTTTGAATGATAATTTTTAGAATGGGCAGATGCCCATCATCATAAACAAATATGTTTCAGTCATGACTATGCACATGCCCATTTTCAAAAAAATAAATATTACTTGTATTATGAATTTTAGAATGGCATATGCCCTTTATGATAGGAATAATCAAATTTAATTTATTTATAGAATGGACACCCATTCTCACATTTATGGAATCATAGAAGAATTGTCTTGGGTTGATAGATGAAGGAAATAGAAGAAGAATAAGAAGAGTATGGATAAAACAGTCTATCAGTTTTTCAAAATTTAAATAGGAATAATTAAATTTATTTTTTTATAAATGGGTATTGTCTTGTATTCTCATTAAGGAATGGGAATATTCTTGCGTAGTTACTAGGAATAATAGAAACAAAATAAGTAGGGTTTATTAAACAAACTCAGATTTAAACAATTTAATAAGGTTGAAAGGAAAATAGAAGTAATCTCATATACATTGATATTTCTTGTATTACATCATTTTAAAATGGTAATTTGCCGATTCTCATAATGCAATCTTTTTAAAAATGTCAATTATTGTTTTTTACTAAATGGAAAAATGAAAAAATAAAAAAATAATTATAGGATTAAAAAATGTAGAATGGGCATATGTCTATTCTCTTTAATTTAAATCATAATAGAAAATTCATTATTGTTCATGGAGATATGTGAATAAAGATAATAAAAAAATTTACTTTGTTTAGAGTGGCACTTACCCAACCTTGTTTCCTTTATAGGTGTATCAAATCTAATGTGTCACTTGGTAATGATTACTCAGATTCCTGAAACTCTATGCATGTCAGTTTAAAGAACTGGCATGAATTTTCAAGTCGTAATCATGTTGAATTATTATAAAATTAATATTACAAAATGATTAACTATATTTTTATATCTACATAGTACATATTATCAATTAACAAGGTAATAATATAATCTCTATTGGAAAACAACTTTTTCTAACTAATTTTATAATCATATAGACAACTTCAAATATTATAAGCAAGAAACAAAAATTATTCATCATCACAATAATCAATATATAAAACAAGGTAATAGTAGTGCCTAATAATGATTCAAACATCAACATTAAATAAGATCATTTCACAGTAAATATTTTACATAATCAAAATCCATACATCATCACATGAATTAATAGAGATAAAATTTAATTTTTTCAGAATGGACAATTCCCCATTATCACAGCCTTTGTATAGATCTGAAAATGATTGACTTCAATAATATAGATGAAATTTAATTTTCTATTATTATGAGAAAATGGCTATGATTCATTCTATGTGAGAATGGGCATATACCCATTCTCATATAGGAAATAGAAGAGAAATAAATGCACATGTGACCATTCTCATATAGGATATAAAAAATAAAATGAATGTTTCAAATACACATACACATGGACAGAATGGGCATATGTCCATTCTCATACAAACAAACATTTTTTATCATGTATTGAAAGGGCATATGCCCATTCTCATATAAGAATCATAGAAGAAAAATACACATAGACAAAATGGGCATATGTTCATTATCATAAAAACAAACATTTTTATCTGGTATTGAATGGGCATATTCCATTCTCATATAGGAATCATAGAAGAGAAATAGCAGCAATATTTAACTTTTTTTTAGAATGGACAGTTGCCCATTCCCACATCCTCTATAGTGATATAAAAACAATTAAGTTCAATATTGATTCAATTATGTAGAATGGTTAGAATAGGCATATGCCCATTCTCATACAAACAACTAGTTTTATGATTGTGACGAAAATGGGAATATGCCATTTATCATATGAAAATGGGCATTTTCCCCTTCTTTATATAATAATAATTTAGCAAAGAAGATTTAGAATAATTCATGCCTAAAATTTTCTTCAAATATTGTGCTTCACAACCCAAAATGGTCTTATGAAACAGAGGGAGCCCAAAGTGGAAACTTAAAGGGTCAACAAAAATTTAGTGGAGAGAAAAAACAATATCTCAGAAATATTCTTCAAATATTCTACTTTAAAGGATGAAACGGTCTAACTAAATACAAGCAGCCCAAAGCGGAAGGACAAACAAAAAAAAAGTGGAAAATGGATGAAAAAGAAAGTGGAAAGGATGAAAAATAAAGAGATAGCTTTTCCGACAGTGGTTAACCTTACAATTCCCAAGATCTCTACCATCATTGAAAATAGTAAACACCATCATTCTCTCTACCATGCCATGGAATAATTAATTGCCATTAATTTCACCAATTTCCCTCCAACGGGTGCTCGAAGACGTGTTTCACAAATAAGTACCTTCAAATAATAAAAGGTGGTAAAAAATTTATTTACAAATTAATAGTCTCACTATTCCATGCACAAAAACAAATTTAAATATTAAACAATATCATAGCCATGTTTTAGGTTTAATTATTGCACTTAAAATAAAATTTAAATTTTCAAAAAAAATTCATAGCCATGTTTGATATTTTCTTTATCGATAAACCCTTTTCACCTGAGATTTGAATTGGGGGGTTCTGGGGTCCCCTCCCTTACATAACATTGTATACAATATCTAAAAGTAGGGTACTCCAAAAGCGAGAAAGAATTTTAAGCATGGATACCCTAGAAAATGACAAATACACACAACACCACAAAAAATATACGAAGGAGCATTACTATTTTGATAATTAGGAAACTTCAGCATTCACTTTGACCTCATCTTCTTCAGTTGGAGCTACTGCAAGGTTCTTGAGAGATAGCATGCGCAGCCCTAAGAAGAGAAGTATATGAAGCCATCTCATCCCTCGTAAGTTTCGCAATTCGAGCTAGAACATGGCCAATTGGGAAGGATAAAGAGCTTCCAAGTCTATAGGGCTATGTCGGAAGGACTTTCCTCAAATTTGTCAATTCGAGTTGGCTCATGGCCGATTATGGAAGATTTTTGGGAGGATAAGTAGGTGGGAAATTCCTCCTTCAGTCCATATTTCTGATGAACTGAAACAAAAAAATCCAAAATATTCTTATACCTCCTTTCTAATTCTTCAACATAGCCCCAAGAAACCAAATCCCCATCAACTACCATTGAAATTTTTGAAAGAGTTGTGGGAAAACTGAAAATTTTCACCACTTCTATAAGACCAACCACATGTCTAGGTTGAATAAAATTCTGAGTAATTTACATGGTCTCATCCTTGTATCCTCCAAGGAGAAACATGTGGGTGAAAAAAATGGAAGTGACCTCAGCATTGACACGAGATCAACCACATTCTTGCATGTAATCCTCCCCAAGAATATTTTTTATGGATTTCTCCACTGAGTCAAAATCAATCCGGAAGATTATTTGAACCTTGATAGTGGAGATAGGGCCATATAATTCCATCTCCCTCAATTCCCCTTAAAGAAACAGTCCCAGTATTGGAGGGATCGCCATGGCAACGTTGAGAATCAACAAAAAAGCCTAGCACAGAGAATCAGTGAAATTAATTGATACACTAGAGAGATATTTTCAATCATGGATAATTAGAAAACTTGTTTCAAATTTTAATAGTATTATATTATTATTGACATTTCATATATGTTATGAAAATTATTATTTAATCTACTATTACGATTGGATTTAAGGTTTATGAATATATTTAAATGTTTATTATGTTCTACACCTTCTCCACATATTTAAATTTTTATATTTTCATTTAGAATCATATGGGTAATATTTAATTTGTTTTAGAATGACAGCTTTTCCCATTTCTCATATAAGTTAAATATCAATGATAGAATGGTTTGAATAAATAGCCCATTCTCATGGTAATATTGATTAATTTGTTTTAGAATAGACCGTTGCCCAATCCCCCATCCTTTGTAGTGATATTAAAATGATTAAGTTAAATAATACTTCAATGATCTAGAATGGTTCAAATAGGTATATGCCCATTATCATACAAATAAATAGTTATATTACATTGATGATAATGGGCATATGAAACTTCTCATATAAACAAATATTTGTATCATTGTGATGAGAATGGGCATATGCCCATTCTCAAAAACTCAATGTAGAAAGAAAGAAAAATTCTCCTACGTGAAATATAAATAATGAATGAAAATTTCATAATTTTATGAGAATGTTTAAAATGGAAAGATGCCCATTCTAATAGTCATGGAACATCTAAAGTATGAGGAATTCTTGTAACAGTAATATATGTTATGTAAGTATGATGAAGATATTTGGATGACGCGGTTAGGAATCAAATTTCTAATTAACTTCTATTAAACCTTTATTTATTAAATTCACATCTTATAAATTGAACCTAAATTCTTCCTCTATGATTCCTATAAAAGACTAGGTAATCTTCCCATTCAAGATAATGATCACGACATTTGCCAAAGGTTCATTCCCTATGTAGAAAGGATGTATGCCCATTCTTATCATTGCAATACAAGTAATACTAATGCTTGATTTACTAGGGGAAACATTAATAGGATATAAAATTGAAAATGAATTGTCCATCTAATACAAGAACTTATTCAATGGAAAAAAATAGTTTGTTTGTATGAGAATGGGTGTATGCCAATTCTCAATCACTCTAATACAAGAAATATTGAACTTCTCCTATTTTCAATAATGACAATTTCATCTTTGAAGGTTATGAGAATGGGAAAATTCTAATTAGTAAGGAACTATTCAAGATTTTATTCTAATGCTCTTCTTTTCATGATTCCAATTATGAGAACAGGAATTTTCTCATCAATACAACATTGAGCTTAATAATTTCAATTCATTATGAAAACAATTAAGATTCAATATTGCTACTCTAAGAGCTCGGCAGTTGAGATCAAGACCACCCATTTATTTCAGCAGGTCAACTATGCCATCCCTTCTTGAAAAGTCAACTATGGGAAAAGTCTAGATCGGAAGAGTTAAACTTGAATTGCTCAATCTAATCAAGCATAGTTAGCTCATAATCCAATCTTAAAAACCATGATGCAGGTTGCATGAACTTGCAGAGGCCATAACTTTTATCCAACCATTGATTTTATCATTTTCCTAAAATTCCTATATGGTATTGGGTAGATTTTCATTAGATACTAAGATTGAAGGGTAATGAAGATTTTAATACCGTGAAGGTTGTGCTCATTATGGGGACGTTTTCGGGCTCAAAAACAAAATAAATGTCATCTACTTGGCTTATATGATTGGCTATTTCCGAATGAAACTTTCCACATTCTAGGTCTTAGAATTTTAATATACTATTTGTATGTGCTTTCACATAAGTCCAAATTGGGCATCTTCCCATTCAAAAAATAAAAGAAATAAATGCTTGAGTGTACGAAAATTTGGGAAAAAACTCAATTAGACATTGTAATACAAGCAATTTTAGAAGTTAAAATTTTAATTCTATAGAATGGTTAACCATTCAAAAGTAGTTTGTTTGTATAAGAATGGGGTAGAATTCTAATGATGTAATACAATCAATATTGAAATTTTATTTTTCAATAACTCTATGAAGGTATGAGAATGGGAAACTCCTGAATTATTTGCACAAGCTATTTTATCTGTGTTGTTCTTTTCAGGATTTCAATTATGCAGCTGGAATTTTCACATTAATACAACATTGAACTTAATAATTTTGAGCATATATCAAAAATTAGGTTCAATATTGACAGCTCGACCAGCCAGCTCAACCGGCCAGCTCGACTCTACCAACTCAATAGGTCAACTTGCTTAGATGCATCCTTTAGGTCATCCACCTATCCCTAGGATAAAAACTATGTAATTCTTATAACTCAGCCATCAACCTACCCCTCCAACTGAAGTGATTACTAAACCATCTCGACATGCCAAATCACAAATATGTCATCTCAACATGGTTTGGGCCTTAAATCTAAAATACAACATTATTTTATACGAAAAAAATCAGAATACTTAACAAAGAGGAGTCTAAATTATTTTACATCTAGGACTTGCATGAAACATAAAAAACATTTTTTAGATGAATCCTTTTATAAATGTGGATGCTAATAACTATGCAAGTATTACAATTAAAATATTGAAGTGATATTCTTAAAACCTATATCAAAAATATAAAAAATCTAAAATACGATATTATTTTATACCCTGAAATTTGGAATACAACAAAGAGAAGCTTTGAAACAATGCATGAAATGTCGTCATCTTTTATATGCATCCCTGTATTATTAACTATGGAGGATAACAACTATGCACATGTCTTTCAATGAAAATATTGAAGTGATATTCTTAAAACCCATATCAAAATACAAAAAATCTAAAATAGGACATTATTTTATTAAGAAATTCATAACAAAAATAGAAGTATGAAACATGCATGAAACTTCCCGTTTTAGATCAATCCTTTTACGCTTGGAGGTTAACAACTATGCATGTCTTTCAAAACATTGAAGTGATATTCTTAATACCCAGATCAAAAAATAAAATAGATTATTTTATACAGACCTATGCCATCCAGGTGGTAAGCCCACTTTGTAGAAATTTCCCCATAATACAACAGGGCTAATTTCTTTAAAACATTAAATCACATAATAAGAATAGAACTTTCATTAAAATCAAACAAAATATAAGGGAAAAAAACTCCATATTATCAACTATGCTTACATTAACAACTACGCATGTCTTTCAAAACATTGAATTAATATTCTTAATACCTAGATTAAAAAATATAGAAGATCAAAAATAGGGCATTATCATTAAACACAGAACATAATAGAAGGGAAATAAAACCAAATCATATTCTTCATCTCATAATAATTCAATAGATAAGAGTTAGAATAATTCATGCCTAAAATTTTCTTCAAATATTGTGCTTTGAAATCCCAAAATGGTCTCATGAAATAGAAGGAGCCCAAAGCGGAAAGCGTAAAAAAATTTAGTGGAGAGAACAAATAATATCTCTGAAATAATATTCAAATATTCTGTATCAAAGGATGAAACAGTATAACCAAAATATAGGCAACCCAAAGCGGAAGGATGAAAAAAAAGCCGAATTTGGATGAAAAAGAAAGCGGGAAGGATGAACGAGAAAGAGATAGCTTCGCATGACCGATTAACCTTGTAATTCCTAAGATATCTACCATCATCAAAAGCAGTAAAGGCCTCCATTCTCTGTACCATACCACTGAAGAATTAATTTCCATTAATTTCACCAATTTCCCTCCAACTGGTGCTCGAAGATGTGTTTGACAAAGAAGTACCTTCATTTAATAAAAGGTGGTAAACAATTACAGTCTCGCTATGCCAAATTAATAGTAATAACATTAATTAATAATATAAAAAATTTAATATTATAATATTAATTAATAAACTAATATTAATACTTTAATAAATTAAAAATAACATTAATTAATAATATTATAATTAAATAGTATTAGTGCTAATTTAAATAATTAATCAATAATATTATAATTAATTTCAAAAAAATATCCTATCAATTAATATTAACTACAAGAATTAATATTACTAATAAACTTCAATTATTATATTAAAAATGACATCTATATATATTATCAAACGAATAAGAAATAATTTTACAATAATTAAATAATATTATAAAAAATATAATTAAACTTTATAAACGTAATTAACAACTTAATCGCCATTATTTTTAATGCTTAATTAATTATTGTGCATTTTTACAATAATTATAAAAAATATAGTAAAACTTTATAAAACTAATTAACCACATAAACTCCATTAATATTTATAATGCTTCATTAATTATAATGCTTAGAATGGGCCAATAAAAATATTTAAACTTTAATCACCAAAAAAATTAGAAATCAAAGAATATGTATTTAACATATCATATTAGGACTAATCAAAATTAATTAATAAACAACATTAATTAATAATACTAATAATTAAATACAAGAAATAATATTGTATCATTTAATAATACCTATAAATTTCAATTAATATTTTACATTACTAAAAATAAAATGTTTGTTGCAATACACATGGACAAAATGGGCATATGTCCATTCTCATACAAACAAACATTTTTTATCTTGTATTGAAAGGGCATATGCCCATTCCTCATATAAGAATCATAGAAGAAAAATACACATATATAGAATGGGCATATGTTCATTCTCATACAAACAAACATTTTTATCTTGTATTGAATGGGCATATGCCCATTCTCGTATAAGAATCATAGAAGAGAAATAGAGGTAATATATAATTTTTTTTAGAATGGATAGTTGCCCATTCCCACATCCTTTATAGTGATATAAAAATGATTAAGTTCATTATTGCTTCAATGAGGTAGAATGGTTAGAATAGGCATATGCCCATTCTCATACAAATAAAGAGTTTTATGATTGTGATGAGAATGGGCATATGCCATTTCTCATATAAACAAATATTTTTATCATTGTAATGAGAATGGACGTATGCCCATTCTCATAAACTCAATATAGAAAGAAAGAAAAATTCTCCTACGTGAAACATAAAGAATGAATGACAATTACATCTTTTTATGAGAATGTTTAAAATGGATAGATGCCCATTATCATATTCAGGGAATATGGTAAGTGTGAGTAATTCTTGTAAAATTAATACATGTTATGTTAAAATGATGAAGATATTTGGATGAAGCAGTTAGCAATCAAGTTTCTAATTAAATTCTACTTAACCACTATTTATTTATTTATCATTGTTTAAATTCAACCTCATCTATTTAACCTCTATTTGGATGAAGCGGTTAGCAAATGGAAATGTAACCTCTATTTATTTCTCATCATTTAAATTCAATTGAGTCAAGTTCAATTATAGTTTAGAAATCATGTTATAAATATTTCCAAATTATATGCATAATTTTGAAGTATTTCCAAACCTTACTGAATTATAGAAGTTTTGCAAGCTCATGTGCTATGTGTATTCAATATACTTATGGTTATACATACATGATAATTTTTAATTTATTTTATGCAATGCTTTAAGATATTTTCCATCATCTCACAAACTTTTTATTTTATGTTGTTACAATAGTGAAGTCTTTTGCATTTGTAGAGGATGATCATGTGGACTTGTTTTCAAAGGGAACCAAAGTTACAGAGGGAAGAGTATATTCAAGTAGGAAGACACTACATTACAAAGATGTGGGAAGAGGATTTGTGGTTGTCAGTGTTAACATAGTATTAGATGGAAGAGTAAAATTTCCTTTCTTAGTTGATGAATTTGAAACCTTGGCAGATGTCGGGAATAAAGGATACTACATTACTTGGGAAGAGAGTGAATTTTCAAAGCATGCAGATTCATTCATTCCCCCCAAGTTGGAAAGTGAAAACATTTGCAGTGGTTCAGAGGATTACAATGCAGAGAGTGATGGAGATTCTAGTGATGACAGTGAAAGCACCATCAATACAGGTCCTAAATATAGAAAATATTTTGTCACAGACAATGTCATTCTCAAACAAAAATATTGTAGCAGAGATGATGACATAGCCATGGGTTATATAACTCATGTGCTAGAAGTTCATGAAATTTATGGAGAGAGGTTGGGTCCTTTGAATTTTGGTGTATGCATAGAGATTGTGGTAAATATGTGTTCAGAATGCTCAGACTCACTAGAACCTAATAAAACAATTGTTTGGCCAATAAAACATTTGATTTTCAATGAAACAAGAAGTTCCCTTATGATTAAGCAAGGGGGTGCTCAAATGGTTGGTTTGCACCTTGTACATAGTGATCAAGTAGATATTTACGATGGGCATGTTTGTGTAAGATCTAACCAAGAGATAAATCCATGGAAGGATGTGTTCAAGGGAAACATGCTACTTATACAACCAGGAAATGATAATGTAAAGATATGGATGGGGAGAGTAGATGGGGATATTTTCCTTCAACATGAAGGAAATGATGTAAATAAAAAGTTGAGAGTTCAATACTAGAAACATGTGGGGAGAGGAGAAGTTACAACATTGTATCGGGATTGTTAAAAGCTAAGTAAAACATGGACCATCTCAAACGAACCTAAAGTAGATATCAATGTGGATAGTATCATCTGGGCATAAACACCAAACAAAAAAAGGAAAATTAGATACATAAATATACCCTGATAAAGGACATGTGGCCATTAAATCATACCTTGAACTACTTGAACATGATAAGGAATGTTGACTTGGAGAAACTATTGAAGTTTATAAATTTATATGTGAAATCATCTTGGCCCAGGATGTGGGTTTTTTTTTAAATATTCCAAACCTTGGTCCTATAAACTTTACAGTTGTACTATTATTTGATAATTAAATGAAAGACTGAGTATTATATTACTTTGGAAGATTTTTCCATAATATAATTCTATAAAACATTGTATTGCTTATGGAACTCTTGAATCTTATTAATGTATTATTAATAATATGATTTCCACCATGTAATTAATTTAATTTGAAAAAAAATCCTTAATTATGCTCTAAGTTTACAAGGAGTTGGATCTTGTTATTTAAAGGGACATGGATGTGATTTACAAGGAACTCATTTCAAAAATTCATGTTATGTAATGAATTGATTTATGCATTCATTACAACCACAAAATTATATGGTCTTTTGGCTAAGGCTATGTGCATAAGTATAGATAAATTATTTTTTAATTATTGTATTAACTTTGTAAAATACAAACCTTTTTGAAGTCTAGATACTAAATCATATGCCTAGAATCCCATAATTCTTGAATGTAAAAATATAATATTTAGAGTGCCAAGATATATTATTTAATGATCTCAATAAGAGTTTCTGGAAATGCTCCATCACTTAAACTATTGTCTACTAAGATATAAATTTTCAAAAGAGGTAAAAATCCCTCATATATGAATTATAGAAGAAAAATAAATATAAACTTGATACACAAAAAAATTAGGAAAATACTTGTACCATGAGTGTTATCAGAATGTGCATATGTCCATTCTCATAGACTTAATAGTTGTTTATTATTTCATACAACATGTACCCATATCACATTGGTTTAATTTTCAAATGGGATCAAAATGCCTCATATAGGAATCATAGAAAAAAAATTGATATAAAGTAGATACACATAAAAAGAATTAGGAACATAGTTGTACTATAAGTGTGTTGAGAATGGGCATATTCCCATTCTCATAAACTCAATATAGAATTAGGAACATACTTGTATGGCATAGTGTAAATATTGGAATCTGATATTACACTAATTAAATTCTAATAATAAACATATTGGAATCTGATATCACACTAGATAAAAACCAATAATGGAAATTTAGGAATCCAATTTCAACAATTATAAAACCAGAAATGATAATACTATAAATCTAGATTCTTAGTAAAATGTCCATATTTAATGAAATTATGGTTCCTTGCTATTATGGACCATTTGAAATTTTGGAAAGAATAGGAAATCTTCCTTATAGACTTGTTTTACCTCCTGAGTTATCTAGAATACATAATGTGTTTCATGTAAGTTTGTTAAAGAAATATCTATATGATGTTAACCATGTTATAGATTCGAAAAACATAGTTATTGAATGTATGTGTGAATTTAAAATTGAATCTCGATTGATTTTGGAAAGAAGGACTAAAATTCTTGGAAATATGTAAGTTAAAGAGGTTAACGTGTAGTGGAATTTTTTTGATGTTGAAAGTGCTACAAAGGAAAGAGAAGTTTTCTAAAAGAGAAGTATCCTGAATTATTTAACTAATAACTTGTGTTTTTCTGTGTGATTCTCATAATGAACTTTTAACTACTGATGACCAAAGTTAATTCAAAGGGGGAATATTATATGAATAAATCCCTAAAGATTTAATTATTACAATCTTTTTTAATTATTATATAATTCAAGTTGGAGTTGGGATTATTTATAAAGAATTCTAATAAACTATTGAAAAATGCGTGGAACCATTGTGTTGGTTCGTAACTACTCGTGAGAATGTTATAAAAGAGACATATGAAATTAAAAGAGAGACACATGTACTTCGGAAAATGAAATTGGCAAGTAAATCTTGGAGTGAATTTTTAATCACCGTGATGATTAAATATGTGGATAGTAATTCCAAGGTACACCAGGTTACATGAAGGTAGTGGGAAAGAGAGAGGGGCACCATAGGTGTCCTACCAATGGTTATAGCATACAACCTCAAATGGTTCTTGGCTAGGGAAAGGTAAAAATACCCTGGGTGTATAGTATTTCCTCTCAATAGTGTGGCCATAGTTTGATGTCTATTAACATGGGTGTGTATTGGAATTTTTTATTAGAATTCGTTATCATTGTCTCAGATAAGTTCTCTCTCTGTAAAACTATGTAATTCCTATTAAAATATAATTGAAAGAAGTTAAAACTTATATTTATTTAGATTAATATGTAGTGAATGTATCTTGTTTATTTTGTTATGTATATTTTAAAATATGTAATCATTTTTATAAAGAACAACAAATTGTAGGATTTTAGATATGTATGCCTATTATTTGAAGAAGATTTGTCTAAAGAAATTGTGGAATAAGAATTGATATATGTAACTGACAGTATTAAACAGTCTTCTTGTATATGTCTTTGTCTTTCATGCTCATTTTTTCTATCTTTCTGTAGTGGACCTAAAAATTTTCCTTCAATACGGTTAACTCTGTGGTTCTAAGTCTGTCAGTGCAATGTAACATTATGAAGTTCTAAGAAATAAGATAGCACCATGTAACTTCACAATGTTAGAACTTTAATAGACCTTATTGACCGTTTCTAAGTACGAGATCCAACAAAGACACTCCACACTCTTCACAATATTAGACTTTTGATAACTTATATCTGACCAATGAAAAACACAATCTAATAGAAAAACTCCAAGTCACTTCATAATTTGAAATGTTAGTATTTTGTTAACCTTTTTCAGTTTTTAACTAATCATAATATTCCTCCATCCCACTAATTTTTTTTACATTAAGGGTTTGTTAGAAATATCCAGATGTGAACCAATAAGACTTGTTCGTGTTATTTCACATGTTGTTTTCCTTTGTTGGAACCATGACTGAGTGTGAAAATGCAACCCATTAAGAATACTCCATGTATGTATAATTTCAATGGACCATTTTTCTATTAAATGATCTTCGGTTATATATGTTACACTACAAAGTGCGAACTAATAAAAAAACACCACGTACATACAGATTTTGCATTGTTAGACTCTACTTATCCTTTATTGTTGTGATATCACCACATCTCTTTTTCCTTTGATCTCGTTAGCTATCTGGGCCAAAAAATTATTTGGTATTTGGTTATTTCTGAGTTTCAGGTGTCCGTAAGGCATAACTGTTGAAAAAACCCACAAAATATCGATGCGTATCTCTTGTCACACCATTTTAAAGATTTAATTAATCACATTTAGTCGTAGCCCACAGATTTGTAAATTCATCTTAGGTTATATTAATACATTTGTAACTTGACTTAGATTTCTCAATTAAATAGTATTATTTAAAATAAAAAATGTATATATCTTCAGCAATGAGATATTTTGTTAAGGAAAAAAAAATCATTTAATAAAATGACCAACTTGGCCACAGTTGAAGCACTTGAATGATAACTTACCTTTTTACTTTCTTGATACTCTTTTCAGTTTCCTTATAAACATAGCTTTAACCTTCTCGTCATCCACCTCCATATTAGATTCAACTTTGTTTTTCTTAGTTTGGGACTCCTTATCAGCCTTGAAATTTACTTCTTTCTTGGTTTTTTTAATTTATTGGTTATCATCTCATAGGTGATTAATATATCATGAATCCCATCCATTTTTCAAAGTGCTCAAGTATTTGGATTCTTCCACAGATGACACCTTGGAATAATATTTATTAGATAAGTGTCTCAATACTTATTGAACAACCGCATCCTCCTCTATCTTATCTCTTAAACCTATAATTAGGTTTAGTACTTCATCTACCCTTTGCAAGTAGGAGGAAATACTTTCAATTTCCTTCATTTTTAATCTCTTAAATTGGCTCATATAGGTGTGTATCTTGACTAATTTAACTTTACTATCTCCTTCATATATGGTCTCCATTTTTTTCCAAACCTCTTTAGTTTTGGTTCAATACACGACCTTTATAAATTAAGCCTCATCCATTCCACAGAGAATTGCATTCATAGCTTTGGAATTTTTTTCACTATCTTTCTTTCATGTTGCATGAGTAGGAGCTATAGGTAGAATTGTGTAGCCATTATCAACTAATTACCATATGTCTAATCCAAGAGACATGAGGTAATATTTCATTCTGAAACTCCAGAAACCATAGTTTCATCCATTGAAAAAATGTGCTTTGGATGTAGAGAAAGCACTTTGTGATTGATTGATTTCCATGCTTGAATAATCAGGATCTCCTTTGAGTTGTTAGACTCACTACAGAAGGACCAAGATCTGACATCAATTGTTAGAAATTAGGACAGTAAGAGGGGGGTAAATCAGTGTCAATTCAAACTTTTCAGTATATTTCAAACCAATAAATTTGTATCAACTTAATATAAAAGCATCAATCACACAATTCACATGAAGTAAAACAGATAAACAAATGGAGAGATAAAATTTTAAGTGGGAAACCCAATATGGGAGAAACCCCACTGAACAAATGCACTATGTTCACAAAGGTTACAAGTTTGTTGAGCACCCAATCAACATAAAGAAAAACTTCAAGAACATACTTCACTAATTGTAAGCTACAAATTTCATGAAAGCACCTACTTTCAAACCTTGTTAAGCTTCAACTAAGAATTTACAAAAAAATTGATCACACGCTTGACTTGAATGCTAAAACAACAAATTGTGATCCTAAATTTATACATATACTCTTCTTCATCATCAATTAATTGGAAATAGATTCAACACATTGTCACTCTTCTCACTCTCTCAAACATACACTTAGCTCACATATGCTTCAAAAAAAAATTACAAGAACAAAATTTATATTTTTTTTACAAAAATTTATCTCCTTCACATGGATTTTCAACTTCATATACTCATAATCTCAAATTTTTTGACTTGATAACTTGTGCAAGTGAGGTAAAAGGACTTTATAAGAAACTTCCTAGAGTTGTAAAGATTTCATCTAATAGATATCTATCATATTCTCAGGATCTAATATACTTTGAAGACAAAAGATGGAACATGGAGTCCCCTAAACTTATTTTATAAATATCCTTAATTGACAATGTGCTTTTCTAAATTCTCTCACTATCTTTGTAAATTTTTATCATATTTTTTCATATGCTTCACTAAATAAGATTTGTCGTATAGCTTAAATAAGGCTCTTTCAAGTGTAATCAATAAAAGAATAAATGTTACAAGTTCCTCTAAGGAATCCATATAACCTTAAACCTTCCTCATACTTTTCCATTTAGGTTCATACTTCATTTTACACCTAAATTTCATGGGAGATCACATTTAATGATCAATGTTATAAGCTTGAAGAAAGGAGAAATTGTCAAACTATGACATTGCTTTTGAAACACTTAAAGAGAAGAAGAATTTTTATGAACCTGAGCATTGTTATGAATTTGAAATTGTTGTTATGAACTTAAAAGCATTATTATGATCTTGAGAAATGTCATGAAATTGAGGAAGGGGAGAATGATTTTACTAGTTTGGAAAGATTTATTTTAAATAACTTACTCATTTATATCAATCAAGAAGACATGACATGCAACTATTCTTTATGGAACATGCACTGAAATAGGGTATACACATTTTACTATTACAAAGATAATCTTTGAGGATTCAAAAAATCCACACACTTTATCAATCAAGAACACCTTCAAATACATCTTTCCAGGTGTATAAATACTTTGCACAACTTCTCAGGTCCATTTTTTATCTGATAACATGCTAATATAGTTAGACTTTATTCATCTTCAAGGAATTACTCAATTAGGGTTTTAAGTCTCAAACCCTATTCATACATCTGAAATATCTCAATACTTTTTTCTTCATTTTTTATGTCAATACAGGTGTGATATGACTTCACCATAGCTTCATAATCTAGGTTCATACCTTCTATTACATTTGATGATTGAATATTTTCATGATTTAAGACTAAGGGTATATTCCTTCTTGATTGTTACAAGAGAATTGACATGGTCTTCAAGATAGAGATAGATTACAAATGCAAACATTTTTTCATTACATCTAGGGAAAAATTTTGACAAGATATTTTGTTTAGAAAACTTTTCATACTGATTGCAATCACAAACTGAATCAAACTTATAATGAGAATTAGGCATTTTTTGGGATTGAGTTCATTGTGTCTTTAAGCATCACAAGACAATCTTAGATTGTAGGATTATTGTTATCAACACTTCACTCACACAACTAGTAATTACACTTATAATTCAGTAAGAAGGTATTCAACATTATCAATATTCTTTTGATTGGATTGAAGGAGAAAGATCTAATTTACTTGCTCAAAACACAATCCTTAGTGAATGTCCTGAGTTGATTGTTTTGTCACTTTAGAATTTGTACACCAATTAAATTTATTTTAAAAAGATATTATTTTGAAATAACTTTGTAGGACTCATATATCCTAATTAGAGTCATATAGCTCATGGACATAAGCACTTTACATCAACAAGTTCACCTAGATCAAGAAATAGTTCTAGTCAAGACTTGTTCTTCACAACTATTACTGAAGTAGGCATACCTTGTTCAATTTTTCAACATGCCTTTACTAAATATCTTTATGGAAAACAATGTAATGACCTAGATGACCATCCACGTCATAGTTTTCAATGTGAATCCATTCACATCAGACAACATACATAAATGTTTTAAATACTGAGATAGCCATATATGGTACATTCAACCATGAGGAACACAATACCCACCATTTGAACCTATAATAAGCCTTATACATTATTGAGATGTTTTACCAAATTTTAAACTTGATTTGGAGATAATAATATCATATTATGTCTATTGCTTCACAAAGGAGGTGTGGTGATTGTTGAATATCTTCAGCAATCTTCTTCAAAATTTCATAAAACTTGACCCAGAGTACTAAAACACCTCCCTCTATATGCTTCATAGCTTCATTGTTCAAAAGTGAGCCTGTAAATTCAATACCAAACTCATTTTCATAAGCTTCCACTGCTAGTTATTAAGGGTAGTTTTAGTGAAATCTTTAAATTTTCCAACAAGAGATAAAGTATGCCCTGTATATGTTCATGAATGCTATAATATTTTTTCCTAGGATCCTACCATACTTAAATAGTATTTTCATGGAATTATTTGTGCTCATACACCTCATTAGGCTCTATAACTAGGCCTAAATGAACTAGTTCCAATTGATACTTACAATACATGACCATATGACCGTCATAGAAGCTCTTACACATCCTTGAAACACCATTTTAGACCTGTGGGACACCTGAGAAAAGAACACAAAAAATATCCATACCTCCAGTGGGCACCAACCTACTTGAAATTTCACTCCGCCTTTGCCATCAATGTTATGTGACATCAATGACAACACCAACCAATGCAGTGGGGTTCAACATTATGTGTATCACTCAAATATGTTCTCAAAGATAATGAGTACGATGAGAAATGTCTACATTAGTTATAAACACTCGATTAATGATGTGTACAAGATTTAAAACATCTCCACCAATACCAAGAACATGTCAAATGAACATATAATAAAAAATTTCACCCGTGTTAATTAAATATTGGCTACCTTATTCTGGAATAAAATAAAAATAATACTAATGTGGAGGCCTACATAAAAGGAAAATTCAAATCCAATTGGCTAGGATTTCAAGGAAGAAATATGAATCGCTACTTGAGTCCTACCTTCAGGAGCAACTTTTTCAGGCTATAACTAGAGTTCATAGAGGAGTTTTTTGATGATTCCTTACATCAATTTTCATGAAACTTACATTCTAAATCCAATGGTGCACCTATGAGATCTTTATTATTCAATTTAATCCTTGTAAAATAGGATGGGGAGTTTTATGTCCCAAATTTCCCAAATATTTAGTGTACATGGGGACACAAAAATATTCCCTCACCCTAGTTTGACAAGTGGCAGAGCGTGATTTTCTTAGATAGAGAGGTGTGGGGGCTAGAAAAATGTCCACAGTAGCTTAAATTGTCAAAAGGGTCTTAACTTGGGTTATATTAGTGTCCAAGGGATTAACAAGATGGGGGTGCATTTTATTTCACCTTCTATCTAAAATCGTTGGTATGGTTGGTGAACAAAATTGTTCCACTCTCCCATTGGCTCATATTTCAAGGTTGAAATATGAATAAATACTTGAGTCGTACCTTCAGGAGTAAATTTCTGAGGCCATTAACTGGAGTTCCTAGAGGATTTTTTTGATGATTCCTTATATGAATTTTCATGAAAATTACATTCTAAATCCAATGGTGCATGTATGATATCTTTATTCTTCAATTTAATCCTGGACAAAAAGGATTATTTTAAGGTTGTGCATGCGAAAAATAGGATATGGATAGAATGCTCCTAGGTTTTGTGAAAAATATGAGACTGCCATACTTTAGGGATGTGAATTATCTTTCTAAGGATATTTAATTTAGATCCTAAATCCTTAGGAAGAATTTTTGGCATTGTGCACTACTTAAGCCTGTAAGACCTACTTTTGCTGAAACTACTTCAAAACTTGTTGAACCTCCCAAAATATTCAAAAAATGATTAAAAAATTCTCTTAGCCCTCTTATAAACCTCGTTTGTGATTTTTTCCTTTCATTCAGTTATGGGGGGATGCACATAAGCCTCAGGAAGACCAAAAATTTACCTTTCCCATGCTTTTCAGATGACATATCTTGATGGATATTTCCTTGGAAATACATTGAATGACTAGACACCGATAAATCACCTATGGGTACATGAACATGAAACATTGGACCTCTAAGATGGATGGGATAAGAATGACATGGGGATTAGGGTGATATGAAGGAGGGATTAGAATGACCTTTGAGAAATAATTTTTTAGTAGGTATGGTTGTTATGATTTCAAGTGTAGAATGACAATAGATGGATCTTACTTGGGGACATGTCATGAATCGAGTGCAGTGAGGGCATGATATAAGAAATCTAGAATCTCCATACATAACATTGATCAATGGCTTATCCATTGGACTTATAGAAAATACATAACATATAAGAGATGGAAAGAAAGGGGGGACAGACCAACACACAACTAAACAGAAAAACACCAGACAACAAAGGGAAAAACAAACACAAAAGGGAAAGGGGGAAAAAATCTAAATCACCTATAATACAAGGTAGTGGACAACCCGATTTCATTGTAGCATTATTCTCTTCTCAGAGGTTACCCTTGAGTGGGAAACACTGAATGTTGATTTTCCTCAAAGCCATTAACTGGTTAGAGAAAATATTAGTCCCCTCTCCTTAACTGTTTATGAAATCTAGGTGCTTTCATGATTATATGTGTAGTATAGAGGAGTGACCCTACATGAGCCTTTTCATGCTCAGAGCTTGACTTAGAAATTCCATTTCCATTTTCCCCTTTGAATTCAGTTTAATAGTGTCAGTTTCCTTTTGTACTTACCCACATTGCTGATATATCATTGAGCATCTCATCGCTACCCCAGGGCTGGTTTTCATTAAATTTTTTTGAATATGATGATTTCTTTTAATTCCCATGTACATCCTCATTAACATATTTTTCTTGAGAAAACTTAAACATATATTTTCACTCCACTCCACCATGAGGTGATTAGAAGTAACCTCATATATATATTTTATGGCCATAACATGAACTAGGAGATTAATACATAGCTCATAATCTTCCGCAATTTCTATCGAATCCAATATTTATTTCACAGATTCCTCCTCTGTTTCTCCTAGCAACTCATCTTTGCATTCCTTCAAATAATCTTCATTATAAAGCTCATGGAAACTAACTGGAGGGATTTTTTCATCTCATTGGATCTAATTACATCCCACTATTTATTTATCAAGGGTATCTTCATCTTCAATGAAATCAACACCCTTTATTTCAGATTTTTCATCATGGAAGGATTTTTCTTCTTCAAATGGGAAATAAAATAATTGCATTTCATATTTGTATTGATTAACCATTGGCTTAGGAGAAACATTGGTTATTCACCTTGCTTTATTTCATTGTGACCATCTTTTGCATTGGTTAAGAAAGTAATATTAGATTCAGACATCTCTTGTATATCTATAGCTCACACCATGAGTTGGAGACTAAGCTCGAGGTATTTTCTTTCTTCCATAGCTCTTAGGAGTTCCTAGAAAGATTTTTCTTTCAAACCTTTCATGGGATCATAACAAGATGGCCTTGTCTCTTCATGGATGACATGATCAAGATCATCTTCATCTTTGAATGGGAATGAAAATATATCCTCCTCCGGAGTAAGAATACAAGTTGATGTCTACGTTTGAAATTCACCAAGAACCATTTCCTCATCCTCATGCCTCACACGAGCAGGAACTTATGGGTTGCCATCTTGGAGCACAAATTTCCTCAATGTTTCCTCTAGATCAATATTCATTTGTAAAGGATTTTTTTTTCTTATCAAGATTTTGATCTCATCCTTCTCTTTAGTAGTCTCAAAATGATTGATCCTCCTACTATCTTGGCACAAAATGTTGGCTTTTGGATTTCCTATCTTTTGCACTGTGCACCTCATCTTCTTGTCCCAAAGAAACTTTTCCATATCTCCCTTAACCGAAATGGTTGTAAAGGACAAATTCATCTATATTTTACCTCCCAACCATTGCAAAAATATTCTACTTAGTATTCCAAAGAATGCTAGAATATATGCTAGGAGGATCATTATTGAGACCTTGTGTAGAAATTTGGAAAGGGCCACCTTTACACCTAGGTCCTTTCCTACAAGCGTGACCTATTTTGACTCCATGGGGGTAACAAGAGTTTTCAGGTTCAATCATGGTGAGTTTGATGGATTTTGGCAACCTTCACAAGAAATGCATTATCAAAGGCACCATAATCTATAATTCAATTATTCAATATGTATTCTCTAATGAGAATGGAGACATAGAAAGGATCAACATTTTCTATCTTTGATACACTTAAAGAAAGCATGTTCAATGATGGAGGCATATGTGAATTTGATAGTCATCATTTATAAATAGGATTCACGGTGTTTATCTTAGAACATCTAATCTTGAGATGCTAGAAAAATTTATCAAATTTCTCAGGACGAGTCTACAAATATTAAAATTTAGAAATTTTCACCTTGGTCCCTTTTTCATACTTAATGATAACAAAGGATAAAATGTCGATAGAGGAGATGAAGCCACTTATTTTGGAGTTAGGAGAGGCTTTGGAACAATGGTAGATGTTTCAGGAATAGAGGGTATTTTGAAAGGTCCACTAGGAATTTTTGAACTACCAAATTTTGTCAGGAGTCGACTTAGATTTAGAATTATAAGAAGCATTGAAATACTTACTTGGAAAAGTGGGTGACCTCCCGCTTGTCACAGAGTCAGGTTTCTCTAATGTAGACTTCACACAAGGTGGGAGTGGAGATCCTCGACTGATTATTTTGCTTTTCTAAGTTACCAGAGGAGGATCTTAAGTCTTATTTCTATTTGCAGTAGTGGAGGGAGATGTTCACTTTTGAGACTTGGAATCAATAAACAGAGCACATGAAAAATTGATGCATCTTTACCATCATCATCTTCATTCCCTGAGTGGTATTGATTGAGGAATATTTTAGTGTCTCCACACACTTCCTCTATCTCTAGGAAATTACTGCATTCATTTTCTTATTCGAGTCCTTCTTTGTCTTCTTTAGTCCTACGATGGGAATTGGCAAGTGGAGCCTTCAGCCTCCATGGTGAGATTTTTGGGTACTCTTGTAATCTAATTTTTGTTATTTCTATGAGGCTGTACTTGTTCAGAAATTCTCTTCTTCAACGATGCCATTTCATTTTCTAATTTATGTAAGAATGTGTTGGTGCTTCGATTTGTCTGTCCCATTTGCCATTATTTTTCCTCTGTCTAAGTGTTCTAAAACATTTTGTCTCTTGATATGGGTGTTCTGAAAGTTTATAATTCCATTTGAAATGCCTTGAATTGTTTGCAAAATCCATTGTCATGTCCCTCCTTGAAAGAAGTCTCTGAGTTTTCCATGTTTTTTCCCTAATTTCTTCAAAAGCCAAGGGGTTTGTCATTTTCCCTATCTTTTCACGACCATGGAAGCTTGAGAATGATAAATATACATTTTTATGCATTTGAAAATACAAAGCCACTGTCCAAAGATGCTCGAAACCATGATTCACTTGGTTTTGTTTCAAAAAAAATTCATCCTTAGTGAATTAGGTTATGGGCATGAATTGTGAATTTCTATGTTTTTGACGATCTGGTGGGTGTCCTTTTCCTGTAAAAATTATTCCTCAACATTCGTTGGTCATGTGGCTTCTTTTGGTTGGTCAAGGAATGGCGGGAAAATGCTTAAACTTATCACTTTTTGCTTTTTTGTATAAAAGGCAAATTTGGTCCCATACCTCTACTCAAATATGATTGGTTCTTTTGGTTCTTACGTGGGCTCTTCTAATTGGATGGGGTACAGTAGGTTGTTTTTATCAAATTTATATTTTTGGGCTACTTTGGAAAAAAGTTTCAACCTTTCCTGCGGCCCTGCAAGTCTTTGATTAAAGAAATTTTTAAGTGGCAAGGGGAAAAATTCTTTCCTTGACCCCACAGGAGGACATGTGGCAAAGACTAATGGTGGAGATGCAGACCTTCGGAGGTAATTTGGATGTTTTTAACTTTTGGAAATATGGAGTAAAATTCTAAAGTGGAAGCGTGCCCCCGCCAAATAATTTTTGAAGCCTTAAGGTTTTTTGAAGTTACACCGCAATGACATGTGGCAAGCCCGCGCTCATCTAAGATCTCAAATTTTGGGGAACATCTCAAGACGCACTATTGTGACACATAATAGTTTGGAAAGTCAAAGAGGTGGGGAATCCGACAATCGGAGGCAACCTGGAATTTTTTTCCCCTTGTCCTCAAAAGGATTACAATCCCAAAATTTCCCGTGGGCATGACAAAAAGAAGGTCAAATTTGAATTTGAAAATGTCAAAAGTCGGGGAGGTGGGCCATCAGGGAAAATTTGGATTTTTTTCCCCTTGATATTCAAATGACTAAAATCATCGAAATGACCGGTGGGACCGATAGACAAAAGTCAAAATTTTCTCTAGTCAATGATAGAGGTGTGGACCTTCGGAGGAAAATTGGAAAAAATTATTTTTTAAGGAGAAAGGTGTTAAAATTGAAAAGGGAAGCATGGTTTCAATGGGACCCACATTGGGACACGTGTCAATCCTATTTTTTGAGGGTGGAGCTACGGGGAAAACTTGGAAAATTTTCCCTTTTCCAAAAAGGAGGTGAAATGGCAGAATTTGGCCGTGATTCCTTTGGGGCCCACCTTAGGACACATGTTAGACTCATTTCTCAAAGGTGGAGGCATGGAGAAAAATGTGAAAATTTTACATTTTTCCAAAAGTTGGTAAAGAAAAAAATGAAACTGCAGGCCCGCTCTAAAATTGGATCTCCCACATGGACGATCCAAATTCAAAATAGAAATCAACAGTAGTTGTGCTTCTGTATCTGATTTTCTACCTTTTTCACTCTAGAGCTCATGGGGATGTGTATCCTTTTTCTTTTTTTATCATTTCTTGGAGTCTCCTGCACACCAAATAAAGAGGAACATTAATCTAGAGGCCTGATTTAATGGGGAAGGTCTGTAAATGTATCTCACCATTAATATGAAATCTGACTATTGGATTTAGCCTAATTTTTTATTTTCTTGGCACAGAAAGGACTTACTGATATCTGGGTTTGGTGGAGAAAACCTGGGACATCTTCTACCATTAAGGTGAGATCTGACCTTTGGGCTCAATTTTATCTTCCATTTCTTCTTCTAGGACACCTAAAGAAAAAGATTGAATAGAATAGGGGTAGAAGTGGTTGGTGAGTAAAAGGAAAAGTGGTCTACCAGAGGAAGGAGTTGAATGTGGGAGATGTTCGAAGAGATCTACCCCTTAAGCACCTGACAAATGTTTATAGATCTGATTATGGGAATCGTGATCGGGATCATGGCGAGCACTGGTACACTTAATTTCCTTGGTTTTTGGGGGAAAAGGCCTAGTTGTAAAATGATATAAATAGGCACAGTTTTGTCCTGAAAAGGGTTGGGAGTTTGTGAATATAGAAGTATTAGGAGTTAGAAATTGATTTCCTAAGGAAAAGGCTTAATAGAGCCCGTCTTTTCTAAGAAACTATCTGAAGAAACATGTTTATCTCTTTTGTGTTAAATTTAATCGTGTCAAGGTGGTTGCGAGTGTATAGCCATTGACAAGCTCCTAGATTGTTCGAGAAACTTTCCCCTACTGATAAATTTAACCAAACTTGAGTTAACATATGTTATTTTTGTTCAAAATTTTTGTTTTCTTCATTCCTGAATGTCTGCAAGTAGTTTTTCTTGTTCCCATTGCATTCTTACATTGAAATATGTGTAAATCACACAAGATATTATCCTCGTGATAGTCTGGTGGCACTTACAATTTCATTTATCAAAAGAGCCTTCATTTGATAGTGAAATAAACAAATTTAAAATCACTATGACTCCTAGCATGACTATAAGATTGTTTTTAGCCTTTAAGGGTATCTTAGGCATGACAAAATAGATATTGAGAATGTTTAGATGAGTTTTCCAATTTGAGCCTTGATTTTGGATCCTTGAAGTTGGTGTGAAAAGTGTTGATTTGGGCCTCTATTGAAGCACACACTCTAGCTAAAGGAACATCCTGACTACTTTAAAGCATTCTGTTGTTCGAGCTCTCCATTTTTGTAAATTTTTTTAAAGATTTGGTACAATAAAATTTATCCTTCTTCACCTCCCACCAACATCATTAAAAAAAAATTAGTCCTACCCATACTACCCCTGTTTGTCCTGTGTGTATACAGATGCACAATTTCTATTACCAAAACATGCAGGAACACTCAGGTTCTCATTGTCTTTAGTGGCCTGAAACTTTCTTAGAAAATATCTCCATTATCTAGAGTGAAAACTCTTGAGAGTTAGGTTTTTTTGCATTGATCATATTTTCTTCAAGGTCTTCTTAATAACTTCACAAGGAAGGATATCTCCATCTCCTCCACAAAAAACATTCTACAAAATGTGTCCTCTCACCCAGGTTGAAAGGCCCAACCATAAAGTAGTGAGGATAGGTCAAATCCTCTTGAGGGTACTACCCATTTCTCCACATCTGAGTCAAAAAGAGCAAGTTGCATTCCATCCCTGACTACAAAATGACACACTACATGCTGTTCTTGTCTCTAATCTTCCTGTCGAACCTGTGATGCTACTCATCTACTGAGGAAGAATCAATTTGGGTACCAACACCTTACGGGCGCCGCTATCAAGGACTTATTTGAGTTGCTGAGACTATTTTTTGATTCACTGCTAGTTCATATCTATCTACCACATCAACACCACACTTCTGGTGTTGTTGCTGGGGACATAGTGGTTATAATTCACATTCAGGCCCTAGTAAAACATTTCTTGTATGCTCTAAAGTGCTAATACATATTTTCAGGTGTCATGCTGCGTTTAGGCCTGTAAGAAGTTTTCAAAGTTACAATTGTATGTGCAACTAGATCAGTTTCTTCACCTAGTGCACTAGCTTTCATTGATACATCTGGGTAAAGAAAAGTCAGAGTCTTTCCATTTCAAGTTTCTAGTGTTGACAAACATTTGATAGATCATATTTTAGTGGATGTACACAACTAAGGTGGAAATCCTTAGTGGCGACTACATCTTGATTTGATTCTTGATGAGTACCAGTGTCTTAACCTCTGTCAAGTGATATTTGTTACTAACCTTTGCAAAGCTGGAAGGAAGAATATCTTTTGGTGCTAGGGATCCTACTAGGACATTATTTCTAGATCTAGGAAAAGTAAAATCAGAAGGAAGAAAATCCTGGAGAGTGGTTGGTAATGAGCAGTCAAGAATGGGGATCTCCATTGATGAAAGTGATCGGCCTATTATTGAAGACTACAATTCAAGTGCTTCTGAATCAGGTAGCCTCTTTGTGGAATTTAATTCTCCAACTGGAGAGGGGCCTTCATTTAATTTTGAAACGTTTGCTTCTCATTCTAAACCTGTCTTTTCAGAAGTTGATAGGGATTTCAAAGAGGACAAGGCCTTTAGGGGATATCCATTTTGAAATTTATACTCCTATGTTTCACAGACCCTCTACCCATTTTAAATTTTTCACCCCTCTAGGGTCACCTCCTTAATACAACATGGCCCTACACCCACCTAGACCTCATTTTGTTGTGAACACCTTTGGTCCAATAAATTTTATAGGGATGGGAGGTTATCCAAATTCAATTCCCCAGGATGTGAGAAATAGATTACGAAAGTTCCAAGGAAATAACGCTATAACTGGTGATCAACATCTAAAGGTTTTAATCAATATGATGGAAGAATTTGATATTGAACATGAAGATGTATATATCAAACTATTTATCCATCCTCTAGAAGAGGATGCCAGGGACTGGTACAAATATTTTCTAGATAATTCCATAGATTCCTAGACCGAGATGAATAATGCATTCAAATTGCAGTATGGTGATATAGAACTAACCCTAGGTTTCTTTTGTTGGAATTTGAAAACATCAAGAAGAATCATAATGACTCATTACATGATTTCAACAAAAGGTTTAACAATACCTTGAGGAGATTTCCTGTTAGGATAAGGCCATGTGATGAATCATGTTTGATCAAATATTCAGATGCATTTGATAAAAAATGTTCCTTACTACTTGAGGGACAAAAACCCTACTAATTTGAGGCAGGCCTTCACTATGGCTCTGCAAATTGAGAACAATATCAAGGTAATTGTAAAGCCTCCAAAAGGGGGGGGGTGTAAAACTAATCCACCTCGTAAAAGCCTCAAACAAGTAAGGCTTCTAATTTGGAGGAAGTTGTGACAAACTTTGGCAGGGGCTGTCAAAGAAATATCATACAAATTAGCCCAGGTAGAAAAAGGGATTGGGCAAAGTTCACAAGGTCAACACAAGAAACAGGGCCAAGACAAGGTTTACAAATCACCAATGATATGATTATAGAGGAAAGGAACCTGTCTGATTTGGAAATAGGAAGTCCCAGCCTCAAAGGAAAATAGATCGGTATCTGATCCTTTGGCTGCCAGAGTTTTTGTAGTGGAGGAGAAAAAATTTCATTGATTAGTGTGATAGATTTTTCATGCCCCATGCGCCATTTGAGATCAACAAGAAGAGGAGGAAGTAGGTGATGATAATGGTGATGATAATGGTGATGATGATTGTATGATGGGTTGATCCACAAACTCACAACAAGGGGCAACTGTCAACTAAGGTAATAAGTGTCAGAACTGCTACTGATTTTTTGGATTACATCCACCGGGTACCTACTTCTTTCTCCCTCTCATACTTTAGAAGTAAATACTATACAAGATTTTGAATTGCCCAATAATGAATTTGAATATTTAAGGTATTTAATGATAAAGAAGTATGATGGAGGCATCCCATATTAGGAGGACAGGTAGTTTTTGATGAATGTTGTTGTGGCTCAAGAAAATGAACACAACATAAGAAGTAGGGTTGTCAAAGGGATGGGGCCTCAGACCAATCCAAAAAATCCATTACTTTCAAATGTTCCTAAATAGACTCCTAAGAAAGATGCATCTTCCAACGAGCCTTGCTGTCCCAAAAAAAAACCATACCCCTCCTCATGCCCAAGTTGTCAGAAATCCTATGCCATCTAATGAGCTTGTCAACCTTACTTTCAATTCCGCCTTGCCAAAGTCTATACCTTATGATATTGCCGAATACTTGAGTCATATCAAGATCTCAGTCCCAATTTTTGAGTTTCTTAGGATCTGTAAGCAAAAGAAGAGGGCATTGGAGTATTTTGGATTGAAAGAGGAGAAGATTGTGCTAGGTAGAAACATAAACAATTTTGGAGACTCCCACCAATCATTGAAGAACTAGAAGCACCACCATCAGTGTTTAAGATCTAGATTAACCACCTGAGGTTTATCTAGGGACATCCTTGGTATATTCTCAGCTAAATGTGGATCCATTCTTCACCACTCTTAATCTATCTAAGGACAGGTTGTTGCACAACTATGCATGTTTGATTCTAGGGGCATCATGTAATGTCATGCCTCTTAGAAGTCATGAATTATCTTAGTTATTAAAGTAATAACAGCATATGGGAAGTGTACTTCCATTATAGGACTTTAGAGAGGTGTCAATGGTGGGATGCATGTGAAAGGTCTAGTGGTGCAGCTTGCATAGCTTACCCAGGTAAGGAACTGGAAGCTTTATGTTAGTAATTGTTGATTTCCCTAGTTAAGTGTGGGTATGTTGTTATCTAGAAAATGTGCTAGTAAATGTTGGTGGGAGTGTTCAAATGGATATGTCCTATGCCACCATCCCGATTAAGGGACAACCTTGGTCAAGTTACCTATGTGAGATAATAAAATGTTATATCTTGATTGAGGACCCTAAGCAATGCTTCTTATGAAGTATTGCATGTGGATATTGATATTGATAACTCTATCTGAGCTATGTTGCTTTCAAGGAATATGAAAGTGTTGATCAATGCAAGTATGATCCTAAGTAGGATTATTTTCTATGAGACTTTGATGTCTATGATGTGGCCCCGTAAATATGCTGAAAGAAATTGACACTAAGACACAAGTGGTAGGAGCTTCTGAGAACAATGGATGGTCAGATAGAAACTCGGATGGAAGAAGAAAAACAACCATATGACCAATTGATTAAAGACATATTTGAACTGCTCTAGGCATGGTTGTATCTAGACATAAAATAGGCACTTGAGAAATTTTCCTTGAATATTTTCTTTGAATCTAAGATGGGTCTCACCATTGTATAGTATATAGTTCTTTGGTTTTTTTCTACTATTTGCATTTATGTTTGTTCTCAGTCCTTGGTGACCTGGTTTTCGTTGGTTTATGGTAGCCATATTTGTTAGTTTCTTAGATGGATTTGTTTCTCTAGATCTGGCATGGTGACTCATTTTCTCGATGTATATTTTTGGCACTTGGTCTACCTTTGTTCTTGTGGAACTCGCAGGGAGTGCCCAGGCCCGAGTCGGGGCCAATGTTGGTGCTCAAAATAGTCTCGCCCCATTTTACCATTGAAAATCTATCAATTTACAACCTCTACCATATTTTATCTCACCCATGTTGTGCCTGGGAAGTCTTTGCCTTCCTTTTCATTTCCGTAATCAACCTATTCCTTGGTCGAGGATCATATATGGATCCATGGTGGTTTCCTTGTTTCTCTGTTTTTCTGGAAAGGGTTTGTAATTTGGGTCTCCCGTTCTTTGTTCATCTAAAACTCAGGCTCTCTCATTCTTTCTGCTTTACACAGTCAGGATTTTATGTCCTTATCATTTTTTTCCCTAAATACTTGAGGAAAAATGAATGTATGTAGCTCAGTAGGAATGTATATAAGCCTTGTAACATTTCTAAATCCTCTGTCCTTGGAGAAAATTTCATCTCCATGCTTAAATGGTCATTTTCCCTACATTTTACGGTTTGACAAGCATTTCTCCCCTATCAAATTTAGATCCTTCCATCAATAGGAAATATGGCCTCTTTCGGTTAGACACAGCTCGACAGGGTGACTTAAAAATCTTTAACTTGAATCACTTTTCAATTTTTTTTGAAAACCTGTCTACGTGGTCTTATAGCAATGCTCATCTCTGAAGATTTGCTTTTTGGGCACTTATGTGGCTTCTTGAAATTGCACTGGGAGGACACGTGGAGGTTTCTGTTGCTTTTCTAAAACTTTGACAAACATTTTGTGCAGCCAATACTATTTGGCGGGAACAAGGACATGTGGTGAGCCCACACTCATTTAGGGTCTCCGCTTTGGGCACCATTTTGATAATTGCACCATGAAGATTTTCACGTGGCATGGCTTCCACCGGGTCTTCCCATCCTTACTGATTTTTTTAGAAGGATATTTTGAAAGGTTTGGGACAAGTGGAGGGACCGCACATGTTTGAGGACCATCCCTTAATTTTTGTTTTAGAGTAAGTGTCAGGATGAACACTTAGAGTCCTCTACTCACTTCTAGTATTTTGCTTAGTAATTTTCAACAGCAAAAGGAGATTGCCTCGGACCCTAACATATGACGCCTTCTACTGATATTTAAGCCTTCAAACAAATTTTGAAGTTGCACCGTAGGACAACATGGTGGAGCCCATGCTCATTCATGGTCTCATATCTTTAGGGACCATCTTAAGATACGCCATTATGACACGTAGCAGTTTGAAAATTCAAAAGGTGCCCAAGACGGATCTTCGGTGAGCCCACACTTGGATTTTTACCTCCTAAAGAATTAAAATATTAAAATGGACCATCACAAGATGTGCCAATGAAAGAAAGGTCAAGGTTGGCATTTTGAAAATTCAAAGGGGCGAAGAAGCGAAACATTGGAGGGAACTTGGATTTTTTTCCTCTTGTCACCAAAAGGATTAAAACATCAAAATGGCCCACAGACCCGGTAGAGAATAGTTCAAAATTTTGCCCCAGTCAATGGTGGAGGTGCGGACTTTCGGGGGAAATTTGGAAAATTTTCCTTTTGTGGAGAAAAGAGTTAAAAGTGTAAAATGAAGCGTGGTTCTGCTAGGACCCACATCAGAGACTAGAAGCGGAAGGGTGGAGCTACG
The DNA here is from genome assembly GCA_019776745.2 of Taxus chinensis. NCBI lineage: Eukaryota > Viridiplantae > Streptophyta > Pinopsida > Cupressales > Taxaceae > Taxus > Taxus chinensis. The sequence continues at coordinate 301,133,239 of CM034154.1, forward strand.
GGGGAAACTTGGAAAATTTTCCTTTTTCCTAAAAAAAGAGGTGAAATAGCAGAATTTGGCCGCGGTTCCTGCTGGGACCCACTTTAGGACATGTGTCAAAAGGTAGAGGTGCAGAGACAAAATGTGAAAATTTTAACATTTTTCTAAAAGTTGCAAAAGGAAAAAAGGAACCCATAGGCCCGCCTTAAAAGTATATCTCTCAAGAGGATTATCCAAATTCAAAATATAAATCAATGGCAACTGTGCATCTGTATCTTATTTTTCTGCCATTTTTACTCCAGAGCTCCTAGGGATATGTATTCTTGTGGTTTTTATCATTTCTTGGAGTATCCTACATGCTAAAATGAAGAGGAACATTAATCTGGTATCCTGGTTTGGTGGGGAAGGTCTGTAAACATCTCTCACCATTAAATATGCAATCTGACTATCAGATTTGACCTGATTTTTCTTTCCTTGGCACGCGAAAGACCTTGTTGATATCTTGGTTTGGTGAGGAAAATCCGGGGACGTCTTTTACCATTAAGATGAGATCTGACCTTTGGGCTCGATCTGATCTTCCATTTTTTCTTCCCAGGCACGTAAAGAACCAGATTTGACAGATTAGGGGTAGAAGTGGTTGGCGAGTAGAGGGAAAATTGATCTACCAGAAGGAGTCGAATGCGGGAGATGTTTAAAGAGATCTATCCCCTGAGCACCTGACAACTTTTTACAGATTTGATTCTAGGATTCGTGATCGGGATCATGGCGAGCACTGGTACACTCAATGTTTGGATTTTTGGGGGGGAAAATTTGTTGTAAAATGTTATAAATTACACTGAAATTTATCGTGAAAAGGGTTGGAGGTTGGAAGGTTGGAGTGTTAGAGGTCGGGACTAAGTTTTATAAGAGAAAATCTTGGTAGAACCCGTATTTCTTAGAAACCATCTGAGAAACCTATTTAACTCTTTTGTATTAAATTTGATCGTGTCAAGGTGGTTGTAAGTGTACAGCCATTGAAAAGCTCTGAGATTGTTCTAGAAACTTTCCCCTGCTGATAAATTTAAACAAACTTGAGTTAATCTATGTTATTTTTGGGCAAAATTTGTGTTTGCTTCATTTCTGAATGTCTGCAAGTAGTTTTCTTATTCCCATTACAATCTTACATTGAAATCTTTGTGAATCACACAAGATCTTATCCTTGTGATAGTTTGGTGGCATTTGCAATTTCATTTATCAGAAGATCTATTCAATTTGATAGTGAAATAAACAAATTTAAAATCGCAATGTGAGGGCCTATGTATTTGACTAAAAATTGTAATGTTACAACAAAAAGTGGTAGATCTTAGTGGTGAATGAAATTTTGATAGACCATGTCCAGTTAAGTTTTCCAATTGTGAGCATTCATTTTGGCCAATCCTTCAACCCAAAAATTATGTGAAAACTGTTTACTTTATGGTTTTTTCATTGAAGCATATACTTCTGTGTTACAATTTTTCATCATCTGGATCCATTGAGATCATACACTGTTTTTCAATGCTACACGGGTTCTAGATTTGGTGGAGGAATCATTCAGGGTTATATTGGTAATCACCTACCCCAAAATCATTCAGGAGAGGATTAATGGAGGTCATACCACCCCTGTTGTGATGTGATTGTGTCTACCTTATGGCAGATGTGTGTTACCTAAACATGTAGAAACAGTATTAGGTGATGAATTGATGGGGTCCAATGTATAGATGGAGGATTAATGAAAGGATTGCTAAGATATCTCTCCATTATGGGTAGTGAATTGCACAACTCGTTAGAGTAATGTTTAGAACCATAAGATCATATATGAATAAGGTCTTATTAATGACCATTCACATTTATCGAGACATCCATCATCCTCCAGTGTAGCATTTTGGCTACAAAAGTGTCCTCTCACCTTGGTTGAAAGGAACAATCTCATAAATTTGAGGATCAGACCACATATTATTTATGACTAGAAGGTGGTATCCATTTCTACATCTGAGCTGAAAGAGGGACATGGCTATGGATTTACATAGGAAATTACAAAATAAACTCACTATGATCTATATGTCATTAATTAGATATGAACCTGTGATGTCAATCAACTTTCAAGGGTGCATGTTTAGGCCTAACATTTTTAGGTTTCTTTTTAAAATGTCTTGCGGTTGTGAAAACTATTTATAAAAATTGGTTATATATTTGGAGAAAGCAAAAGAGGGTTTGAGAGAATCAAGGGATTTGAAAGTAACTATGAACAATAAATAAAAGGAGAAAACATAACTATAAGCATTATAGTATGTACACAAGATATATATAGACATAGCCAATTGACCGATTTGCACTTCCTTTTTCGTGTCATGCAATCTCTCCTGCCTTATCACCTAAAAATATGGTGCATTAAATGCATGTAACTTATTCTATATTTTGTTCTTACTATGTTCGACTTGATTTCTCCTTTTTCTATGCATCTGCCAGAAATTATTTATAAGTTGACTCCTAAAAATAGATTTCTTGTATTTTTAGGATTTCCTCGTGATCTGAAATAAACGAGCTCCTTTCTTCTTCAATATTTTATTTTTCCTTGAAATCAGAAATCTTCATAGAGAGTGTAACTGAAATACTTTGAAGTCAACAAGCATTAAATTTGACAGTTGGAACAGTAAAATTCATCGTTCAATGTGGAATTCAACGTAGCCGCAATTGATCACCGTTGATTCACATATAATACACGCAGCCGCAATGGAATCACCGTTGATTCACATATAAACTCTTACTTCTTCCAATTTAAACTCTATTTGATTTTCCTTAACTCATTTCAAGTTCATATTTTCTCGATATGTGACTTCTCTTGAGTTCTTGGACCTTTTCCTTTGTTCAACATACATCTTTGCTTAGTCACGCAGAACTTCTATGCTTTTCGCGGTATTCACACTATCTCGTGGCTATCCTCCTTGTCTTTCACCTTTCTGTGGCTCGTTCCTTATACGTGGATATCACTACCTTCTAGTGTCTTTATTTCACATTTGCAACTCCATCCTTTCATCTACGGCTTTGTCATTTTCAAAGCTTTCTTTCTATTTGCTGCAATCTTCTATACTTAGCGGCTTTTCCCTAATGCGTTGCTTCCTTCTAACTTCCCTTTATATGGCAGCTTTTGTAGTCTTCCCCAGCTATCTCCATTACTTAGTGTATCGCGTCTTATAGGCTCCTTAGCTATCCAAGTGTGACATTCAGGTTACTTCCATGTGACTTAGTGTCTTCCCTACTGATTTTACTGAAACCTTTTCCTTTATGTCCTCCTTTCGTGCAACTCTACCTTCATGCTTACATGTGACTTATGTCTTCCTCACTTTGCACCCCTGTCTCCTTTGCCTTTAGGTGTCCTGTGCAACTCTACCTTCATTTCACGACCTTCCCTCATGCATTCACGGTTTCTACCTTTCGTAACTCATGACTTCTCTAGTCTTATGTAACTTTCAATCCTTTTCTTGAAGCCTTCACATGCCTTCTAGCGGCTTATTCTAGAATTTTCAGTCCTTCTACTCCATCAGCGGCTACTTCAAGTCTTCGGCAGTTCTCCTTTGAGTTTCACAGCTAAGTCCTCATGCCCATAGATTTCCTTTTTAGTTGCAACTTTTCTTGAGGTGTTTAAATCTTCTCCATGACCTCTTCTAGAATTTGACATCTATCTCTTGACCTTTGCAAAAATATCTAGAGTGGATCTCTTGTCTTCAACGTACTTGCACAAACATTGATGTCTCCTACGAAATTATCCTTATTCATCCCAAAGCCTTATCTTCTTGCATGCATCTATCACTATTATAGGTTTGATCTCCATTGAAATCACTGGTTGTCCTTAACCTCTACTTGATTTCCTAAGTTGTTATCTCTTTAGTTCACTCCCAATCAGCCTTCATCTTCTTGAACATCTCACTTTCCAATCATATGCAATGATTTCCATGAAATCACCTGGCTTGAATCAATGACAACCATTAGACACACTTGACTTAGGTCCAACAAGGTTGCCCTTGGTTTCTCTTGTGCAAGTTGACACTATAGCAGTCATAGGCCTCCTCCATCTTCTTCAAATTGCTAAAAATCTTATGATGGAATAAAATTCAGTTCCCTCCTTTGCCATTGTAGTGGCTAGACATCAATGACAACACATAATGATGGATGTACTAGATATGTGTATGTTCTTGGTTCCCTTGTACAAGTTAGGATGATTGATAGCTAGGATAATTCTTCTAGTATTGGCCCAAATATTCTAGTAATGTGGGTAAGGTTAATAAGTATAATAGATTCCCTCATTATGCATTTGTAATGATAGACTTAATGAAAGGCCTTAACCCTTCGAATGGATGTTAATAGATGATGTACTTTGATAGCGAATTCTTGGACCTCTTGTACAAGGCTTTAGAATGGTGAATAAATCCAATTATTAGAGGGACTTGGACCGCCTGAGCATTTGTCTATAGTAACAAGTATATATATGATTCATCTCCTTCCATTACTTTCCCCTAATATAACCTCCAAAATGCCATATTCCAAATGATTCTATCAATAGGATCCAAGTAAGTGAAAAGTACTTCTTTCACTGGTGTAAGAACACACTAAGAGTTAGTACAGCATCTGACAAGACCTCATGAGCACTTTTTCTATATGTCACAAAATCTCACACATAATTAAAGATATCACTTACTGCACCATCCAGTATGATATCTTATTGTCATCATAGATCCCTTGTCTGGTTGATTATAATCTCAGTTCACATTTGTTGACTCACTTCTTAGCTCAGGACTATTCTGCTTCCTAGTTGAGATTCATTTACACTCATAGCACTCTTATCTCCACATTCATAGTTAAAACTTCTGCCCCAGGATTTCAGTTCTTGTTCACATTCCCTTTACTTTGATGGTGGCATTCAACCCCATTTTTTTACTGTTATCAGGACACTAGGTTCTAGTCTAAGGACATGTTATCACTCAAGTGCACTCGATTATTCACCTTAAGAGATCCCTATATTGTCATAATCTTAGGGGTGGTTAATGCTCTCACATTTTTTACAGTTGTGGTTGGCCTTTTCAGATCTATTAGTACTTACTATGTGAAATCCCAAGGTTCTAGTCGACTTTGTTGCATATCATAGTTCAACAATGTCAAGTAAGAGATCACTATATATACACAACATTCATACCATATAGGGGTGACAAAACCTATCAAGGGAGTATATTATCACATTTGCATTCTATGCTATCTTTATCCGTTAGTCTTGTCATGTCATTGACACGAGGGAAACCCAAAGAAACTATTCCACACACAAGCCCATAGAACTACATGGAGTTGGAGATGTAGTGCAGTGATTGGTCATAATTTCACTCTGTCAGGTGACCGCCGAGGTCAGTACAACTCCCCATTTGAATATTTTATTTTCAAGATTTGATGTGTTTTGGGGTTTTACAGGATATCACTTTGTTTTGTAAGTTACAAGCGCATTCAGTGATCATCTAGAAACATATAGAAGACCGTAAAAAAATGGTATCAAGCGACATAGGAAAAATCAGATTATGAACCTATGCGTACATAGGCACCTACAGAAGGTCTCTAGCGCCCATCATCCTAACCCACCTATGTGCAGTCATAGGCTACAGAAGGTCTCAGCGCCCAGGTTCATCCTAACCCAAGCATATCCTGGCCAATTTGTAAGTTCCATAATTTATATTGAGCATTTCCATTACACTCTGCCCAACTTGTTCATCTACTTTTTCCAGTTTAGATCTACTTCAGGATAATTTAAAATCAGTATAAGTTCCATATCCTCTCTCATTTTCAGTGTAATCACCCTTATTGAAATTTCCATCGCATCAATGGCCATCATGACAATGATTGTTGCACCCTCATGACAGATTACAACAATTAGAATATAAAGGTGTCATTTCCTTTGGCTCTAGCTCTTGTGAGTGGTATGTATCTCTAATTCCATGCAAGTGTGTTGTTACTCTAGTTGACTTATATCCTTCATCTAGTTATAAGTTCATTATTCATCCACTGCCATAGGTCATTATTCATACACACTACCCATCTCATTCATCCATCGTTGCACCATCTCATCTGCCACACAATGATACCTCTACACATTGGCTTCCTAAGATGTTAGCATCTACACTTCCTATCACTACATATCCCTACATTGACACTATTTCATCAGGAATTTAGTTTGGTCCATACACTCATACTACTTCCATTCCACATGCTTCCATCATGCCACACCCGCTTGGTATTTGGTAGGTGATTTTCCTCACCTTAACCTCCAATGATGTACTTGTGCTCTTATGTTTCTTACATTACTATTGAGGAATCTATTACAATAAGAACCTTGTCACATCCTTTTGCTACATATTGTATTGATATATCTATCTAGTGTACATTATCATGCCATTTCCTGATGATGCACCCTTTTTTTACGGTTCATTTTTTACTGCTGAGGGGTATTATATAAATGAACCTCATCATCCACATACTCAAGGGCATCACTATTCTCCTTCCCCCCTCTTCATCATACTAACACGTGCTTAAGTACACTTTTACGAAAATTTCATTCATATACTCTTTTACATCATTCTTTTTCAACATACTTTATTATTCATCACAAATCTATTCATACATTTATTACCCTTTTCCATCATGCATATATCAAATGGAGAAATAAAATTCTCTACATTTCATACACTATATATTATCACATACATTATCTCATCCTTTATCTATCTATCATCACATTAAACATTAGTATCTATTAGTCAAGATCAACAACTATGCAATTTAATTCAAATAAAAAAATATGAACAATTCTCAAATCATCACACATCAGATATAGAGACAATAATAAAAAATTCATACATCAAAATCCACACATCAAATATGATGAACATATGGCCACAATCCATAAATATATATATATATATATATATTTAAAACTCGTAGTTACAAAAACGTCAACACTGGGGGGCCAAGCCCCCATACATCACTACATATCATATCTCATCATCACTATCACTAACTACAATTGTGGGATCTCTATAACTAGATGTTCCACCACTCAATCTGCACAGCTGATCGTGGCCCCTATATCTCTCTACTTGTAGATGCAATAATGTAACCTCATCAGACTACTCTACAAAATGACCCTAAAACTCACAAACCTCACAAATGCATCTTTTAATAGGGGATCTCCACCAGTAACCTCTTTATCTTTTCGTGTTTCCTCTTATGAATCATCCTTCTCGTTCCATCAGCAATGGTACATATAGCCACCACTAGTGCCACTGGATCAAATAAATTTGCATGCTCACCCGCAATAGCATCCACACACTCTAGCATACCACCACCTATGATTTTATCAGTGGGAACATTCTGTGTCAATGTGTGGATGGATGTGTACACAATCAATGATGAATATGCGTCACCTACATCCATAGTTGAACACATTAGATAACAAAAAAACTTCAATAACCAAATAATTAATCACAAACATCAATATACAAATACTCACAATATTTTATCGTTACCGCTACGTTATCGGGGCATGTGTTTTCCCTTTTACTCCCCCTAGTGATGTTTCTTCCACATCCACAAATAATGAAAACAAAAATACCCACCAATGTTATTCCCACCATACATGATATGCCTATTTATAGCTTGTATCATCCACATCTATCAGCTTTATCACAACATCTTCCTCGTCTATCCCAGGAGGCACTAGTTGCACTCTTGTGGATCCTGGTCTAGTTCTAGCCCTTTTTCAGTGCCCTAATGGCCCTCACCCATATATATGGATCTAGGGGCACATCTTGGGCCATTGTAAACTATCGTGAAATGTTCCCTACCTAAAATATCTTGTTCAACCCTAGAAACTGATTCTCTAGACACATAGTTGATCAAATATATCATTTCTTTACTCCATCCTCTTGCCACCATCCATAGTCTTGGTATGGCCTTGATATCACACCCTCTGGCCCTATATGATCTAACATCTCCCTGTAGATATCACTTTCCATCCTCCTAGTGTAGACACCTACCCATCTCCCAGCAAATATATCTGGCCTCACCCACTCTACACGTTGTCCACCAACTAGCCTCAATATCGCAATATGCTCGTAGACCCATACATGTAGTAATGTGGTATCTCTAATCTCACCTATGTGCTCCTCCTATGTAAATTTTTATATATATTTATATAATTTGGACAATACATATCATGTCCAAGCATATCTCATCCCATCCTCCTCTATCTAACGGAAAATATCATGCATATTATACAACATGCCTACTCCAGTGCCCTCCACTGCAACTGATGAAGTAATCATAATGGAAATGAAAGTTTGCAATCATGGAACCCCTAATCTCATAATAACAACCACACTAATATGGACATCAGTATAAACTCAGGTCCCTGTAAAATACCTCCTAGTGGCACTCATCTATCTCTAAGCATCATCTATGGCCATAACTTGAACTCTCTCACCAACAATAAGCAATTGCAATATCTAATATACATCCTCCAAAGTCACCATCATCTCTCTAGAAGGTAACCAAAATGTGCAAGTATTTACACACCGTGTCTCACATAATTTAGTGGTCATCAACATATTATGGGGTGCATCACCCATCCTCACTATGTGTCTCAACATGAAACGGTCTAATACATCCCACTCATCATCTAAAAAACCTAGCCCTAGCAACGTACTCAAATTATGACCACCATGAAACTCTGGTGAATGAATATCCTTATGCACAACCTAAAATTATAACAAACATGACATTATATTCTTGTATATATACAAATACATCTACCAATAGCATTAAAGAACATCAATTTCCACATTTCTTGCACACTGGGCTAAGAACAATCCTTATTAGTTGCCAACACCCAGGATCAAGACATGAGTGCCCAAGAGCAGGTCACTAGTGTATATATTTTAGCATTGGCATCTCAAAGGTCATTATCATCTTCACCACTCTTTCCTAGGTCTGAAACACCTAGTAATTCAAAGACAAAAAAGTTGTCAAATTTCATGAAAAAAATTTAAATTCAACACAATTTTTTTTTAAAATCACACTTACTAGCTCTCCTAATGTACGTGACGCCATAGTTGTTACCATCATCTCAAATCAAATTAATCACACTGCTCTCAGTTAAGGAATATTCACACACCTAGATCTCAAGATCACACTAGTGTAATAGTCAAATGAGTTTCCTATTTTATAAAACCTTTGACAAACTGTTATATTTTTCTTTTTCATTACAAGCATTAACATGTGATCTTCTTAAATGAGGTGTGTTTCCTTGATTGTTGAATATCATGCTTGTTATGGATAGATCATTTCTGCTCTTGAATTCATTAAAATGAAATGGTATGGCTTTCAAGAATCCATTTTCACTTCTGATAGGTGAGTTGCAATCTGGTTTTGAGGTTTGTAAACTTATCTCTTTTAACTGACTCATCCTTGGATCAATTCCAGTGATCCAAGGAATGTTTTAAATCTCCTTACCAGACTGAATAGTAAAATGACATTCATAGGTTGAGAGACATAGTGGACTGAAATTTTGTATGTTTATAGATTCTTTTTGTCTTGTTGGATTGTTCCTGCATTCGGTTGTATGTTTTATGCTCGGATCTTTAGGATTGACCTCTCGGGACATTTAACAAAATAAGCAGAATGAAGCCTTCTTCATGACTATGAAGGGAATCTAAATCCTAAACCTATGGGATTATCCTAATGGTATCCTAAACAAAGGTATTATACCTACCTACTACCTATATCTATTTTTTTGGATGGCATCCTAACCTAAGCTATTGTACTAAATCGAATAAGGGAGAAATAACCTAAGGTAATGCTAGGCTAATTTTAACCTAATACCTAATACTATTTGGTTGTAAATTTTGATCTAACCTAAGGTGGCAATTACTTATTGAAATATTTTTTATTAAACTTAAGGTTATTATTTCTAAACTAGCCTAAGGTCTTATCCTAAGCTAATGGAACCAATCTTAACTAATGAAATGTGGAAAGGGGACCTAAGGGTCGTATGGAAAATGGGAGGCTAGGTGGTGGTTCCTAAGCTATTTATAAGATTTGATTTTTGTATTAAATTCCAATGAACTACTAGATTAGGTGGAAACATGAAACATTAGTGGGATTTAAGTGGAGTATTCACTAAAATTTTAAATGCATGGTGAATTTGAAATAGGTTTCACCAATTCTAGATGGCAGTGGCATGGAGAGATAGGTAGGAATTTGGTAATCAATTAAATTAATGAACCTCGGTTTTTGTGAGAAATCCATCTTGGAAACTATGAGGGCGTATATTTTGTAGGTTGTTTGGTCTTGCATGCTTTGTGATTTTTTCTCTGCATGGAGTTATCTAGTTCTTCAAACCAGTAGTTCAACTTTCATTTTGTGGATATTTTTGGTTTCTCTGGTCTATTTTCGATCCAAGGAAAATATATAAGGCATTGGAGAAAAATATTTTTGGTTTTTTATCTTTCTTGGAGGATAAGAAGAGTTGGAAGCTCGGCTAGAAGTCTCCTTCGAATTGGAAGAAGCACTATTAGGCATGATAGGCTCTACCCATTAAGATTTCTTTCTTTCCTCTAAATGATTCATTAAAATAACTTTTCTCTCATGGGATAAATGGTTTCATGTTTTTTTTGG